>CM071569.1:199523911-199669288 GCA_036426205.1 Ascaphus truei | reverse complement strand
AGTGACAAAAACCCTCCACAGGAAAGCAAATATGCAAATACAACTGTATGCTCATCTGCATGTCTTAGGCAGTTCTGCAACCCCGCCTTTCCCCATTATCACCCAGCATACAGCACTTCTACTGCAGCAAGGGATTCTGGGAAATGACATGCAAATGAGCACACAGTGTCACTTTTTGCCTCAATAACCATTTTTAACATGGTTCCCTATAGGCTTAAGCTTGCTGCATGGTCACAGCTTTGAGCACAGCCAGGATTAAGGTGCATACCCAGAAAACCACCCACAGACAGCTGTTTCGACCTTAATGGGTCTCATCAGTGTGGGGTTGATTTTTTGAGGCAAAAAGTGACACTGTGTGCTCATTTGCATGTCATTTCCCAGAATCCTTTGGCAGTGGAAGTGCTGTAGCTGGGTGATAATGGGGAAAGGCAGGGTTGCAGACTGCCTAAGACCTGCAGATGAGCATACAGTTGTATTGGGTATATAATATATATATATATATAATATATATATATATAATAATATATAATATATATATATATATATATAATATATATATAATATATATATTCTATAATTTGTGAGAGTTTAACAACAGTGGAGAAATAGATTTCCATTAGTACTGAAACTCTTGAATTCAGCTTCTTTTCATCTTGAGCAGAAAAGGTAGATCATGTATTGTCTTGTAATTTCATGTAGCATGTTGTGTTCTCAAAATTTAGTTAATGCTACATTTGAATAGTTTGACTTTCTAAAAATATATACTTGTTAACAAAAGAGCTATTTACTTCGGCAAATATAAACATTAGAAATTACAATATAGTTACATAGTAGATGAGGTTGAAAAAAGACGTACGTCCATCAAGTTCAACTCATGCTACATTTAGACAACAGATATTTTATCTTATATCTATACTTACTTAATGACCCGGATGGAAGGTAAACAAAAAACCCCAGATAACCAATGATATCTCATAAGGGGAAAATAAATTCCTTCCTGACTCCAAGAATTGGCAAATCGGATTAATCCCTGGATCAACATCCTTCCCATGTTTACTTATTTGGTACTAGCTGAGAGACCCAGGGTTGCCCGGGATGTAATGTTCCCGTTCCCGCTCCTCTCTCTCTCTCTTCCCCTGTCTCCCCCCTCTCTGTTTGTCCCCCGTTCACATCAATCCAGTCTCCCCTCTCCTTTACAGCTCCGTTCCCCCCCTTTACAGCTTCATGCAGTGTGTGTGTGCGCGCGTCAGTCATTGTGTGTGCATCAGTCAGTCTGACGCACAAATACACACACACAGACTGACTGACTGACGCACACACAGTCAGTATGTGCGTGTGTGCCTCAGTCAGTGTGTGTGCGTCAGTTAGTGTGTGTGCGTCAGTCAGTGTGTGTGTGTGCGTCAGTCAGTGTGTTTGTGTGTGTGTGCAGTCAGTCGGTGTGTTTGTGTGTGCGTCAGTCAGTCAGTGTGTGTGTGTGCGCGCGTCAGTCAGTGTGTGTGTGTGTGTGCGCACGTCAGTCAGTGTGTGTGTGTGTGTGTGCGCGCGCGTCAGTCAGTGTGTGTGTCAGTGTGTGTGTGTGTGTCAGTCAGTGTGTGTGTGTGTGTGTATGTGTCAGTCAGTGTATGTGTCAGTCACAGTGTGTGTGTGTGTGTGTGTGTGCGTCAGTGTGTGTGTGTGTGTGCTATACAGTATATATATTATCTGATAGCATGATAAGAATATATATATAGCATTAGAATAATAAATAATAGAAATACATGTAGTGTATAGAGAGAATCGATAGCATGATGTGATATTAATAGTAGGGGCAGTGTCTCTTTAAGAAGGCGCAGGGAGAATGTGAGCGCGAGAGGTTCGGTGCGGGGCTGGATCTCTGCCTCCAATCCCCAGCAGCAGCAGAGAAAGCCGCCGCCGCCTGAACGCTCACTCACTGCTCTGCACAGCCTGCCCGAGCACAGCACCGGCCGCGGCCAGGGGGTGCAGAGACCGGCCGCAGCGGATGGGCCGGACTGGAGGGGCCGGACCGGAGGGGCGCAGTGAGGGGCCGGACCGGAGGGACGCATTGAGCGGCCGCAGCGAGGGGCGCATTGAGCGTCCGCAGCGGAGGGGCCCTGTGAGGGGCGCATTGAGCGTCCGCAGCGGAGGGGCCCAGTGAGGGGCGCATTGAGCGGCCGGGGCTGGCGGTGGATTTGTCCCGTGACACGCAGGACCTGTGCGGTTACATTGTATCCGCGGCTCGCCGGATTCCAGCCCCGGAGGCTGCGGGGGACCGAGGGGGGCAAGTTGTTATGGAGGCAGAGGTAAGGCAACCGCTTACCTGAAGTGTATGTGTATCTAGATATTTGCGCTGAGGGGGGCACAGGGGTGTGTGAGAGACACTGTTAGAGCACAGCAGCCAATGAGAGGTGTGCGGGGGCGGGCGGGCCAAGGGAGCCATCTCATTGGTTTGAGGCAGAGTGACGGGCCAAAGGTCCAATGTGATTGCCCCTAGGGACAGGACAGACAGGCATACAACGGTTTGAGAAATATATAGTTGATATCCCTGTATACCGTTCCTTTCTAAAAAGATGTCCAACCTTTTTTTGAACAAATCTATTGTATCTGCCATCACAGTCTCCATGGGTAATGAATTCCACATTTTAATTGCCTTTACTGTAAAGAACCCTTTAATTTGTTGCTGGTGAAATCGCCACTCTTTCAACCTTAAGGGATGGCCTTGGGATGAATAGTTCTTTTGAAAGCTCCTTGTATTGTTCCTGAATATATTTGTATATAGTTATCATATCCCCTTTTAGACGCCTCTTTTCTAATGTAAATAAATCTAATTTAGCTAGCCTCTCCTCATAAGTTAGATTGTCCACCCCCTTTATTAATTTGGTGGCTCTTCTCTGCACTCTCTCTAGTTCCATAATGTCTTTTCTAAGGAGTGGTGCTCAAAATTGTACTTCATATTCAAGGTGTGGTCTTACTAATGCTTTGTAAAGGGGCATAATTATGTTTACTTCCCTTCCATCCATTCAATGAGTGCTACTGTTCTCCAAATCATCCATACTCTTAATTAGGAAGTCCCTTACTGGGCTTACGAAAAAAGTTATTTTTTGAACTTAATATAATTGACCTCTGGTCCCTTTTTGCTCACTTTTAAAATCATTTTTGCATGCTCTCTCTGTAAATCACTTCCGAGGTGAGTGATTGCACTTCGGGGATAATCATATATATATAATGTGGTGGGTGTTGGAGTTAGAGCGTGCTGGGAATGTGTGCGCTAAAATGATTTGAAGAACACAAACAATCTTTGGACAGGGTGTGTGGTCTCCATCTTCACAACAGAGATGAGACATGATGACTCACCTTGAATTCTCCAACCGCTTTACGCAGCGCTCTGTCCAGTTCCTCCGAGGACACCCTGACGTAGGTAAACTCGATGAAGTCACAGTCTATGTCCTGGGTCCCCACCGTGCCGATGGAGTAGGTCCCTTCCTTTTTGTAGTGGAACTTGCCGGTGCTGCGGTGCAGGAGTATGGTGTGCAGGACTGCCAGCATTGCCTCCTCAACCTGTCGGCCCTCCACCGACACCTCCAGTAACTCTGAGCGGCAATTCATCCTTGCCTGCTCGGAAATGAATGAGGAATCCTAGCCTGGGGCTCAGATCTCAGCCTGTAAAACAAATCATATGAAATAAAGAACATGTTGACTTGAAAGATCATTTCTGGTGCTGGCTCAGCAATAAGAACACTTATTTTCTTATCGTGCATGGAGTGGTGGTGAGGGAGATGATTAAAATAGCACATGCAGTGCGGTGCCCACCTCAGCTTCTGCACTTGAAGAAGAAAACTATGAGGTTCTGAAAGCTCTTTACACTATAATTGCATCTATGAAGAACCCTAATGTTGGTCCCCTAAATGATGTAGTATGACCTACAATGAATCTCACTATCTCTAAACGCTATACATTTTTGGTAGGTGCACTGATTGGTAGGTTCAGGTGGACAAACGGTGTTGCAAATTCCTTTAGTGGATGCAGCACATTTACCATTTGGTTTGCTCTCCTATGATCTGCTACTGTGCAAACTTTTCAAATAGAAACCATTGCTCAATCACCCCAATACCATCTAAAATGTCACTTGCTCTCCATGGCAAGCAGCACCGACGAACAACAGAGAGAGCCTGCAAAGCTTCCTGGACTGACCTTGTGATGAGGAGAAAGGTGATCACCCTACTTGGGTTGTTCTGCCAAGTGTAGGTTCTAGGCTACAGAGTCCACTTCAAGATATAGGTACTTGTGCTCGCCTACAAAGCTATACATAACACCACTCCTCTCTACATCTCTGACCTAATTACCAAGTACTCTCCCATACTGTATACACAGTCTATGCTCTGCCCACGATCTCCGTCTCGCCAACTCCCTTATTACTCACTCTCATTCCCACCTTCAAAACGTTTCCCGTGCTGCTGCACCCTAACTCTGGAACTCTCCACCACGCACAGACCCTCCTCTCCCCTCCATATATTTAAAGGATCTTATAAAAACACACTTTTTTTTTTTTTAGGAGACCTGTCCGACACTCTGCTGACTCCTATCTTTTACTTTCATCCTAGCACTGCAGACTCAGCCCCGATGTTGGTAACCAAACCCTTGCGAAGACACTCACACAAAAGTATTCCTTGCGTCTCCTCTCCCCTTCTAGATCGTAAGCTCCTTGGGACAGGGACCTCGTTCCTATGTGTCTCAGTTTGTCTTACCATATATGTACTCTTGTCATACAATGTATTACCCTCCCTCTCACACTGTACTGCGCTGCAGAATGTGTTGGTGCCATAGAAGTGTGTGTCTGTAAGTGCATGTTTATATAAATGTATATACACCCACACGTATGAATATTATACTGTATATCATTACCAGTGCTGCTGCTGGTGAGTCTCTGCCTGGGAGCTCTGTGCGGCCGCTCTCTTGTCAGACAGCACCAAAACAATGACACGTCACTGGCCTGTACCACTGCCGGGAGACAACCCACGGGCAGCACCTCTCTGGATAAACAGGCACTTTATGTAGCTGTACTATAACACTATATTGGGCTGTAAATACGTGGGGCTCTTCCAGGCCTACGGAATAGACCCCTCGCCCTGCAGCCCCGCATATTCCCCCTCTGCTCAATTCATTTGGTACATTCCGCTCTGTAGGGCAGCTCTATCCACGTCTCACTTCCTGTTTGGCAGCGCTGGGATTGGCTGCCCCCTGGCTCGGCGGACTCCAGGTGCGGTACTGCAAGTGGAGCAGGTGAGGCTGACCATCCTGAGCTCTTACTGTAACTGGCACCAATCATTAAGTTTATATATCTATATTTCTCAAACAGAAATTTTTTCCATTTCCTCTCTCTGACGGATACAGGAGAGGTCAGTGCTCTGCAAATACTCACTCTATATCCATCGTGCTGTTTTGCTGATTATGTTTGTTGGGGCCTTAGAAATAAATGTTGCTAATAATTACATTATTCATTTAAAATAAACCAATGCTATTTTGTGTACTCACAGGAGCTGAACCCCAGACCCTTTTCTGGAGATCAACAGAAAACAACGATATAGTTAATATAACAGTATTAGGAATAGTGCTCAATCTTTGTATGTCAAAGTTGCCTGCAGTGTATTTCAGCGCAGTGTTGCTGGGCGCTCTGGCAGTGACAGAGTAACATCCTGACTGGGGGGTAAATGCTTTACATTAATTACATACAATATATAATTATTTAAAGCTGTATTATTTCTTGTAGTATGGCTATATACACATGCTAAGGGACTCTGAACCGTCATGCACTATAAAAGCCTCTTTTTATTATTATTTTATTTCTCTTTACAACTCAGGTTATAAGCATTGAGTCTAAATAATGATTTCCCACAGAGGAAATATCAGCGTTATTGGTCTATGTCCCCAAAATACGAGGAGATATTTCTGCAGCATTACAAAGAAAGTCAGAATCACTGCGCACAGCTGAGAAAGTTTCATTGCAAGATATATACAGTATATATATTTTAAACATTAGCAGTCATACTTACTAACTCTCCCTGCTTATAAGAGAGACTCCCTAAAAAATGGCTGATAAAGGTACAGTATAATGTTTCTACTTTTCTCCTTGAATAAAGTACCATTGAACAAATGCCAGTCAATGAAGGATGGAGCGATCTCTCACATTGTATACCAAACCTCCTTGTAAAGAGTTTGGACAAGAAGTTTTTTTGTTTTTTTTTACCCGGAGAGCCAGGTAATTAAGGCACTTGCTCAGTCATAATTTACAGGCAGGTAAGCCTTCTGCAGCAGGATAAAGAAAATACCCATACAGCCTAATCTATACCCTAACCCTAAAATGCAAGCCGAAGCATAACAGCACTGTCTGAGTCCTAATAATCTGGAATAAAATCATTGCGGGCTAAATAAGGAAGAGGAAGGCGGTTCTAGAGCCGACTGCCCATTAAATAAGGAAGAGGGGGGAAGTTATAGAGCCGGCAGTCGGTAAATAAGGGAGAGGGAGGAGGTATAGAGCTGGCCGCTCAGTAAATAAGGGAGAGGGAAGATATTATAGAGCCAGCTACCCATTAAATAAGGAAAAGGGAGGAGGTTATAGAGCTGGCTGCCCTTTAAGGAAGAGGGAGGAGGTTCAAGAGCCGACTGCCCATTAATTACGGAAGAGGGAGGAGGTTACAGAGCCAGCTACCTGGCAAATAAGGGAGAGGGAGGAAGTTATAGAGCCAGGTGTAGGTAAATAAGTGTAGCAGGGTACCCCCTGGCTACTAAATCTACCCAATGGGCTGATAGTAAATCCTGGTGTTCACAGGTTTGCCAGTAGTTATCATGGAGCTTTCCCCCTTCATCCTTTGGTGCACCGCTTGAGTGACAGCAGGGGGTGGCATATCCTGTTGTGGCTGGGCCAACGGGATGCCCGCCCTCTGGCTGTACTTAAAGGCAGGACCGTCCTAAAGTTAGTTGTTGTTTTTCCCCATGAGGAAGGCAGGTCACGACTGGGAGCCTGAGATTGGGGCCTTCCCATATGCTCTTCCCTCCAGGGTGGAGTAGAGTGACTATACTTCTGCCTCCGCAAGGAAGGTGGGGAAGAGCTAGGACGACTGCGGGTGCCCTAGGCCCATAGTGCCTGTCCAGGGACTATCTCCGGTGATATCTGAGAGAAGAGACTGTGATCCGGCAGGTGACTGCTGAGTACCCCTATTACTGCAATAAGAGTAGTAATAAACCCGTTCCTGTTTTGCAATATACCTCCTGCCTGGTGTGTGATCTAACTGTGGGGAGAGTTACAGTTCTACCGTGTGAGATCACCTCCATATCCCTAGAGCCTACGGCAGATGGAGGCGCTGCACTGCTAAGTATTACGTTGGGTATGGACCCCAGAAGCCTGTTTCTGTGTCCCAAGGTTACCGCAGACGACTCAGCCCTCTTGTTACCAGCAGGTATGCACCACAAACACCCAGTAATGGCCCCGATAAGCGATGGGGGGTTGGGGGGGCGGGTAAACACTGTTACATAAGGAAGAGGGAAGAGGCTATAGAGCCAGCTGCCGGTAAATAAAGAAGAGGGGAGAGGTTATAGAGCTGGTGTCCCAGTAAATAAGGGAGAGGGGGGAGGTTATAGAGCCGGCTGCCGGTAAATAAGGGAGAAGGAGGAGGTTATAGAGCCAGCTGCCGGTAAATAAAGAAGAGGGGAGAGGTTATAGAATACCTCCCTCCATCTTCCTATTTACCGGCAGCGGCTCTTAACCTCCTCCCTCTTCCTTATTTACCGGCAAGCCGGCTCTATAAACCTCCTCCCTATTCCTATTTTACCGGCAGCCGCGGCTCATATAACCTCCTCCCTCTCCCTTATTTACCGGCAGCTGGCTCTATAACCTCCCTCGTCTTTGTATTACCGGGCAGCTGGCTCTATAACCTATCACCTCATTCCTTATTTACCATCAATCTGGATCAAACCTTTCCTCTTCCTATTTACTGGCAGCCGGCTCCTATAAACCTCCTCCCTCTCCCTTATTTACGGCAGCTCGTGCTTCTATAAACCTTCTCCTCTTCTTATTTACTGGCAGCCGGCTCTTATAACTCCTCCCTCTCCCTTATTTACCGGCAGCTGACTCTATAAACTCCCCCCTCCCTTATTTTGGGACGCCAGAGCTCTATAACCTCTCCCTCTTCTTTATTACCGGCAGCTGGCTCTATAACCTCCTCCTTTCTCCTTATTACCGGCAGCCGGTCTATAACCTCCCCCCCTCTCCCTTTTTTATTTACTGGGACACCAGCTCTAAACCTCTCCCCTCTTTTTATTTACCGGCAGCTGGCTCTATAGCCTCTTCCCTCTTCCTTATGTAAACAGTGTTTACCCGCCCCCCCAACCCCCCATCGCTTATCGGGGCCATTACTGGGTGTGTGGTGCATACCTGTGGTGGTAACAAGAGGGGCGTGTCTGCGGTAACTTGGGACACAGAAACAGGCTTCTGGGGTCCATCACCAACGTAATACTTGACAGTGCAGCGCCTCCATCTGCCGTAGGTCTCTAGGGATATGGAGGTGATTCACACGGTAGAGAACTGTAACTCTACCCACAGTTAGATCACACACCAGGCAGGGGTATATTGCAAACAGGAACGGGTTTTATTTACTACTCTTATTGCAGTAATAGGGTACTCAGCAGTCAACCTGCCGGATCACAGTCTCTTCTCTACAGATATCACCCGGAGATAGTCCCTGGACAGGCACTATGGGCCTAGGGCACCGCAGTGTCCTAGCTCTTCACTTCCTTGCGGAGGGCAGAAGTATAGGTCACTCTACTCCACCCTGGAGGGAAGAGCATATGGGAAGGCCCCAATCTCAGGCTCCCAGTCGTGACCTGCCTTCCTTCAGGGGAAACGAAAACAACAACTACTTTGGACGGTCCTGCCTTTAAGTACAGCCAGAGGGCGGGCATCCCGTTGGCCCAGCACAACAGATATGCCACCCCCTGCTGTACTCAAGCGGTGCACCAAAGGATAAGAAGGGGAAAGCTCCATGAAACTACTGGCAAACCTGTGAACACCAGGATTTACTATCAGCCCATTGGGTAGATTTAGTAGCCAGGGGGTACCCTGCTACAATATTTACTACACCTGGCTCTATAACAAATTCTCCCTCTCCCTTATTTGCCAGGTAGCTGGCCTGTAACCTCCCCTCTTCCGTAATTAATGGGCAGTCTGCTCTGAACCTCCTCCCTCTTCCTTAAAGGGCAGGACCAGCTCTATAACCTCCTCCCTTTTCCTTATTTAATGGGTAGCTGGCTCTATAATATCTTCCCTCTCCTTATTTACTGAGCGGCCAGCTCTATACCTCCTCCCTCTCCCTTATTTACCGACTGCCGGTCTATAAACTCCCCCCTCTTCCTTATTTAATGGCAGTCGGCTCTAGAACCGCCTTCCTCTTCCTTATTAGCCCGCAATGATTTTATTCCAGATTATTAGGACTCAGACAGTGCTGTTATGCTTCGGCTTGCATTTTAGTGGTTAGGGTATAGATTAGGCTGTATGGGTTTTCTTTATCCTGCTGCAGAAGGCTTACCTGCCTGTAAATTAGACTGAGCAGTGCCTTAATTACTGGCTCTGGGTGTAAAAAAAAACAAAAAAAAAAACTTCTTGTCCAAACTCTTTACAAGGAGGTTTGGTAATACAATGTGAGAGATCGCTCCATCCTTTCATTGACTGGCATTTGTTCAATGGTACTTTATTCAGGAGAGAAAGTGAAGAAACAATTAATACTGTACCTTATCAGCCATTTTTTAGGGAGTCTCTTTATAAGCGAGGAGAGTGATTAGTAAGTATGACTGCTAATGTTTAAATATATATACTGTATATATCTTGCAATGAAACTTTCTCAGCTGTGCGCAGTGATTCTGACTTCTTTGTAATGCTGCAGAAATATCTCCTCGTATTTTGGGGACATAGACCAATAACGCTGATTATTTCCGTGTGGAAATCATTATTAGAATCAATGCTTATAACCTGAGTTGTAAAGAGAATAAAATAATAATAAAAAGAGGCTTTTATAGTGCATGACGGTTCAGAGTCCTTAGCATGTGTATATAGCCATACTAAAGAAATAATACAGCTTTAAATAATTATATATTGTATGTTATTATGTAAAGCATTTACCCCCCAGTCAGTGAATCTGTCACCTGCAGAGCGCCAGCAACACTGCGCTGAAATACACTGCAGGCAACTTTGACATACAAAGATTGAGCTATTCCTAATACTGTTTATATTAACTATATCGTTGTTTTTCTGTTGATCTCCAGAAAAGGGTCTGGGGTTCAGCTCTGTGAGTACAAAAAATAGCATTGGTTTATTTTAAATGAATAATGTAATTATTAGCAACATTTATTTCTAAGGCCCCAACAAACATAATCGCAAAACAGCACGAGATATGAGTGAGTATTTGCAGAGCACTGACTCTCCTGTATCCGTCAGAGAGAGGAAATGGAAAAAAAAATTTTGTTTGAGAAATATAGATATATAAACTATGATTGGTCCAGTTACAGTAAGAGCTCCGGATGGTTCAGCCTCACCTGCTCCACTTCAGTACCGCACCGGAGTCCGCCGAGCCCGGGGGCAGCCAATCCCAGCGCTGCCAAAAAGGAAGTGAGACGTGGATAGAGCTGCCCTACAGAGCGGAAGTACCAACTGAATTGAGCAGAGGGGGAATATGCGGGGGGTGCAGGGCGAGGGGTTATCCGTAGGCCTGGAAGAGCCCACAGTATTTACAGCCCAATATAGTGTATGTTAAAGCTACTAAAGTGCCGGTTTATCCAGAGAGGTGCTGCCCGTGGGTGTCTCCCGGCAGTGGTACAGGCCCGACGTGTCATTGTTTTTGGTGCTGTCTGACAAGAGGCGGCCGACAGAGCTCCCAGGCAGAGAACTCACCAGCAGCAGCACTGGTAATGTATACAATAATATTCATACGTGTGGGTGTATATACATTATATAAAACATGCACTTACAGACACAACACTTACTATGGAACCAGCACATTCTGCAGCGCAGTACAGTGTGAGAGGGAGGGTAATACATTGTATGCAAGAGTATATATGGTAAGACAAACTGAGAAACACATAGGAACGAGGTCCCTGTCCCAGGAGCTTACGATCTAGAAGGGGAGAGGAGACGCAAGGAATACTTTGGAGTGTCTTCGCAAGGGTTGGTTACCAACATCGGGGCTGAGTTGAGTTGCAGTGCTAGGATGAAAGTAAAAGATAGGAGTCAGCAGAGTTGTCGGTACAGTTCCTAAAAAAAAAAAAAAGTGTGTTTTTTAAGATCCTTAAATATATGGAGGGGAGAGGAGGGTCTGTGGCGTGGGGAGTGAGTTCCAGAGTTAGGGTGCAGCAGCACGGGAAACGTTTTGAAGTGGATGAGGTGAGTAATAAGGGAGTTGGCGAGACGGAGATCGTGGGCAGAGCATAGACTGTGTATACGTATGGGCGAGTATTGGTAATTAGGTCAGAGATGTAGAGAGGAGTGGTGTTATGTATAGCTTTGTAGGCGAGCACAAGTACTATATCTTGAAGTGGAGCTCTGTAGCCTAGACCTACACTTGGCAGAACAACCCAAGTAGGGTGATCACCTTTCTCCTCATCACAAGGTCAGTCCAGGAAGCTTTGCAGGTCTCTCTGTTGTTGTCGGTGGTGCTGCTTGCCATGGAGAGCAAGTGACATTTTAGATGGTATGGGGTGATTGAGACAATGGTTTCTATTTGAAAAGTTTGCACAGTAGCAGATCATAGGAGAGCAAACCAAATGGTAAATGGCTGCATCCACTAAAGGAATTTGCAACACCGTTTTGTCCACCTGAACCTACCATCAGTGCAACCTACCAAAAATGTATAGCGTTTAGAGATAGTGAGATTCTGAGATCATTGTAGGTCATACTACATCATTTAGGGGGACCAAAATGTAGGGTTCTTCATAGATGCAATTATAGTGTAAAGAGCTTTCAGAACCTCATAGTTTTCTTTCTTCAAGTGCAGAAGCTGAGGTGGGCACCGCACTGCATGTGCTATTTTAATCATCTCCCTCCACCACCACTCCCATGCACGATAAGAAAATAAGTGTTCTTATTGCTAGCCAGCACCAGAAATGATCTTTAATGTCAACATGTTCTTTATTTCATATGATTTGTTTTACAGGCTGATGATCTGAGCCCCAGGCTAGGATTCCTCATTATTCCGAGGAAGGAAGAGCCGGCTGGTTCCCCCGCTCCTTGTCCTCCGCCCGGAGACTTTCTTTCCTAATCTTTACTGCCCCCCCGCCCCCGCTCCCCATTCGCTCCCCCTGAGCCCCCCCTCACCTTTCTATTTTACTTTCTCTCGGCCCGGGAAGTTATCCTCCCCCCTTGTTCTGTATCCGCTGATTACTTTGGATTTTCTTCCGGCCCTAGATCCCGTCTTTCGCTCCTCCCCTTTCCTCTTCCTCGTGGACCTTCTGGCCTTCTCGCATCCCCTCTCCCCCGGCCTTTTCCCTTTCCCCCCTTTTTTTTTTGCCCCGTTACTCTTCTTTTTCATTTGACTCACTTTCTTCTTTCCTTCTTCGCCGCATTTGTTAAGCTTTGGTTTGAAGTTTTTCCCCTTGTTGTATTTCTGTCCGATTTCCCTCCCTCTTCGTTCGTCTTTTGACTTCTTTTTATTCCCTCCTATGTGATTTCCTTTTTTCTCTTTTCGGGTTTGCATTTTCTTTCTCCTTTTCCCCGTGATTGTTTCTTTCCTGATTTTTCCCTGATTTTATGATCGCTCAGATTACTGGAGGTGTTCGGGGATGGGCCGACAGGTGAGGGATTGGTTCAATGGCTGGCTTAGCCTACTGCACAACCTAATACTCCTGTTTCACCGCTTTTCTAGCACAGGCAAGATGTTCCACTACAAAAAGGATAGCGTGATCCTACCCATCGGCCCGGTGGGGACCCACGGACACCTAGACTTGTGCACTTTCATCGAGTTTATCCTAGTCAGGTTGTCTCGGGAGGTCGGAATGGTTAACCTGGACATTGGCGCTGAGTTCGTAAAGCCGGTGGAGAATTCAAGGGTGAAGTCACAAATGCACCTGTTTTTCATCTCTGTTGGAAGATGTTGGACCACCCACTTACCCTGTCCACACATAGATTTGTTTGTGTTCTCACATCATTTAAGCGCACATTCATTTTTCCCAGCAAGCTTAATCTCCACACACTCCACACAAGGATATCTATATGATTTATACCCTGAGTGCACCTACTCACCTCGGAAGTGATACAGAGTTGATCCGAGTTTGGAGCATGCAAAAAAATGATTTTGTTAAAAGTTGAGCAAAAAGACCAGATGTTCGGTCATATATGAAGTCAAAAAAATTAACTTTTTTCGTAAAGACCAGTAGGGATCCTTAATTATAGAGGTAGGGGAGAGTGATGTGGAGAAAATCATGTAGCACTCATTGAATGGATGGAAGGGATAGTAAAAATATATTATGCCCCTGTACAAATTGACTGTAGTAACGCGATCCATTCAATTTTCTTTTGAATATGATTGAAGTACAACTGTTGAGCAACCACTCCCTTAGAACCAAATCACATGATGCGAATTAGACCGCAGAAGTGCAGTCGAAAGAAGCCACCAAATTAATAACCAGGCGCGGTTGGACAACCTTGTGAATTTTAATCTCCTATGGAGGATCTCCCGTCTTGACGGTGCTATAAAAATTAGATTATTTTACATTCAGGTGGTAAGTAAGACCGGAGTTCTAAATTTAGTGGAGAGTGATACTATATACAAATAATTCTAGTGCTAAAAATACTAAGGCAGCTTTCACAAAGACATTTTCTATTCATCCTCAAAGGCATCCCTTAAGGTTGAAAGAAGTGGCGATTTTTCACTCAGCAACATTAATATTAACAGGGTCTCTTTACAGTAAAGGCAATTTTATTAAAAATGGGGAATTTCATTACCATGGACCCCCGATTGTGATGGCAGATACATAGATTTGTTCAAAAAAAGGTTTCCTGGGACATTCTGCTTTTTAGAACGGACTTATCGGCTATCTTTCTATTTCATATACAGGGATATCAACGATATATTCTCAATACCGTTGTATGCTTGGTAGGTTTCCCTGTCCCTAGGGTCCCAATCACTATTGGACCTCTTGGCCCTGTCACTCTGCTCAAACCACTGATTTGTATGGCTCCCTTCGGCCCACGCACAGCACACACCCGGCCACCATACAACTAATTGGCCTGCTGTGCTCTAACAGCCTTTTCTCTCTACACACCCTGTTGCCCCCACCTCACGAGCAAATATTCTAGATACATCATACACTTCAGGTATAGAGGTTTGCCCTTGCTTATTCCCCCCCTTCTTTTCCCCCTCCCCCGTTGCCTCACAACTAAACCAATGTCGTTGTCCCCCCTCAGGTATCCCCCCCCCCGGCTTTTGGTTCAGTTGCACTTTAGCCCATGGAGGTGCCCCTGAGTGACAACTCCGGCGTTTAAAGCCCACCCTAGCTGCAGGGACCACTTGTTACCGCTGTATGGCACAACGTAAAAGTCAGATATGTCATAACCCATGCTAAACCGTCAACACGTCCCAGTGTTTGTTGGACGTGATGGTGACACAGCAGCCAAAACCTTTTATACTTTGGCCAGTTCAAACAGCTAGAGCCACACCAACAGGACCTATTATCATCACAACTGGAACTTCGCTCACCCAACGGGGAGAGCCCCTCACTTGGGCCTGTCCCCCTCCTCCGTCCGCTAGCGGAGAAGACACTAACTCACCGCTGTCGACACTCAATGCTCAAGCCACCCTTCAAACTAGGTGGCGCACCACCGCTCCCGTCCTTGCGGTATCATCGTGTGAATACTGGGGCCACCGCCCTGCGTGACGGACCCAAGCACTTTATGAGAGCCGGCTGCCGGTAAATAAGGAAGAGGGAGGAGGTTATAGAGCCGGCTGCCGGTAAATAAGGAAGAGGGAGGAGGTTATAGAGCCAGCTGCCGGTAAATAAGGAAGAGGGAGGTTATAGAGTTGGCTGCCGAGTAAATGGACACTTTAAAAGAGTTTTCATATGTTGGCAGAGCCATGGCATGGCGGGCCCCTCTGACACTGAAAGGATTATGGAAGAGTATCTGGGTTTTCGTCTGACGAAGGGGTCCCCAGAGAAGGACCTATCCGGTCTTATCATGGCCATCCTTCTAGTTCAGTTAATATAGGCCAAACAAATTATGTTGGGCACTGGCCAACTAGGGAGGACAATTAGTTACAAGAACACTCATTATTATTATTACCTCACCAGAAGTATTTGTTCCCCCTGTATACCACATCATATCTGCTAAACCTTGGGTCTCCCAGTAGTAAGGTCAGCGAGATCATGCACCAGGGATTACTGAATACAATTATTTTTAAAAAAATCAAGTGAGGGGACTGCGGCTTTAAATATTATGTGCTGTGTTAAATTACATTTACAGTGTTTATAAATGTTCTAAAATGTGTTGCAGGCCCCTCTGGCAACAGACAGGATTAGCCCATTTACTTCTGTGGGATAACCAGGACAGTACAGCTACAGTAGAACCACTGTTTTGCTAATAAGCCGCATCTTTCGTTTCTTTCAGGACTCCAACAAACATACCAGTCCACTAACTTCAAACATTATTGGTAATTTGATCAAGTGCTCATCTTTTACAGCATTCCCATTAGCGTTCTGTGATTTGTTGTTCTGCTTTCCTAAAGATAAACACCATTATTATTATTATTATTATTATTATTAAACACCCAGAATATATGTGTAACCCTCCTTGCCCGGCACTAAAGGCTCTACATATTGTAGTGTAGCTCTGTCTCTGTTACCTTGTTAGGGCGCTGAACCCGCACAGGCTGGGCGCGTATGCGGGTGGAATAATGATGGGTACCAGGAACGTTTGTAGTTTGTAGGGCCTTTATTAACATCCATTTATAAGGTTCTTCTTACTTGGCATGAACAGCATATGTAGAGGCTTGATTCGCACTGTTGCATTGTTTGTACTATTACCTTCTGCTTCCCTAGGGGCCCTTAGCTTAACACCCTAGGGAAGTGCTGACACATGGCTTGACTTGGCCTATCTGACCCCTCCCGTTGTGCACAACGTCCGTTATGCTCTGTCAATAAGGAGCAGGGCCGGCTTGATGGCGGTGTCGTCGGTGCCACTGCACTGAGACCCGTGCTTACAGAGGCCCCGCGCTCTCCCCCACAATAATTAAAACGAATGCCGGGGCAGAGCTTGGGGCCTCTGTAACTCTCTTACCTTCTCCGGCTGCATATCCTCCTGCAGGGTCCGACCGGCAAGCTCCGATTTGCGCATGCGCGGCCGGCAAGCTCCAATTGCGGCCGGAGTGCTCCGATCTGCCATGTGTGGCCAAGAAGCTCCATTCGCACACGTGCAGTCGGCGCTTGCTATTCACGCATGTGCCAGCCGGCATGTTCCGTTCACACACGTGTGGCCGGCAAGCTCAGTTTGCACATGTGCTGTCGGTGCTCGCCTTACGACATATGTCCCAGGTTTTTCCCGGGTGAAGAATATGGTCACCCTATCTCATGGAAACCTCTGTCGGTTATATGCCTCCTCTGTTGGGAACAACTGTGCTTACCTGGGCCATATCTGCGGGTATTATCTGAAGGGACACCTGCCCTAACTACAATACATATAGGGACAGATCTTTATTCACTTACTTTGATATACTCAGGAACATATCAACAATATATACAGTGAGGCTCCTCCAACTCCTCCAGGAACCTGAGTCTAGAATCTTCTTAGCTTAATATATATACTCTAGGGGTGACATCACTATCACCAGGCAGACAGTAGGCATGGTTTAGTTTCTGCCAAGTCTCCTGTATCACACGATGGGGGAGGAAAGTAACTCTGTGTGACCCTATACAGTTAACCCTCTAGGTTCCTCAGCCCTTTAATTACTAGTAGTCCCTAGCAGGGGGGATACATCTGAAGGGATGTGGGTTTAAAAAACAAGGACTTGAGCAAACTACGTATGTTGAAAATGTAGATTTTAGACATGCCTAAAATTAGAATAATGCTCTGTAAACCTCATGATATAAAACAAGTGTAGCACAGAACACTTTGCAGGACCAACTGTGTCCAGCAGATGTCATGTGAGCATGTTATATACTAAGCTCTGTTATGATATTTAACGTAATGTTTACAGAATAAAAGCAGCAATCATGCTTTCCTCATTTTTTTTTTTTTTTACCTTTTAAAACTAAATAACTAATAAGTTTGAAGCAGGGGGTCTTCGGGGCTGAACTGCGTTCATTTCAGCTCCGGGAACCCCCTGCCTCCAGAGGTACTTACCTCCGCAGAGAATGCCATTAGCAGCTCTGGCTGTGCTGTGGGTGGAACATAATGGCAGCTTCAATATCCAACAACAACCATCACATAGGTGGCCAAATAGTTAGGGTTGCCAGGTGGCTTCTCCAAAAATACTGGACAGAAAGGGGAAAGGTGTGACGCACTCGAGACACACACACACACACACACACACACACACACACACACACACTCATACTCCTCTCACCTCTATGCTCCATGCTGTTTCCTCCTCTCCTTGGCCCCACCCCCAGGTTCCTGAAACCTCCTCCTGATTGGCTGCATTACCCAGCAGCAGCCAATCAGAATGGAGGAAGCTGTCAAGCCCTTAGCAACAGTTCTGCTCGGGGAAATCCTGCGGCCCCCCAAGCCGGTCAGGTCACTGTCCAGAGGTAATACCATACACATACATGTGCAATATTACCTCTATTTTTTTTTTTTACTGGACATAGTGTTCAAATACAGGACAGTGAAGTTCAATTCTGGACACCTGACAACCCTAAATAGTGCATCATTTTTCCTCCTGAAAAGTTTAATCAACCCAATAAAAGTCAATGGAAGATTAAAAGATTAATTGACATTTTCCAACCAAATCTCCCTGAAAAAAATGTTTACATGTTAGCCAGTAGGGTTGTACTTATAATGTATATTCTGTACGGGGAACTGAGTAAGATCCTTCATAGTTTGTGATACCGTGTTAATCGTACAAGATTTCCTTGGGCAGGAACTTTCCAGACTGCACAGGTCTCTGCATTAAGAAAATGAAGAAAAAACATGTACAATTGATATATTGGTCCATTAAAAGGTGTCACAACCTACAAAGTATCTTAGTGTAGCCAGGTATTCTTTTTGGCTACTAATCTGCCCTGCCTAACATGTAAACCCTGGTATCAGTGCAAGCCGTGTTAGATCCAATCCGGGTTTTCCCCTTCAATAAGCAGCTCCCTTGAGTGACAGTAGGGGGGGGGGGGGCAGGCTAAGGCCTGTGTTCTGCCCAATCCTGGGCTCAGACCTTGGAGCCTCCCAGGGTACTAAAGGGGCTGCACAGCCAAATTTAGAGACTGATGTCTCTTCCCTGACAGAGATCCAGGAAGCGAGTGCACAAGGCTGTGACCACCTTCCATTCCCTCCCTTAGGGGAGTGGGAGCGAGGACTATACCTCCTACTCCACCAGGGAATAGGGGAAGACCTAGGATAGATTCGGGCCCTTGCCTGGGGGTTCATTCCAGGGACCATCCAGAGGAAGGAAGAGACCAGTGAATCAGTATAGACTGTATTCTGTGTGCTGTTGGAAATAAAACCGTTCCTGTTTTATAAAATATACTCTTGCCTGAGACTGCAATCAATCAGGGGGAGTATCAGAGAGTTCTCTTGCAGGGATTGTCTCCAGTACTACTGCAGCCTGTAAGAGATGGAGGCACCGCACCAGTGAGAGAGAACCAACCATCACCGCAAAAGCCAGTCCTGTCTTCCCCATTAACACAAGCGGAACCTCAGAGCTTCTGTGAACCAGCAGGTAACCAGCACAACACACCCTGTAATGGCGTAATCTCCCTGAGGGTGGGGGAAAAACCTTTTACATTAGTCTGTGTGGAATCACTAAAGGAGTTTGGAGGGACCTGTAACTGTGACTATGGTGTTAATGTGCAGGCACAGTGTCTGCAATACTTTGTTGGTTCCTGCAACTTGAAGGAGTTAAGCCACTCTTTGTTATAAAACATTGATAAAAATCCTGTGCCATCATTTAGCAACCCATGTACAGTACATCTTCCGTCTTGTTGCAGCAGTCAAGAAATGTTTGGACAGTGACCTTCAATAATCACTGCGCAGAGGAAAATTTGAACAATCATTTGTCCTCTAGGAATCCCCCTTCATGATTACATTATCCCAAAACATAGGAAAGTTTCTGTGTTTTCCATGCAAAACAATAGTGCCCATTAAAGATTCCTACTCAGTGAAAGCACTAACCAGCTTTCAATCTGCTATGTTGTATGAGCTGCCCTTCCAGATGAGATTCACCAATGAGAGAGGTGGAAATTGCAGGACTACAGAGATGCTAATCTTCAAGGACAGACATTTGTGAGATTTTGGGAGCTCCGGACCAAAAAATGGCTTTTTATAAGTGAGACTTCATTGAACAATTCTGCTAAAAGTCAGTGAGATGGACTCTAAATCAATAAGAGTTGATATGTCTGTGAATAGTCCCGTTGTTAATATTATAAATAGGGCTTATCTTAGAAGATAATCGATTTACTCCACTACTTCCTTCCTTATCCGTTCAGTGGAGTACGACTCTCGGCCACTCTGTGCATCAGGGTTCTCCATGCCTCACGGCTTCTTTCAATTCTGCTATGTTCAGCCCAGTATCTTTCTTGATGGTCTCTAGCCAGCGAGTTCTTGGATGGCCTCTTCCTCTTTTACCACCAATCATTCCAAGCATGACGTCCTTCTCAAGCGACTTGCTTCGCATGATGTGACCAAAGTAGGAGAGCTTTTGATCTGTTCCAGAACTGCTTGGTTCGTTATTCTGGCTGTCCACGGAATGCGTAGCAGAAGTCTCCAGCTCTACAGTTCAAATGCATTGATCTTTCGCCTGTCGGCCTTTCTCAGAGTCCAGGTTTCACAGCCATATGTTGCTATTGGGAAACCGATCGCACTGACCAATCTGCATTTGGTTGCCAGGCTGATGTCCTTACTCTTCCAGATGTTGTTCATACTGACCATCGCATTTCTTCCAAGTGTCAGCCGTCTCTTGATCTCAGGGGTTCAGTCGCCATCGCAATCAATTTTGGAGCCAAGGAAGATGAAATCTTTAACCACTTCAATTTCTTCATTGTTGATCTTGATATTAACGTTCAGATTTTTTGCGGTTGTCATGATCTTTCTCTTCTTAATGTTCAGGCACTGTCCAACCTTCTCACTTTCTTCTTTGACTTTCATGATCAGATGTTCGAGATCCTTCTTGTTTTCAGTAGCAGCCACTACTACGACACCATTTTCTGTCGCCCAAACAAGTGTTGTCCAATGCTGAGGTGGAACATTGTGATTGGCTCAGATTGTTGGCATTAATAAACTGAAGCTGCCACTTTCAGTTGCTATAACAACCCTTTAGAATACAATGATGGTATTTACCGTATTATTTTCATTTCAAACACATGCCTTTTTTAAACTGAAATCATGATTTTTAACAAGTCAATACAACAACCATCCCCATTAATTTTTCACATGAAGCCCATGGGGGTCCCGTTAAGAAATACAGCTTGGGTTTTATCATAGGGAGCCCTATTTCATCCCAAAACATTATCGTCTCAAAATGTTAAGGGGGTAACGCTATATCCACCGAAGCAGCAGTTTGAGACTGTGACAGGGCCTTAACCCCTGTCTAAAAGGGCTTCCAATAGAAAGCCTGGAACTGCCTGATGAGTCCAGCAGGGAGCTGGTTAATTGCAGCTACAGACAATTAACCAGTCTCCACCTGGCATGCAGACAGGTAGAAAATCCTGTCGAGTAAACTGCAGGGGATCTCTCTAGCACATTGGAAGGTGTTTGCTGACAGAGAGGGATCTCAGGGAACCAGCCCCTCTATTCCAGGACACAGCGGTTACTCGAACCTGCCAGAGGCTGCCCTCTACCCCACTGACAATGACCCATACTGAGGATAAGAGCCCCTGATAACAGGTAAGTCTTTGGACTTTGGGGTCAGAGGTTGGTAAGAAGCCTATCCTCCCAGCCCTGAAGATAGGGACTGGGAAGTACGAGTCAGCCCGTACAAAGGGATAGGCCTGTTTTATTTATTTTGTATGCTGCCTTAAAGCTGTGTTGTTTGAAGATATGGACTAAATAAAAGCCAATGTATATTTCCCCCAAATCTATGTCTCCCTGGTTATACCTCTGCACTCGTCTCCTACACATCTCGGACGTTTTGAGAGATTTTACTTACAAAATGGCCTAAACAGCTGCTTCAGTGGATATAGAAGAAGGCCCCAAGTATTTTCTAAACCAGGGTATCCCAGGGTAATTGTGCTCTGCGAGACCACCGGGTTCAGGTTATGAAAATAAACGATAAAGTAAACAGCAGGGATTGCTGTTTAAGTAAGCCTCAGATAAAAGGAATTGACAAGGGTGTTTCATTAGCAGGATTCCTAGAAGTCAAAAGGGTCCGTCTCAGGAATCTCATTAGTGAGTAATCTGATCATCACAATTATTACCTAACGAACTCTCACCCCATGCTGGGTTTAATTCACTAGCAGTCACAGGCCTCCATCAAAATACGTGAGAGGGGTTCCTTGTGCTGAAGAAGACTTTAGTCCTGTTCACCTGAACAGAACTGGACTCCTCTCCAGCACTAGAAAGTCAGATTCACAGTATGCTGAATAGGGGCCATAGTCTGAGATTGAGACCGAGTGACAGATCTGGTGTTAAGAGAGGGAGAGAAAGAAGAGGGTAAAAAGATGGAGAGAAAGGAATTAATAACAAATAAAAAAAAAAAGGTGGAAGGAAAGCAGTGAAGGAGGAAAGGAAGGAGGAGAGGAAGCAGATGAAGTGAAGAAAGGATACGAGAAGGAGAATAAGCAGAAAACAATAATATCAATACTGGTCTTGATTGAAAAACAAACCTGAAATATAATGGGCACAAAGCTCTTTAAATGCAATGTTAAAAGGTCTGTGCTATTAAAACAGTAAAGCAGAAACTCTAAAAGAAAATAGATTCCTATACATCATCATGGCAATGAAGTAGCTTAATTGAAGTAACTTAAGTTAATTGCCTGCTGTCTTATTCTATTTTTGACATGTATATGTACAGTATGTAACCCTGTCACGGTAGCTTATGACAAGATATAATGAACACCAAATATCTGGGTTGAACTGAACGAGGCTTAGATATAATAAAATATAATTTATTCCTTAAAAAGGTGAACACAGCAATATAGTACAATTAACAGACAAGAAGGTAACACTTACTTAGGGTTGGGGGATGGAGAAGTATCAGCTAGCAATTCTCCAGCAATCCCGTGACATTCAAGATGGTATCAGAAGAAGAACTAAAAACTGTAGGGTTGACACAGTTTATATACCTGTGTAACCCTATTCTTAACATTGAATACAGACTATTGGTGAACAATTATCTGTATCCAATCCCTAACGTGGAGACACAGATTAACCCATGCCCCCCAGCTAATTAGCCCATGTGTACTGGGACTCTATGGGTAGCCCCATAATTAAATCAGGGGCAACGACCAGTCGACCAAATGAAGTATCTGCATTGTTTGTAGGTGTAGACATAACACTTACAAACCACTCCAGTTTGATGATTCTCCACCCTCAGGTAACAATTAGAGTCCCTGGTGAGGTCAGGGGGTGGCCATATGGGGTGCAACCCCTTTAATACTGGGCCAACCCCCCTCTCCCTCTACAAACCCCTCTTTATTTCCCTTAGATATTGTAACGATGCTCGTCTCAAGACAGTTAAGGGCCCGCAGGGCTGAGGTAGGATATTAAATGACCAATCTGAACCGTGAGACGTCCTGAATTGAATATAGAGTTGTCGGGGTCACCGGCTGGGATCAAGGCAGGCGGCAACGGAGCAAGGTTGGGGTCACAGGCAGACATCAGAGGTGCACAGTCAGGGTCACAGGCAGCAGTCAAAGACATTTGGCCATGACCAAAACGCCGACAGCGTTCTGCTACCAGGAGATTTCGCCACGGGACAATTTGCCGTGATGTCAGCTCCTGCGGCCGACCCGACAAGCCATGTCGTCAAGTCGCAACCACTTGCTCCGCTCCAGCGCCTGACTGCCCACTGCATGTTCTGACAGCCCGCTCCGACAACTTCATGTTTAAATGTCCAGCGCGGGACCACTACACTGGGACATTTAAACATGCAGTTACCGGAGCGGGAAGTCGGACCCAGGAATGCAGCGGGCAGTCGGGTGCAGAAGCGGACTTTAAAGCGGTGTCTCGTGGCGAGATGTCCTGCAGTGAAGTGTCCTGGCGGCAGCGTTTTAGTTGCGGCCAAACGTCCCATTCTGCACAGGCAGAGATCAAGGCTGGGTGCAAACAAAACAGGAACGCTGGAGTCTAACAGGAACAAAACTGAAACCATGCTCTGGCAGCTTCCTGGAGGAATTTTATCTAAAACTAGTAACGGGCTGGGATGGCATTAGAGCTGGTTCTGATCTGAAGCTCATTAATTAGTAGCTTTAGAAATGTAGCCTTGGTCCCAAATGCCATTGTTAGTCTTGTCAGTGTTTAAAAACAGTTTTGTTTTGGGAAATCCAATTTTCAAGTCTCAAAAAGTCAGATTGAAGCACGTGTTCAAGGTCGGAGAGGCTATGGTTGTGTGCTTATAAGATTGTGTCATCCGCATATATGTGTATTCAGGCTCCCTTACAAGCTGTAGGAAGATCATTGATGAACACTGAGAAGAGTAGGGGCCCCAGAACAGAGCCTTGCGGGACACCACAGGTGATATCCAAGGGGTTGGAGTTAGTGCCCGAAATAGACACATGTTGGGATCTACCTGATAGGTAGGAATTAAACCAGTTTAAAGCATGCTTCCCTATTCCAGAGCACTGGAGTTTGTTAAGCAAGATAACATGATCAACAGTATCAAAAGTCTTTGCAAAATCTAGGAATATTGCACCAGTAAGTTGTCCCCGTTCCATTCCCCACTGGATCTCATTGCAATCGTTTAGGAGGGTAGTTACCGTGGAGTGTTTGGGGCAAAAGCCAGATTGGAATGGACTAGGGAAATTTATCTTGGTATAGTAATCGCTTAATTGGGAGCAAACACATTTTCCCATGACTTTCTATAGTATTGGGAGAAGAGAGATTGGCCTGTAGTTTAAGACACTTTTGAAGATTGGGACAACTCTGGCAGTTTTCCAGGTCTTAGGTCTTCTGCAGACAGAATAGAGTTAATTAACGCCCTTTCCTCTGTTGCTCGACTGCTAAAACTCTGACTCAGGCCCTCATTCTCTCCCATCTCGATTACTGTGACCTCCTGCTGTCCGGCCTTCCTGCCTCTCACCTGTCTCCCTTACAATCTATCCTAAACGCTGCTGCCAGAATCACTCTACTCTTTCCTAAATCTGTCTCGGCGTCTCTCCTGCTGAAATCCCTCTCCTGGCTTCCTATCAAATCCCGCGTCTCACACTCAATTCTCCTCCTCACTTTTAAAGCTTTACACTCTTCTGCCCCTCCTTACATCTCAGCCCTAATTTATCGCGATGCACCATCCCGACTCTTGTGTTCTGCTCAAGGATGTGTGAAGGAGTGGCTCAGTGAGTAAAGACACTGACTGGCACTGCATTTGAAGCAGGGGAACCTGGTCCAATTCCCAGTGTTGGCTCTTTGTGGCCTTGGGCAAGTCACTTTATCTCCCTGTGCCTCAGGCACAAAAAAACTCCATAGATTGTAAGCTCTACGGGGCAGGGACCTGTGCCTGCAAAATGTCTCTGTAAAGCGCTACGTAAAACTAGCAACGCTATACAAGAACATATTATTATTATTATTTAGGATGTTTTCTCTCTACCCCCTTTGTATCTAAAGCCCTCTTCCGCCTTAAACCTTTCTCACGGACAGCCCCACACCTCTGGAATGCCCTTCCCTCAATACCCGACTAGCACCCTCTCTATCTACCTTTAAGACCCACCTTAAAACACACCTGCTTAACGAAGCATATGAGTAGCTCCGTGGCTAATACTATACACCCAATTCATAAAGCTTGGCCCCTTGCAGACGCACTTACCAGAATGCCCTCTTACTGTCTCTGTACGTTCTACCTACCAATTAGATTGTAAGCTCTTCGGAGCAGGGTCTCCTTTTCCTAAATGTTACTTTTATGTCTAAAGCACTTATTCCCATGATCTGTTATCTCTATTATTTGTTATTTATATGATTATCATGTGTATTACTACTGTGAAGCGCTATGTACATTAATGGCACTATATAAATAAAGATATACATATACAATTGTATACATACAATTAGGGAGGCAAGCAGTTTGGCAATGGCTGGGGCACTAAGTCATAGGAACTTAGATTGCAGTAGATCAGGTTCACATTGGCTTCTTAGTTTTAATTTGAGGAGCACTTGTGTAATCTCCTCTTCAGGTACTGGGACAAATTGAAAATTGT
Organism: Ascaphus truei; assembly: GCA_036426205.1. Lineage (NCBI taxonomy): Eukaryota > Metazoa > Chordata > Amphibia > Anura > Ascaphidae > Ascaphus > Ascaphus truei. The sequence continues at coordinate 199,643,767 of CM071569.1, read as the reverse complement.
GGGCAGTGTTGGGAGAGGGTGGGGCTATTGGGTTACTCCCAGATTGAGGGGAGACTATAGAGCCTGTTACAAATGCCTTATTTACATCAATTAGTTTGAGTTGCGTTTTGCTAATAAATTTGTAGCAGACCCCTAAAAGTATTCGTTGAATGCATTTGCAATTTCAGTAGGATTTGTCAGAGTAATATCCTTAGTGATATTACATGGTTATTGATGGCTAGAAGGCTGGAATATATTGTTGATGACCTTCCAGAAATTTGCTGGATTTTCTGTATTTTGGTGACGATTGTCAGAGTAATATTGGGCTTTTGCAAGTCTTGTTTGCCTTGTACATATATTCCGCAGGCATCTGTAGTTATTAAGATCCGTGGTAGTGCCAGTTACTTTGTAGCTTTCCACAAGGTATCCCATAAACGGTAAAGCGCTATAAGGTAGTATTTATCCACAAATGATTCAACATTCAATATCCATGTGTGAAAAAGTATGTGAACCTTTAGATTTGGCACCTGGTGGCGCCCCCTTCAGCAGCAATGACTTAAACTAAGCATTTCTTGTAACTGCTGTCTGTCTGACAGTGGATTGGTGGAGCCCCAAATCCTTTCCAGTCCAAAGACTGACGAGCATCAATAACTGCTTTTCTGACTCACAAAGTTTCTGATCTTTATATAGGGTGGGGCCTCCCAAACTCACCCCTGAAGATCTACCTAATTATTGTATCTCTTTATACCTCTCCCATAAGTATCTCCCTCTGATTGAGTGACATTGCACGTTCAGGGTATAAAGCCCATTGATGGTCGGTATACAGACACGCACCCTGACAAAGCCTTCGGGGCGAACCGCCACGTTGGGCGCTTTCTATGACCGTCTATCTTAATCAGCAGTAAGCAGTCAGCTGTGTTTCCGTGTTAGCAGTTGCCTGTTTTGCTGCACTAGCAGTCAGCTGCGTTCACGTGGAGCCGTGGAGACGACCCTGTTACAAGTGAATCTACCAGCGGGACTTCCATGCTTCCGTGCTACACTGCGAGCCTGATCTGTACCTGGGGACTCCGTTCCAGATACATTGTTCCCGTGTTACACTCACGCTATCCTTCGGTAGACTGTGGGGTATTTTCAGGTAGTTGCCGGTACCTGCGGCACATCTCAGCATTTACCTACTGAAGTTTATGGCAGCATTGTACTGCGCCTTTTACCAACAAAGGGTTAGCAGGCTCATACTGAGTGGGACACAACGATACTCAGCCAAAGCTACGTGACTGGTCTGTATGAATATCGGACGCTATAGTTTTAGAGTTAGCACATATGAATCATTATACCAATATTACATGGACTATTATTGCCTGTCATAGCCCATTTGGGCATTTTCTAGATATTCTACAAGTTACTACATTTCCAATGTTTGGGATGACTAATATAACTACAATATCTATCATATACAGAAGCGGTACGCAAAGTGGGGGGGGCGGGAGAATTTCCAGGGGGGGGGGGGGGCGCGGTGACTACAGAGGTCCCGCGCTCTCCCCCAAGGCACTTAAATTAAGTGCCAGTGGGACCACGTGAGGCTTCTGCAGCTTCACTTACCTGATCTTCGGCGATGCGTTGCCATGGTAACCGCCATCAAATGACGCAGCGGGTCACGTTGCCATGGTAACGTGATGTCACATGACCCCGTGACGTCATTTGACGCCGGAGGAGAGGGGGCGCGAGGCAGAAGGTAAGGAGGCAGGGGGGGCGCAAGTTAAAAACTTTGCACACCCCTGATATACAGCATTGTTTTTTTATTCCACCAGGGTTTACTATATACAGACCTTTATACATCTCTTCATGTAGGCTCGTACATAGTGTTACTAGAGGTTATTTATTCCTCCATTTTTTGCCGGCTGGGCAGCTATCCAATTGTTTAGGAGAGGTCATTCATTAACCCTTCCTAGATTTAAGGGGATTACTGTGACGCTAGAACATCTTTAGAATTACCTTATGTGTTTTTCTTTATTACATGGATTGTTATCACATTTCCTGCGATATCTTACATTTTTTCCGTTTGTTGCCTTCACTACTGACTTTACTTTAATTGATTAGGAGACGGTTTAGATTTAAGTTATTTTATTATTGTCTTGTCTGTCTGACCATTGCTATATATTTAATACCTTTGGTAACATTTTTCACTAACCCTGAGTGCACCGTTATGGAATTTCTGCAAGTTCTATCTTTGAGGACCTGCTTTTTCTTGTGTTCTAACTATTTAAACACCTGATTATCATTATTCCCTTTTAATTTAGCTTTTAAAACCAGGGTTTCACTTACTTTTTCACATATCCTGACTCGTAATTACTCATTGTTTGTCTAATTCATACATCCATTTGTTTCAGAAGGCATGGAATTGGTTAATATAAACCCTATTGTATATTTAAGTCAATACTAGCTTTGATTCAAGAAGGTTATCATGGAATTTCCATAACTATCATTGGGGTTCAGAAACTTTTTCTCACCACTGTATCTACTGCTGCACTAGTGTCCCCAATGTCATTAATCAGCCCCAGTGCCGGCACAGCATTGGAGCTCGTTGACTTTATGCAGAAGGTTATAGTTCCATAGAGTAGTAGTTTATTCCCTGATGAAGAAACCCACGGGTTTCGAAACGCGTTGGAAGAGTTACTAGCAGTATTGTTCTCAACTGTACTGTCTCATCACGACGAGCTGCCCCAGCAAAATCGGCGCCAGTATCGGCGAGGAACCCCCGGAAGTGTCCAAATGGAGGGGAGAGAGAGGATCTCAGCTGGCGTGGAGCTCTGTCTCAAGCAGCAATTCATGGTAGAGCTGCAAACGTGTTGATTTGTTTATGGGAGCAAGGACTATCAGAGACTTCCTACTTACCTGAACAGGAACCGGTGTCCAAGGAACCAGCTTCCACCCTCATGTGAGGACATCTGATCCGGCTTCCACGTGGTGTTTGGGTAACATTATCCCAGAAAATGCTTATTTAAAACCACTTTGATGTACGCACGATACTCACCTTAATTATTGTTTATGTCAATATAATTTTTAATGCACTATGAGCGTTGTGCGCTGTGTTTTTTGTGTTTTTATAGTTCCAGGCCTGTTACTTCACAAAGGTAAAGATGGTGTGCGTATATGCAAAGGAAACGGCAGGGTAGCAGGGCAATTCCTTGAATGCCTCTCCTTGCATTCTACTCATGAACCCCTACCCTCATTGGCTAGGTAAGGTTGTGTCGACCTTAGACTACACCCCTGTTGATACATCCCCATGAATTGGAAGTTGAGTTCTTCACCGCTTTCGGTAGTTCCAAAAGTGCTCTCTAGTGCATGCAGGTACTCGCCTGGTAACAGCTTCTTTGCCTTCTCTAACTGCACTTTCTATAGGCAACGCGCACTCTTTGAGGCTTTCCGCGATTCGGACTTTCTTATGCTGTTCTGATTCCCTCCCCCCCCATTCGTGTACCATCTGTGTGGCCTGCTTTATCCAGCTCTCTAAATCCTCCTTACCCGGGGGGTCGATCTTACACCTGAAAAAGTTCGCAGCCGTCTATAGTAACCATTCCCTTTTCGGAACTGCATAGATTTCTCAACTACGTTCCCCATGGCAGTGAAGAGCATCTCGGGCGATGTAGGGGGGTTGTCTGTAGAGGAGGTGGGGGTAGCGGAGCACATCTTATTTTGGAAGTCTTCCATTGTGGTCCTATCTTTAACTAAAAACTCTCTGACTTTGTCTATGATAGTGGAACTAACAGGGTTGCTAGGGCCAGCGGAGGGACTATGGCATGTAGTAATATCCCACATTTCATTTTTGTTATTGTAACTCAGGGGAGGGTTTGTGTGTTTTTCACACCAACTAGAATCTCGGCAGTGCCGCCAATGGAACCCCTCTTTATTTTCCATAGATATGCAACTACTAGGGTGGAGCCCTGAATCCACCACCCCTGGATATAAATGAGTCTAGTTAGCTAGCAATGAGCCTGGCTGTGGTCAGACAATACAAGACAACATGTCCCAGTGCTGGCACAGCATTGAAGCTTGTTGACTTTATTCAGAGGGTTATACTTCCAGGCCTGTTACTTTGCAAAGGTAAAGATGGTGTGTGTATATGCAAAGGATACTGCAGGGTAGCAGGGCAATTCTCTGAATGCGTCTTTGGGTTGTACTCACGGACCCGAACCCTTACTAGCTCGGTAGGGTTGTGTCGATCCTGGATTACACCCTTCCACTCCGTTGAGATGGTTTGGAATAGCACTGCTACCACGCCACTGTCTCGCCTCCACTCCCCCCGGGGTAGGGATTCTTCTCGGTTCCTCAAAATCACGTCCTCCCCCTGTCTCTCTCTTGGCTCCTCCTCCCGTGGTATCATCCTTCCTGATCCTTATTCACATCAATCCCCTCCCTCCTGGCTTCATTGTCATTGGCCTGAAGGCATGTCCATCATTATACCTTAGGTCAGCGGTGCGCAAATTGGGGGGCGTGGGATTTTTCTTGGGGGGGGGCGGGGTGGAGGGGAGAGGGGGCGCGGGTGGTTGCAGAGGCCCTGCACTCTTCCCCGAGGCATTTAAATTAAATGCAAGGGGACCGCGTGAGGCCTCTGCAACCTGTACTTACCGGGATTCAGCCGGCTTCTGCTCACGTCGCCATGTGACGTTCCGTGTCGTCATGACATTGTGCGTCAAATGACGCTGCGGGGCCACGTGACGTCATGTCACGTGACCCTCGGCGTCATTTGACACCGGGTCACTCGGGAGGGGGGGGTGCGATCGCAGGGACCGAGACACGGGGGGCACAGCCAAAAAACTTTGCGCACCCCATGCCTTAGGTATCCCTCAAAGGGGAGTGTTGAAGAAAACGACTCTTATGGCGCTTAGGTTAAAAATATATGAGTGAATAGAATCAAATCCAAATTTTGCGGGGGCGTGGTCATGACCTCACGCGGCTGGTTCGCCCTCATTGGTTGAACCACCGGCGGGGGCGTGGCCACGCCTCTGTCACCAGTTCTGAACTCAATTCCATTGTTGTGTTCCAGAGTAGAACAAGAATCAGCAGTGTTTATGTTTCTATCAATGGACTATGTACTGATCATATACAGGTAGTCCTCGCTATCCAACGTTTCACTTTACAACGAATGGCATATCCAACGCTTTACAATGCAACCCTACGGGCCGTTTTTCAACGCAGGAATGCGTTATCTGACGCCTGAATGTGTTATCCGACGCTCACCGCCACAGATTAACATGGGACTCACTTTACAACGGTTTCACTATGCAACGCTACTTCCAGAACGGATTCTGTTGGATAACCGAGGACTGCCTTTACTTGACTGTAACATAATGTAATATTATAATTAGGAATTCCGGTCTTGGGTTTTAACTGAAAAACACCACCGATTCATAAACTTGAACTTCTGGTTAAAACCCATAAATAACACGGAAATGAAGCATCCTTTGCTATTGAATGAAATTCCACCTCTTGTAGCAGTCCAGCCGCGGGTAGGAGACCGAGGCGACACACGGTGGAATGGGATATTTGGCCACGGACGCTGCGCTGCAGCCAATTCGCCGCTGGAATCCCCACCGCCAATCGCTTATCAGGTACGTTTTATTACTCGTTAGGGTAGGGGGTTAATTTATGGGTTTTTAAATGTTAGGGTAGGGGGTTCATTTAAGGGTTTTTAAATGTTAGGGTAGGGGGTTAATTTAAGGGTTTTTAAATGTTAGGGTAGGGGGTTAATTTAATGGGTTTTAAAGGTTAGGTTAGGCGATTAGTTTAAGGGATTTTAGCGGTTATTGCAGGGGATTAATTTAAGGGATTTTAGCAGTTAGGGTAGGGGATTTATTTAAGGGTTTTAGGGTAGGAGGTTCATTTAAGGAGTTTAAGGGGTTTTAGGGTAAGAGCTCAGGGTACAGGGTTTCTTTACCTTAGTGGACAGCAGCAAAGTGGTCAGCGGCAAACGCCCGGCAGAGGAGAGAGTCGCGGCAAAGCGCCGGCGGCCATTTGGTCACAGCGAAACTGCCGCAACCAAATATCTTCGACCGACACACAGGGAATATGGAAACTAAAAATAAATGCGCCGGAAAACACCAAATTCAAATTTGCGTAATTTTTTTTTTCTATTGTTAACACAGATTTCCTAATAAGAATGAAAACAATGGAAAAAAATAAAAAATAATCACAGATTTTACAAAAAAATAAATAAACACAGAAAACTGGAATCACTAATTATAATAGTGGGCATTTAAAAAAAGTTATATGAATTATTTGGCGTCATATTCAAGTAAATCGTAAAACCTGATAGGAACTAGGATTGTGGATAGGTGAATGTTAACACCCACAATTACATTTAAAGTAGGGCCTCTGTAATGTTAGTGACTAGGGGCCTTATTTACTAAGTGGTCTTTTTTCTATTGGACACCTTTGGGAGCCACAAGATACCTCATGGCCCATTTTCCTTTACGATTGCTGTTAATATTAAAACGCCCATCAGATTTATGAGAGGGGCACTGGCAAAAAACTTTCATTCTATTGGGTAGACCCGTGTTTTCTTTTAACATTTTTATTTTTAAGGAACCCTTTAATAGTGTAGCATCCCCTCTGGGGGCTACTAATTAGTGTAAGGGGTTAACAGCCTTAATGGGTTAAGCAGGTAGGATCACTCTGGTATTGCCCATCCGCACTCTGTGATGTAGGCTGTCTTGTGGCCAGTGATGTCACCATGGGGAGATCAAAGAGTATATATAGCTCCACTCAATGTTCTATTAGCAGGTTCCTTAAAGTTTCAGATAGAGGGCCTCATCGTGAATCATGTGTATAGTTATGTGTATTAAGGATATCCTTCCAACATTTATTGTTTTTAGTTAAGGAAAGTGTCCTATTTTGATAGCGCCCATAGTAATGGCCCAAAATTGTTCTCATGCAGGTAGAGGAGTGAACACCAGCTCAGCAGGGCTATCCCAATAAGGTTTTGAGGAGTGGGTTTTAACCCACTAACTCTTACCTTCAGGGTATATATATATGTCTCTTCATGGACTTCATACTTTTTGAGAATCACTATTGCAATCTCTACTGATTGTATATCACTAGCCTCATGCCCTGTGCCTCTGTTTATGCGTTATACTAAGCGTATTTACATTTACTGATCCGGCGCTGGAGCGCTCATATCACTACAAACTTTTTTCATACATCTCTAATAGCGAGTCTGAGATCTGATGTATTGTAAATTCTTCTAAATTTGGTACAATTAAAAAAAAAAAAAAAAACCCCCAGAAAATTGCAGGAAACCCATCAAGGATACCCACGGAACCCCTGTTGAAAAACACTAGCTCAGGGTGCCGTAAACCTGAATACACTGTCTGTAGAATCAAAGGTTTCAGCACAACCCGCACACTGCTCACACTGACTGCCTACTGTACATGAAAAGAAAAAAACGACAAATCGTTCATTTATTTTTTGCTTATTTTGATTTTAAAATGTTGACATCTAGCTCTCCTGCTGTTTAACACACAATACCTCTTCTTCCTTGCTTTTCGTGCAGCCCCTTTTCACTAAATCCAGTTTAGAAACCATTGGGGTCTAGTCACGAGAATGTGACAGCCATTATCGATCATTAGCAGCCATACACAATGTGAACAAGCACCATAATAACCTAAGAGACGTGCCGCGTCACTTTCCACATTACATAGTGAGCACTTTCATTGGCTTTAGCGGGCCGCTTACAGTTTTGGTTTATTGCAAAGGTGTCCTCTTTGTGAACTTACCACTGTAAATTTCCCTTACCAGACCACTCACTACCTGCTAGCTAGACTTCATCTGGGTGTTATTTGTGCAGTAAAGCAATGCACAATGCATTTGGATGATGCTCATGGTGAATAACATGATGGGAAGGTTACATGTTTGCCAATAACAAGCGTGGAATGCTTCTTAGCTCCCTATTGTCTGGTGGAATGGAAAGATTTTATGGCTCTGATGGGCGTCATGAGGTGAAATAGAAGTCCCAGTGTGTTTTTCTGCTGTGCTACTGCTGGCAAAGTTGCAGACACTGGATTCTATCACAGGCCCCCGTACAAAGGGAATCAAAAGTGTCTATGCAATGGGGACTCTGAGAGGCAGCAGTATGAAGCAAGGCCTTCTGTTCCCAGTGAATAAGGATTTCCTTAACCCACACAGTGAAAAACGGCCTGTATTCAGCTCTGGAAAAAACAGGCTAGGATTCCATTTCTGCTGTTACGTCAATTTCTCTTTGACCATTGTACAGTTTAAGAAATTAATGATCAATACGGAACAGAAAGCTCATTGTTTTCAGGCTGCTGTGATGCTGTCTGTTGGTTTCTAAGCTTTCAAAGACGCTGTTGTTCTGACTGATGCTTAATTAACTTTTTTTTTTCCCTGTAGACTTTTTATTCTATTAAAAAATATATGCATCCTTCTTTTTGGAATGAGTTTTTCCTCTCACAGTAAGAAAGCTTCACAGGTTATAGCAGTTACTTTGGGTTTCTGAGACACTCCTGTGAGGTAGAATATACTGACACTAATAGAAGTTGGTCGGGGAGAAAACTGGATTATTTATAGGTTGTTGATTTTTTATTTTTTATTTTTTTTATTGGAAAACCATAAAGAATAAAAATGCATGAACGCTGGCCGAAGATGCAGTGCACGATTAACAAATGACTTCAGATTGAGTCAGTCCTGTTTTTGCAATGATTCTTTCTCAATAGATCTTCAAATGCTTTTTAGAAAGCTGTCAAATTAAACGTTTCCTAGTTACACAACCAGATAAAAGGAATCCCATTAAAAGAAGTGTTTTTTTTATTTTTTATATAGCTTGATAAATCAAGGTTGTTTGTTTTGTTTTTTGTTTTTTCCACTGACGTTGCATCTGGAACGCTGAGTACAAAAGAAGAACATGTCCAAGTGACCTGGAACAATTTGGTAGCCTTAGATCAAAGGTACAGTATCTTGATTTTTTTCCCCCTCAGAAGATGAGGCAGAACTGATATCATCTAGACATTGAGCATACCAGACAATCTGCCACACTGGCAGCAAAGGTGTCCAGAATGGATGTAGTCATAATTGAGTGCTGCCCTTATCATTTACTATATGAACTTCCCAGCATTGTTTGCTTAATGCAATAAGTTCCTGCACCCTTCAAAAAATGATTATTTGTTTATGTTACCTGAACCCGGAGACACCTCAGATCTGAAGTTCAGCCCTCTGAGCTTTGCCTCCTCCCCTATAGAGTTTTTGAGTATTTGTGTGCCAGTGTATAAAAAATTTGTATATGGCTATTTGGGTTAACCAATCACATCTATCATGATGTCACAGCTTTTTATTGGCTGCTGAAGCGAGGCTGATCATGGCAGCCATTTTGTATCCACTGGGGTCTCTTGAACCTAAGACTACCGCAATTCAGCTACTGGAGACCACCAGGTTCAGGCAATGAAAATAAAAAAATAGAAAAAGAACATCGTGGATTGATGATATAACTACAGCGACATATTCTGTTATCTTTACATTAACAGCATTTTAATGTATAGAATATTCTTTTTTTCTTATACATTTCTGGTTGTTTTGGTGTTCATAAGTAATTAAAGCAGCAAATAAATGAAATCTTATGGGTTTTTTTATTTAATTTTTTTTAAATAAATCGGTTCTTTAGTATTAGATGATACTTACTGTATTTATTATTATTATTATTATTATTATTATTATTATTATTATTACTATTATTATTATTATTATTCAACTCAGAGTTTTAAAGCATCCTTTGATTTCTATAGCAGATTTTAGCCCACATCCCAAGCAGTGCAAGATCTTTGCAAAACTTTTCTGTTTGTGATAATTTGTTGCCAATGTTCCCAGCAGTTTGAGCTGCAAACTGTAATAGTAGATAATGTTACATCCGTAATATCAGGATACATTGTAGCTGCTGAGTTACACTGACTGAAACAGCCATTATGTTAGTCACAAAATCAGGATTTTGACAGATTTATAACCAGGAGCCCCAAACGATTGCCAGCTTAGGTAAGAATGTCGAATTATACATTGTCACGAGCTTTACATATACGAATAAGAAAAGGGGGGGAAAAAAGGAAATGTACTATAGCTACTTTAAAACCTACAGTTTATGTCCTGTATTCATCGGGATTGATTTGTTCTTTTGCGTTCATATGAGGCTAAAGCTTAAAAATCAAGTTCTCTGTCCCATATTATTATTCTATACTCACAGTCAGTGTCAGATTTCCCATTAGGCCCGGGCCTAAGGCGGCAAAATTTTGGGGCGGCCAAAATTTCCGCCCCCATATAATTTTGCAGCGCTGTCACGCCTCTTGGACTTAATGGGAAGGTACTTGCCTGTGTCTGCTCCTTTGGAATCCCGACGTTAAATGGCGCTGCCCACGCCCCCACCGTGACGTCACATGGCGTCTCGTTGCCATGGCAAGTGGACGGTGCCACGTCAAATGACGTCGCGTTTCCATGGCAACGGGCCGCCGTAGGGCGTGACGTTGCGTCGTCATTTGACTTCAACGTTCCAATGAGCAGAAGGGCGGCATCATCATGGTGGTGGTAGACAGAGGCAAGTGCCTAGGAGCGGCAAATTTGGAAATTCGACGCTGCTCACAGTATGCGTTTACTGCAGCTTTAGTCTAGGGCTGGGCAGAGTGGTACAGTGACAGGTCAGGGGTTAGCACTCTAAATATAATATATGTGTGTTTTAATATTCGCCGCCTTTGATTATCTTAATTTAAAACAAATTACCTAAGCTGCCGATCAATTAGTTCTCCGGTGATCGATCCTGCTTCCCAGGGTTCACTAAATGGCTGCCTTTCAGTTTCAATCAATCCTTCAGTCAGTGTAACTCAGCAGCTACAATGTATTCTTATATGACTAAGGTAACAATATCTATTATTACAGTTTGCAGCTCGAAGTGCTGGGAATATTGGCAACAAATGATCACAAGCAGGTAAGTGTTAGGCCTCGTTTATAGTGAATACTCACGCCCGACCGCATGACGTCACGCGTGAAACATGCACTGCAGGCTAGAGGCATCGGGAGGCGACAGGTAGGTGTGGCGTATGCGTTGCCATGACATCACGTTTGATCCTCATTGGCTGAACTACGCACGTGACGCGGCCGTCGCCAGGAAAAATCCATTTCTGAGTTCTGTTTAAAATTTGCGCACTTGGACGCGTCTGTCACACAGACCATGTGCGCGCTCAATTGACATTACTTTGTTCTGGCGTCGTGCACACGCGCGCTGCCATTGTAATCACGGCCTTACAAAGATCTTGCACTGCTGGGGAGGTGTGCTAAAATCCACTATAGAAATCAAAGGATGCTCAGTATCTTATAATTCATTCAAAAAAGGCATTAAGAGTTGAATTTAATTTAAAAAAAGGTAGTAAGTATTATCAAATACTACAGAACTTATTTATTTAAAAAATAATAATTTAAACCCACACGTGGGTTATTGAATTGATTTCTCCTTTAAGCTCCAATTAATGCATATCAAGGGGACTATGTTCTGACCAACTACATACGTAGAGTTCAGAATTTCACCCTGTCTTTGTGCATGAAGTTGGAACAAGTTTCAGCAATCTGTATAGCCGTACAGTGTCGTGTGATGAGGACATTGTGTATCCTAATGAAGGCCAATGCAAGTAGTCAAATCAACTTAGACGCACTTTGTAATTATCTGATTGTTCAACTGGAGTTGATAAAATTAAATATTTCAGTTCACTAAAAATACATACTCCCTTGCACAAGTCCAAGACAGAATATATTCCCCAATGTAGGTATGATTGCAGTGTGTGTATGTTGCGTTGCATTGCATTGGCCTTACTTGAGACACAGAATTTGTAAGTCTTAATTACTTTGAACCAAATGAACACCAACATCAGTGATGTCGTTGACAAATTAATTAGTGATTATGTAGGTAATGCTACATTGGCCGATCACACCACTTTGGTCAACAAAGAATGAACCCCTGTGTGGTTCGCTTTCTTGAAAGAGATTAATTATTACATATGTATGTAGCCCTTTTTGTGAACACCTGAACTAAGGGACTACGGTGCATAAACCTGTGGCTTCAGGAGCTCTGAGCCTCCGCATATTGGGAGCCTGGGGGTATACCTTTATCACTTGTGGTGCAGCGCCTCCACTCACCCAGGATCCCCATTATAGAGATTACACCCTGAGCAAGAACCTAACAACAGCAATATGCAACAGCAACCTTTTTATATCACACACGAATAACAAATGATATGCAGACTTATCATATAACATGTACATACACACACACAACGTGGCTCGGCCACACCTTATTGGAATAGTGTCCTGTACATAAGCAGCTCTGCCGCTCTCCTTAGGAGTATGTCTCATAACCAGTAAAGTATGGTACCATATGCATTCTCTCAGGAAACCCAATTAGTTAGTGGGAGGCGGGATCAGCGCCTGGTGACCGGTGTAGGTGCACTTGTAGATAAGGATACCTTCCGGTCACTACGATGACCTTGACACTCCACAGGGTTCCTGGTGTTAATCCAGCCTTGCGCCGTCTCTCCCTTCTGCAGCCCCGTCAGATGGGAATCCAAGATGGCGGCCGCAGCTCCGCAGCTCCGCAGATAACCCTCACTAAAGGGGAACGTCCCTGACGACTATGGGCGTCCTTACAAATACAGCACCCTACGATGGCAGGGGAAAAGCTCCTGGGGCTGTGGGCATACCCTACCTAAGCAGACGGGTCACTGACCCTCTGCTCTCGCACGCGAGGTTCCGCCAACCTCCTCCTTCACCTCCCTCGCTGCTCTGACCCACCGCCCACACGCATCCGGTTCCTGCATACACAGTCTCGTATCCCATTGGTCCTCAGCCTCAGCTGACCTTCTCACAGTCAGAGTTCATAGTTCAAACCCCCTCCAAGTCTCTACTTATGATTACCCTTCGCGCGCTTCCCTCGCGCATGCGCAGCCCAACTGGTACGCAGTAACTTCGCTGGCAAACAGGGACAATATGGCGCTGCCTATGTAAAGTGACAGCGCGGAACCTTTAATATATATGCACATCCTTACATGTACATAGAATTATTATAAGGATTTGTATATGATGTGGGCTATTTATCAAAGTCTCCCGACTAAAAAGAAACTGGGGCAAAAAACAGCATCAAATTTATCAAACAGATTAGAGCATACTTAGTTGTCTCTTGGCTGAAAAACTGGGGCAAAAAAATGCATTCGATTTAGCGAAGCAAAACATTTATTGTTTCCTATGGCACGTTTCTCTTTGCTAAATCTGGTGCTGTTTTTCTGCTCTATTTTTGCCCCAGTTTTGCAGCCAGGAAACGTTGTTATACATCTCTCATCCAGTTTTTGTTAAATATATAAATTGATCAGATGTTTGGACCCGTTTTGCAGATGGGACACTTTGATAAATAGTTCCTTTACTCAATTTGCAGAAAAAGATCATACAGTTAGGTCCGGAAATAATTGGACACTGATACAAGTTTTGTTATTTCGGCTGTGTACCAAAATAAATTCAAATTACAGTTAAATAATGAATATGGGCTTAAAGTGCAGTCTATCAGCTTTAATTGGAGGGTATTCACATCCAAATTGGAGGAAGGGTTTAGGAATTACATCTCTTTAATATGTAGCCCCCTCTTTTTCAAGGGACCAAAGGTAATTGGACAATTGACTCAAAAGCTGTTTCATGGACAGGTGTGGGCTATTCCTTTGTTATTTCATCATCAATTAAGCAGGTAAAAGGTCTGGAGTTGACTCCAGGTATGGCATTCGCATTTGGAAGCTGTTGCTGTGAACCCACAACATGAGGTCAAAGGAGCTCTCAATGCAAGTGAAACAGTGCATCCCTAGGCTGCAAAAAAAAAAGAAAATCCATCAGAGAGATAGCAGGAACATTAGGAGTGGCCAAATCAACAGTTTGGTACATTCTGAGGAAAAAAAGAACGCACTGGTGAGCTCTGCAACACAAAAAGGCCTGGACGTCCACGGAAGACAACAGTGGTGGATGATCGTAGGATCCTTTCCATGGTAAAGAAAAACCCGTTCACAACATCCAGCGAAGTGAAGAACACTCTCCAGGAGGTAGGCATATCATTATCCAAGTCTGCCATAAAGAGAAGACTTCACGAGAGCAAATACAGAGGGTTCACCACAAGGTGCAAACCATTCATAAGCCTCAAGAATAGAAAGGCCAGATTAGACTTTGTCAAACAATATCTAAAAAAGCCAGCCCAGTTTTGGAACAGAATTCTTTGGACAGATGAAACTAAGATCAACCTGACAAGAATGATGGGAAGAAAAATGTATGGAGAAGGCTTGGAACGATTCATGATCCGAAGCATACCACATCTATAAAACACGGTGGAGGCAGTGTGATGGCATGGGCATGCATGGCTTACAATGGCACTGGGTCACTAGTGTTTATTGATGATGTGATAGAAGCAGCCAGATGAATTCTGAAGTGTATAGGGATATATTGTCTGCTCAGATTCAGCCAAATTCAGCGAAGTTGATTGGACGGCCCTTCACTTTACAGATGGACAATGACTCAAAACATACTGCGAAAGCAACCCAAGAGTTTAAGGCAAAGAAGTGGAATATTCTGCAATGGCCGAGTCAATCACCTGATCTCAACCCGATCGATCGAGCATGCATTTCACTTGCTGAAGACAACTTAAGACAGAAAGACCCACAAACAAACAACAACTGAAGACAGCTGCAGTAAAGGCCTGGCAAAGCATCACAAAGGAGGAAACCCAGTGTTTGGTGATGTCCATGCGTTCCAGACTTCAAGCAGTCATTGCCTGCAAAGAATTCTCGACAAAGTATTAAAAATTAACATTTTAGGCGTGTCGATGACGTCGACCGAGACGGAAGGGTAAGAGGAGAGCTCCTGAGACCCTAATGCTGCAAACTAATTAAATATAGATTTACCCCGAATTTCCCGACCGCAAAACATATGAAGCAAACCCCAAACCACTAAGGCATGTCCCACAAGTCGAAAACCCAGCCCTGGCAGGGGGTAACAAAGTATTTTCCGCCGGCGAAACAAAGCTCCGACTCGAGCTCGAAAAAACATGATGGCGCCTCCCCGCCTGGCGCTCGTGGAGCAAAGTCTCCGGCAACGGAGCGGGACCAGGTGCAAGAAATGCCGCCCACGGAGGAAGGAATAACAAAGGCCTTCTTGGAGGAATTACATAATAAACTCTACCGATCCCTGCAGTCCAATCTGCGCGAGGCGGTGGACGAGCTAAAACAGGACATTCAAGACCTAACGAAAAGAACCGCGACACTGGAGGCTAAATTGGAGGAGGCCCTCAAGCATCAAGAGGCAGCGGACACAGAAATCAACCGGCTGGGAGCGGAGGTACGCGCCCTACAGGATGACATCGAGGATCAAGAGAATCGCGACCGCCGCCAAAACCTCAGAATACGGGGGGTGCCGGAAGCGATTCTCCCAGGCCACCTCAGAGAATACCTCAGAGACTTCTTCACCTCTGTCTGCGAGGACCTTGAGGAAAGAGACCTCGAAATCGACAGGGCCCACCGCGCGCTGGGCCCGCGATCGGACGACCCCAACCGGAGAAGGGACGTGGTCGTCCGAATGCACAGTTACTCGGCTAAAGAAAAGATAACAAATGCCTGCCGGGAGAAGGACTCGGTCAGATTCAGGGAAGAACCTATACAAGTCTACAGTGACTTGTCAAAGAAAACGATCGACCGCCGCAAAGAGCTGAGGCCATTGACTCTGTTATTAAGAGACAACGGAATAAAGTACAAGTGGGGGTTCCCCTTTAGACTGATTATACCCCATAAAGGGAAATATCTTATCATCCGCTACCCGGAAGACATACCTCAGATGGCGCGAGCTCTGGGACTGACCCCCCCTGCATCCTGGCCCACGGAAGAACGCGGCCCTCGGAGGCAGGAGACTGAAGATCCCCCGATGAGAGCCTCTGAACGCCTGGCGGAGCAAAGACAAGCAAAGCCAAGATAACTTACCCGAGACACAGAATCCCAGCTGATCCGGAGCAACCAGCAGACTGTAGCAGCCCGTCACGGTGTGATTCCACCCGCGGCAGGAACAAAGACCATTCCAGCCCTTCATAAGCTCCCCCCGAAGGAAGAACCCCTAACTGTACTTACCCAGACCGGCTCCGGGAGGTTACGCAAGCGGGACAAGGGAGACAACGACTGACTTCATCACCGGAGCAAGAGCGGAGTCTCGCGAGACTACACCATTCCCCCGTGACACGGCCTGGACTCTGCTTTCCTCCGGCAATGCAGAGGCGGAGATTACCCTCTGGACGGAGCGAAGCAACCCTCTGACCGGGATGGTGACATTCGGACTGGGTCTATTCAAGGTCCCAGGGGTGAATTGAGGCTGTTGCCTCTCCCCCGAGTTTTGTTCACCCCCCCCCTGGCCTCCGGTGAAAGGCCAGCTCCAGAAGGGTCTGTAGCATAGAGTTTATAATATGTCTAGATAGGCTATGTGTGCTGTGAGTTAACATAGTTACAAGTTAGTAGTTATATTTTAATAGTTATTTAAAATGAGGTTCCCCCACACGCTCCCTCCTCACCGTGCTCTCCCCCACACGCTCCCTCTACGTCATGGTGTACTAGCCCTCACAATGTAGTAGCTGCGTCATGGAGCACACGTGGAGCTGATGCAATGTTTTCCTTTGGGACTGGGTGATGCAGCACCAGTGTACGAGGTATCTACACTGCCAGATTTATTTATGTTTCATCGTCCTGTCATCAGTTTAGAGCTCACAGTTGTGACATTACGGAAACCCAGTACAGGGGTGTGCAAACTGGGGGGTGCACCGAGATTTTCTGGGGGGGGGGGGGGAGTAGCGGCAGTTACAGAGGTCCCACGCTCTTCTCCAAGGCATTTTAAATGCCTGGGGAGTGCACGAGGCCTCTGTAACTAACTTAACTTGGCTTCCAGCGATGCGTTGTCATGGCAACATGGCGGCACATGACCCCGCGGCGTGATTTGATGACGGAGCCGAGCAGGGGAGTAGAACAGGCAGGGGGGCGCAACGGGTGAAGTTTGCGCACCCCTGGCCTAGTACTTCCTGTACCATAAACAACCTCACAAAGTGCCAAGATGGCTGATCCATAGTCTCCTGTTTTTAAAGCCGCAATCCATGCTGCATTTCTTGCTGCTTTTTTTATTTTTTCCCCCTGAGATACTTGCCTTCGTAGGGGTGCCGGTATCTCTGCAGCCAGGAAACTTGTGTGCCTAACAAAATGGCGGCGTTTAAATGTCCCGCGGACCAATGAAGTCATCCCTTGCGGCATCTTATTGGCCCGCGTGATCGGGACATTTACGTTTCAGGAATGACAGCACTTCCTACGGAGGTATCTCTGGAAACAAGGGATCCCAGAGCTTGAATGGGGTTCAGCTTCAGAGACCACCTGCTTTATCCTATGTCTGTCTGTCTGTCTGTCTGTCAATGCAACCTGGATTCTTGCTTTAAATATGCGTTTTAAAAAGGTTACAGACAAACTCTGCTTACAAAAGAGAAATGAAAAATGTGGGTGTAACCTGCCTTTAAGATTTCTTTTCAAATAAGTTTGTTATAAAGTGTGTGTGTGTGTGTGTGTGTGTGTGTGTGTGTGTGTGTCATTCCAAGATGCACTGTTTGTAAGTTAAACTGTTCTTGCTTTATCCATTGTACTATAACATCGCCGGAAGAAGAGATCAGCGTATCTCGAAAGCTCGCACAAATAAAAGCATTTCGTTAGCCACAGAACACTATTTTCTATTCATTTTTTATTATTAAGCTTGGCTAACACGATATATAGTTATTTATTTATTTATTAAATCTGGTTTTGCTTCAATGTTTTTCAAAACCCTGCAAACCATCACAACATAGTTTTGGACCACAATATTTTACTTGTTAATTGATAGGTTCCAAACTGCCCCGCTGTCCTGTAACCTTTTTGCTGTCAGAAGGCCGTGGCCTTGACGCGCCTTTACTTCTCGGCTCTTCACGTTGCCTGTCTTTTCTAAGACTGTTAAAATGAAGTCTCTCTCATTCTGTGTGTGGGAGTTGCCATCTTTGTGTTCAATAGATCTCTTTTTAAGATGTATTTGTTTTAAGAGTAGTTTGGCACAGAACAGAGTAAATGTGCAATATAGGTATGGGATATTATTATTACCATGTGGCTACACTTATATTGCGTGTCATTTTTGCACTATATGGAGGCCTACTATGGTATTCTGACTTTTAATTTTCTTTATAGGCCTATCCAGATTGCTATACAGTACTTCTATTTTTGAATGCGCCTTTTGTAATGTGCTTGTACAATTTGTCTATGGCTTTGAATGGTAAATATCCAGCTATTTAGGGTGTGTATAGACTCCACCTGAGGCACTATATGGGCCCAGATCCACAACAGGGTGCTAAGCCTTAGCACGCCCGCTCTCTATTTATGTGAAGCGTTCTGAAGCGTAGATCCCTGTCACAGATCTGGGCGATGGTTGGATAACGGGTCATTACTGGATTAGAGGTAGACCATTGAAAACGGACGATGGAGTGGTAGTGGCTAGAAGTGTTTGGAGAGTTAGAGGGGAAATTAAGGAACATGAAGCCACATTGTGCGTGTAAAAAATAAATCCACCTTTCGTCCTGACCACATGCAAGAAGAAATATTGACGTGGAATAACATTGAAACGTGCATGTTGAACCCCCGTCCCCCCATAGCTCATGCACAAGTTGGCTGCTATTTCCCAGTGCATAGGGACAGTGCCGCTGGCTGCATCACTGCCATCATACCAATCCGTAAGAGGAAATGGAGACTGTGCTCCATGAGGTCCCTCAGGTCTAGGTGATTTATAAAGATGCTGTTTTATTTTTATCTCCATCAGCATTATGGCAACATAATGTTTAGGGATACACACTGTGACAAACTCGCCCTTAAGAAGGTATTGCACTTATTTGTTGCGCTGTTGGATATTTCAGTGTACATCTTGTAAATATATCTATTGAGGATAAAAATCACAAATACGTGTGTGAAATGGCAAGTCTTCCATCTGCTACTGGAAGGCCTATAATAGTCACTCGTAGGCTAATCTGACTCGCTACCTTCCAATTATAGCATGTCCAGCCTTTATTTATAAAAATGTTTTAACAGGAAGTAATTGCGTTACCTCTCGTTTTCAGATATGTCCTGGGTACAGAGTTATGATACATGGTTGCATTAAATGAAAAGTGGTAATATGTCCAATTTACAGACATTTCATGGTCGGTTAGAGATGATATGATTTATAGGCCTATGTAACAGTTACAGACTTTACCCAACCCAGTGACTGAGCAGCTGTAAGAGCAGCAAGTGTCTGACACCCTTTGGCTGCCGCCAAAGATTGTCCGCCTTTGGATTGACAGATGTAACGTGAAGGGGTTCTGAATAAATTCAGCAGGGCTTTGAAATGTTTTTGTCCAGATTATACTTTGCTAGGTAAATCAAATAACTGAAAACCACAAAAGAAGAGCAATATTTCATTTGTGGGGGGGGATAAAAAAAAAAGCTGGTGGGGTGTGATTCTGTAAACTGTCCATTTAAAAATGTTATTTCACACCCTAGGTCAAACCATTTAGTCTTTTTTTTTTTTTTTTTTAAACAAATGATTCACTTTTGAGCAATTCCAGTGGGTCTTGCCAAGTACACAAACAAGTTATTGTGAGTAAACAAGTGACAAAAACCCTCCATCGTGCAGTAATGATAAAGAACATTACCCTTATCCTTTACCGCAAAATGACCCAGCCTTTGGTGCTCCTTTTAACCCAGGCTGTGCTGTTAACGCTGTGTGACACAGCAGACATAATCTTATAGGAATCCCTAACGTAGATAAGAAGCAAAAAGTGATCCACGGTGAGTCCAGAATCACTGGCTTTAGTGGACGAAATGTATGCTGTGTGATTTATGGGGTAAAGCAGATGTGGGGACCTCTCTGAGACATGCAAATGTGCTTTATAAGTGTTCTTTATCATTGCAGTGCACAGACAAATGCGTTCCTTCCCCCAGGAACCCTCCCTCTTCCCGTGGTAACTTCCATACTCCCCACAGGTGTAAAGGGGTTAATTTGGCACCAGCTAATGACTAATATCAGTGCTGCACGTCATAGCACTTTGCTTTGTCCTTGTTTGACTCGCCGGCAGTGACGGTGCTAATGGCCATATTATCCTCCAGGGAGGATTTAGAGAGAAAAAATCCGGATCAAGAGCAGCACCGAATACGGTTTCAATTCAGACCGTGAACAAAAAAAATAAATCGTTAGACTGCTAGTAAATAAACCCCCTACCCCCTACCTTCTTATTGCTGCAACGGACATTAAAATAAGCTTGCGAAATCTGTGTTGAGATGTTAATTAAGTGCTAAGTAGCTGGGCTTGATGGCACAACGACTTTAGTAACTTGGCACCAATTCTGGCCGTGGCTTTGGCTGTTTATAGAAGCCTTGGCTATATTGGAAACGAGCTTAGAATCCTGTATGCGGTGGGAGTCATTCCTTGTAGCTCTGCCTGGAGGCTAAAAGTTCATAACGCTGGAGGTCGGGGTGAGGAAGTATTCCATTTCCAGTTGGTATGGAAAAGGAATATCAACATAGCGTATGTGTTTTTTTAAAATTTGTTTTATACTATGCAATCAAGCTTGCTGACCATGCTACGGATTGTCACTTACTGTAGGACCAGTGAAAAGTGTAATAGGCTAAATCAGGCCGTCCAACTCAGTCCCTCGAGGGCCGCAAACAGGCCAGGTTTCAGGATATCCCTACTCAGCACAGCTGGCCTCAACTTGTGGTCAGTATGACTGAGCTTGAGCCAGCTGTGCTGAAGTAGGGATATCCTGAAAACCTGGCCTGTTTGCGGCCCTCGAGGACTGGAGTTGTGAAGGCCTGGGCTAAATATTAGTGACGGTTACCGTCAATTTTTTTTAAATTAAAATTTTAAATAAACAAACATTTCAATATGATTGATGTATAGATGTATGTATGTGTATCTCTCTATCTCTCTCATCGGCACAAAACGAAACACTTTTCCCAGTTATACCATGTGCTCTCGTTCTGAGACAGCCACTGTACTATCAAGCCAGGATCCCAAGGCCCATCTCATTCTAGTCTTTGTGTGGGCCCAAACGGCAACCCCTGTGGTTACAATATAGTTTTGAGGCAAGCAGCCTTGGAAATGTGTGTTTACAAATTCCATGGATGTTTTAATAGCTTTTCAAATATAGACCTGAAAGCCTAGCTCTGAATAATAACAACAACATAAATATGTAACTGATTAAACAATTCAGGCTGCGCGCATGAGAGGCTGGTCAGGGCCTCACGCATGCGCACTGAATGCAGCAGGGATTCTAAAGGCGGGGCAGAATTACAAAGCAAAAATCAAATATAAACACAACTCTAGTGCTCAAAAAGTCTTTCTTACGCTGCTCTTATAGTGCCTGGCGACGGCAACGCGACGTCGCGCCAAAACAAATGCATTGAATCCGTCACATGCGCTTATAGTAAGCATGACGGAGCGACCAAAAATGTTGAAGTCAGTAGAATTTTATTTTGGGAGAGACAGACGCCATATGTGACTGTCTCTACACCAATCACAGAGCGCCTATTGCACTCTGACCTCCCCCTTCGTGACGTCACTGGCCTTGTCGCCAGCGACGTCGCTCAAAACTAAAGTTCAACTTTCGCCAGTGGGGATGGGTGACGTCATCGGTCGCGTCGCCGGCACTATACACGCGGCCTTACAGTGATATCACTCTGCTTAATACGATACCGATCGACTTGATTGGCCAGAGTCCTGCAGCCCAGAAGACTTGAAGGCTTGTTCAAATAACCTTCTTGATTTGACATATATAGAGAGTCCTCCTTGGAGCTTCAGTCGCCAGGATCCAAGCCCCAAGGAGAATTTACAAAGCAGTTCCATAAAAACCCACAATGGTACATGGGGTAAAGAGTACCACTAGTTTTTATTTACAAACCCAGAACACAACTAATGGTTTTAAATGAGACTTTTATAGTTCCTACTTGTTTTTAAAAGAGAAAAGTGATTTTTAAAAACTCTCCTTCCTGCTTTTATATGGTTTATATTGTTTAAAGCGGCAAGTCCCCTTAAACCACTCCCTTAAATAAACCACTCCCTTAAATAAACCACTTTAATTTTTTTTTTTAAATTGGGAACCATGGGGGTCCTCCAGATGCAATCGGTGCTATTCTTGGCTCCGGGAACCACCTGGTTTTCCAGAGACTTACTGGTGAAGTTACCGGTTTAACTTTTTCTTGTTTTTAAAGGGGATTTTAAATGGCTGTCCATAGGAAGACACAACCGATGATGTCGCAGATTC
The DNA here is from genome assembly GCA_036426205.1 of Ascaphus truei. Classification (NCBI taxonomy): domain Eukaryota; kingdom Metazoa; phylum Chordata; class Amphibia; order Anura; family Ascaphidae; genus Ascaphus; species Ascaphus truei. Next base: position 199,621,398 of record CM071569.1, on the reverse strand, counting down.
CTATTGGCCTGTGATTTTGGCAGCCATTTTGTTTTCCGCGGTTGGAGATTTAAACCCTGTAAATTCACTATGTATCTCCAGAACCAGGGGGTTAGGGGGTCGAGAACTGAAAATAGCGCGGTTCATATTCAGAAGACCCCAGGATTAAAATATACAGTAGTAAGAAACTTGGGCACAGTACGAATACTATGTGGGCCAGTGGCTCTCTGTACCAAGATATTAGTGACCATTACAAATGCTCTGGAAGGGAAAGTATGTATTTTTGTAGATGACACAAAGATCTGCAGCAGGCATTACACTCCACGGGGCGGGGTAAACAAAATGATTGATATAGATCAGTGGTTCCCAACTTTTTTGTGTTTGTGCACCCCCTGCTAGAAAATATTTGCTCTGGGAACCCCTAATAAATCTTATTGCCAACTCCATCTGACTATTGCTAACAAAACTGGGACCGATCCCAGGCAGTATAATGTCCTCAGCTCGTGGGGACACACGCTTAATAAGGCCCCAAACTGCACCTCCTGTGTGCACACAGCATGTGGGGGTATAGCTGTCGATCACTGCAGGAGCTTCCAAGGTCACGCCCCACAATGCCTTGCTGCCGTGTGTGCAAAGCATTGTGGGGAGCGACATTGGAAGCTCCCACTGTAATTATTGACAGCTTTACCACCCACGCTAAGGTGCAGTTTGTGGCCTTACTAAGTCCACAGTCCCCACATTTGAAACCTAGAATTTGATGGCCGAACCACTTGGCCCACCTAGTCTGCCCATTTTCCTATGTGCTGTAAAACCTCAGACCCCATATTATTTATTATTATTATTATTACAGTATTAATAATAATAAACAATATTATTGTCTTTAAAGCGCCAATATATTCCGCAGCGCAGTATAATGGAGGTACAGAGATTTGATCATTACATAAACCGTTGCATACAAATATGAACAAACAAGCACAAACAGATACAAAAGGTATCGAGGTCCCTGCTCCTGAGAGCTTACAGTCTAGATGGAATGAGGGACAATGTGGAAACAAAAGTTAAAGTGGCTGCTCATTGTGGGACAGAGTATACCTCGGGTTGGAGTACGGTCCAGCCGCATTACTGATCTTAAGGTGTTGATGTTAGGGTGGAGTTTGGTCTAGCCACAGAGCTGTGGGTGTGCTATGTAGGCTTCCTTAAAAAGGTGTGTTTTCAGGGAGTTTTTAAATGACTGGAAGCTGGGGAGAGTCTGATGGTGCGTAGTAGGAATTCCAGAGAGAGGGCAGCGCGGGAGAAGTCTCTTTTATTTTTAGGCGGGAGTGAGAGTAGGAAATAAGGCAAGAGGAAAGGCAGATGTCGTAGGCAGAATGTAAGGGGCATTCAGGTATATATTTGGGTCTGAGGGCTGAAATGTAAGTGGGGCAGTGTTGTTGAGAGCTTTGTAAGTAAGAGCTAGGGTTTTATATTTGATTCTGGAAGCCATTGTAGGGATTTGTGCTGTGGGGCAGCAGAAATGGAGTGGCGAGTGAGGCAGAGGAGTTGGCAGCAGCATTTTGGATCAGTTGGAGTTGGGATAGGCGGATAAGGGGAATGCAACTTGGAGGAGGTTGCAGTAGTCAAGGCGGGACAGGATGAGTGAGTGTATTAGGATTTTAGTTGCAGCATGACTAAGAAAAGGACATAACCTGGCAATATTTTGGAAGTGTACATGGTAGGACTTAATGAGGGACTCAATGCAAGTCAAAGATGATCCCTAGACAGTGGGGCTTTGTGTTTTGCTAAGATTGTGGTATTATTGACTGTGAGGGAGAGTTTGGGTGTAGGGGTGGGAGTGGAAGGGGTAAATAGTATTCGTTGTGTTTTGAAGCATGTTAAGCTTCAGGTAATGGTGGGACATCCAGGAGGAGATTGAAGAGAGACAGTTGGTGACATGGGACAGGAGAGTGGAGGAGAGATTGAGGGAGGAAGTAAATATAGGTATCATTGGCATAGAGATGATACTGAAAGCCAAAAGATTGTATTATTTCACCGAGAGAGGTGAAGAGCAGAGGGCCAAGGACAGAGCTTTATAGGACCCCAACAGGAAGATGGAGTGACGAGGAAACACCAGAGAAGGAATCACTGATGGAGCGGTTAGATGGATAGGACATGAACCAGAAGAAAGCTGCGTCACGGAGGCCAATGGAGAGGAGAATGTTCAGGAGAATGGGGTGATTGACCATGTCGAAGACAGCAGACAGATCTGGGAGAATTAATAAGGAGAAGTGAACCTTAGACTTGGCTGGAAATCTTTGGAAACTTTTGTTTGTGCTATCTCAGTGGACTGTAGAAGGCGGAAACCAGATTGCAAAGGGTCAAAAGCAGTGAGTTGGAGAGAAATGAATTGGGCAGGTCTATACAAGTCGCTCAATTAGCCTGGAGGCAAAGGGGAGAAGAGAGGGTGGTAATTAGAGAAGAAGGCTGGGTCAAGAGAGGGTTTCTTTATAATGGGTGTGATGAGTGCATGTTTAAAAGATGAGAATGTGCCGGGGGTGAGAGTTTCATAAGGTGTGTTGGGGTGGGGCATAGTGTGCCAGAGAGGGGGAGTAGGTGTTGCGTGTGGAACTTGACATGTAGAAATTTAATGTCTGATTCACTCGTCTGTGAAGGGGATGGCAAGGTCTCGGGCTGTGCGTTTAGAAGGGGGTGTAGTTGAAGGAAAAGGGCGTTAAAGGTGGCGAATAGGCATTGAGGGTTAGAGCAAGGGGGGTAGAGCGTGCCTCCCTGTCTGCTCCCCCCCCCCCCCCTTTCTTGCTCTCTGGCTTCAGCGGCGTCATATGACGTCACATTTGAAATGACACCAAGTTGTCATGGCGACGCGTCGCCGAAGAGCTGGCTGAGATCAGGTAAGAGAAGTTAGAGGCTTCACACCTCCCCCGGCACTTAATTTAAATATCTTGGGGAAGAGAGCGGGGTCTCTGTAACTGCCGCGCCCCCTCCCTGCGCACCCATGGGTTAGAAGACAGAGTTTGTATGAATGAAGAAAAGTAGGTTTGCTTGGTAAGGGATAGGGCAGTGTTGTAGAACGAGAGTATGAATTTATAGTGGAGGAAATCTGCTTTTAAGTGGGATTTCCTCCAGTAACTTTCCATAGTGCGTGAGCACTTGTGCAGGTAGCGGGTATAATGTGTGTGAGCGGCTTAGATTGTTGGGGGTGAAGTGTGGTGCCAGGAGCCATTTTGTTTAAGGCTGATGAACGTGTACTGTTGTATAGAGATGTTGCTAGGTCAGGGTAAAAAAGGATAGAGATGAGGGGAGGAGAGGTTGTAAAGATGCTAAAAATTGGAGGGGGTCTAGAGCATTTCGGTTTCTGTATGTGTGTTTAGAAGTACAGTAGGTGTGGTGGAGGGTGTAGAGTTTAGAGCAAGACTATCAAGGTTAGGAGGTGATCAGAGAGAGGGAAGGGCATGTTAAAGGAGTTAGGCTGAGCGGGAGAAAAACAGGTTAACGGAGTGTCCATTGCAGTGAGTAGGAGAGGTCATCCACTGGGAGGTTAAATAAATAAGATGGGCAGATGGAGTGGCATTGGGATTGTCAATAGGCACGATAAAGTCTGCCAGGATGACAGTAGGTGTGTCCATACAGAGAAAGTGTGGAAGCCAGGCCATAAGGTTGTCAAGAAATTGAGATATAGATCTGGGGGGGATGGAGGGGATATATAACAGTGGCACTGAGGGAAGGGGGGGGGGAAGAGATGGACAGCGTGGATTTCAAAGGATGAGGAGGAAAAAGGGGGGGGGGGGAGTAGTATGCCAACTCCTCTGCCCTGTCTGTTCCCTGGTCTGAGGTGTGGCTGAGGGATAGACCACCATAGGAGAGTGCAGCAGGTTTTCTTTTGTATTTCAGACCGTCTATCCCAAGCATGTTTGACATCCCTTGCTGTATTGGCCCCTATAGTTTGTTGGGAGGCTATTCCATGAATCCACCACCCTTTGCGTGAGGAAGTACTTACTCGCATTTCCCCTTAGCTGCCACCCTCTAGCTTCACAGAATGACCTCTTATTCTAGCGCTCCTCATCATTTGGAATATGCTTCCATCCTGTACTTTGTTGAATCCCTTTATGTACTTGAAAGTTTCGGTCATATCCCCCCTGTCCCTTCTATCCTCCAAGTAATTGGTGGGCTGCATTTGCCCTTGGGGGCTTTACTTGCAGTCCCTCAGCCACTGGTCACTCCTGCAGCCCGCTCTCGTGTGTGCGTGTGTGTGCGTGTGTGTGCGTGTGTGTGTGTGTGTGTGTGTGTGTATTACACACAATTATACACTCGCTCTGTGGACATAGTGTGTGTCCATGGGAGTAAATCATGCCTACCACTGCTTAAAGTTGTACATATTAAGGTCCTTTTCTGATAAGTCATATGCGATAGATCATGCACAATCTCCAATGTTATTTACGTTCTACTAGACATATGGTCTCCAGAATTGAAAACAGTACTCTGGGAGAGGTCTCACCAAAGATGTGTATATATATATGTATGTATGTATGTATGTATGTATGTATGTATGTATGTATGTATGTATGTATGTATGTATGTATGTATGTATATGTGGTATCACCACCCCCTTTCTGCTGCTAATACCTCATCCCTATACAACATCCTGCTGGCTTTCCACTTTGCTCCGTCGTCATGTGGCGTTACAAGGTGAAGATGCACTAGGAGATGCCGGAGGTTACAGAGACCCAGCGCTCTCCCCCAGCAATCAGTTTAAATGTTGTGGGGAAGAACGCGGGGGCTCTGCAAGCGCGGGGCTCGGTGTGTGGAGGCACAGATGGAACCGCCATCATGCCGGCTCTGTCTGGAATGTATTTGTAATGCGTATATTCCTAAATAATCCAAGTGTTGTTTTATTTTTTTTACATGTTTTAACAATCCATAATAGATTAAAAAAATATATATCACTCTGTATAATGTCACATTTGGTAACCATCATACTAATTTAAAATGTTGCCTGATGGTATCATGCAAGGGTTTATTTCCTATATTAAGTGAATCTTGAAAGATGGAATAAAATAAATAATATAAACACGCCTATGTGCAGATTTGCCACCACTCTGGGTTTGACCCGGAGACTACGGGTTTCGGCCACGTATCTCCGGGCTACGGGTTTACCTGTGAAATCTCTGGGCGGGGCCTCGGCTCTTACCTTCTCCGGTGGCGGCATCTCCCCCTGCAGGCTCCCGTCAACATGGTTCCTCGATGTTAAATGGCATCGCCTTGCCATGACAACGGGATGTCATGTGACGCCTCATGGCAACATGACAACGCGCGGCATCCCGTTGGCATGGCAACTTGATGTGACGTCCCGTTGTCATGTCAATACGGCACCGTTTTACATCGTGGAGCCATGTTGACAGGTCCTTGCAGTGGGAGATGCTGAGGCCGGAGAAGGTAAGAGAAGTAAATATATAAATAAAATTAATACATTAAAAAAAATGAAGTGTAATTGCAAAAAGTCTCAGGTTTAGCCTTCAATAGAAGGTGGCAACCCTGCCTACCGGTGACACAGCCAACGGTTGTTACATTTCAGTTAGCCAAGTGTGGTGTTCAAGTGACAAAAAGAAGTCAAACATTTGTCAGATTCTGTGTTCTTATTGCGCTTATTTGGCTCGAAAGTTAATGAACTGTTGTTTATCCGTTTGAAGCTGCAGAGCCACTTCCTATGTAACGTTGAAATAAATTGGCAGCCAAGATTAGAGCTTGCCAATTGTAGGTTCTACACAAAATGTTGGTAGTCTCCGATAACCTCATTTGATGCAGCAAATCGTGGTGTGTGTGTGTGTGTGGTGTGGTGTGTGTGTTTGTGTTGTGTGTGTGTGGAGTGGTGTGCTGGTGTTTTATTTAGACCTTTTACTACTTTGAAACAAGGGTGCCCCAGGAGCTGCTGAGAGACGTTGCACTCCAAGCTACAGGGAGGAGCCGCTTTTGGTCTTGGAGATATTTCATTTTGAATTCCCTTTTTACGGAATTTCATCTGGTAGAACCATGTTGCACTGGGTTTTCAGCCGCATTCTTACGACCAATCGAAAGCCGTGACATCATCCGATGACATTGCAGCCTTCCGATTGGGTAATCACTAAGCCATCTTTACTTGCAAAAGTCTAAAAATATCCGGCAATTGTGCGGGTCCTGGAGCTTGGAGTGCTCAGTTCACTCCAGAGGTCCCGTTTCATATATGGTAAAATAATAAGTGTGCGTTGCTGCTTAAATTACCCATAACCTCACATTTGTAATGCTGGCTGGCCCTCAGTGATTGACTTAATGAATGAAATACCTAATCTGAATGCTTGATTTAGTGGATTGATAGAGAGGTATACTTGGGATCAGCGTTTTTGAAGTACAGTTATTATAGGGTATGGGTTTTTATTGTACTATTTCCACACGTACAGTGGCCTAAATATATAGTATAGATATCATTAAATAAAATGGCCTTTTAGTTTAACATTTTGGCCAAATTGTTGTAAGCCCCTGAGCCACTACACGCAGACCACATCTCAAGGATCCCTAACATAATATAAATTCTATATACCGTGCATTACCAGGAATGAATGATTTATAATAATCTGTCAAAATTAGTTGCATAGTTCTAGATCTGATTGAAGCTTTATTAACCTTACATTACCAGGAAAAGCACTCTGTATTAGATTTGTCACAATCATGCTGCAGCAGCAAGTTTCCCTGAGAGTGGGAGATTGCTATGTAGTGAGCTTTTAACCATTTAAATGTGTGTGGGGGGGGGGGGGGTGAGCTTCAATATGTAGGGGGTTGCCACCCTCCATCAGCTAAGACTAGCTGAACAAGATTGTAAAACTACAGGACACCTCAAGCTCATATTAACCCCAAAATAACCAACAATCATATATAAAGTATATAAGTGTCACAGAGGGTGCTACTGAGCTGGCAATATAATATTTACAACCAGAGACCGAACATAGAAACACAGACAGAGCTCAGTGCACATCCAGTGAAACTTATACACGGTACAGTGCCTAAATATAAGTTTCACTGGATGTGCACTGTGCTCTGTCTGTGTTTTATGTTCTGTCTCTGGTTTTAAATATATATTGCCATGCTCAGGAGCACTCCTCTGTGACACTTATATACTTATATATATGTTGTGGTTATTTTGGGGGTTCAATATGAGCTTGTAGGTGTCCTGTATGTTTTATTACTATTTCCACTTCCTAAAGAAAAATGTATTTGTTTTAAATCATCTCCCCTTCATATTTTTTACAGCACACTTTGTTCTAAAATAGTCCAAAGAGCTTTTCCCCAACGTTGAATAAATGTTGATCTGTGTAAATCACACGGTACCAATAGTTTTTTTTTTTTTAAAAATTCACTTTAACGACTGGTTTCGATGAAATAGTGATGATTAAAAAAAAATCATCTCACGGGTCCCATTTGATTGCTTAACATTTGCAGTTTGCTTAGTTTGTGGTGCCAACCCGACCATGAAAATGTAAAACAAAAATTCTCTAGATTTAGAAGGGGGGGAGGAAAAAGGAATTTTGTAATGTATAACTCGAAACACTAAAAATACAGCGGAGCATAGCTCGGCATAGAAGAAATAAGCAAAAATCTGTTCATAAAAGACTAAGAACCTGTGCTGCCACACATTGCAGTGCTGGTCCATCCGGCAGCGATAGGGTTGCATACAGATGCATCTGGATCATTGGATAGATAGGTCGGTGTTCCATAGATGCATGTTTAGGACCACCTCGAAACCCTACACATAATGAGAAACAAACACCTTTTGCCATCTAAAATGCTGTCCATGCTAACCCCCTCTCCTTTAACATATTGATGTGTGATTTTAATGGAAGTAATTTCAAATCTTCTTCTTTAGGCGGTGGCTCAGATCCCAGAAAGTTGCTGGCAAAGCAGCCCATAATAATTACCACCAGCACATAGCAAAAAGCAGCAGCCCTGGGACATGTTCCAAGAGTCCAACGCAAACATGCCATAAAGTTGTATTAATTACGCATGTGTGTGGAGCTGCTTAACTGAACCCAGAATGCATTCCGAAAATAGAATACAACAATAGGAAACATGCAGAGCCTATTTCTGTTTGCGTTTCTCATTGGATTTCCATATCCTCGTTATCCATCCAACAGTTGACAATGTGCCACCGTGTTTTGTTTGAAGATCTGGGCTCTCGCTGCACCTTCCTCTAGATCCTGTTTGTAAACGGGCTCTTAGAAAAAAGAAGAAAAAAAAAGACGGGCATTTGGAGAACAGAAAAATGTAATTTAGCGATTGTGCTGCCAAGTGTTGCTTGGCTTGCAAACGCTGCCATAATTAGAGCATTTTGCACCTGCTGTCAAGCGTACACGTTTGTGCCCTACACAAGCGCTATTAATAAAAGTAGATATTGGCGCAAAGGATGTTGGGGTATCTACAGTGGGTCAGAGCCATTTATCAAGCATACACTTTGCATAAGTTATAGATTCAATCACTCCAAAATGTATTTCCTGAAATAATTTTTTTTGCCTTTCACCGGATCTTAGGGATCCATTTTTAAATCGACATGAAGCAAAAGATGACACTGTGAGTGCTCGTTTCCATGTCATTACCCAGAATCCCTGGCTGCAGTGGAAGCATTGCATGCTAATAGATAATGGCGAAAAAACAGGGTAGCAGACCTGTCTGAGACGGAAAAAAAACAAAACATTAGTAAAAAGAGAATTTATTAGACTTGTGCAGACACACATACATATATACATACATATATACATACATACACACATACACACACATACATACATTTGAGCGCAGGCAGCGGTGCGAAGAGATGATTTTCCTCATCTTCGCCGCTGTCTGTCGGCTCCCCTCTCCCTACGTGTGCGCGCGGCACATCTATAGAAAGGCTGACTAACGTCAGCCAACTAAAAATCCGCGCGCACGGCGTAGCACGCGCCCGGCACTATAGAACGTGCCTAAATGTGCTCACAAGGAGTATTTTTATTTACCGGATCTTATGAAATTCATTTCTACCAGAAACTTCTTGTTTACACACTTGTAGCAGTTTGATTTATAAGGCAATGATGATGCCATAACCAAATACCGAAAGAAAACTGACAACCTGTGTCCAGGGTGTTATAATGGAAGAGTTTGCAGGTTGTAAACACTACCAAACTTTTGTGTACCACGAAAACATAAAAAGTTACAAAAAAAAAATTACTGAACACATTTTTTATTTATTTTAAGCGCCAATCACCTATCTGTATTAAATATAGCTTGCCCTTGGTTAAATATGGGGGTAATTCTGTATAGTTGTTCGGTCTGTTTTCGTCCGAACAATGTCAAATAGGGCCCTAAAAAAAGTAACGGTCACTTTAAACACTAAACCCCTCCTCCATCATGTGTATCCTTTATATAGTAAGGAATAGTGGTTTAAGCGGTGATTTTAAACAAGGCTTTGTTCCACTGTGAGAAGTGAAACCGCAGGTGACACCTCTCGAGCGACGCAGGAAGTGTACAGCTCATGGTTTCACTTCTCTTGATGGAACGCAGCCTTTTAATTCTGTATAGTATGTGATGGTGTCTCATTATCTTTCCTCCAGCAGCCCCTGACTTCCTATATTTTGTCAGCTGAGCTATTTGTAAATTGCAAACGACTTTGACCACGCAGTGCTCAAGCCTCCTCTTGCCTGCTACTGATCTGTGACCAGTGGGGAAGGGGAAGTTGTAAGACATAGTGGTTTGAAGTTAATAAAGCACTTTTCATACTTAAGAACAAAACCACAGCAGCTGTTGTGTGCCCTCAAACTGTTATTACCCTTATACACACTTACAAATTGTCTTTACCCCCCCCCCCCCCAAAAATGTACTGTCGTTTTTTTGTTTTGTTTTTTTAAATAAATTGATACTATAACTGATAAATACAATAAATTGGAAGCACAGTAACCATGACGATTAACACGTAGATTACAACATTCAAATTAGTTTTTTTTCCCCCTATCAATGTTAATAATGAAAATGTGACCAATAACCAGCAATAAGAGCGATTTTGTAGGAATAATAAGCAAGTATGTAAATAGAAAGATCTGGCAAATGGCACTTTGTACATTCAAAAAAATGTCACAGCTTATAAAAGTTGAATCATTCCCCTGCTGCTGAAGTTTCCAAGTACAGAGTATTATGTTAATAAAACATCTATTTTAGGTAGAAATAGGATAAAAAGCCCATTAGCCCAACAAGATGAAACTTGAAACCGTGTCTCCTAATAATTTTTGGCAACGAGTGTTGTAGTCCCCTACGAGAAGGCTCGGAACCAATGGTAATCATAGATCTAAGCACAATATCCGTGTTGTGTTTGTTTTCTGCTGTGTGTTTTTTACCTTGTCTAGAGCAGTATCCAAAAAAACATTTTGTACGTGACGACACTGGTTAGGTACATGCCAGTGACACCTGTATTCCTTCTAGTCCATGGTTTTCCCCAAAGACCAGTGCTAATGTTCTTTTAAAGTTTTGCTTTTCTTTATTCTTTCAAAATTGTATATACTTATGTTTTGTGGTTTAGACTGTTTTTTTTTTTTTTTTGAGCCACTAATTCAAATTAAAGTTCTATAGTATTGACGTTGGAGTAATGAGGATTTGTTGTAGGCTGTGATTACCTTCCAGCGGACCAACATTATAGTTCTTCATAGATGAAATTAGTGTCCAACTAATCCAAATTTCTTGACCCATACATTTTAGATGCAGTTGACAGAGGGATTTTCCACACCAGTGTGTCGGCAGCAGTCTGGCTGGTTATCTCTAGTATAGAGAGAGGGGGTGGAAACAGATGTTTCTGAATCAGATCCACACAATTGTCCCCAGCTCAAAACCCAGCTGTATAAGTGGCAGTGATTTACAACTAAAATTGAAATGTGTTTACAAAATGAAGCAATGTGGGAGCTCTACATGCAGCACGGTTATGAGGTAGAGTGGAGGCACCTTTCAACCTTTTCCTGTTGACGTAACTGGGATATTATCTGTGGAGATTATTGCCGCTAATGCTTGAGTGCTTGGCCATATGCAATATGGAAAATAATTGCTAAGCAAGTGTGATATGGATTTTTTTTTTTTCCTTTACACTTGAGTTGTTTAATGACCCATAAACTTGAGCGGAACTATATAGTGCTTCTTATCCGCTTTAACATGCATTCCACACTACGTTGTTTTTTAAAAAACATTTTTATTCTATTACCTGAAACGGGCTTCTCCGTGGTCCCTTGACATCCAGTCACCCCCCCCCCCCCCCTCACTACCTGTTCCCCTGCTCTGGCACTAGACAAAAGATGCTCCTCGTAGAACACAAAATGGGGTCAGGGCTCACTCCTGCGGCCGATAGACTTTAGGGAGGGGGAACTACAGCTTTAAGCTTTTGCCTGTGTAGCCCCCTTTCCCCGTGTCTAAGGGAACTGCATGTGCTGGGTTACCTGTCTGACGTACAGGAGGTCTGATCCTCCGCCACTGGGAGCCTGGGGTGATCGCGTTTGTTGGTACACAGCGCCTCCACCTGGGAGAGATCCTAATGCAGTAGGATAACCCTTCACAGGAACCCAATACAGACAGTAAATACACACTCCGGGTATATAACAATAGTATTTACTGAACATCAATACAATAATATATAGTGCGCCCACCATATACTGCCGCCACAGTAACACCACCCTTGTGGAACCCCTCCCCAAAGTACTGAGGTGCCTGGGCACTTGACCAACTAGTGTCCACAGACAAGGCCCACCCAAAGAGTCTGTGGAGTAGCGCTACCCACTCTGTATGGCCGTGGTACAGTAAGATACCTTCCTGGTCTTAGGCCAGAACAGGCCGACTGAGCAGATGGGTCTGTTGAACTGCAAGGTGGTCCCACGGCGCGGTCTGTTGGATCCTCTCCCACTCTGATCCTCAGGCGTGCGCCTCTGGAGGGAGCTCCTGCTGGAGTGTGTCCCTATAATAGTGTCTATTATAGTACCTGTGGTCTGCTCCCAAACCGCAGTTCACCGTGTGGCATCTGTCATCGGTGCAATACCCTGACACTGAGGTGTTAATGGGAGCTTCCCTATCTGGGGCCTTCCCTGCAGCATAAAAACTGTAGTGAGTCGGGGCCTAGCTGGGACCTGTGGGGAGATCTGGCCTAGTCCAGCAGAGCACTGCTTTCTGGACACTACCTTACTCCTTGCCGTCCTGCTCCCGAGTGGACTAGTTCCCCTCTTCGAGCCAAAACACTCTCTGCGGATCCAGGCGCCCTATTGGCTGTCCTGTTCCACATGTCCGGCCTCCCAGAGCATGCTGGGATATGTAATCCCCTTGCGGAGCCTGCCTCTAATGGCCACTGCACTTCCTCTAATGCGCATGCGCACGGCATCTACTGCGCATGTGCGAACTCGCAAGATGGCAGCCCCCGCTTGCCGGGTGCGCTGCGGAGCTCCAGCAATCCGGCCGCCAGAGCCCGCAACCTCTACCGGCGCAGCCCTCACCTGGCCAGGCCCCTCTGCAGCCTTCCTCTCCCCCCCCCCCGTATCCACCACGAAGGTAAACGGGGGTCGGGGATACACTTGTTTAATACTTTTTAAGTAAAACCTGGGTCACGGAGTACATAGCCAGTAAAACCCCTCCCAGCTGTTTCATTCGTTGGGTCTCATCAGTGTGATGCTGGTCGAGCTAACATACCAGGTAGACAAATAAGTTACAGTGACAAATACTTCCACCAGCCACCAATTTTTGTGTCCATACACTTTACTTCAAAAGCTGGCACAAGCCTAAAGGGATCCATGTTAAAGTGGGATAAGAAGCTAAAAGTAACAATTTGCCTTTTTTACATGTAATTACCCAGAATCCCTTGCTGCAGTGCAAGCACTGTGAGTGTGGGAGTATGAGCATACAATTTTATATATCCCAGCTATCCCTTCCAAGTGAGTCACTAGGTCAGTGATTCTCAACCAGGGTTCCGCGGAACAGTCCTAGGGGTTCCGCCTAGCTGCCCGCAGCAGCTTTCCTGGCTCTCCCCGGCTCCCAACCCCCCCCCCCCCTCCCGAGCCCGCTCACAACCACACTCTAGCAGTGCGGCACATCCAGTGCCTGCTGCTAGCGTGTGCGTGTGCAGTCCTCGCCGCCACCTGAGGTATGGGGGGGAGATGGAAGATGTGGGGGTGTGATATGAGGGTGATGGGAGATGCAGGAGGGTGATATGAGATGCAGGGGTGGGTATATGAGGATGATGATGATGATGATAAAGGGTGCTGGGTGAGATATGAGGATGATGATGGGTGCTGGGAGAGATAAGGATGATTTTTTGGTATATATTTTGTGGGGGATTGAGTGAGTGGGGTAATTGACGGAAGGTAGGGGCGAGTGAGGAGATAGTGAGTGAGGAAAAGAGGGAGTAAGAGTGAGATGCAGGGGAGATAAATAAATGCAAGGCGGGAGGGGATAAATACATGGGTAGAGGGTGGGAAATAGAGGGGGCTTGTGAGGTGTGAAATTAACCTAGTGCCGGTGACGCTGACATCAGGCTGCGGTTGCTGAAAAAATCAAATTGAAGTGACTTCCAGCGATCGCGACCAAGCCGTCGTGCCTGTCGCTCCTACTATAAGCGCACGCAATGGCGTCAATGTATTTGTTTTGACACGACGTCGCCAGCACTATAAGCGTGGCCTAATATGTGTCAGCCAGATAGGGGTTCCCCGAGAGTTTTCAAAATACTTCAAGCGTTCCTCCAAACAAAAAAGGTTGGGAATCGCTGCACTAGGTTGAGAGTTTACGTTAGGGACTTAGGCCAGGTCCCCGCTGGCTACTGCAGCGCCCGCTGTGGCGGACGCTGCAGGGAAAAGATCCGCCCCACAATGGGGCTGGGCCGCTGCTCTGCGCCGACAAACTCCTGCTCAAGAAAAATTGAGAGCAGGAGTCGCGACGGAGCGCTAGGCCACCCTCCCTCCCCACCCCCCCACCGGTTCATAGAGCCTCAGCCCGCACTCCTCCGTGCTGACGCTGAGGCTCACCTGCCCGGTCCCTATGGACTGACTGGCAGGCGAGCCAGAGTGCGCAATCGGGGGGCGGGGGGAGGTGGGGCAGTGACATCTCTGGGCCAATAGCCCGCGACGCACCGACACCAATGTTGACGCTGCTTTGCTGTGATTGGAGGTTTTCAGCCGACAGCGCGCTGAGAAACAGCTTGGCTGTCGGCTGAAAATTCCAACACCTCAGCACGCCTGCGGAAGCTTGCGTGAGCCCCCTCTAAAGACATCCTCATTGAGGATGCAGGGGCTCAGCGCGGCTTCCCCTGTTATGGACGTAGCCTTAGGGATGTTCATGTACCAAAAATATACACACAGCAAAAAATGAAAGTAATTTTGGTATGAGCCATTTTAAACTCTGGACCACACTGACACACGCAGGGGGTTATAGTACAACTACAAAACATAAGATGAATCAGTGGTGAATTAAAAGAAAATTAAAATAAATTGTGTGTAATATATATGTTTAAAAAAAATCACCACTGGTTAATATGATGCTTTGTATTTGTATTATTCTAACCCCTTAACTCCCCAGTGTAAAGTCAGTGTGGACACACACACACAGAATACTTTATCCGAGGGAAGGTGGTTTAAAATATGGCATCAAAAGTGAAGGTGAGTTGGTGATATCCGACGATCACGTGATGCACGCTCCCAATCCGTCTGCAAAGCTATTTGTGACTAGTTGTATATAAACATACAGCATACGGAGTCCCTGCAGCCGTAAGTATGCAGAGAATCCCCGGGAAACCTCCTGCCCCGTGCTATATCCGCCGGCTGATGACGTACTTTAGGGTCTCCCCCCCCGTCCTGGCTACTATTTCAGGGCCGGGTCCCTCCCGCCGCCGCGGCTATTAATAGCGCCTGAGCTATAAATAGATCAAACAATGTGGCCTGCGTCATCGGAACGAACGTGCGTCACTCGCGATACATTCCAAGAGCGCGCTGCGAGCCGTAGACCGGAAAGGCCACGCCCCCTTTCTCCTTCTATGGGGAGTGGAGGAGCCTCCGCGTGCGTCAAGCGCATCCCCTCTCGCAGGGGCCACGCCCCCCTCCCCGTGCGTCACAGAAGCTTTAATAGAATGTAGTTGCAGGGTTGGAGCTCAGTGAGCTTCACAGGGTTCTGAGAGGCAGGTAGTGCTGTGACTGTACAGTACTCTGCAAGCTACTGCACGCTGATACCCCGCGCACAGCCTGCACCGGGGGCTTACAGCTGAGCTACACTGTCAGGTATGGCACACCGTTACAGCTTTGTTTTGTTAAGAATATGGTACAATGCATATGGTACATGCCTTTGCCCTCCTGTTGCTCTTTTATTTCGCATACCCACCTGCATCCCTTATATGGGGGTCTGTGGGGTGTGTAAAAGCTGCAAAGATAGAGGTAGCAGAGTCTCGTGCAACAATTTGTCTAAATTCATTTTCATGTTTTGGCTTTGCATGTTTTTGATCATATTTCAAGTGCTGTTGCTGCGGGGATATTGTCACGTTTGGGGAGATGGCACAGATGAAGAGATTGATGCTTTGGTTAAATAGACTGATTTTTAAGGATTATGTTGATCCTCTAATTACTATTTTGCTGACCCGTCAATTTCTGAAGTTAATGTGTAGTTTTTGGTTCAAATCGAATGTATAGGACTATGATCCTAGAATTGGAGGTTACACGGAATATCCAGACCTGGATCCCACAATGGGATTTAAACTGCTCCACTGGACTGTTCGCTTTGCATCCAGTTTTTTGCATAGCTCGATCTTAATTTACTTTGGTAATCAGATGGAGTTTCTCTGTGCAGACAGGCTGAATGTTACATGCTGGATGCAGCTCTTGGCTGCCTATAGCAACAGGTGCAGATGCACTTCAATTTATACAGCCAGGTCTTTTCAACACACATGCACTAATAGACAAACGTAATGCAGGCGCCATACCCACACACTTTTCTACATCGTTTTAAATATTGCACGTGTGTGTAGATATACAAATATACTTAGGTTCACAGACTTAAATGTACATACATACATACAAACTTGCATACCGCATACAAACTCTGATGCACACTCGCAAACTAAAATGAGGGTTAACTTGCACCCTTGCTAAAGTGAACTTGATTCTTCACATGAGTCTAATAAGGCTTTTGTACTGGACAAGCCCAGCACACACCTGCTTTCCCTGCACAAAGATACCAATTCTCCAACAGGCTCCCTTGGTGTCTGCACAACAAACCCCAGACTTGTTGGCGGGGCAATCGGCCGGGGCGGAAAATGGGCGGATGAGAGTGAGGAGGGAGGAGGGGAGGGCGTGGAGAGATGAGAGATAGAGAGAGAGAGAGAGAGAGGAGGGAGAGACGATGAGAGAGAGAGGAGGACATGAGACAGGAGACAGAGGACGGACGAACACGCCGAGAGCAGGAGACAGGTGAGACAGAGACAGAACAGAATGTTTTCTCAATGTGAGTCTTCTAGTTCTCTCCCTTTCTTCTTCGTCCTTACATATAAATTGATTACATTATTATATATACTGATATTAGATATATAGATATATATACATATATACAACTTTTTTTTTAATTTATTTTTAAGAAAAACTAACATGGTTTTAAATGGCATATGAAGAATTTGTTATTCGCTTATGTGTAAGCGTAGGTTTTGTTGTCGTTGGTTATGTAGAGCAATACATTTTCCTCTAGATTTGCCATCAAAATTGCTTGGCATATCTTTCTCTTTACCTCTAGCAACCATTCTGGCCAGCGAACATTTACTGATAATGCATTTAATAATTTCTTTTTGCAGCTGTAATCTAATCCATGTATGCGCATGCTCTATGCTTTCAAAACATTAACTAATAGTTCTGAAGCACATGTATTTCTGTATTCTTAAAACCAGTTATACCAGCAAAGATTATCTATATATTTTCTTGTTTTTTTAATGGAAAGGCAAGGTGCAATATAGGAACGACTGGCCTATCGGAGGGAACCAATTCTTTTTCAATGCTTTTGTGTTCATGTGCAAGTGCTCTTTCTTGCTCTCTGTAGTCCGTATCTCAATGCTCCTGGTTGCATATCCTCTGGAAGAAGAACAAACCTACAGTATAAGGCTCATAAAAAAACAATGCTATTGTGTTGGATTAAAATGCTCTTGTCAGCTGCTAAAATCCAAAGTGCAGGTTGCCACGCCTGTCCCCCCACATAAAAGCAGTTCTGTTTCTTACATGGCATGCTTTGGGGTTTTCTTTCACTCTGACCAGGTTTGCAGAAGATAGATGGCATCATTGGTTATGCAATGTTGGTTTTAAAGCCTCATTGTATAATACAATGTTCACCATTGTTTTGTATTGTACTATAAAAACCCGTTAATGGATCCATTTTTTACCCCAATAACGTGTCCGCTGTTATTTTCACCCCTGCCATTAAATCTGATAGTTCTCTGGAGATTTACACTTGCCATCTTTGAAAAAAAGTTGGTTTTCTTTTGTACACACTTGTGTGTGTTTGTGTACACAACCACTTGGCAAAGTGGGATGGTTGTTGAGACATTCTGGCTATGAAGATGAACCAAAATGTAAGTAACGTAGCAGCACAGATATAGGAATTTGCCAACATATTTCCAATCCCCCCGCCACCGGACCGCAAAGTGTTTCCCTGTAATGTGTTGCAGACCCACTAGCCGAGGAGTAGAATAACAGGGGTTTGCTGTAAAGTTTTTGCACAGATGGAGATTCCAGTATTATTCTGTTTGCAACTTGTTTAATTGTCGACGTCAGCACCTATTTAAACAGAGAAAACTTTCTATTCTTCTGCAGTTGTTCCAAGAAAGGAGTGTGTAATCCACACCTTTCAGGTAACCCTTTTCCTGCCTTGCAACACTGCAGTATAATATGGTTTCCCATAATGAAATGTTTGTTCACTGCACCAACTTCTACCAATATCAGAAATAAGTGGATAGTCTTTTTTTTTTTTTTTTTCTTTTTTAATTCTAAAGACCACAAGAAAAATGCAAACACAGATGGTGTTTTGTTGTATTGTTCTCTTATGTCTCTTAGGATTTGTATTTGCATGAGCCTCTCTTTCTTTTTTAAGTTTTCCGACAGAGGGTCTCTGCTTGCAAATTTGCAGACTGGATTTTAAGATGGTCTGACCTTTCCTACAAATTAGGTTAAAGTCGTGAGTGTGAGGAATCAGTAAGAATCAGTAATTTCATGGTCGCTAGTGAGTTTAAAAAAAAAATTAATAAAAAAACAAGGTGTGGTATATTTTTAAGGATTTTGTTAAACCTTTTTTTGTAACAAGCTTTTTGAGGATTATTCCGTACTCGGGCCTGTCTGCGGACAACCAAATTTGACAATTCTATTTTGAATAACCCGAGCGCCTGTTTGATTTTCAACTACTGACTTGCCTCAAAAACCACTGACAACTAACGTTTATATCACTCTGTTGCCCAGAAAGAACGGTGGCGGACACTTTGCTTGCCTACATCAAAGTAGCCTTTGTAGGTCTACTTGGCTGCAGAAGAACAGATGGATAATCTCCCCCCCCCCCCTCCCTCAAATACCATGGCCAACAAGGAGACCAATTAAAATGCTCTGGGAATCTGCCCTGTCACAATCTCCCCCTCCAATATAACACTTACTGCCGCTATAAGGGTAGACCAGGGATACCTTTACCAGTTCCTTTACCTGGAGAAGTCTTTGTAACCTGTCGAGGATGTTATTAATGAAGCCATACGCAATGCGAATCCGTTTCACATGTGAAGATGGGACAAAGCATAGCGTCTTGCTCTTGGCAATGGGTTAATTAAATGCTCCAGACCTACTTGACGATATAGATATGTAGATATATTAAGGAGAGAGTAGAGAGAGAGAGATAGAGAGGTAAGAGAGCGGAGAGCGAGGAGTAGAGGAGGAGGCGAGGAGAGAAATTATATAATATATATTATATATACTATAATATATCTATATATTATATATTATATATTATATATTGGGTTTTAAATATGGAGATATTGGATGTGGCAATTAGTGGAGTGCTGTTGTTCTTCGAGCAAGAACAAGCTGTTGCATATTAATCATGAATTATACTCATTTTCCCACACATGAGCCACTGCTTTAACAGTGTTTTTATCCAACAAAATGTTGTGTTCAATGCAAAATGACCACCAACTTTTGTCTTCCTGTTTTAGAAATGCCCTGTATCCAAGCTCAGCATGGAACTCTGTCTCAGTGTACAGGCCCCTGTGACAGCTATGTCCCTGACTTCTTAAACCCAGAGTTCAGCAAATTCACCATGGACTTTCTGAACAGTGAATTTGCAGCTTCCACCTCTTTGCCAAGTTTCAGTACCTTCATGGATGGTTACACTGGAGAATTCGACGCTTTCCTGTACCAGATCCCTTCTTCGAACCCCCAGACCTCCCTGAAGCTGGAGGAAGTCCAGGTTTTCGGCTGCTACCCAGGTTCCTTCAACCAGCTGGATGAAACCATGTCCTCGAGTGGATCAGATTATTACGGCAGCCCCTGCTCCATCCCGTCTCCCTCCACGCCGGGGTTCCAGAACCCTCAGCTGCCTACTTGGGAGAGTTCTTATGGTGCTTACTCCCCGACACAGAACTACGATGGCATGCGGACGTGGACGGAGCAGCAGAAGAGTGGTATCCCACAGCCTTCCTTTTTCACCTTTGGGACACCAGCTCATAGCCCCAGCATGGCTCAGGGTCTCTTAAAGATGGCCCCAACGCCACACAGACTTGAGCAGCAGGTTGTGGATACCGACATATTTGCTCTGGCACAGAACTCTCCGGCAGGGTTTCAGTCTGTCTCTCTAAGTCAAGGGTCCGTGGGGTTGGACGGATCCATTTTATTGGACGGCCCTTTATCTCCTACAAAATCACGCAGTCCTGGCTCTAATGAGGGCCGTTGCGCTGTCTGTGGGGACAACGCGTCTTGTCAGCATTACGGAGTACGAACCTGCGAAGGGTGCAAAGGCTTTTTTAAGGTAAGCGCGACCATTTTATCTTTGCACTTGTTGGCTTTATCTTTGCTTAGTCGATGGTCCAATTGCCTCACCTGTTGGTCTCCCAGGGTGTTGGTTGGCCTGCAGACTTGGCAAGCAAGCCTGTCCTATGCCTTTTGGTTCTGAGCCACCCAGTCTTTGCGCTTTAGCCGATACGAGTTCCTTGGGATGAAAAAATAGGGCTCGTCCCAAAACCGTCCCCCCGTGTTAAACAGAAGCAGCTGTCCTCCCCCGTGTACAGTTTCCTGGCGCAGTTGTACAGCAGTTGATCATCTGTGCTGCCTTTTCATAACGTCAACTGGAAGGATTGAGCAGGGGCAAACTGGGGATAAGAGCAGGAACCCAACACCAATTAGGCAGTGGCTAGGGAACCAAAAGTTTCCATCAGGCAGCAGGTGATGGAACGGTGTGAAATAAACTGCAACCTTAAGCACTGCAATGCTGGAGGTGGCATGTATCACATTATACCGCATCAAACATGCTGCAGTGCGTGTGTGTGCGCGTGCGTGTGTGTCTAGGCTTCTGTGTGCCAACATTTTACTTAAATAGCCTCCAACCTTTTTAGTGATGCCCGTGCACCCTGTACTGTAAATCGCTAAACTCAACTGTGACTCTCTTGGTGCTGGAAAGATCCCAAACACCGTGCATTGCTTCCTCCCCCAGTGCTGATGCTTTAGGTAACTTATTGCATTTATCAGCAAAGACCATGACCTATTAATAATGTTACTGCAGTAAGTAGCAATGAACCAGCTTGACGTTCTGCACCACAGATCTGAATAAAGTGCTTTGCTTAATTTTCCTGCTTACGTTCTGTATAAAATCCTGAATTTAGTTTTTTTTTTTATAAATAACAATTAGTTAATACATGCCATTTAATTTATCAGTAATAGCTGGGGTGCACAAGGGCATTTTAAAAGGTCTATATTTTCACTGGGCAATTATTTTCATGTTTTTACTAAATCATACACGTTGATATTCTGACCGCATGGGGCTCAATTAGTCGTCGTTGCAGCTATTAATTTTTAGGATTGATAATGTCTATTGTGCTTAAAAAAAAAAACCTTGGTTTTCAATTTTTGCTCTCTTTAGCACAAAAAAATAGGTCACTAAGATCTGACTGAATCGGAACAGGGTTATCTAACTTCACTGGGCCGGTTTCCTGACACTTGTAGAATAGTCATCCATCCCAATACCTCTCGCTGAAGCAAATCCTCTACAATTTCAGCTCACCCCCCCCAATGATTTTGTATTTGTACTTCTTGGTCTACATCCATTTGTATTGTGGGCAAATCAGGTGTTCCAGCAGACATGCCTTGCTAATTACGATAGGTGAATCACGCTCTCTCTTTCTGAGCCAAGTGTCAACTTGATATTAGAGGCGGTCCGACACCAGAGAAATGTTACAAAAATAAATTGGAACACAAGGGGCTTTGTCTTCATCTGGCATCTCTTTTTCCCCTGACAATTGTTCCCTTTTCTCCCCACAGAGGACTGTACAGAAAAATGCCAAGTACATCTGCTTGGCTAACAAGGACTGTCCTGTGGACAAAAGGCGTCGAAATCGCTGCCAGTTCTGCCGGTTCCAGAAATGCTTAGTAGTGGGAATGGTGAAGGAAGGTGTGTATTAGTTTGTCTGCTTTTAAGGGATGAGACGAGAAAATAAAGAGCCAAGTAAAAACTCCATTATTTTCAGAAAGGTTATACATTAAAAAAAAAAAAAAAATGTTAAGTTTGACTTAAGAGGTTTCAGGAAGAGAAGTACAGAAAATCAAGAGGGAACGTGGTGGGAAAGGACAGCAAGTGTAACGTGTTAAGGAACGAGCACTATTCTGATACGTGGGATGGAAAGTTTCCTACCCAGAAAGAGACATCAAGAGAAATCAAATACTTAAGCCAAAGGATCCAAAATGAAATACTTATTTATGTGACGAGATTCAATAAATAAACTGATGTGGTTATAATTTGCAATGGACAAACGAGTTCATCCTTTTTAATGTAGTTTGTACGGGATCCGTCAGAAATGAAGTTAAAGTAATCTGTTGGATCGAACGGTTAGATGAACAAGCAGTGGGGTATATATATTCTGGTGGTATAATAAAACATGAAGCTGTGCTGCCGAGTCTCCTTTTTTTGGTATAATTTACCATTCCCTCGTCTGTGTTTCTTTGCATTTAATGGCAACTCTTTTCTTTCAGTTGTACGGACGGACAGCTTGAAGGGGAGAAGGGGTCGGCTTCCATCAAAACCAAAGCAAATTCAAGACTCTTCTCCAGTCAGTCTTATCAATTCGCTGGTCCGGGCACACATTGATTCAATTCCCAGCTCGACCAAACTGGACTATTCCAGGGTAACCTTTTATTTTATTATTAACGACTTGATGTTCAGTCCAAAACATTGTTCGTACATTTTCACGTAAAAATGTTTTTCAATGGCTTTTTGTAGTATTTCCTTAATATGTTTAAGGAATGTATTTAATTTCCTTGTACCGTTTTCTATTATACATATAAAGGCATACGTTTGTGTGTATAGGTTTAAGAGAAAAATAAAATAACGGGTTTGTGCATTTTCTGGAGGATTTAATTGCCAGTATACAATCGTGTAAACATGGCATTATGTTTTAACAATTCTCACGTTAAATCGATTGAAATGTAGGTAAAATTTGAGCCACGAAATGCACATTGAAAAAAGTCCTATTCTGCTTTGTCTTTATATTATTATAATGCAATATGATCTTAAACACACTTAATTGGTGAAAAGTGATCTACCGTAAAAGGAGGGCGAATTTAATGGAGGATTTTGAGTTCACAATCGCCGTCCTAATTGATATACTATGACCATTCAGAAGGTGTTTTTGATCTGTTGCTGAATATTTCTTAACTTTTTGCAATACGGGGACAGCAATTCTCATACATGGGGTTGCCAGGTGTCCGGTATTGAACTGGACTGTCCTGTATTTGGATACTCTGTCCAGTAAAAAAATGAGAGGTACTGTAATACTGGACATGTATGTGTCCGGTATTTTCCTCCCTGGACATAGTGACCTGACCATTGAGTCCAGTATTTTTGGAGAAGCCACCTGGCAACCCTATACATACCTGGGAAATGTAAAGTTGAGGATGTGCTCCGTAGTTTCCCGCTAGGCCATCAATAATATGAATCTCCATGTTCGTCAGTGGCTGCCCTGAGTAAACCATGCAATCCTTCTGCGTTTTCAGTTCCAAGAAAATGTCTCCATTCAGTTAGAGAAGGAGGACTCTGTTGACGTGCAGCAGTTCTACGACCTGCTCTCTGGTTCCTTGGAAGTGATTCGCAAGTGGGCAGAGAAAATCCAGGGGTTTCTTGACCTCCCCAAGGACGATCAGGACCTGCTGCTTGAATCCTCTTTCCTGGAACTCTTCATCCTGCGATTGGCTTACAGGTAAAACAGCTGTCACGAGCAATGGGCTGCTAATCCCGGGCTGGACACAGAGCAGGAAGTGCAGTAAATAAGAGGGAGACGTTTACAGCTACCTGCAGGCTGGAGAAATCTGATCCTCCTGTTAAAGAACAAGCCAAAGTAAACACAAGACAAAGTCGAGCTTGTTTGGCATTTGGGATGAGCTTAGGATCTGAACTGATTGCATCAAAGACACATCTGCCTGAATAGAGGGGTGAAATGATTGGACATGAGCAGATATATATATCTAGCAATAGTACAAGGCAAATATACATCAGATACCCCTACACACACGCACTCCGTACCAGCAAATGAAGGCTGGAGTAAGGAAACCATTTCATAATGGCAAGTATTTTATCTTAAAATGGAACGTTTCCCTATTTCAAGGCATCCTACCTTAGTTTTCATTAGAGGGTCAAAAAAAATTGTCATATGAGAGGATGCAGGGAGGAGGTTTAAACAACACCGTTTTCGGGGGTTAATAACATTGCATCTTTCTGTATTAAATGTTTAAAGCCACATTGCGTGCCCCTTTTAACACTCAAACATTTTTCATGTGTTTTATTCTTTACACAAAGCATACTTGAAGTTAACCCAATGTTTGCATCCAGGGCATCCCAGAAACTCTGCACCTTGCCTGCCTAATAAACAACATAATCCTTCTGTTACACACGCCCCCTTTCCTGCCCCCTAGCTAATGGACATAACTCCAGGGGTAGAATACAAAACCCTATTGTTATCAAATGTAACATGTCCTGAGACCTGTTGGATATTCTCTCTCTAAGTTACATGCATTGCTGCTTTAAACCAACACATTATCTTTTTTGGCTATTTTTTTTTTTGTCTTGTGCCTCTGCCTTGCTCTCTCTGCTCAGGGGTCCGTTACATGCTCTTGTCTGACCCTGACCTCCCTGTCAATATAAATAGGTCGAAACCAGAGGAAGGGAAGCTGATCTTCTGCAATGGCGTAGTGCTCCACCGTATGCAGTGTGTACGAGGCTTTGGCGACTGGATAGACTCTATCACCGAGTTCTCACACAGTCTCCAGCGCATGAACATTGACGTCCCATCTTTCTCCTGCCTCTCTGCCCTTGTCCTCATCACAGGTGAGCACGAACGAGACCACATTGCTAATGTGGCACGAAAACAGAAGCGTAGCGATCGATCACATCTTTATTATGGACCCATTGCAAGCTCATTGTGGCCTGGAGAAGTCCATTTACCTTCCTGTGCCTTCACCACCAGAATGTGGACTTATTTATAGCATAATTGCATTATTTAGGACATTGTTTTGTTATACCTGCATCGCTATGCTACGTCCAGCGTACTTTTAGTGCCATAAATAAATTGGTTTCACATGCATGGACTCTAGTGGTCCTGGAACCACGCTGAATCATTTTACACCCAACATTTGTTTCTTCTTTTAATTGGCCAACACTCCTTGCACCTGTCTAAATTGTGTACATTGAGTAAAAGACCTGGTGCATCCAAGCACAGAGCAGCTTACACCTTTTGCTAGGACTATTCAGCCAGGATTGTATTCTGTACTGAACCCATGTGTGGATATATATCTTTATTTGTATAGCGCCATCCATGTAAATAGCACTTTACAGCAGTAATCTACATGATCTAATAGGCGACAATGGGAATAGGTGTTATAGTCCTAGAAGTACGCATTGGGAAAAGGAACCCCCCGAAGAGAAGCTCAGATTTAGCCTCGTTCTGTAGCAGAGATTTCAACATTTTACAAATGAAGATTGACCATATCCCCCATAATTTGTGTTTTAATTTGTTTCTGGGACACGGCTGAACTTTTTCAGCATATGTTTTACTTTTGTGGTGCGCTTGTGAATTCTGTTCTTTGTGCCCGCTGATCACTATAACAGGGGAGCCATTCACTATAGCAGTACTATGCACATATTAGAAGGGTTTGGGACACATTTCTCAGCAAGTGGCAGGTAATTTTCAGCAGAAAGGGGCTTCACAATAAGAAATGTAGAGGGGTCCGGGAAGTAGCCACCAGTAAACTCTGGAGTTTTAGGGTTTTTTTTCGTGACACTGGGACATTCAATATACACAGACTAACGGGTGTCCTTTCTCTCTTCTCCATTAGACAGACACGGGTTGAAAGAGCCCAAGAAAGTTGAGGATCTTCAGAGTCAGATTATCGGTTGCCTTAAAGAGCACGTGCCATCCACGAGTGAGCAGCACAGACCCAACTGCCTGTCCAAGCTTCTGGGGAAACTTCCAGAGCTCCGAACCCTTTGTACGCAGGGCCTTCAACGCATCTTCTACCTGAAACTAGAGGACCTGGTACCGCCTCCTCCCATTGTGGATAAGATCTTCATGGACACTTTGCCTTTCTAAAGCAGCCCTGCAATTTGCCCGCAGGCCCCCGAGAGAGGAAGCTCACAGGTGCGAGGAGGGGGGGAAAGCCACCTTATAAACTCTTGGAATCGTTTCTTTGACATGAGGTGCCTGATGCCGCAGATTCACAACACAATGTGATCTGCTGGATCTCATTTGGAGTTATTTATTTATTTTTTTCTACATAGAGAATCAAGATGTGCCTTTGGCTAAAAAAACACACACACAAAAAAAACCAGACTCCTCCCATCTGAACCCCCCACCCACCCCCCCTCCTAAAGTCTCATTTTCAACTTTGTATTGAATTGTTAACAAACACTTGCAGAGATCAGCTGGCTCGTAAACAGCAGCATTTCCCTCACTGCTTTTCTGGATTGGGACATTTCTTTGCAACCGAGGTCCAGAAGCAAGAGGACGTGGCGCGGGAGATGCACCCTCCCACCTGTTCTGCGTTAGCCTGCAAAGGACAAACCACAGCTAAAGGCACAGCCAGTTTGTAAAGTCTTGTACATATCTTGAAGAGAAACCTGTAAATAGGGCTGTGGAAAATGCAGAACTGCGCTTTTCAGCGGTGATTATGCTGCCTGGGATCCCACAGTCCTCTGGGCTGTGTGTATATATGTGTAATTTTTGGAAAGAAAACATTTATATTTGTGTATCTTACTGGCTTTACAGTATGTGTTTTTTCTGATTAATATATATTTAATATATTGAATAAAAAATATGCTGTAACAGTACCCTGCGTTCAGTCCTTCCCTCTCCTCCCCCAGAACGCTCATTTATATAGTGCAATTCCGTCCTGCGTTTCAAGGTGCAGTTCCACTTGGGACCAAATGAAAGTAAACTTTAACCGGACATGTAATCGCTCCTGGAAGAATCACATAACCACGACCAGGCCCCAGACGCTAGAAACAGAAATGGAGGGGGGGATCAATTTCAGTTTCAATCTGGTTAGCTCCTCTGGCCATATAAAGAGGAAGTGCCTATGATGTAGCAGGTAAGTCGTAAGGGCACTGTACAGCATAAAGTGGCAAACCCCTGCTAGCATTTTGTTTACCTGAACCGGGGGTTCCTATTGGCAGATCTGTGGCCTCCCCAACATCCAAAGCCCTCCTCTCTCTACCGCCCCCTCCCCCCAATCCGTTTGCTGGTAAACTACTTCACATTTTGTTGTTTCTGTTAACAATCTACAAACCCGGCTGCAGGGTCACCAAATTTGCAAAATGAACCTGACACTGTTGCCATTTTTGCCCGGTGCCAGTATCGCAGGAACACGGAGATTCCTGGAGGTCGACGGGGTGGGGGGGGGAGGGACAGCAGGGCGGCAGGTCAGGGTATCCGCTGATTGAAGGACCCCCTGACTCGAGTAGTTTTAACAAAGCAGACGTGACTGCTGTTTTTTAATATATTTTTTTCCCCCCCCGTAGCCTGGCATATAGTTTTAACCTATTGAACTTACAGATGTAGCAGACATTGTTACTCCTGCTTACACGCTGTAGCGGGACATGCACAACGCACCAACTGGAGAAGCGCCCATTGTTTTTAATTGGCTGCACGTCGGGGGTTGGGCTAACGCGATATTTTGCCTGCGCCAGCTCGCTGTCAGGAGTAACATTGGCTTCAACAGTCATTTAATGTGATTCTTCATAGGACTGCACCTTTTTAAAGGTAGACTCCCTGGTAGGGTCGGGTCAATATAAACTAATGGTGGTTATGCAGTTGTGAAAGTGTGTGAGAATTTTAACTTCTATTTTTATTAAGATTTTCAGGTACGGATGGGGGGGGGGGCGGGGGAGGAGAGAAAACAACCATTCTGTATCAGAATTCTTACAATCAACAGTCACATTACACAGCATGTAACATTTTATAAACTACATATCCTACACTCATCACTCCCAGATCCTCTTTCCTATTGAGACCACCCCCCCTACCCAACATCCCAGGGATCCCAGACCCCACCAAACTTCCTTGCGGTGTGATTCAGGAATGAGGCGAGTCTCTCCATTAATTGTACCTCATTAACCCTTTTAATAACCTCCCTTCTGCACGGCGCACCTAGCCGCCGTTAGAATATGCAGAACCAGTTTAGCTGTTTAGTGATCCACATCTTCCATAGGCTTAGCCAGAATAATTATAATTGGGTCTAGTGGAATCTGGATTCCCGTCGCATTTTCTATTCATTTCAAGACTCCTCCAGTACGTCTGCATTACTGGACAAAACCACCAGTTGTGTGCTAGGTCCCCTATCTGTCCGCATCTCCTCCAACATCTGTCAGAAGCCTCCGGGAACATTCGCTTTAACCTTTTGGGAGTGTAATACCAGCGTAACAATTTTATAGATATTCTCTTGTTACTTTACATATAGAGATTTTACCTGCATTCTCTCGTATCTTCCCAGTCCTCTCGTTGTTTCAGTCTGGAAATCCAGAGCCAACTGGTCCATATATTTATGGACCGGGGTATCCTTTTGGGGGATTAAACCTTGGTAAAGGGGAGAAATCGGGCCTCTTTGATATTTTTTGTTTTGTATAAATCTTCGA
Source organism: Ascaphus truei (assembly GCA_036426205.1). Taxonomy (NCBI): domain Eukaryota; kingdom Metazoa; phylum Chordata; class Amphibia; order Anura; family Ascaphidae; genus Ascaphus; species Ascaphus truei. Next base: position 199,593,036 of record CM071569.1, on the reverse strand, counting down.
ATCGTGTGTATCTAGAGAATTCCTCCTCGTAGAAACCCTGGCACACAAAATGTCGGACCTGCATATATTTAAACACCCCGTTAGAGGTAAACTGTATTTTCTCGTCAATTTCTCAAACGACGTCAACTTATCTTTTTCTAATGAGTCTCCCGTCTCTAGAATCCCTCTGTCTCCAGATTTCAAAGCCCTGACCCTGGAAATCCGTCAAAATCCCTGGATTACCGAACAGGGGCGTAAGTCTAGATGGAGTTGACATAACCTTACGTTTTCTTTTTTTGCCAACGGCCAGATTTTCAGAGTAAGACTGATTTACCGCCGGCTCTGACTGTCTTCCAGTCCCAGTTCTGGACCATAGCAAATTAGGCAGACCCACCGGGTTTTTAAGTGAGCTCTCCAAATCCACCCAAGCATAGTTCCCTCCCGAGTAGTGCCAGTAAACCATTTGTTTCAAATGAGAGGTTTATAATATTTTAGAATATTTGGAACTGCCAAACCACCTCCTTCCTTAGGCCGCGCTTATACTGACGGCGACGCGACCGATGACGTCGCCAATCGCTGGAGTTGCACTTTAGTTTTGGCCGACTGCAACCACCGACGTCATAAAAGGGGCGGGCAGAGGCACAAGCTCAAATCAAATAATCGTGACTACCAAATTTTTGGTAGCACTGTCACTTTGTCGCCGTCGCTGGCACTATAGGCGCACGTGACGGCGACAATGCATTTGTTTTGCCGCGACGCACCGTCGCCGGCACCAAGCACAGCCTTAGGCCACGCGTATAGTGTCCGGGACGGGTGATGTCACTATCGCCGCTAGCGAAAGTTATATTTCGCTTTGCGGCGGTGTCGTGGGTTTACTGGCATTTGATTTGTTCAGGGGCTGTCACATGAGGCGACAGCCCTTGAAAATCAAATATTTTCAGCTTCCAGAGTTCGCGACGCCGCTCTGTCCCATTGTCGCTGTCGCGCTTACTATAAGCGCACGCAGCGGCAATGCATTTGTTTTGGGGCGATGTCGCCCATCGCGGGCACTATACGCACGGCCTTAGACTCCAGCATAATTGACCTGGCTTGTCTCAGTTGTTTGTTTCCAAATAAATTGCATAATCCGATTTTGGATTTCTATTATATTTGTATGTGTCTGGAAATAATATAGAAGTCTGGGGAGGATATTCATCTTAACCGCAGTTATACGCCCCAACCAGGAGATGCAATGAGAATTCCAAGCTCGTAGGTCCTTTCTTATCTTAGAAAAAAGTTCACGATAGTTCTATTTATGAGTTGTAGTCACTAGTAAGGTATATCCCTAGATACTTCAGATGGGTCTTCTTCCACTTATAGTCAGTGCCGTTTAAGAACCTCGACCTTCTTTTCAGTTGACATTAAATTTAGCGCTTCATGACTTTCCCACGTTGACTTTATACCCAGATAACTCCCCAAACTTCCGGAGAGCGGATTATAAATTCGGGAGAGATGTCAACGGGTTAGATATAGTGAGAATAATATCATCTGCAAACAGTGATATTTTGTAACACTCCTCTTTTATATTAAAGCTGCAGTTCAGTCTTTTTTTTTTTTCTTTTACATTTATTTTTTTACTTCAATAGTTTCATGTGTGCAATCTCTAATTAGCTAAAGAACTGTATAGCTGCAGCTCAATTCGTTCTCCATGTATTGATAGGTCGAAATTTGGTGACATATTAAAAGCTGGGATTTGTTTATAATCTGCTTGACTGGCAGTGGAAGCTCATGAATATTCATGAGCATTGCTGCACTGACAAGTGCTGGAGGGAGGGCAGGGCTGACAAAGGGGTGTGCCAGGGCTTGTGACAGGACATGAAGGGGCAGTGCCTTAGCAAAGGGCTGTTAAAATAGAATACAAGAAAATTGGTCTTTCAAAGTTGTTTTTTTAAAAACAGAAAATGCTAAAAGTATTTTTTCTTACTACAGAACTGATTTATTAAAAATAACAAACATGCAGGATATTGACTGAACTGCAGCTTTAATTCCTTGTATATTTGGGGAAGCTCTGATTGTAGCCGCGAGGGGTTCGATTGTTAAAAAGAGAGGGGGCATCCCTGCCTAGTCCCGTTCTTAATTGTTATCAGATTCCTCTCCCCCCTGGAATCTTCAGAGTGGCTGTTGGCGTATGATAGCGGGCACGAACACCCTGTAAAAAAAAAAAAGCTCTGAAAATCCAAATGCCTCAGTTTTATCTAGAAATTCCCATCTTATCCTATCAAACCCCTGCTCCGCATCTAGGCTCAATACTGCTTTCGCCTTAGATTTATGTATCTGATCAATCACAGTACTAATTTTCCTTGTGTTAGCCGACGCCTGGCGTTCGCTCACAAACCCCACCTGGTCATAGTGTATTAATCTAGGAAGGATTAGGTTCAATCCAGAATTTTACTATAGATTTTCAGATCCGTATAAAGCAATGAGATTGGCCTATAGCTACCACAACATAAAGGGTCCTTTCCCTATCTAGGGATCGCCACTATATTGGCTTTCGTCATCTGTGGGGGGATTTGTTTTCCGCTGAGAAATTCATTGAATAAATCCAATAAACATGGCCCTAGGATTGCTATAACATTTTTAAAATACAAATTTGAAAAACCATCTGAGCCCAGCGCCTTTGACGGCTTCAATGAGCCGACCGCCTTTACTATCTGGGTTATTTTTGCATTTAAAGTTTTATGGCCTTCCTCTGTCAGTTTTAGGAGGTTACAGTCCCTCACATATTCCTCAATCTATGGGTCTGGGGCTTTAGCATTTGGGGTTGACTTGTCAAGGTCGTAGAGTTGCGTATAGAATTTAGCGAATTTCTCTGCTATCTTTAGAGGGGTTGTAAGTCACTTCTCCTTTTATCCTAATACCGGGGACCAAAGCTCTCGGCCTGATCCCTCTAAGTTTATTTTCTAGTAACCGGTCCGCCTTGTCTCCCCGATCATTATATGTCTGCTTAGTCCACTTAAGGGCCTTCTCTACGTCTTTTAATTGCAACCTCTTCAGTTCCTCCCTTGCCTGGGTCAGGATTTTATAAATTTTCCTCGACTGGGTGTTTTTTTTTTTTTTTATGTGTGTTCTAACTTGACGATTTTTTATCTGTTACATTTTTTTGTTTTTCTATTTTTATTCTCTTTTCTGTGTGATGCTATTGAGATGAGCTGTCCTCTGATCGTGGCCTTATGTGCCTCCCATAATATTGCTGTTGATTCTACAGAGCCATTGTTTTGAGCGAGTCTCCAATTTGTGTACTAATCTCTGAGTAGTTCGGTAATGAGTCGTTCATCCTCCAATGGAATGATTGAGTCCTAGCAAAGGGGAGATCGAACAGAATCGCCCCCGGGGCGTGGTTTGACCACGTGATAGGTCCTATATCTGAATGGACCAATGCTTCCAAGATATTTGGGGATACAAATATATTGTCAATTCTGTAATACGAATCGTGTGAGGGCGAATAAAAAAAGGAGTAATCCCTCTGTCCTTTATGTGAGCTACGCCAGGCATCCAACAAACCATATACTTTAAGTAGCAGTCTAAATGTCTTTGCTACACTATGTGTCATAGCAGAGTGTGATTGCTGAGTGGGTGGACTTGTCCATATCCGGAACCATATTGAAGTCACCTCCCAAGATCAGCAGCTCCTCTCGGCTATCTCACATAGATTCCAGTGTTTCCCTTAAAAAATCAATTTGTCCCTCGTTGGGCACATAGATATTCACTTGCGTAATATGTTGGCCTGAGAGAAGCCCAAGAACCATGAGGGACCTCCCATTTTAAAGCTTTATCCCCTGAGGAAGTTGCTTAACGCCACGTAACGCATAGGGAAGTAGCTGGCACTGTCCTTTACATTATATATCTTCGCAATTTTGAGTAGTCTTGTCCTGCCTTACTGTTGAGCCGTTTCGTGTCCCATACACCTTGGATTCTATGAAGGGAATTTGACTGCTGTGTCAATACCTCGCTACGTCGGAGGACACATACTCTCGCAGGACTTCCATTCAGTGGGAGAACGGGTGCGCGCGCATCCTCCAGGCATCCACGAGGGGAGTGTGTTGGACTCCTTATATAGCAAAGATCCACGGAGGCTCGATCGGGTGACTGTCAAGACTTTACTCAACGCTTTTTACTTTATTGCACATTGTAAGTGTCCATGATTCACTTGCATGTTCATTTTAAATATTAAATTACAATATTTATGCTATGGGAGCCGCGCTGTCTTCTTTTCGTTTTATATATATATATTATTTTTTTTTGTGTGTGTCAAGCACAATCCTATTACTCATCCACCAGTGGCGATGATTCACACCCTTTTTATTGGAAACCGAACTAGGAGAGGGTGGGCAGTTACTATTGATGCAGTAAAACTATTAATAACATTGGGGGGAAAAGCCAACAACGTTGATTGCTGGGGCATCTTGCAAAAATGACCACCTTTTCAGTATGACCACCGTTTCAGTGTTCTGACATAACACAAGACCCTGCACACTTCTGACCCCGACATTCATAGCATTATTGTAGTAGAAGAGCAGGGCTTCCTGTTCCGTTCAAGATGTCAGGGTTGGTCAGGACCATGGAATTGCTGCAGTAGTGATCATACTAGGTCTGGTGTTGGCTGGTCCACCACATTCTGTTGCCACAGATATTTTGACAACAAAAAGGTGACCTTGTCATTTTTCTCACCTCCCCCATAAATAAGATTTAACCAATGAAACTCCACGGTTATAAAATAATTTTGGTGAGAAGTTGGTCTGCATCTTCCTTTCTAGAAAATTGAAACGCTATAATGAAGGTTAAGATAAATACATTGGTTTGTTTATGATACACGTTTCTAAAGCAGAGACCGGTAAGGTATTGACAGAATGAAGTTTACAGGGATGACCATTTTAGTTTTTTTTTTTTTTTTTTAACCACATTCATGTGTTTTCAAGAACAGAGAGCACTTTCAGGAAATATACACATTGGATATCAAAAGAAGACTGGCCATTAGGCCCACCTAATCAGCCTGCCGTCTATCTGCCACAAGTTCACCTTTTCCCATGTATTTTCCTTTATAAGGCACTGGTGGATAAGTCAACAGGCTGCACGCGGCCCCCGATAGATGGCTGCAGCCACCTTTTGTGCAGAGAATGGAGATGTTGCTCCCATAGGCCAGATCTTCTCCCTCCCCTGCTTAATGACCAGTGTGCTGATCAATACTGCCCTGCACCTCTCCTGGGCTAATTACTAGCTCCCAGTGTACGGATAAGGCTACGACCCCAGTGCCTGCACTGCACGCGCGCGCCTGTGAGGCTGGTGCCGCGTGCAGCCGAATTCCCCAGTCTGCAGAGAGCTGCAGGGGAAAAGACAGGGGGGGGGAGTGACGGGGGCGCGGCCGTGATGTCACCCGGCAGGTACGCCCTCATTGGCTGAACCGCCGGGGGCGTGGCCTAGCGCTCCGTCGCTAGTTCCCCTCACAATTTTCTTGAAGGCTGGAAAACCTCACCGCGCAGCATGGCGGCCCCATTGAGGGGCGGCTCTTGTCCCTGCAGCGTCCGCCACAGCGGGCGCTGCAGTAGCCAGCGGGGACCTAGCCTTAGAGTGAGGCAGTATTCATCTGCACACTGGGATGAAGCAGCTGACCAGAGGGGGCGGGAAGAAACTCCTATTCACAGAGGTAACATGTGGCCCTTAAGATGGAACAACGGCCATCCATGCAGATCATGAAGTATATCATGTTTGGCTCCATTGTTTTAGGGGAATCCAGCCTATACAACACGTTATTTTTCTTTACTGCATTGTATTCTGAAGTTGTTACCAATCCCAGCTTCATAGTGCAAAGCCAGTATAACCATCCTCACACTGATGAGATCCAAAAGGAATAGCTGCCTGTCAACAGGGTTACTGGCTATGAACTTCTTTACCCCATGCTGTACTGCAGGGGAGACAAAGTTGACATCTGTTCTTTGATTGGACGGCTGTGTCACGTGACGCGGCCGTCGCAACCTGAAAACAAATTTGGAAAACTCTTCAACTGTCCCGCGCATTGCAGTAGCAAGCGGTACGACAATCGCTGTAGGTATAAGCACTTTGCGGGGTTGTATACTCTTTGTTTTGGCGCTGTGCGGCGTCGCTCCGGGCGACGCCGTGCATGTTTTTTGGTATAATCGCGGCCTAACACAGCAGGCATAAGCTTATAGGGATCCATGTTAAAATAGATTTGAAGCAAAAGAAGACAGTTTGTGCTCATTTGCATGGCAATCCTTTGCTGTAGTGCAAGCATCAATGCTAAGAGATAATGTGAAAAGCAGAGTTGCAGACCTGTCGGAGACTTGTGACTGTGCTCACAAGTGGTTGTATACCACTTTCAGGAAATAAAACTAACACATCTAAATCATTTTAATGCTACACCCAATAAAATAAACTGCGAACTTCAAAAGGACAAGCAATATTCCTGTTGTGATGTCTCCCCTAGTGGAAATCCTACCCCATTCCAGTCTCATTCAATACATTAAACATTAAAAAAAAAACGAATCACTCTTAAGGTACAATAATCTGTTTTTTCTTTTCCATTTCTCATTGAAAGTCATGAGAAGTATATAATTGCCCAGGCCTCAAAAGTATTTATAATGTAATCATAGGACAAAGAAATATGAGTGAAGAACTGAGTGTACAAATGCTACCATTATCTCATTTGGGCATAGAACATAAGACCTGCCAATGCCAGATCCCTCAAGCCCTGTGTCCTCTATAACAGTAGCAAGTACTGGGGGCTTGAATAGTGAGCACAGAAAAGCTGCAATATGAGATGCACCTAAACTGAAAGGGCTCGATTTCTCAAAGTCCGCTAGCCATGATTGCTAAATGGCAATTAACGATCCATAATGGTGTTTGCATTGTAGTGCATGTACTTTAAGGCAAGGGTACGCAAACTTTCCCCCCCCTGCGCACCCTTGCCTGCTCGCGCCCCTCCTTCCTTGTTCTCGGCGTCAAATAACGCTGTGGGGTCACGTGACGTCACATTGGGGTTGTTTACTCTTTATACTCTTTGAATACTCGCCGAAGACAAGGTAGGAGACACTGCAGAGGCCTCGTGCGATCCCTCTGCATTTAATTTAAATGCTGTGGGGAAGAGACCGGGGCCTCTGCAACCGCCACGTCCCCCCCCTGAAAAATGTTGCGCCACCGTTTTGCCTCGTGAAAAATCAGCCACGCTGTCGCGCTTGTGCACGCGCGCGCTATGGCCGTGCGACATCGTGCTAACTATGGTCGCGGTCTTAAAGAGGAAATCCAAGCTGGCAATTAAAAAAAAATTGAATTGAAGCAGGGGGTCTCCAGAGCTGAAACCCATTCATTTCAGATTTCAGGGACCCCTTGCTTCTGGAGATACCTCCGTAGGGGGGCCGGTAGCCGCTCCACTAGCAGTGTTCAAGTAATGGCGACGTTTTAAAGCTCCCGCGCCCTGCGGGCCAATAGAAGCTGTGACATCAGCAGGTCCGGCTTCCTATTGGCCTGTGTGACCCGAAAGCTTTAAACTTTGCTAAGATACCCGCACCTCCATTGGAGGTCTGTATCTCGTGAAGTAGAGGCTCCCTGGAGCTGAAATTGATTGGGTTCAGCGCTGGAAACCACCCACTTCAAAGTATGTTAAAAAAACAGTACTAAAAAAAAAAGAAGCATGAATCACGCCATTAATGCAGCAATCCACATAAAATTTTAAATACATTTTTTTTTTAAACAGAATTCAAAAACACTGGTCCTCCAGAGCGGACCAGCTCTGTTTTCAGCTCTGGAGACCGCCTGGTTCCTAACATATGTAGTTTTCGGCTCCGGTGCAATTCCTGTTTTTTTTTTTAAAGGTGGTGCCTGTTGTCATCCAATTGGAAGTAACAGCCGCATACGCTGCAGCTCCTATTGGCCTGTGGTGCGGTGGCCATTTTGTTTCACCAAAATCAGAGGACAACACAGACACAAAAAACAGGAAGTATGTCAGTAACTGGGTGTTCCGGGGCTGAAAATAGAGCAGTCCAGCTGCAGAGGACATGCCAAGGAACCTGAGGAAAACAAATCCAGAGTACTGGGGAAACCTTGCTAGGAAGAAACAGAGCTAATTCTTGTATGAATTGAAAAAAAATGAAATAAAGATGTGGAGTTCCCCCGGGCCGCTGTTGCCTCCTTAATACAAATTGTTGAAAGCTGTGTGGATCGGTTTTTCATAGCAACGCGAAGGCTTTCCTTCACACATACAGAAACATAAACAGCTGCACGTTTGACGAACAGTCTTGAAAGATCTGGAAAGCTGGTGTAATTGCAAACGACGCTCCTGAAAGATCTCTCATGTTGGGCCATTAAAAGGTTCTACCACATACAAAACATGTTTTATCCTCCAGAAAAACCTTGTGGTTGTCCCCATGGTGAGTGATGAGTGGTATCTACTCGGATGGATCTCGGCTGAATCGCAGGGGCAGGAGGCTGTGTGTGCTGGCAAGAACCTGTGTCGCACACAGAGGCCCTTGTGCTCCCACCGGAATGTCTCACCGGGCAACACTACATGAACGTGCCAGAAGGCTGTTGATACTTCAACGCTTACCTGATATTGAGCTAAACCCTTGCCTACCGACCAGTGTCCACGTCACCTTCTCTCTAAGGTACAGTCCAACTGAACTGGATTGGATGCAACATTATCACCACTTCCTTGTTCTTCTGTCATTCTGAGCATCTACTTCTGAAACAGCAGAAATGTAAAAACACATTTTTATAATGCAACATAAGATTTTTAAATGTGAAATAATATTTTGAAGGACGCTTTACAATAGCTGCACTGTACCCATTGGAAAGGTCTACAACACAGAGCAAAAAAATAAGTGTCTGCATCTGGGAATTGCGACTGCTTTATACATCACCCCAAATCTTTGAAACATAGCATTTTTAAGTATTCTCTTCCCTAGCTTTGCATGTGTAACATGGGTTTTCCCTCCCCTTCCCCCCCCCCCCTGCCCCCCCAATCTCACATAGGGACCAGTGCTGGGAGATAGTTTTTCACTTTTTCAATACGCCTAACAATACCTCTAACACACCCTAAATGTGACAATATACAATTCAACACACATGTGTGAATAATAAAGCAATGTGATAATAATAACAATCAAGTGATCTAAAGAAATTTTTTTAAGAAACTTAGAAACAAACTGCAACCCTTGATAAAGACTGTTCCACTCGTTTGCACCAGGTGATCCTCCAACAAATCAGGGGAGCTCGTCTCGTAGTTATGAAATAAAGAACACTACATAGTGTAATACTGTTGTGAATAATTTGTGCAAACAAAGCTCAAAATGACTACTCCACAATAAAGCAGTCAAATTCAGGCAGTCATCCAACTTAAGGGGTGGATGTTCCCTGTGTATACAGCAGCCACCAGCCCCCAACCCCAAGGAGAAAAAAGAAGAAAAGACCATATAGTGCAGATGGTATTTAGTATTAAAGGGGATTAAAAAAATGCAGGCTTACACTTCATATGATCGAGGTAGCAGTATGATATTATAGGTAGTGGGTGCTCATCTGGTCGCGATCCTTTTGAGTTCCTCACGTATCCTCTGCTCCACCGCAATACTCTCGCGTCCACGCCAGGCCTCCCGTTGCGTCACTTCCGGTTGTTCCGAACTGCGGATCTGATGGCAGGGGTGGACCTCAGTTGTTCTTCTCTTCGATGGGCTGAAACACTCACATGTTTCGCCATTGTTACGGCTTCACAGCGAAACATGTAGAGTGTTTCAGCCCATACCGAAGCGGAAGAACAAACTGAGGTCAACCCCTGCCATCAGATCCAGAAGTTCGCTGAATACCGGAAGTGACGCAACGGGAAGTGCTGGGCTGTGGACGCTAGGTAATTCGGTGGAGCAGAGGATAGTGAGGAACTCAAAAGGATCGCGACCAGATGAGCACCCACTACCTATAATATCATACTGCCTACCTCGATCATATGAAGTGTAAGCCTGCATTTTTTTAATCCCCTTTTAATACTAAATACCATCTGCACTATATGGTCTCTTTTCTTCTTTTTTTCTCCTTGGAGGTTGGGGGCTGGTGACTGCTGTATACACAGGGAACATCCACCCCTTAAGTTGGATGACTGCCTGAATTTGACTGCTCTATTGTGAGTAGTCATTTTTGAGCTTTGTTTGCACAAATTTATTCACAACAGTATTACACTATGTAGTGTTTCTTTATTTCATAACTACGAGACGAGCTCCCCTGATTTGTTGGGAGATAGGCGTATTACCAGGTGTGGGTGGTGCTATACCTGTAGGCTGCAGGAGTACTAAGTTGTCTGCTAGTTGGTAATGAGACAGGAACAGGACAGGCTTAGACAGATCTCTGGGTTCTTCTTACTCGGTGGTTTCAGCGCCTCCAGCTGTGACGGAACCCACGGGGTGAGGGTGTCAGTCCCCATCACTGCACTCCTATACTCCTCCTGCCCAGGAACTGACACCAGAGGCATCTTTGAACTGGATTTATTGTGATGCTTGCTGCAGCAGCTCTTCATTGCAGCATATCATGTTCTCCAATAGTCCCAGGAACTCTGGGTGGTGCATGCCCGGTAGTAGGGGCTCAATCCTGTTCGTCTCTAGGCCAGCCGGCCTAGAGTGAGCATGCTTTCCCCGCAATGGGGAAGACTGACAGCTCCGTCCTCACTCCTTGAAGAGCAAAGGGAAAGACCGCCTGACTTTTAGCTACTCCCCTAGAAAACTCGGGAAGGTGCGGGCTCATGGACTGTACCCATCTACAAGAGAGCTGTACACAGGCCATGAGTCACCACCTACCTTCCTTCATTTTCAAGGGATGCAGAAGGGGGGTCACTGGCCCATAGATTAACCTGCTAATGCCTGGAATTTAACCGGACTTACATAGCAGATACACTATGTGGGGAGAAACAGGTACTATGGAACATACCATGTTATACATGTACTGTATCCCAAATAATCAGTACACACTATATATCACAGGATATGTGTTGTGCTTGTCTCAGAGCATTAAACATGTAGACGTGTCAACTGCCACCGATTTGTAGCATAAACAATTTTAAAGATTGAAATGATTAATGATCTCATTGATCTGTGTTTTTCTATGTAATTGAAGCGTGGGGATTTTCATTGATGTTTTGGTTCTAAATGAACTTTCATACTGTTCTGGTTTGTAATTTTGTATTTTTTTTTTTAAATGATGGAAAAAGACTCCTAGTAAACAGAATACATGTCTAACATTTTTGAGAAATATCTGAACTTTTCCACCAAAGTTTGCAGGGTTTTTTGCAACCACAAACTCAAAATATGCACAGTTCATGAAGTAAAAAAAAAACCCCACCCACCTGCCCATACTTATTTAAATGCTTTTATTCTATGTCCAGAATGTCCCATACATTATGTCCTGTATTTTGGTCCTTAGAGACACCTCTGCACATCTCAGATTCTGAGAGAGTGCTTCAGACTGACAGATCCCAAATGTTTGGGCAATGAAGCAGCCCTCGTGCAGGGCTTATACGTATAAACATGGCAGAGTTGACCCCGCTTCATCACGAAGTGGGTCTGCGCTGCACGAGGGATGCTTCGTTGCTCAAACATGTGGGATCTGTCAGTGGCTTATCTCCTTGCACCCCTCCGCTCTGCCCGTTGCCTTGTCAAGACTTCAGCAGGCACATTAGCGTGGCCTCGGGATGTTCTGTGGTTGTCAGCCAGCTTCGCTGTTGACAAAATCTTTCATCTCTCAGATTTTTTTTTTTAACCTTGACCATAGCAGGAAAGAAATAGCCCTGCCATGTCAGAAAGGCCTGCAATGTATTACAGAGCATTGCATTGCAGGCTCTTCTGCTGCTGCTGCTGCTGCTGCTGCTGCTGCTGCTGCTGCTGCTGCGGGTTAATGTTCAGTGGGTAACGTGAAATCATGTTTCTCCATACAATCATACGTACAGAGAAAAGAAAAAGGAACGATGAAGTAATAATAATAATATATATGTAACCCCCTATCCCTATGCCAATGGAATCTATGCTGGCGACTACGCGTGCTGCTGTACCTGTTCCTCACAGGAGGCCTAAGCCTCCGCTTCTGGGAGCCTGGGGTGAGCTCTTTCTCCATGCAGTGCAGCGCCTCCACCTATGAGGGATCCCAGCGTGGGCGGGATAACCCCTCACAGGAACCAATACACAGTAAGGAATAATATACACACACTGTATATAACTATTGTTTACTGTACACACAATAACATATAATGAACACCTGCACAATAGCAATACACCAATATAATACCCAATACCCCTGTGTGGTTCCCCCAAAGTACTGAGTGTGCCCTGGGCACCTAAACACACAGTGTCTGCAGCACAATATCACCCAAAGTGTGAGGTAGCGCTACCCCAATGTGTTATGAGCCGTTGGTGCACTTAGGATACTTGCCTGGGCACTCCTGTACCCAGGTGTCCCATTCGGATCAAAGGATCAGTCAGGTCCCACGCCATGGGGCCTCCGACACCAATCCCCTCAGTCCTTATGAGTCCCGATCCTGCTCTAGCTGGAGTGTCTCACCTAATGTCTATGTGGCCTGGCCTCAGACCGCAGGGCACTGTGTGGCCGTCTGATCACCGGTGCAACAGCACTACTAGTCACTAAGGGGAAGAGACCCTATCTGGGGCCTTCCCTGCAATACTCCACTGGGGGACTCAGGGCCCAGCTGGGCCTAAGGGGCAAGCCTAGGCCTAGTCCAGGGAAGCACTGCTCCCTGGACACTACCTGCATTACTTTACAGCTACAAACACATTCTCTCCCTACTCTCACTGTGTTCGTGGAGCTCTGTTCACAGAGGGAGGGGGAGGAGTCACGGTCTGGCTGCTGCCTCCTGACCAATCCCCTGCCCTGTCTCAGAGCTGTTCTGACAAAGGAAAAGCTGATTCGCTAGAAATAAACACTTTGCAAACTGCCAAGAATTCCAGACATTACTGAATGAATAATGTCCGTAATTGTAACCAATCAGGGAGAAAGGATTTCAATAATGCCCGGAATGTTCCAGCTTTAGCCTATAATAAACGGTAATAGACTATGGGGCATGCACTTCTGCTTTTTGCTTATATGTATGTAGCAGGGTCCCCTACCTTGCCTCCGGTGCAGGGGACTGATCATCTGTTTATCTGGCAGAGCTCCGCACGATCGGGAAGAGTGGCGGCGACCATCTTGGTATTTCGGGACTACATTTTCAAAAAGCCTTGGGTGTGTCACATGGGCCGTTTTAATGAATCGGGAGCAAGCGGCCGTTAGAGAGGCTTCTGATATCCTCCGTAGGGCCGGAAACATGAGGCAGTCTTGCAGGAGCCAGCAGAGAGGACGGACGCGTCTAGGTAGCTAGTAATCCCCTGGATTAGGCCAGAACTCTGCCCCAAGGTCCCGATCCCCACATAGTGGAGTAATGTAGGAAATGCCTCAGATAGGGACCCTCCCATTAGACCTGTATCAACCCATCTGTGCCGGTGGACTGCGGCCTTGGACAAGAGCTGCACGTGGCAGCACAGAGGTGGAATCCTCTGGCTGGAGATTCACCACAGACCACTTCCTGGATAAGGTGTGAGGGGAGTTGTGTTGGAGGCCCCGCTGCGTGGAACCTGATCCAGCTTCTTCATCTCAATATTCTCTGGTCTGGAAAAAAACACAAGAAAAGCGCAAAACGCAAATGGTGAAGTATGTTGAGTACAAATGTAATCGTGATAAAAAGGTAAGTATTAGGCGTACATCAATATAGAACAGTTAGAGCATTCATGCGCAATATTGCACAGAGTTACCACATGGTAGTCATCTGGGTGGAAGGTAAGACCCACTGGTACAGCAACTGTCTTTAGCGCGACGTCATCAGTGTCTCTCACCACCTGGAGATCCTCGCGATCGGCAGCTGCAGCCCTTGAGCTGATAGAGTCACCTCACCAACCGTGGCGTCTGTGTAGGTTGAAGCACTCGGTGTATACCGCAAATGCTAAAGTCCGTACGCCCACAGTGCACGTCTGTGTCCGGGCACTCACTCCGTTTCCGGATCACCCGGTGTGTCCCCGTGGCATTCAGTTCCGGCGCTCGCGCACCTCGATGACGTCACGGGTATCGTGCAAGTTGAACACAGGACGCACTAGGCTATAAGTCCATACCGCAATGCGTAAAAAACTGATAAAACACTCGATAGTGGCCAGATAAAAAGTACCAAACATCTAAGAATAATCCAACGCGTTTCGAAGCTAAGAATGATTCTTCATCAGGGATAAATTCACGTCACTGTATCCAGCATTAAATACCCACATTGCTGCCATTATTGGTCAGCCTATTAGGGCAATAAGCCAATCACATGTGTCTGTTTAAAGCTGGAGGCGTGACAATGGATCGAAACGGAACTAGACAAAATTAGTTAAAACACTTTATTACATCAATATTAAAAATCTGTAAAAACGACTCTGCAGAAAAAGGGGGGAAAAGGGGAAAAATAAGGGGAAAATTCGTTAAGCAAATTCATACTAAAATAAATATTATTAATATGTATCATATCTCTAAAAATACATTTAAAAAAATTTTGAGAGAATTTTCCCTTACTTGTTCAATGGACTCAAAGGACCTAATAACAGTACATAAAAAATGAGGTATAAGAGGTATGTAAGTACCCTACGGTGGCATCCATACAGTACCAATAAAATGCCCATACATCTAGCTCTTCATTCAGCCCTCTAGGTACCATACAATCTAATTTATGTATCCAAAAGGATTCCTGAGCAGAGAGGGCCTTGAGTCTATCACCCCCTCTCCTATTCACTGCAACATGTTTAATGCCCAGGAATGTCAAGCTTGAAGGGTCTTTCTGGTGGTGGGTCAAAAAGTGTCTGTAAACACTGTGTTTGTCAAATCCATTCCTGATATTCCGAATATGTTCCTGTATTCTTATCTTTAGGTTACGTTTCGTTCTTCCTACGTAATGTAATCCACAGGAACATTCTAATAAATAAACTATAAACGTTGAATCGCAAGTAATAAAATCCTCTATCGTAAAGACTTCTTGTGTTTTTTTGGAAGAAAAAGTCTTTCTATTCAAATTCATATATTTGCATACAGAGCACTTGGTGCAGTTGAAATTACCTATGGGTTTATTGCCCAGCCAATTCTTTTTGGAGGCTGTACATGTGTTTTGCCCAATGTCACTAGGAGCTAAGACATTCTTTTGATTTGAAGCTTTTCTATAAATAAATCTAGGTTTTTTAACCAAATAGTCACCCAACACTGGATCATTACTTAAAATAGACCAGTGCTTCGAAACCACCTTCTCAATTTGTTTGTTTATGGAGTTGTAGTTAGTTACAAATGCCACATCTACAGTTTTTGTGGTTTTAATGCCTGGTTTCTTTGTTTTTTGAGACAACAGATTATCCCGGTCCATGTGCTTCACTCTTTCTAATTCTTTTTCTAGGTACTCGGAATTGTATCCTCTTTCAATAAACCTACTAAACATTAAATCTGCTTGTTTTAAAAATGTGTTGTTGTCGCTACAATTTCTTTTCAGCCTCATAAACTGGCCCCCAGGGATATTCCTAATCCAAGTATCTTTATGATTGCTGGATGCCATCAGAAGATTATTTGTGTCAACCTCCTTAAAAAAGGTCTCAGTTTGTACTCCTCCTTCTTGATTAGATGTTAATTTGAGATCCAAATAATTAATGGAGTTTGTATCTGTTTGGTGTGTGAACTCCAAATTGAAGTCATTATTGTTTATGAATGACACAAAGTTTTCTACTGATGCATTGTCCCCATCCCAGACCACCAGGACATCATCTATATAACGCCGCCATACAATGATGTTACTAGCAAAAGGATTGTTGGCCCATATATATTGATTCTCCCAGTGTCCCACATACAGTAGAGGCAACTCTTATTCGAACAAAAACCAGTGGCAATTCCCCAAAAAACCCAGGAAACACCCAGGTACATTCTGAATACATGCCTTAAACTTTCCTTAAACTAGCCCCAGCATTTCTGCATTGATTAATGGCCTATCAGATTAACAGCGGGGGTCCCTGACAGTCCCATTCAAACTGAATTGGACTGCTAGGGATCCCTGCTGTATTAATCCTATGGGTCGTTAGTCAATGCAGAAATACCTTAAACGTGCCTCAAACTAGCCCAGAACATACCCAGCACATACCCAGCACATACCCAGAATGTAACCCGGCTAGTTTACGGCAAATGTTAGAATAAACGTTGCCTCTACTGTACAGGTTTGCGAAACTAGGGGCAAACCGTGTACCCATAGCTGTGCCGCAAACCTGTATGTAGAACTCAGTGAGAAACATAAAGTAGTTATGCTGTAGTATGAAGTTGATAAATTTCAATATAAACTCTCTATTGGAGGGATGTAACAGATGACCCTGTTTCAGGCAATACTCAATGGTATCTAGGCCTCTGGTGTGTGGGATATTAGTGTAAAGGGCTTTTATGTCACAAGTTAGCCATCTATAACTGCTTTTCCATTCAAATGATTGAAATAATTTGAGTACTGCAGTCGAATCTTTAATATAGGATGGCAGTTGAACTACGTAAGGCTGTAAGAAGAAATCTACATACTGCGACATATTTGCAGTCAATGATTGAATCCCTGAGACAATGGGTCTTCCAGGGGGATTTTTAATGCATTTGTGGATTTTGGGAAGGTGGTAAAATATTGGTAACCTAGGGTGACTTGGATAAAGGAAAGAAAATTCCACCTCAGAGATAACAGACTGAGACATCGCTTCTTTTAACAGGGTTTTCAGCAGACTTTGAAATTCTAGGGTAGGGTCTTTTTTTAATTTTTTGTATGATGTGGTGTCCTGCAAAAGCCTGTGCGCCTCTTTTTCATAATCAGCGCGGCTCTGCAGTACCACCCCTCCTCCCTTGTCTGCCTGTCTGATGATTAGATCCTTATTGTCTCTTAACATTTTCAATGCTAGATTCTCTTTTTTACTTAAATTGATGTAATAAAGTGTTTTAACTAATTTTGTCTAGTTCCGTTTCGATCCATTGTCACGCCTCCAGCTTTGAGCAGACACATGTGATTGGCTTATTGCCCTAATAGGCTGACCAATAATGGCAGCGATGTGGGTATTTAATGCTGGATACAGTGACGGTGAATTTATCCCTGATGAAGAAGCATTCTTAGCTTCGAAACGCGTTGGATTATTCTTAGATGTTTGGTACCGTTTATCTGGCCACTATCGAGTGTTTTATCAGTTTTTTACGCATTGCGGTATGGACTTATACCCTAGTGCGTCCTGTGTTCATCTTGCACGATACCCGTGATGTCATCGAGGTGCGCGAGCGCCGGAACTGAATGCCACGGGGACACACCGGGTGATCCGGAAACGGAGTGAGTGCCCGGACACAGACGTGCACTGTGGGCGTTTAGACTTTAGCATTTGCGGTCTACACCGAGTGCTTCAACCTACACAGACGCCACGGTTGGTGAGGTGACTCTATCAGCTCAAGGGCTGCAGCTGCCGATCGCGAGGATCTCCAGGTGGTGAGAGACACTGATGACGTCGCGCTAAAGATAGTTGCTGTACCAGTGGGCCTTCCCTTCCACCCAGATGACTACCATGTGGTAACTCTGTGCAATATTGCGCATGAATGCTCTAACTGTTCTATATTGATGTACGCCTAATACTTACCTTTTTATCACGATTACATTTGTACTCAACATACTTCACCATTTGCGTTTTGCGCTTTTCTTGTGTTTTTTTTCCAGTTTGCTAGAGTGCTGAGCCACTTTTTGATTTAGCAGCACACGCCACAACCTACGAATTATATGGTTTGCTATATACTCTCAAAGTAGAGTAACATCCTTATACACAGTATTTAAGGGTTTTTATATGGTGCACTATAACATATTATATAGTGATTCACAATTCTAAGGTGTTTTTTGGGTTGCGCACTTATATATTTTCATTCTCTGGTCTGGCCTGTGACCAGGAAGGTACCAACGTGCACCTACATATCACAGGGGGGGTTGGCTAACTCACACTTGGGTGGGATTGCCTGTGTGGACGCCTGGGATTATTGGTGCCACGGCACCCTCAGTACTTTGGGTGTGGGCTACTTACTGGTACAATTATATTATATTGGTGTGATCTACTGTTATATCCACACATATATATATATATGTGTGTGTGTGTGTATTATATCCCACACACAAATTCACCCGATCCTGGTTTGGTGAACAAATGGAAGTTGTGCAACATAACCACTACGCGTTTCGCATTTCAGCAGTGCAAAACGCATAGCGGTTATGTTGCACAACTTCCTTTTCGCACAACATCCCGTTGTTGAGCAAACCAGGATCTGACGAATGCACGCATGCATGCGGTGAGAGATAAAAGGATGTGTCGAACATTTTCATACACAGCAGAGGCTCCAGCGCGCGGAACACTGCATAGAACACGCACCTGTGACTCCAGAATTCCACCCCTGGCGATGGTCTTTCATTAACTTATGCAATTCTAATTGTAAGTGTACATATACTTTTTTTTTTGTAACTTAAGTTTTTATTGATTTATGGCAGCATGATTTACAATACATTAAAAGGTACATTTTGTCTTAGTAATCCACAGTATAACGTTAAATGTGATAATAGTAATAATAGTGTAACAGAACTTCGGGCGGTAGCATATCTGATGGGTCAAGAGGGGCACTGAAACAAGGCCAACCCTCCCGAGTTGACATAACGGTTCGAAACCAACTTTCTAACAGAGGGGACAACACGTACGTACTCACTTACTGACTTAACAACAGACCAACAGACAGACAGACGGACGGACGGGTGGACAGACCGACTGACAGACATACAGACATGTATACAACTATACGAGTAGACAGACAGATAGAGAGACCGACAGACGAACAACCAGGCAGACGAACAAACCGGTGGACAAACACATAGACAAGAGGTAAGGAGGGGGAAGGGAGAGGGAATAAAAGGGGGAGAGAGGAAGGGGCAATCTGGGGGGGGGAGGTGTTGGTGGATGTGGGTGTGTCTCAAGTCCATCCAGCAGCCCATCCAAATTCACAGAAGCCTAATTTCTTCCCTTTATGTCCATATAACTTATGCCTATATTATATTATGGGCTCCAGGTATAACGTGTGAGATCAGTTTGCACTTCCCAAGGAGAAGAGATCTATCGTTATCAAAGCCAGATTGCTTTCCTTTCTATCCCCGGGATATCTGTCTGTGCCAGCCAAGGCTTCCAGACTTTTAGAAAATTGTCGCCAGTGTCGTTAACTAAACTCGTTAACTTTTCCATCTGGCAAATAAACCAAATGCGATTCCGAATTTTTGGGATGGTTGGTATATCTGAACTTTTCCATAATGCTGCGATCTCACACCGCATTGCAATTGCAAAGTGAGCAATTAGTTTATTGTGAGCTTTAGAGAGGCCCGCCAATGGTCTGTTCAATAGAAACAGCCACGGATCTGGGGGAATGGAGAGATCAAACAATCTCTGGATCCAATGTCTAATTGTCTCCCAGAGTGGAGAGATCCGCGGGCCAGACCACAGCATACGTAACAGGTCTGCCGATCCTCCACACTGGCGGGGGCACAGCGGGGAGGATCCCGGGACAAACCTTGATAATTTCAGTGGGGTAAGGTACCATCGCATCAGGACCTTATTTGCGTTCTCCTTGAGGGTGGTGCATATGGAACTTTTCGCCGTGGCTAGGAAAATAGCGCTCCAGTCCTCGTCTTCTAGACATTCTCCTATATCTGCTTCCCATTGTGATCTAAATGAGGGTGCCCTTTGGTCTTGTTCACTAGAACTGATCACTTCGCTGTATAGCTGCGATGTAAGTCCCTTTGTGTCGGTCTCTGCCAGACAGAGCTTTTCGAAGGATGTCGGTAGGGGGTATTGGGCAAATTTGTTATAGAACGCCCTGATCTGGAGGTATCTAAAGAATTCTGAATGGGGGACCTCTTTTTCTAATCTGACATGATCAAACGTCTTCATTTTCCTGTCATGACCTTCCAGATCTTTAATCCGATTGTAACCCTTCTGTCTCCAAATTGATATATTACTGACCGATAGACCCGAAACGAACTCGGAATTATTCCACAGGGGTGTCATCATAGAGTGTATTGTTGTAAGGGAATGCTTTATTTTTGCAGCTTCTCAGATTGACAACGAGTTGGCCATTGAGGAAAGCGGCATGTTAGCGCCTTTTCGCGCTGTTTTGGGGAGCCAGATTAAGCTGCGTAATTCTAGAGGTGCAGCACTCTCTAATTCAACCCATCTCTTAGATCTCGGGTAAGATTGCCATTGCACAATTTGACTTAATTGTGCCGCTTTATAATATGATAACAGGCAGGGTACCGCCAGGCCCCCAGCTAAAACAGACCTTTTCATATTGATTTTGCTTACTGTTGGTTTTTTACCTCCCCATATAAACTTGGAAATTTCAGATTGAAGTGAGTGCAAATCCCTCAATCTGAGTGGCACTGAAAGAGTCTGTAAGAGGTATAGGATACGGGGGAGTAAGTTCATTTTGACACTATGGATTCTTCCTATCCAGGAGATCCTTTTGGATGTCCACTTTTGTAGATCAGATTTTAGGGTCCGGATTAGATTGGGGTAATTTGCGTTGTATATGTCTTTGACGTTCTTTGATGATGTGGACACCCGGATATTTTATAGATTTGTGTTGCCAGTGAAATTTGAAATTTAATTTTAATAATTTTTCCGTGTGTCTAGGGAGATTAACATTTAGAGCCTCAGATTTGGACTGGTTGATTTTGAAGCCGGAGATTTTGGAGAACCGGTCTAGCAGGTCAAATAGGTTTGGTAGGGAAGTAAGGGGTTTTGTGATCATCAAGAGCATATCATCTGCATACAGGGCCGCTTTATGGGTTTGGGAGAATGCGTTTAACCCTGAGATGTCAGGGTTTCCTCTGATTTGTGCCGCCAGTGGTTCAATACAAAGGGCAAAAAAGGAGGGGCGATAGTGGACAACCCTGTCTCGTGCCACTCCTTATCTGGTAGGGCAGAGAGGGGTAGCCTTGGTGCACAACTCTGGCGGTAGGGTTAGAGTATAGCGATAGAATCGCCTCACTCACCCGATCTCCAAAGCCAAATGCCGCAAGCGTCTCCTTTAGATAGGGCCAGTCTATCCTATCAAAAGCCTTTTCAGCATCCAGACTTAACAACATACTTTGAGTGGTGTCAATATTAGACAAATCTAACAGATCTATAAATCGTCGGGTATTATCTGCGGCTTGACGACCCTTGATAAATCCGACCTGATCTGGGTGTATAAGTCTGGGTAGGATGAGACATAGTCTATTGGCCAGTAATTTAGCGTACAGTTTAATATCCCTGTTAATTAATGATATGGGCCGGTAACTTTTGCAGTCCAGCGGGTCTTTCCCTGTCTTATGGATTATTGATATAGACGCCTGTAACATCTCTTTGGGGATGGGGGCTCCCGCTAAAATAGCGTTGAACATTTGGAGCAACCTAGGGGCGAGCAGCTTGATAAATTTCTTATAGTATAACCCTGAGAAGCCGTCCGGCCCCGGGGCCTTTGAAGGTTTGAGTTCCTTAATGGCCTGTGTCAACTCCTCGTAAGAGAAATCGGCACTTAGATTCGCTCTGTTTCTGTCAATCTCACTAGATTGGAGCTAGCCAGGAAATCTCTTAGCTTACTGCTCGTTTTAGTATTATGTGCCACTTTCTCTCCATTATAAAGTGTCTCGTAGAAGGAGCCGAATTCTTCTACTATCTTCTGGGGGTTGGATGTAGGGGTACCAGATTTTAAGCATATAGCTTGGATGTTATATTTAATTTGCCTGTCTTTCAGCATGCGGGCCAGCATCGTATCCGGCCTGTTCGCCTTTTCGTAAAATTTCCTCTTTGATCAACTCAGTGAATTGTCAGCCGTGGAGGCCAGCAGCATATTTAATTCAATTTTAGTGTCTTTTACCTCTTGTAGGGTTTGCGGATCTAGGTTCTTTTTGTGCTTAGAGGAGAGAACCTGTAATTTAGTTTGGAGCGTGACAAATTTAGTCTCTCTTTTTTTCGCCTAGCTGTGATGTTTATTAGTGTACCTCGGAGAGTCGCTTTATGCGCTTCCCAGAGAACCAAATGCGAGTTGACAGAGTCTGCATTTATCTTGAAGAATTGGTCAATCTTGGTACCCACCATATCACAGATCGCCGGGATTTTTAGAATCGATTCATTAAGTTTCCAGGTCGTTCCTGGTCTAGCAGTGTGAATGTTATTGCACCGTAGCTCTATTGGTGCATGGTCAGACCATGAAATATCATGGATCTCCGCTTTGGTGACCTTGGGGACCAGGTGACAGGACACAACGAAGTAATCAATTCTGCTGTATGAACCATGTGGATGCGAGAAGAACGTGTTATCCCTATCTGCTGGGTGCAATTCCCGCCAAGTGTCTGTTAATTGGTTTATTTTGAGGCCCCGGCGTAAAGATATACCTGCTCCTTTGTTGTGTAGGCTAGCCCCTCCTGACCTATCTATGTGTGGTTGTAGGACCATATTAAAGTCTCCCGCTAAGACAATGCCTCCCTGCGCTACGGAGTTTAGGGTCCTGAAGAATTTTTCAAAGAAGATCGAGCTCCTTTCGCGAGGGGCATATACGCATGCTATTGTAATCTTCTCTCCCCTAATTGTTCCTGCTACTATAATATACCTGCCATCGTTATCTCGCTTAGTTAGCTGCCCTTCAAATGAGATGCTATTTCTGAATAGAATGGCAACTCTGCGTTTTTTGACTTCAGCAGAAGCAGAGAAGACCTGGGAGAACTCTTTATCAAGATATTTGGGAGTGTTGGATTTACTGAAATGTGTCTCCTGTAGGAGCAGTACGTCGGCATGTTTCCTTTTATAGTCTGAGAAGGCTAATTTGCGTTTAGTTGGGTTATTAAAGCCCTGCACATTGTGGGAAATGAACGTTAACGCCATTTATTAATGTGTGTTACTGCACGCATCACTGTGTTGCTTGACTTACCTGTGGTTTCTATATTCGTATCCAGCCAGTCGCTCACTCCAAGACGAACCCCTTTATTTTGGAGGATGAAGGGAGGGTTGGGAGGTAAGAGAGGGGGCAGGGAGGAGGGAGGGGGGGCGGGAAGGGGGGGCAGGGGAGGTGGAAGGGGGCGCGGAAGGGAGGGCGGGGAGGGAGGAGGGGCGGGGTAGGCCACATAGAGATCACGACAGAAGGGTTCAGGTAAACAACAGAAAATAGAGAAAATACTAGCATACACATAACATTTAAAAACACAAAGCCAAGAGCCCACCCCGGGGGCCCCCGGAGGTGTCTCCTGCGCCCAAGGGGTTGGCCACTTGGCCCAGACTGACGAAGGGTTCTCCCCCGTCTGCTGGGTCCTGACCTCCCTGGGACTTGTTTGTAATCCCTTCTCTCTAGGGATCGTAGCGGAGAAAGCATGCACGCCGACAAGGGAACCTTCCCGCCAGCGTACCTCCTTTGAACATATAACATTTGTATAACAGTATAACTTATAACTTTGGTAACATAAACAGGAAACCATATAACTTCAACACAACAATCCTCCACAGCTACTCCTACTCTCCCTTCTCTTACCATCTTTTCCCCACACATGGATGTAGATAGCCCCTTTCCCCGAGGAAGGGCCATATTGATCATCCCCCCCCTGAGGCTTGCGCGTATTTGTTCTTTACTTTAACCAGGGGTGGGGTGATCAGAAGTATAACTGCCTAGTCGCCTTTATTGCAGCGCGTATGTGCATGAAACTTCTGTTTTGCAGATCGATGGGCTCTAAACCCTTGTATAGTTCTTTAATGATTAACGTGTTATTGGTTAATGTGTAGTTAATCCATTAGTCAGTGGCTGGGGTGGTAGTTGATCTACTAACGCTGAGCCTCTAGAGCTGTCGACAAACTGCTATGTGTGGGTGTATGACTCCATATGATATGAAAAACTTATATTTGGGGCCTCTCAGGAATCAGCGACTGCCCCCACAACTAGGGAGAGGCCAGGGTATCGAGATAAACCCCATTTCCCACTGTTCCCCCTCTCCTCCCCCCTCCCTCCCTTCCCCCCCCCTCCCGCAGTTACCCCTAGGGGTCGTGTCCCAGTTCCGGGTCTATCTCCCGAGGGGCCCGGTAGATGTCCTTCGATTGTTCAATGTTATGCTCCGGTCTCTCGGGAGGGTCCTTTGCTCCAGCGTTGCTTCGCGGCCATCATAGAATTCGGCCACATCATCTACCTGCGCCGTCATGGGCTGAATCCCTCTGCGCATGCGTCACATTTCAAGTCTCGCGACAAGCCGACGGGAGACGACGGGATCCAGTGACGTCAGCCCGCGAAGAACAGAGCTGCTCCCGCGCGCCTCGGGGAAGAAGCAGGAGAAGATGGCTGCATCTCAAAAGTTGTGAGTAGAGCTGCAGGAGGGATAGGGTCCCCTGATCTTCACCAAGGGGCTGATGGGGGTCGTCAGATGAGCTCATTAGTGCAATAACATTTCCACTGTGAGTATATACAGATAATTACAGAAATACAGATGTTTTGTTGGTAAAATGTGCATATACTTAACTGCCCATGTTAATTACTAATGTTATATAGGGTTATACAGTAAACATATGCCCATATAATCAAGTAAAATAGCTTTGGCACACTGGGCGATTGGCTCTTTTGATGTCTAATTCAAAAGGTCCTCACTTTTTAGAAACACTGACAAAAAAACTGAAGTCGACCTATTTTCATTCCGCACAAAGGTATATGCGTTTTACGTCAGTAAATTCGTTTTATTCACATCCCCGATTCTAATATAATACATTTGTGCTTATAGAAACGGAGAGTGGATAGCATTGTTCATATGAATTTCAGACTGACAGAGATTGAAAGGTGATTTTTGATACTGGAATCACGGGGGCCTGGCCCATGGTCTCAGCCTCTATCATTGGCTTGTTCCAATTGAAAAGCAGTGACATAACCACCAAGTTACATTGTCTCCTTTAGCCCCCTGGCCACCCTACTGTAAAAATAAATTGAATATTTGTATTATTTAGCACTGCAGTGTATTCAAGTGCTGCATAAAGAATCTTCAGCCACAAGTCCCTGTACTGTAAATCTTACCATTGAAAAACTGAAACTCTGTTTCGCATATAACAATATTTGAATATGTTTTTCTTATATAATTGCTGATAATTTACAACATATATTTTGGTGCCACCAAGGCAACAATGGCCCATGTCACCTTCCTACTGTCTCTATACATTCTTCATACTTACCACTTAGATTGTAAGCTCTTCGGGGCAGGGACTCCTTTTTGTAATGTTAATCTATGTCTGAAGCGCTTCTTCCCATTATGTGTCATATTATTATGTCACGTGTATTACTGCTCTGAAGCCCTATCTACATAAATGGCCCTCTATAAATAAAGATATACATACATAGATGTTTACTAAGCGTTTGTAGGCATCTTGCACCCCATAACATACCTAGGACTGAGATTGGAACCAGATGAGAGGCACTGTCCATATCACTAAGCTACTTCTTGTGTGTCCAGCTGTGCTCTGAAACCACATACACCAGTTCACAAGTAGTAATATTACCCAAATCCTAACTGTTCTGTTCCGAGCTCACTGTGGCAAGTAAGTAGAGGCAGGCAGCTTAACTCAATCCCATATACCAAGCAAGGGAACCTTCTTATTTGCTGAAGTGTTTATTTTGGCAACAACAGCAAATAAAAAGGGGAAAAAGGTTGTGATGGAAAACACTGGGGCATGGGAACAATGGAGGGGAAAGGGAGCTAGGATGGCAAGTGGAATAATGTTATGTAAAGGGGATAGCTTAGTATCAGGGATAGGTAAATTACAATAGCGTTACCAGAGGAGTGAGGTGACTGTTCCAAGATGGTTGCTGGCTGAAAGAAAGCATGCTTGCCTGCACAAGCAGGAAATAAGGTCAGGCTGTACCAAGTAGCAGGGGTAGGAAGGGACAGCTTAACTCAGGGGTGCGCAAAGTGGGAGGCGCGGTGGTTACGGAGGCTCCACGCTCTTCTCCAAGGCCTCTGTAGATCTCTCTTACCTGGTCTTAGCTGCCTCTTTGGCGATGCTTCGCCACGATAACACTGTGTCAAATGGCAACGCGTTGCCAAGCCAACGCGACGTCATATCATATGACACAGCGAAGCCGAGTGTGTAAGGGAAGGGGGGCGCGAGCAGGGGGGAGACCTGTCAGGGGGGGGGCGCAAACAGAGACTTTGCGCACCCCTTGCTTAACTCACTAAGGCTAGGGACATGGTGCCTTCGCCCGTGCGGAGGTGTGTGTGGCTGTGACATCACCCGCTGAAAGCGGGTGCGTTTTTTGGCCATGGCCGTCCGTGGGCGTGTCAAGGGGCGTGCCAGTGATGTCACAGAGCTAGTTCGCCCCCATTGGGCGAACCGCTCACGTGACCTGTCTGTCGCGCTGAGAAATCAGTTTAACTGATTTCACACGCAACGCGCGCCCCCTCCTGTTTCTGCGCGGACGCGCCTGCACGCCACATGGACGCGAACACTGCCTTAAGGCACTTTGTTCGCTCAGTGTGTGGACACCTCCGCACGGTCTGCAGTTCCATGGCCCCAGCCATGGGCGTCCGCAGAAATTTTTTCAGGGGGGGGCATAATTTATAACCACAGCGCAATGGCGGTCCCGGCTGCGGCACAGATTGGTCCCGACTTGAGAGTGAGACGGCTTTCATTGGTAGGTAGTGTTACCAATGAGAGCCGCATCACTCCCGAGTGCTACCAATGACAGTGCACTGCGCTTCCTCCTGCGTAGCAGCATAGGCTAGCCTACCACTAGCTGCCTGCCGCGGCGCTAGGGGCACCCACCCACCTCCGTCCCGGTCCACCCACCTCCGTCCCGGTCCACCCAGAGTCTGTTTTTGGCGTTTATAGCGCCGTAAACGTACTGTACGGCGCCATAAATGCCAAAAACAGCCCAGGACTGCGAGTGATCCAGGCAGAGCCGCCAACAGAAATCATGGGGCCCAGGACAAATGAAAGGAGAGACCCCCCCGAACCATAGCGCCCCCCCCCCCGAACCCTAGCGCACCTACCACGAAAAATATCTTTTAGAGCGCAACTTTACTTAACTGTTTTCTTTTGTACTACAGAATAAAACATTACAATGCAACCTGTTTATTTTATATTTTCAACAAAAGACATGTGTCTGCATGCTGGGTGGGTGAGTGGGTGAATGACATTAGAATGACAGTGAGTGAGTGGGTGAGTGGGTGAATGACAGTGGGTGGGGGGGGGAATGACAGGGGGTGGGGGTGGGTGAATGCGGTTTGAATGACAGTGGGGGGGTTGGATAATGACGGTGGGTGGATGAAGGATGTGGGTGGGTGGATGAATGATGGGGGGGTGGTGGGTGGTGAAGACAGTGAGTGAGTGGGTGGATGGTGAATGACAGTGGGTGAATGGACAGGTGGGTGGGTGGTGAGTGTTGAATGTGGGTGGCGTGAATGACGGGGAGAGATGACTGGGTGACAGTGACGGGTGGGTGGGAGGGTGGGAGACAGTGACTGGGTGGGTGGGAGACAGTGACTGGGTGGGTAGGAACAGTGGGTGGGTGGGAGACAGTGATGGGTGGGTGGGAGACAGTGACTGGGTGGGGGAGACATGGACTGGGTGGGTGGGAGACAGGGACTGGGTGGGTGGGAGGACAGTGACTGGGGGGGGGAGACAGTGGGTGGGGGGAGACGTGATGGGTGACGAGTGAGGACAGTGACTGGGTGGGACAGTGAATTGACAGTGACTGGGTGGGTGACAGTGACTTGGTGAGTGACAGTCAGTGAGTGGGTGGGTGCAAGTGACAGTGGTTGATGTGACAGTGGGTAATGGGACAGTGGGTAAGTGTGACAGGGGTGACAGTGACTGGTGGGGTGAATTACCTTGAAGGGTGGGTGCAGCTCGTCGCCGGACGTTCCCCCTCCTGCCCCAAATCCCCTTCTGCCCCCGATATCCCGCGCAGCTGTCCAGGGACGGGAGGTGGGGTTTGGGGAGGGGGGCGGAGAGGAGGGTCGGGGGGCACAGGAGGTGGCTCAGGGGGGGGGCAAGGCCCACGGGAGGTGGTCCGGGGGGCACGTGGGAGGTGGGTGCGCGGGAAGTGGCCAAGGGGGGGAAGCCGGCCGCAGGAGGAGCTGGTACTTCCCCTCCATCCCACGTTGGGAGCGGGAGGGGGAGCGGGCCGCAGAGGAGCTTGGCTTGTACTTCCCCCTCCGTCCCACTTTGGGAGGTGGGTGGTGAGAGCGGTCCTGCTTGCCCTGCGCATGCGTGCCGGTACCGCGGGGAATCGGCGCCATTTTTTTAAACTTTTTTTTTTTTAATTTATTTAATTAACTGTTGCTTGGCCGCGCAGGGGGCCCGGCCTGACCCACAGGGCCCGGGAAGCAGTACCCTTTGTCCCCCCTGTGCCCCCCCCTGTTTGCGGAACTGGATCCAGGGGGGGGCAAGTGCCCCCTCCCCCCTGCGGACTCCCATGACCCCAGCCTTAGAAAAAGGGGTGTTACCAAGGCAACTGGCTGAGAAGCCAACAGGGAAAGTGACATTGTTGCAATCTTACACTGAGGAGTGCCAGCAGCCTCAGACTAGGGAACAAAACCTTACAGGTTCCAGGACACTAACGATCCCAACTGCTATCTAGGGCGTTTTTAAACAAACAGTGTACACAGCGCCGTACATACAATTGTCAGGCTCAAATTCTGCCCCATAAAGCCTAAATGTCCACTTCCCTTTTTAAAGAAATTAACCTTTCTTTTTATTTTATAACAATATACTGTACTAGAAACCGGTTTAAAAACTTTGCAAAATAAATAGTTTTGCACCGCTGTGTAACCTCTTTACTGACAGTTTTGTACAGTACTGCCGCTGTGTAACCTCTTTACTGACAGTTTTGTACAGTACTGCCCCTTTGTTAATAGCGTTTGGGCCACAAGATTGATTACAATAGAAAATGGAATCTATGCTTTTTTTTTTTTTATAGAAGACTAGCTGAGAGACCCGGCGTTGCCCGGGATGTAATGTTCCCGTTCCTCTCTCTCTCCTCCCCCCTCTCTCTGTTTGTCCCCCATTCACATCAATCCAGTCCCCCCCCTCCCTCCCTCCTGTACAGCTTCATGTAGTGTGTGCGTCAGTCACTGTGTTTGCGCGCGAGTCAGTGAGTCTGAGGCAAGAAACACAAACACCCACAGACTGACTGACGCACACACAGTCAGTGTGTGCCTCAGTCAGTGTGTGACGTGTGTGTGTGCGTCAGTCAGGGTGTTGGTGCCGTCCAGTCAGTGGTTGCGTAGCGTGCGCAGTACAGTCACTGTGTGTGTGGCGCAGGCAGTTCAGTGTGTGTGTGTTGTGTGTGTGTGTGTGTGTGTTTGCGTGTCGGCAGTCAGTGTGCGGGTCAGTCGTGTGTGTGTGTGTCGTCAGTGTGTGTGTCAGTCAGTGTTGGTGTGTCAGTCAGTGTGTGTGTCAGTCAGTGTGTGTGTCAGTCAGTGTGTGTGTCAGTCAGTGTGTGTGTCAGTCAGTGTGTGTGTCAGTCAGTTGTGTGTGTCATCAGTGTGTGGGAGTGATGGAGGGGAGCACCAGGGAGGGGAGTCAGGGAGGCGTCAAGGAGGTGAGGGGAGGGGGAGTCAAAGGCAGGGGGGGGGGGTCAAAGGCAGGGGCGGGGGGTCAAGGCCAGGGGGGGGGCGTCAAAGGCAGGGAGGGGGTCAAGGCAGGGGGCGGGGGTCAAAGAAGGGGGGGGCGTCAAAGGCAGGGGGGCGGGCGTCAAAGGCAGGGGGGGCGTAAAAGGCAGGGGGGGGCGTCAAAGGCAGGGGGGGGATCAAGGCGGGGGGGGGGGGCGTCAAAGGCAGGGGGGGGGGCTCAAAGGCAGGGGGGGGGTCAAAGGCAGGGGGGGCGTCAAAGGCAGGGGGGGGGGGCGTCAAAGGCAGGGGGGGGCGTCAAAGGCAGGGGGGGCATCAAAGGGAGGGGGGGGCGTCAAAAGGGAGGGGGGGGCGTCAAAGGGTGGGGGGCGTCAAAAGGAGAGGGGGAGGGGTGGCGTCAAGGCAGGGGGGGTGGCGTAAAGGAGGGGGGGGTGGTCGTCAAAGGCGGGGGGTGGCGTCAAAGGCAGGGGGGGCGGCAGTCAAGGCAGGGGGGGGGACGGCGTCAAAGGCAGGGGGGGGGGGGGTCAAAGGCAGGGGGGGGGCGTCAAAGGCAGGGGGGGCGTCAAAGCAGGGGGGGCGTCAAAGGAGGGGGGGGCGTAAAGGCAGGGGGGGGGGCGTCAAGGGGCAGGCGGGGGGGGGAGTCAAAGGGCAGGGGGCGTCAAAGAAGGGGAGGGGGCGTCAAAGGCAGGGGGGGGGCGCGTCAAAGGCAGGGGGGGCGTCAAAGCAGGGGGGGGCGTCAAGGCGGGGGGGGCGTCCAGGCCAGGGGGGGGGCTGGGGGGTCAAGGCAGGGGGGGGGGGTCAAGGCAGGTGGGGGCGTCAAAGGCAGGTGGGGGGGGCGTCAAAGGCAGGGGGGGGGGCAAAGCAGGGGGGGGGCGTCAAAGGCAGGGGGGGGCGTCAAAGGCAGGGGGGGGCATCAAAGGCAGGGGGGGGGGCGTCAAAGGCAGGGGGGGGGGCGTCAAGGCAGGGGGGGGGCGTTAAAAGGCAGGGGGGGGTGTCAAGGCAAGGGGGGGGGCGTCAAAGGGGGGGGGGGTCAAAGGAGGGGGGGGCGTCAAAGGCGGGGGGGGGGGCGTCAAAGGCAGGGGGGGGCGTCAAAGGCAGGGGGGGGGGGGCGCGTCAAAGGGAGGGGGGGCGTCAAAGGCAGGGGGGGGGCGTCAAAGGCAGGGGGGGGCGTCAAAAGCAGGGGGGGGGCGTCAAGGCAGGGGGGGGCGTCAAAGGCAGGGGGGGGAGTCAAAGGCAGGGGGGGGCGTCAAAGGCAGGGGGGGGGCGTCAAAGGCAGGGGGGGGGAGTCAAAGGCAGGGGGGGGGAAGTCAAAGGCAGGGGGGGGGGCGTTAAAGGAAGGGGGGTGTGGCGTCAAAGGCAGGGGGGGGGCGTCTCGTAAAGGCAAGGCGGGGGGCGTCAAAGGCAGGGGGGGGCGTTCAAAGGCCAGGGGGGGGGCTCAAGGCAGGGGGGGGGCGTCAAAGGCAGGGGGGGGGCGGGCGTCAAAGGCAGGGGGGGGGGCGTCAAAGGGCAGGGGGGGGGGGCGTCAAAGGCAGGGGGGGGGGGCGTCAAAGGCAGGGGGGGGGGCGTCAAAGGCAGGGGGGGGGGGCGTCAAAGGCAGGGCAGTCAAAGGATGGATTCCTCCCCCTGCATTTCCTAAACTAGCAGCATTAAGTCCCTGCCGCCCTCCTCTGCTCCTCGGGGATGTTGAGCCGTAGAGAGTTAGAGAGCTGCTGGGAGTAGGTGGGAGGGGGGGGAGGGTGGGGGGGGGGGAAGGGGGGGGGGGGAGGGGGGGGGAGATGGAGAGGTGGGGAGGGGGAAGAAGGTCGGGGGGGAGAAGTGGGGGGGGAGAACGTGGCGGGGGGGACGTGGCCGGGGGGAGCGACACACGCGACACTACCTGTAGTTCCGGGCACCGCCATCTTCTACTGGGCGCCGCGGGGAGGAAGGGGGTCCTTCAGGCGCCGCATCTGTTCCAGTTGGGAGCGCGGGGGGAGGGAGAGAGGTGAGTTGTAGCGGCGAGGGGGAGAGAGATCTGGCGTTGCCCGTGAGTAAAATTAACGACCTTCTCTCTCCCTCTTTCTCGTGTTCCCCAGAGGGAAGGGACGAACAGTGGAAGGAGGGGGGGGGGGTGAACAGTGGACAGGAGGAGATTGGGGGGACAGGGATGGGGGGGGGGGGACGGGACGAGGATGGGGGGGACAGTGGACAGGAGTGGGGGGACAGTAGGGGACAGGAGGACGGGAACAGTGGACAGGAGGGGGGCAGTGGACAGGAGAGGGGGGGAGGGAGGGGGGGAGGGGGGGGGGGAGGGGGCAGGGGGGGGGCGTGGACAGGGAGGGGGGGCAGTGGAAGAGGGGGGGGGCAGGGACAGGAGGGGGGGGGGGTGACAGTGGGGCAGGGAAGGAGGGGGGGGGCAGTGGACAGGAGGGGGGGGGCCAGTGGACAGGAGGGGGGGGGGCAGTGGACAGGAGGGGGGGGGGCAGTGGACAGGAAGGGGGAGGCAGTGGACAGGAGGGGGGGGGCAGTGGACAGGAGGGGGGGGCAGTGGAAGAGGAGGGGGGGGGCAGTGGACAGGGGGGGGGGGGGGCAGTGGAAGGAGGGGGGGAGTGGAGACAGGGAGGGGGGGGCAGTGGACAGGAGGGGGGGGGCAGTGGACAGGAGGGGGGAGCGGGGGGGGAAAGTGGACAGTAGGGGGGGGGGGGCAGTGGAAAGTGACACACACAACACACACCACCACACACACACACCACAACACACACACAACCACAACACACACACACACAACACCTCTCTCAGTTGATGCGCCCTTTCTCACTTCCGTTGGCGCCGGAGGGGGCAGGGAGAGACAACTACCTGTACTTCCGGGCGCCGCCATCGTCTGACTCGGCGCCGCGAGGGGAGGAAGGGGTCCGCCATCTTACGCGCCGCGTGGCAGCTGCATTCCCCCGCCGGGGGGGGGGAGAGGGGGAGAGGGGTGATGCCGCTGGGGAGGGGGAGAGTTGAGTTTGAGGCGCCGCTGGGGAGGGGAGAGGTGATTGGCCGATGGCGGGGGGAGAGGTGATTTGGTAGCGGGGAGGGGTCGAGGGAGAAGGGAGAGGGGATTGGAGAGGGGGAGGGGGGAGAGGTGATTTGGAGGGGGAGGGGGAGCGGGGAGGGGGAGGGGGGAGAGGTGATTTGGGAGCGGGGAGGGGGGAGAGGTGATTTGGAGCGGGGAGGGGGAGGGGGGAGAGGTGATTTGGAGCGGGGAGGGGAGAGGTGATGCCGCTGGGGAGGGGGAGAGGTGATTTGGAGCGGGGAGAGGTGATTTGGAGCAGGGAGGGGGAGAGGTGATTTGGAGAGGGGAGGGGGGAGAGGTGATTTGGAGCGGGGAGGGGGGTGTGTGTGGGGGAGGGGGGGTGTGGGTGTGTGGTGTGTGGTGTTTGTGTGGTGTTTTTTTTTTTTTTTTTTTGGACCTTTGGCCCGTCACTCCGCCTCAGGCCAATGAGAGGTGTGGGGGGCGGGCCAAGGGGGTGGTGTGAGTGTGTGAGGCCAATGAGAGGTGTGCGGGGGCGGGCGGGCCAAGGGACCAATGAGATTGCCCCTAGGGACACCGGACATCCAGGCAGGCAGGCATGCATGCATGCAGGCATACAGTGCTTTCACTAATATAGTATAAGATGAGTTTGTGCTATTATTAGTATTGATTCGTAAAGTGCCAACCTATTCCCCAGCTTAGTAACACGAACGTTAAAGAAAAACATAAAGATACTAAATACTGTATTATCGAGTTTATACATAAAGGGATTTATATAACTGCACCTTATTTATCAAAGATAAGAAAAACAAACCCTGAATGGGATTTTTTTGTTGTTGCTTTGAAACATCTTATTCAGTTTCTTTACCCCATAATTGCACCACGTTGACCTTTACACAAAGACAACTGAGATTGCAACGACCAGGGATTCAAATCAAGGTTTCTGCGCCCAAAGATGTCTTTTTAATGTAAAAGTACTTCTTTTTATTAGCGAGTCTCCACTTAAGTCTGTGAGACCGGCTGATTCTAACAGTTAGTGAGACTGACCCCAACTCAATAAGACTTACAGAGCGTTGACATATCTGCATACTGCTACTAAAGATGAAGATTATCCTGCCTAATGAATCTTATCTTATGAACCATAACATACATAATAAAAAAAAGGACAGAAAAGCACTGCTTGCCCCTCCAGAAATCTGTCTGCTGTAACATTGTTGGGTCAGGCAGAGTATGTGACTGGAAGGGGAAGTGTGAACTCAGATCAGATTGCACAGGTTTCCAACCATAAATCTAGGCCTGGCTTTTGGCACTCTGCTGTGCCAAGGGTGTTCCAGGCTTGGTTCCAAGACTGAAATCCAGGCCCCTCTCCCGCAGCAGAAGGAGCAGGTACTATTTGGTCTGTTAAACTGTGAGATCTGCCTGGCACTCTCCATCCACATACCTAGCATGGACTCGCAGAAGGGGGTTTGTAAATAAATGGGGTCCTCATTTTTCAGGATACCTGTCACCGGCAAGTCAACGGTCACTGCTTTTCTGTGAGTCTTGCTGATTTGGAGTCTCACTGATTTTCAGCCTAAATGGTCTCATAGACTGCAAGTCAGTACTCTTACATTGAAATGTCATGTTTGGTCTAGAACCTTGTGTAATTCCCCCCCCCCCCTATGGGATTACAATTCCTGTTTGTTTATAAGACGTTAATCATGGTTGTTATTGCACTAGTAAAAACCTTTAGGTAAATGTTGCAGAATAGAGCCGAGCATGAAAGCTAATGACGCCCATCGGCGTGACGTCCGTGTGTCTGAGAATCCAATATGAACAAAAAACTTTATTAAATCTAAAATACTTGACACTCCAAGAGGGCAATATCAAAGGAGACAAAAAACATCATGTGAATAAAGAAATAACCTAAAATAAACATAAGAAAATTATAAAATAACAGACAAACTTTTTTTACATAAACAAATCATTAAAAAAGATAAACAACCTTTGATTTTGGCTATGATTATCGTAGTAATCGAAGGTGATGCATTAGGCAATGTATTCTTCACGTCGATGGGCGTCATTAGCTTTCATGCTCGGCTCCATTCGGGGGAGTAGCGTGTGAAGCGTGGGAGCAGCTATTGGTTTTTGGTTGCTTTCCTGCCTTTATGCCGCACCCCCCTTGCTGTCGTACTTGATTATGCGAGCGTGCGTGATGACGTTGAACGGCCTCGACACGTGACACATGCGGAAGTTTTGACGATTGGTGTGCTGGGTCTCCTTTCAGGTATAAATGACACTCTAAGAAGGTAAGTAGTTATTCACCTTGATAAAGGACTAGAGATAGTCTGAAACGCGTTGGTGTGGTTGTTTTTGGTTTCTGATCAATTAAAATAAGCTTTTATTTTATGGGAACGCATCCTTGAACTTTTTTCTGGCATTGTCAGGTTTGGATTTGGTGCTCCGTTTTTCTTTCTCTCCTACTCCATATTATTATTATTAAGTGATCTGTGACCACTAGGATATTACCAGTGTTTCTGCTTTCTGGCTCTAATGTCAAATCTATGCAGACTAAGTCCAGTTGCCCACTACTGGTGATATTGGTCAACGGTGCGGCCCGGGTAGATGGAGTCTTTCTGGGCACACACCTTCCACAGTTCCTACAATGTTCCTCGACATCCAGCACGATCCTAGGCCAATAGAATCAATCTTTCACTAATCCTATTGTTTTGTCGGTTCCCAAATGGCCATGATCATTGTGTAAAGAATGTAGGACCACTTGTCTATACTGGGACAGACGTACCAATTGTTTAGGTACCAGATGCCCTGTTTTCTTAGCAACCATGAACATTACCAAAGACAAGAGAACGAAGTTCCAAATTATCAGTGCATCAGAGTATTCGTATGACAGTGTATAAATGTCAAAATGATCCTTTTGATTGATTTAGAGGACATGAATGTTGTACACCTGTGAGTCTGTTGAAGTATTCTGTAACCAATGAGCTCATATATTAAGCGGCAAGTGTAATGCCTGGATCTGGAGGGTAATAGAGCCAACTACTGCTTGTGAGAGCAGTTATGGCTCTTATCTCCTCCTGTTCTTACATGCTATATACCCATGAGCATGAAGGTTTATAAACAATTCATCATCTTCATCCACAGGAGAAATGTTGTACTCACAATTTAAGGTGTAGAATGTCCTCGGTTACGTGCGTCCAGCCAGACAGTAACAGCAGGAAAAGCTCCAATGAAGGAGCAAAAAGCAGAGTACAGCGTATGCACAAACTGGGGCTAAGCAAACCAAAAGTGGTTAAAGATACAATTTATTGAAGGGGTGACAACATTGGTAGGTGGCAGGAGTACTTTGACGCCTTTTGCACTGCAATAGCGCTTTATCAAAGAGCTTTGTCTTTGACAAAGTGCTATTGCAGCGCGAAATGCGTCAGAGTACCCCTGCCACCTTCCAATATTTTTACTCCATCACTAAATTGTATTTTTAACCACTTTTGGTTTGCTTAGCCCCAGTTTGTGCATACGCTGTGCTCCGCTTTTTAAACCTGAATATTACTCCACAGCACCAGGTTATCCCATTGCCTCAAAATGAGTCGACTCTCTTCAGGGTGCTCCCCGATGACTGCCTGATGCGATTTCCGATCCCTCAGAGCTGACCCACACTTCTCTCAGTCCTCGGTCTGTCTGCTGCGATCAGGATAGATCTTGTTGGTTTAGTTGGGGTAATCCCTCAATGGTCAACTCTGCGAGGTGAGAGTACCCTAAAGGAACTCCAGTGGGAGAGATGCCCAGACTATCAGCCACTCTATTTGGATTCTCTGTGGTAACTTGTCTCTGCATTTCTACTTGCTTGCACATTGCGTGCACTCCTGCGGCAGTAATGTTTTCCCAAAGTCCATCCTGGATTTGAGCGTCCCAGTGAATTCGTGACAATACGTCCGCACCAATATTTTGTTTTCCAGGTCTGTACTTTAGACTGAAATTGCAAGTGGCCAATGCTGCCAACCACCTGTGTCCAGTGGCATCCAGTTTTGCTGAATATACGTAAGGGGGTTGTTGTCTGTGTGCACTACAAACGCTGCTCCATATAGATAGTCATGTAGTTTGTCCACTACCGCCCATTTCAAAGCCAAAACTCCAGTTTGTGTACTGGGTAGTTTTTCTCGGACAGCATAAACCCCTGGCTCACAAACGCTACTGGTCTCAGTCCCTCAGGGTGCTCTTGCTACAGTCCATCCAAACTGGTGTCTACATGCAGCACATAGGGCTTTTGTGGATCTGCAAACGCTAGTACTGGTGTCTTCATCAGGCAGCTTTTATGGCTTGGAAAGCCTCCTCGCACTTAGGAGTCCATCTATTCCCAAATGGTTCATTCATTTTTAAATAATCTTGACTGGTGGCCCCCGCGGCCATACTACACCCTTTTGGTGGCGGATAATCCTTTGGCAGCTGTATCAATGGTTGGACTACGGCCGAGAAGTTCTTCACGAACCATCTGTAATATTCACAAAATCCCAAGAAAGGCCGCAGTTCTGTCAGCTGCGTAGGCTTTGGCCACGACGCAATAGCCTCTAATTTAGAAGGATCGGTGGCCACTCCTTTCTCAGATACGATGTGCGCTACATACGTGACAGACGTCCGGCAGGTTGGGTGTTTAAGCTTTGAAGTAGATTGTTGAGATGATAAAGGGCGCCAGGGACTTTTAATTGAACAATAACTTGATACAACACAGTTGGTCCAGGAAGGTCTGCATGGCTTTAGCCCTCTTTATACAATCCCTATGAGTGGGCCTACCACTAAAGGGGCACATACCTGACCTACTGAAAATAACAAAGGGGACTCCATACATTTACATTAGTTACACAATGAACATTGGACATGGTGAGGCCCCCACACCTTCTTCCCTGTTGGTATGTGGGATCCTACTTGGGTCTAGGGAATTAAACCCTCACCCCCCAATATTTATAGACCATGGTGACCTAAGAGGTCACCATGGTTACATGGGAGGTATACTGAAACCTCTAACCTACGCCCACTCTGGATGACAGAGTGGATACCTTCTAGAATGTGGGTGGAGTCAAACTGACCGTTTCACATAACTGCAACATTTACCTAAAGGTTATTACTTAGTGCTATAACAACCAAGATTAACCTCTTATAAACAAACAGGAATTGTAATCCCATAGGGGGCAGTTACACTTGAAATCTCACTGAGGAGGATGGCATCTCTATTGCCAGGCCCAAGCCCAGAGATCCAGCATACCCTTTCACACAAACCTGCCTTGGCACCACAAAGGAGTTTTGCTGTGGAACAGATAAGGGGGATAGGTGCAGAACGAATAAGGTCAGAGCTGATTTTAGATTGGGAGGTATGTGGGAAACTGGGTATGTGATGCGTCTTAGCTTTCTATACCCTTCAGAGCTGCCAATACAGCGCTGGAAACATGATTAATTATCCTTGTATTGCACTTGGGGACTTATATCATCATCATAGCAGCTATTACCGTCCATGAGCGGCCCTGGAAGACCACAGGTGGCTCAGAGACTCATCTGAAGCAGGGACTGATTGAGCCACCTGTGCTGAAGCTGGGATATCCTGAAAACCTGACCTGTTGGGAAGGGTTTGAGAAATGGAGTTGAGCACCCGTCTTATAGTATGACCTCAAAAGCTTACGATCACTCATAAGAATCGCTATGGAACGGCATAGCTTACAATGTGATGGTTCCGCACAGAGTCCTCCAAAAACTGCAGTTGCTGGTGTCCACTGTCTGCTCCCTCAGCTTTCTCACCTCCTGCAATCCCCACCAGAGGAGCTAAAGCAACGTCATCTCAGCATAGCAGGTCTTCCAACTGGCTAATTAAACACCATCACTGCCAAAGGGGCACAGTGTGTTTAAGCAAGTGTAACCAGGTCCCGCTGGCCCCCCTGGTTCCTCCGTGCGCATCCCCCCTCCTCTTACCCTCCGGTGGCGACGGGGATAGTCGTGAGTGCGGGGAGGTTGATGCGGGCGAGCGGGTCGCCGGAGACCTGCGGCAAGCGGCGGTACAGGGCGCCGCCATGTCAGGGAGGCTCACGTATGCGCAGCAGAGCACAAGTATCATGCATGCGCAGAGGCTTCACAGTTGCGGCGGCCATTACATACATGCTTCACAGGGGAACTACAAGCCCCATAGTGCTTTGGGGCATAGATCATGGGGCGCAGCTCAGCCAATAGGGCTGTTAGGATCTTCTGAGGAGAAGAGATACATTTCGCGCGCTTGGAGCCACGCAAGTCAGTTGGAGCCAGGACAGACAAAGGGATGGTAGGGTCTGAGTGTCAGTGGCACTCAGACTATTCCAGAGAATCCACTTAGGTCCCAGATAGGCCCCAATCACGTGTAGTTTGTGGCTGCTTCAGGGAAGGCCCCTTAGATAGGGACGCTTTCCCCTTTTACAGTAGTGTCAGGGACACAAGGAAGACGCCGTGTGGTGATCGCGGCCTGTGGTCTGGGACCAGACCACCGTGGTGTTATCAAAGACTCTTAAAGGTGAGACCCTCCTACCGGAGTCCACCCAACGCAGAAGTGGACACCATCGCGGAGGGCCAGGTCGCTGGATCAGATGGATTCTCGTTGCTAAGTCGGCCGCACCAAGTACTGGAGTACTCGGCAGGTAACGCAACAAAGTGCACCAACAGCTCACAGGATAGCGCTACTCCCTACACTTTTGGGTGGGCTGGTTATTGGGAAAGGGACATCAGGGTATTGGTGCCTAGCACCCGATGTACTTTGAGACACTCACTGGTGGTACTGGGCTGGGTGTTCACTATACTGTGTGGTGGTGTTATGTTATATGTGCTGTCAGTAAAGGTTGTTATTAAATACCGTGTGTGTTTACTATTACTATTGGTTCCTGTGAGGGGCTCCTCCCACTACGCTGGGATCCCTCGCAGGTGGAGGCACTGCACCGAGATGATAATTATACCACCCCAGGCTCCCAGTGGCGAAGGCTTGAGCCCTCTGTGAGACAACAGGTAACGGCAGTACTGGTAGTCTCTTTATTTAGGGGGAAAGAGGGCTACATTTGGAGGCGCTGCTGAGATTCAGACCTGGGGGGCCCGAACTTAGCTACTAAATTATGTCGTCGTCCCTATCAAAGACGAGTGCTATAAAGTCGCGGCACAAGAGCAGTATGGTGAAATCTTCAATCATGAGAGAGGGTTGATCGAGATTCCACCAGGGGGAGTGAGGCACATGACAGCAGTGGTCAAGT
The DNA here is from genome assembly GCA_036426205.1 of Ascaphus truei. Taxonomy (NCBI): domain Eukaryota; kingdom Metazoa; phylum Chordata; class Amphibia; order Anura; family Ascaphidae; genus Ascaphus; species Ascaphus truei. The sequence continues at coordinate 199,553,102 of CM071569.1, read as the reverse complement.
ACCTAGGACGCGACAAAGCAGATCAATACTTCTCTCTAGAGACCACACCTGCGGAAGACATCAAGAGAGGATACAAGATGGTACCAGAAATATGGGAGTGGAAATCCTCCATTCCAAAGAAAATTACGGTGTCCACCCAAAACATCTCACCGCACCCGGTGCCGTTTGAAGTCGGTCAGAGACTGGGTAGGATATACCCAGTCTCCACCGTAGAAACTATAGCGCACGTAAATGCCGCTACCGTGCGAGATGAGCCTTCTGGGCTACAGTTTGATTTTGTGGAATCCACCCTGTCAGAAGACTGGAAGAGACAGCTAAGTGCCCAGCTGGAGGAACGCCGAGAGGTGTTCTCCACTAGTGAGATGGACGTGGGCTGCAGCAAGAACGCCCAGCACACGATTCGTCTGAATGATACCACGCCATTCCGGGAGCCGTCCAGATGTATAGCCCCCAGGGATGTGGAGGACGTGAGAAATGCCCTAAATGAGATGGAGACAGCAGGCATAGTGACCGAATCCCGAAGTCCATACGCCTCTCCGATTGTGGTGGTGTAACAGGGACTTATCCCTGTTAAGAATCTTGCCTCTAATCCAGCAGTGTGCTGGTTAATTGCACACCTGCAATCATCCACCCCACCTGCCTAATCAGAACTCTCTCAGAAAAAGCCTGTTCTGAGAAACAGGAAGGAGGATTCCTGAGCTCACAATTAGAGCTGATCCAGGAAGGACAAACCAAGGTTTCCTGAGCTCACAATTGGAGCTGACCTAGGAAAGACAGACCAGAGGATTTCCTTAGTGGACACTGGACTGTCCAGAGGACAGATGTCTTGAGCTGCAGAGAGACTGCAAGCTGACAGCAAGACAAAGGGGAGAAGATTTCTAAACCTGGATCCTGATATTGCTATAGCACACAAGGAGAGCAGTGAGGACTTCCCCTACAGCTACAAGATACAGATAAGACTTTCTTATGGGACTGTTATATATCTGTTTATATATTTGGGGCTGGTAAATAGCTTAGCCAAACACCCAGTTAGAGAGGGCTGTACTACATGTGTAGATAGTCTCCAAAACGGAGCAGGTTTTTCTTTGGCTTATTTTGAATGCTTTTGCTATGTTAAAGGGACAGGCGCAATAAAGCCTCATTTAAGTTTCACTTTAAAGGGTCTCCATTGCGTACCTCTGAACACGTCTCTTACAGGTGGTACGAAAGAAAAATGGGTCAGTTCGCCTGTGCGTGGACTACCGTACCCTGAACAGGCATACTATACCTGATCAGTACACTCTGCCGCGGATAGAGGAGAACCTCAATCTGCTGACAGGAAGCCAGTGGTTCAGCGTGCTGGACCTGAGATCCAGGTACTACCAGGTACCCATGAGCTCTGAAGACCAGGAGAAGACGGCGTTCGTCTGCCTCCTCGGGTTCTATAAGTTTACCCGAATGCCCCAAGGCATTTGTGGTGCTCCAGCGACTTTCCAGCGGCTGATGGAGAACATTGGGGATATGAACCCTCACGAGTGCCTGGTCTATCTCGATGACATAATCGTGTTCGGAAGAACTCTCGAAGAGCACGAGAAACGCCTTCTGAAGGTGTTAGATAGACTGGGCAAAGAAGGCCTGAAGTTATCCCTGGACAAGTGCCGGTTGTGCCGAACGTCCGTCACCTACGTGGGCCACATAGTGTCCGCAGACAGAGTGGCTACCGACCCCGCCAAGGTCGAAGCCGTGGTGAACTGGCCGAGACCAGACAACGTGATGGAGTTGCAATTCTTCCTAGGGTTCTGCGGATACTACTACCGCTTCGTAGAAGGATACTCCAGCAAAGCCAAGGTTCTCAATAGTCTACTAAAGGTTTACCCAGAGGAACCTCGGCAGAAGGCCACTTCCCCACAAACACCCTTCGGTGACAAGTGGACATCTGCCTGCGAAAGGGTCATCACCGGACTTAAGAAAAGCCTGACGGAAGCCCTGGTCCTGGCTTATGCTGATCCGGAGAAACCATACATCCTGCATGTGGATGCCAGTTTCAATGGGCTGGGAGCTGTGCTACACCAGAAGTATACTGCTGAGCCGAAGCCTAACTCCCAGCGAGCAAAACTACCCTGTTCACAAACTGGAGTTCCTCAGCAGGGGCAGGGGGAGAGTATCAGCAGGGGGGCGGGGGGAGAGTATCAGCAGGGGGGCGGGGGGAGGGAGAGTATAGAGGGGGAGGGGGAGGGGAAGAGTAATCAGGCAGGTTGACGGCGGGAAACAGGGAACAAGTGGGGGGAACAGTATTATCAAACGTCAGCAGGGTGCGGGGGAAGAGTATCAGCAGAGCGGGGGAAAGGGAAAGTATCAGCAATGGGGGTGGGGGTGAGAGTGGAGAGTGCAGCAGTGCGGGAGAGAGAGATGAGAGGAGTATCAGCAGGGGGCGGGGGGGAGGTATCAGAAGGGGTGGGGGGAGAGAGAGTATACAACAGGGGCGGGGGAGGAGATATCAGCAGGGGAGAGGGGAGAGATCCGCAGGGGCGGGGGAGGAGTATCAGCAGGGGCGGGGGAGGAGAGTATCAGACAGGGGGGCGGGGAGAGGTATACAGCAGGGGGGCAGGGGGAGAGTATCAGCAGGGGCGGGGGAGAGTATCAGCAGGGCCGGGGGAGAGTATCAGCAGGGCCGGGGGAGAGTATCAGCAGGGGCGGGAGGAGAGTATCAGCAGGGGCGGGAGGAGAGTATCAGCAGGGGAGGTGCAGGAAGGAGAGGAAGAGTATCACAGGGGAGGGAGGAGGAGCGTGTCAGCAGGGGCGGGGGAGGTATAGCGGGGTCTTCAGGGGGCAGTATCAGTCTGGGGGGAGAGGAATCAGCTGGGGAAGGAGAGTATCAGCGGGGGGGAGGGAAGGTTAGTTATAACAGCGGGTGAAGGCGAGGGCAGTATCAAGCAGGGGAAGGTTAGCAACGGGGTATGGAAGAGTATAAGCTGGGGAGGAAAGGAGAAGTGGGGTTGGTGGTGGTTGGGGGGGTCGGGCGGGGCGTGGGGGGGGCGCGGGGAGGGGGGTGGGTAGGGCGGTGTGAGGGGACGGGCGGGTGGTGTGGGGGGGAGGGGGCCTGGGTTGGGGGAGGGGGTTCGGGGGGGGGGTCAGGGGGGCGGGGGCCTAGGGGCTGCGTGGCCGTAGGCGGGAGCGCTGCGGGGGGGAGGGGGGCGTAGGGGAAAGGGTGGGTGGGGGATGGTGGGGGGGGGGAGCGCAGGTGCAGGGCTTCGAGGGGGCCCCCGCGGGATTCGGGGGGGGAGGGGAGGGGGGGGAGGGGGGTTGGGGGGCGGGGGGCGACTGGGATAGTTGGCGAGGGTGGGGGGGGCGGGGGTTCGCGGTTGGTGGTGGTGGGCCGCGAGATGGCGGGGGGAGCTGGCGGAGGGGGGGGAAGGGTGGGGGACGGTGTCGTGGGCAGGGGTGAGGGGGGGGAGGGGGGGGCGTGGCGGGAGGGGTGAGGCGGGCGGGGGGAGGTGGGGGCGGCGAGGTGGGCGGGGTGGGGAGGGGGGGGGGGGCGAATGGTGGGGGGGGGGATGCGGGGGTATGACAGGGGGGGGGGGGGGGGGGGGGGGGGTCTCGCTGGGGCGCGAGAGCGGGGCGGAAGGGGGGTGGGGAGGCGGGGATGGGGGTGTGGGGAGAGCGTGGGGCGGGAGGCAAAGTTAGGGGGGTGGTAGGGGGGGGGTGTGGGGCGGGAGTGGAGGAGTGGGGGGGAGACGGGGGTCGGGGGGGAGGTAGGGGGTGTAGGAGGAGGGGGGCGGGGGGGGGGGGGGTGGTGCGGGGGTGGGGGGGTGGGGGCGGGGGGGGGGAGGGGGGGCGGGGGGAAGGGGGGGGGAGGAGGGATATGGGTGGGACGCGGAGTGGGGTTTGGTGGGGGTGGGTGTGTGGTGCTGGCACAGGGGCGGGGGGGGGGGTGGGGGGGAGAGGGGAGGGGGGGGTGTAGGGTGGGGGGAGGGGGGGGGCGTGCCTAGTGGGGGGGGGTCGGGGGGGAAGCGGGTGGTGGGGGGGGGCGGGGGGGGGGGGGGGGTTGGGGGGGGGACAGGGGGGTGGTTGGGGTGGGGGTGAGGGGGAGGGGGCGGTGCTTGGGGGTCGGCTGCCGGGGCGGGCGGATGTGAGCTTCGTGGGGTGGGGGGGGGGGGTGGGGGGGGGATGCGCGCAAAGGTGGGCGGGCTTGAGGGGGGGGGTCAGTTGGGGGGTGGGGGGTTGGGTAGGGGGGGGGGGGGGGCGGAGTGGTGACGTTGGGCGGGGGCGGAGTGACCGGGGTTGCGCAGGGGTGGGGTCCAGGAAGGAGTGGGGCGGCGACGTAGTTGGAGGGCGCGTTGGAGTGGGGCGTGGGGGGTACGTGGACGCGACCGCTCCGTGGGGTTGGGGTAGGATGGGGGGGGAGGAGGTGCGGGGCGTCAGGGGAAGTCGGGCGGGTGGCGGGGTGCGTAGGGCGGAGATTGGGGGGGGGTCCGTCGGGACGGGGGGTGGGGGGAAGGGGAGAGGGGGGGGCGAGGGAGGGCGGGGGGGGTGGGGGGTGGCTGCGACGTGTGGGCGAGCCGGCGTAGTGGCTTCCTACGGGGGGGGGCTGCACGCCGCGGGGCGGCGGGAGGGTATGGGATGCGGCGGCGGGGGGGGGGGAATTGGTGATAGTGCGGGGGGGGGGGTCGGGGGGCGGTGAGTGGGGTCGTTCGCCTGGGGGGGGTGGAGGGGTGCGGGGGGGGGGCAGCGTGTGGGTGGTGGGTGGGGGTGGTGGGGCGGTGGTGGGCGGCGGTGTGTCCGAGGATGGCGTGGTGGGGGGAGGGGGCGGGGGGGGGCGAGTGGGGGGGGTGGGCGGGGGGGGGGTGGGGGGGGCAACGGTGGGTGTGGCAGGGAGCGGGGGGGGTGTGGGCCGGGGGTGGGGGTCGGAGGGGGGGGGGGGGGGGTGGTGGTGGGGCGAGGGGCTGGTTGGGGGGATTGGGGGGGGGGGTGGGGGGGGGGGCGGTGCGGGGGGGGGGGGGTGTGGGGGAAGGGGGGGGAGGGGGGGGGGGGGGGGGAGGGGAGGGGAGGGGGAGGGGCTGCGCGGGCGTGGGCGGGAGGGGGCTGGAGGGGGTGAGGGGGTGGTGGGGGGGGAGGGGGGGCGGAGGGGGGCGGGGGGGGTGCGGGTGCTAGGGGGGGGGGGGGGTGTGTGGGGGGCGCTCACAGCGTGCTAATCGCACCCCGTACGGGCGTTTGCGCGCGGTGGGGGGCCGGGGGGCGAGTGCGTGGTGGCGGGTGGTGCAGGGGGCTGGGAGGTGGGGGGGCGATCCGGCGGGTGCAGGGTGGGGGGTGGGGGGAGTGGGCTGGGGTGGCGGGTGGGTGTGGGAGCGTGGGGGGGGGTGGGGGCGTGTGGGGTGCAGGGGTGGGGGTGGCGGCGGTGGGCAGAGCGTGGGGAGGCGTGGGCGAGACGTGGGGGGTGGTGGGCGCAAGCGGGGGTGGGTGGACCGTCGGGGGGGGGGAGGGGGGGGGGGTGGGTGGGGGTGGGCGCGGGGGGGCTGTGGGGGCGGGGGTGTTGGGGGCGTGATGGTGGGTGGGGCGGGTGGGGTGGCTTGGGTGGAGGAGGCGGGGGGGGTTTGGCGGGTGGGGGGGGGGGAGGCGGGCGTGCGGGTCGGGGGGGCGGGGGGGGTGGGGAGGCTGAGCGGGGGAGGTGGGTGGGTGGGTCGGGTGTGGGGGTTGCCAGCAGGGGGGGCGGGGGGGTGGGGGTGTGTTGGGGGCGCCGGGTTGGGGCGGGTGTTGGTCGGTGTGGGGGGAGGGGGGAGGTGGGGGTCGCGGTGGGGGGGGGGGGGAAGAGCGCGGGGGTCGGGGGTGGCGCGTTGTGTGCCGGGTCGGTGGGGGGGAGGGGGGGGGGCCTGTGGGGGGGGGGGGTGGGGGTTGGGTGGGGGGTGGGTGATGGGTGTGGTCCGGGGGGGGGGGGCCTGTGCGTTGGGGGGTGGTGGGTTGGGGGGGGGGTTTGGTGGAAGGAGGGGGGATTGTGGGGGGGGGGGCGGGAGATGGGTGTTTTTGTGGTGGGCGTGGGTGTTGTGGGGCCTCGTTCGTCGGGGGGGGGGGGTAGGCGGGCGAGGGGGGGTTGGGGGGTGGGGGTCGGGGGGGGGGGGGGGCTGGGTGGGGGGGTGGTGTGGGGGGGGGGAGTGGGGGGTGGGAGGGGTGGTGGGTTGGGTGGGGGGAGGGGGGTGCTGGTTGGTGTGTGGGGGGGGGGGGGGGTGTGGGGGGGGGTGGGGGGGGGGGGTGGGGTGGGTGGGGGGGGCGGCCCGTGGGTGGGTGTGGTGGGGGGGGGGTGGGTGAGGTGGTATCAGTGGGGGTGGTTATCAGCGGGTGAAGATGAGGGAGAGTATCAGCAGGGGAGCGTATCAGCAGGGGCAAGGGGGAAGAGTATCAGCAAGGGTGACGGGGGATAGTATCAGTGGGGGTAGAAAAGTTAACAGGCGGGGGTGAGGGAAGAGTAGAGTTCAGTGGGAGAGGGTAGTATCAGTTGTGGGGGAGGGGAAGAGTATCAGCGGGGGCAGGGGAGGAGCGATCAGCAACGGGGGAGAGTATCAGAATCAGAATAATTCATTCCTCCTGACTCCAAGAATTGGCAATCGTGATTAACCCTGGACATCAACATCCTTCCCATGTATACTTATTTGGGATATCCTGTATACTTTCCCACTAAAAAAGATGTCCAACCTTTTTTTGAACTGAAAAGGACTCGCGAGGAAGGCTGGTTGTTAATCAGCAGGTAGCTGTCAATCCCAAGAGGTCAGACGGATTACACTGTCGGGCATCTCTCTTCCCCTTCAATCTTCCATTGGGTTAAAACTCCACATGACAAGGAAATGGCCAGAGGGCAAACGAGTAGTAATCGTTTTATTAATCCAACAATAGCAACAAAAAGACACGTGCACTCACAGATTTACAACAACAAAACCGATGGATTACAGTACACCCGACTCGGACTGGCAATGGCGGTCACCGAACGCCTCTCACCCTGGTTCACAGACGCTCCGGATTACAGACACTTCCGCATATCCTAGTGGAGGATCTCATCTCACGAGAGTTGCTTGGAACATTGTGTAAGTAAGGATCAGGAGTTTCTTTTCATTGGTGGGGGAAAATCCCTATCAAATCAGGTTACACCATGTCGTATTTTTTTGTCCATGTGCTATAGGGTCTTTTTTTCTGGAACCTGCATTCTCTCTTTGGTTGAGAGAGTGGACCTCAGCTGCAAAGGGCGTTAGGTATTATCACTTACTTTTATTTTTTTTATTTTTAATATTTCATGCGCAATTTTATTGTTTTTCTTTTAATAATGGTGACAGTCTTTTAGTATCGAGTTTAGGATAGGAGTGCGCACACATTTTGGTTGCTGCGCCCCCCCCTTCCCGCTCTCCCCCAGTGCTCGTGCTCCTCCTACTTTGTTGCCGGCTGTCAAATGATGCTGCTGGGGGTCATGTGACCCCAGCTTGCCGTGGCCATCAAATGACACCGTGGGGGTTCTTGTGACGTCACATGACTCCGCTGCGTCAGTCATCGAAAGTCGGCTCTGAAATAATGTTAAGTGAGGTTACAGAGGCCCTGGTGTGGTCCCCCGGCGTTTAATTAAAAGTTCTGTGTGAGGGAAGATCATGTGACAGGCGGCACTGGTTCAATTGGCTCAATGCTAGAGAGGGCAGGGCTCAAAAAGGTGATACTGTTTCAGAAGGAGAAGGGGATGTGACTTGTAAATGAGATGGTTTGCTATAGGAACAAAAAATGCTTGTTACATTAGAATACATTAAAAATGTTTCTTAAATTGTCTACGTTTTATTTTTTTTTAAATGCTACAAGTATTTCTCATTGTACAGCACTGATTTATTAAAAACAAAAAAAAAAAAACCACTTGTGTAGGATATTGCTTGAACTGCAGCTTTAATGGTACTGGATGTGTTTGTGTATGTAATTAATATTGTATTTTTTGTTGCATTTTTTGAATAATTTGATATAAGATAGAAGAAAGAGAAAAATGGTCGGCGCTCACACTACTGTTTTACCACAGAATAAAATTGGAATATATAGCAATAAGGGTCCATCTGATATAGGTGAGTATTATAAAATACCCCACCGACAGTAGGACCAACTTGTGTGAGCAATAAGTGTGAAAAAACATGTGGAATTAAATAAAGGCATGTTGTGTAAAAGTCTCTAATATAAGGTGAATAGTAAAATCCAACAATGTGAAGAATCATTTTGTAATGAGAATATAAAAAAGAAAATCTCAGGAAGAAAAAAAAGGAAACAAATTGTGGTGGAAAAAAAAAACCAATAAACAAAACGATTTAAGTCTGTAGGACAGTCCAAATATTTGAAGCGGAGTTAGGGGCTGCTTCTTATGATGAACCACATCCAAAGATAGATTATAAAAAAAGAGCACTCTCCAAGGTAAAAAAAATAATAAAAATCAAAATTTTTATTTTTATTATTAGGGACAATTATCTCAATGGATAAACAAAAAAAAAAAAAATTGTATCCATACAAGGACGACAAGACGAAACAGGATGCAATTGATAATCCCACATCAAATTAATATATCCCAGGGCTGCAAGGGAAAAGGAATAGTTCTAAGGCAAGAGGCTACTAAAACAAGCTTCCCAAAGCAGTGAGAAGTATTGACTGTACAAAAAGTCCAGGAAAGTGGGAGCCCCAATGGGCGGAACCAGTCATAAAGTTCAAATTAATCAGGGAGCCTCTTGTGACTCACTCCGTGCTGGTAATGGAGTGTCCCCCCGTTCATATACTGTATGTTAACCACAGGTCTCAATCAGATGGAGGTGGGCACTTCAGAAGGACGAAACAGCTCAGTCAGTGGGGCCAAAACGGATGAGGAGGCTGGCAGCAGTCGCAGTGGAGGAGAAGGGAGTAGGGGAGGAGAGAGAGGGATGGGGGGAGAAAATGGGAGGAGAGAGAGAAAATGGGGGAGGGGAGGGAAAAGGGGGGGAGGGTCTGGAGAGAGAGAGAGGAGGAATGGGGTGTTGGAGGGCGCAGATGGGGACGACCCTAGAAGGGGACAAGAATGACGAGGTAGAAGAAAGGATGCTAGGGGGGGAGAAGGGGAAGAATTAGGCGGTGGTGGGGAGAATGGCTAGGAGGGAAGAGAAGGAAGAGGTAGAAGCGGATAGAGGGGGAGAAGGTGTAGGGGGTAGAAGAGATGAATGGGGAGGAGAGAGAAATGGGGGGGAGGATGGGAGACGAGAATGGGGGGGGTTGGAGAAGAGGAGAGGAAGGGGAGGTTGGAGGGAGAATTGAGGGGAGAGAGAGAGAATGGTGGGGAGAGAGAATGGTGGGGAGAGAGAATGGTGGGGAGGGAGAGAGAATGATGGGGAGGGAGAGAGGGGCAGGAGAGATAATGGGGAAGAGAGTGGGGGAATGTGTGTGATGTTCATTTACTCCTAGTACATATCCTGTGAAAAGTGAAGGTTAATGGGGGGGGGGGGGAGTCCAAGGGTGAAGGTTTGACTAGGGCACCTAAAACCCTTGCACCGGCCCTACATATTGACAGTGACAAACGCAGCTGTCGGTAAGGCTGCGGTCCCAGTGCGTTCTACAATGCGCACCTTGGTGTACGCTGTGCTCACAAGCACCGCCCCCCAATCAGACCGGGCCCAGTACCTGCCTCGGCGCGCATTTGGCAGCCGCACTGTACTGCAAGTTTTCACAGATACCAAAAAATTGTATTTGGATCTTGCGACAGAGGCGTGGCCATGCCCCCACCGGCGGTTCAGCCAATGAGGGCGAACCAGCTGCGTGAGGTCATGGCCATGCCCCCCGCAAAACCCCCACCACACCCCCTCCCGTCGCAATCTCTCCCAAGACCGCAGATCGCGGTGAAGCGCTCTGCACGCGCCGCCCCCTGCCGAGCCCGCGTGCTACAGTGCTGACTGGGACCGCAGCCTCAGCTTCGGGATAGTGCAGCTTGAAATGGGAGGAGGAGCAGAAGGCGAATGGAGGGAGACTGTGAAAGGGGGATGAAGGCAAGATGCGGAGGGTTGACGCAGGGGGACGCAGCGCTCCCATTTTGCACGCTGCCATTGGGAGAAATGCTGCAAGAACAGCCATTGTCACAAGCGGAAGTTAGATTTCTGCCTCCAGGCGCTGGTACAGCAGGAAGAGCCGCGCTTTGGGGCAGCTCTGATTTTGCTCCACCCAACTTGCTTATCTCTACAGAAAATTGTACCGTCTCTCACAGAAACTCCCTCAAACCAGTTTATGTCAGAGGAATATCACCTGCATTTTTCTTCCAAATCTCCCTGCAAACAGTTGTCATGTTGGCCTGCATGTTAGGGCCGTTATATAGCGAGTGCGGCCGTGCGCGCCTGTTCGAAGGCGCGTGCACGTGCCGCATGCTTTTTTTGTGTGTATGCTGTGAGCTGTGAAGGTACTGTTTGTTTGTGTGTGCGTGTGTGTGTGCGTGTGTGTGTGCGTGTGTGTGTGTGTGCGTGTGTGTGTGTGCGTGTGTGTGTGCGTGTGTGTGTGTGTACTTTATTATTTATTAAAAAAAAAAACATTGGTAAAAATAAAATATTTATTACATTTGTGCAGACACACAAATACATACACACATATATACATACACATGTATACATATATACACACACACACACATATACATACATTCAGTGGCGGTAGCGGCGCGAAAAGATGATTTTCCTCGTCTTCCCCGCTGTTTGTCGGCTCCCCGCTCCCTGCCGTGCGCGCGCGCGGCCCTTGTATAGAAGGGCTGACTAACCTCAGCCATCTATAACTGCCGTGCGCGCGCACGGCGTAGCACGCGGCCGCACTAGAGAACCAGCCTTATGCAGAGCAGCGTGTTCATTTTCCGTGGCAACAGGAGGCAGAAAGAACACTTGCATCGATTGGGGCATCGCTGGAGCATAAAGACAGGTGAAACCTTTGCTCATGTTTGCAAGATTAGTGAATTCTGGATCTTAACAACTGTTCAAAATGTTGCAGATTTATGAAACGTCACCAGAAGTCACCAACTCCAATCATCTTACCACGGGATTCACTTAAGTGTGTTAGTGCTGATCTGGAACGAACGCACGGAAATCGACAATGAAAAGGCGTTTCCTTTGCTAACCGGCACTAACGCACTGTAGTGATTATCCTCTTGTAGAGCACCTTTGTATAAACATTTGCAAATATTTGCTGAAAATAGTGGAAAATATACCGTCAACGTTTGGCGAATTGAGGATTTCATGAATGTTTGCATTAAAAAAAAAAGAAAAATAGAAAAATACTCATTTTTAAGTCTGCGTTAATTCTAGGCAAAGCTTTAACCTTTTCGCTGCTCTTATGACATACCCGGCACAGCCGCCAGCACACCAAGGGCCCATGTGCCGTATTGGGTATGTCATGCTATACATGCTCACTTTCTAAGTGTAGATCACACCCACCGCTCTATCTGAGCAGTGAACGCGATGGGAACAGAGCATCTTCCACGTCAATTCGAGGCACTGCAGGGCGGTCACAACCATCTCACCGCTACCGAAGTGATCACAAGGTTGTCATGGCAGAAGTGAGGTGGCACTTGAGTGCTGCAGGACTTCGGCCATCGTCAAAGGTTAACAATTGGCAAATGTGTTAATTTGAAGAATAAATATATATTTGCCGGGAACTTTTTGACTCCCAAAGTGTTGGTTATGTTAAATAGCAAATAAAAATGTCACTCGTGAGCTCATTCACACCCCACCAGTCTGCAACCCTGCTTTTTCTCATGATCTCTTAGTATGTAATGCTTCCACTGTAGCCAGGGATTCTGGGTAATGACATGCAAATGAGCACTCGCCGTGCGTCACCTTTTGCTTCTTGTTCACCATAGCCTTTTTTGTGTCTTCCATTAAGATTTCAAAACACATCCATTTTATACATGCGGACCCCATCCCCGACCCGGCGTGGCCCCAGTAACAGCCCCAATTGGGTAGAACCCCTTCACTGCAAAGCATTGCAGGCACCTCTGGCAGCAAAGAGGTTTACGTTGCCTGGTAACAGAGGACTTGTCAAGCCAGGAATAAGGTTTCTGTTGCGGATCATAGCTGTCAAAAGCCTGTAGGGCCTCGGGATTCACACATTAGGTTTGTGTGACACGCGGAAACTCTGATGCCCTTGGAAGGGGTAACCAACACCGCCCTGACGGCTGATTTAATAGGCAGCACCTGTTACTTGTTGATTTGTCGACCCCAAAAATAGAAGGGGGAATCGTGAGCCTTCAGAACGTCCTCTCCCCGGGCGAAATGAGCCTCTGTCTGGCCGGCAGTCAAACACTTCACAGGGACACCAGCTCAGCTCTCATCATCTGCTCACAATGTCTGGCATTTAACCCCTGCCCTGCCCGAGTGGCCTTGCAAACAGACCACTGGGATATACAGTAAGTCAGCGTTCCCCAACAGTGGGGGCCCAGGACATTTAGAAGGATGTGAAAAAATGAGAGTGGCACAGGAAAAAGGAGGCAAAGAGACCTACAGAGAGTGACAAATAAAGAGGTTAGCTTCCCTGCATCAATGACCCAAATAAAGCGTCAGTCCTTGCAGCTCTTTTTTTGGATGAGGGGGGGGGGGGGGCGGGGGTGCTGATGTACAGTCCCCCAACCTCTGGGGTCCGGGCACAAAAAGATAAATAAGTGCATTTACAACAAATTAAGCACAATATGCTGAAACAAAAAGAAATACTGAATATGATCAGAAACGACGGTCATTCCTTCCTTTCCCAGAAGGATCTACGTTTATCCAGTCAGCAGTCACCACATACATCACATTGCAGGGTGCATGGTTTATGAAAACATAGTTGCACAGCACAGGAACAAATAACCCTTTGCAGCACAAGACCGCAGAGCTGTTATGCATATATACGGGATAGAGATGTGCAACATTTTTTTGGACAGACTTTGCTATTAATTGGTGACAATTTCAGAAGTTCACAAAAAACTCGCTAGGTCCTATGACACTAAATCCAGGTCGCATGACCTTGTATATATGGCCATTTACACTCATTTCTGGGGAAATTCTAGCAAAGTTTGGGAACATTTTAGCAAAAAAAGTTTTATTTTTTTTAAATTGTGACAAGTTTCGCAAACTCATGCCTACATGATATAGACAAGGTCTTTTACTCCCCTTACATGTGTTTTTAACCTCTTAAGATGATGCTCAAAGCAATGCAGGTGTCTCCAAGCAATGGAAGCTTCAAAGATCACAGAAATACTGTGTCGTGCATCGCGACATCAGAGCACTTTAACACCTCGGAAATGGTCATGCGGCCGCCTCTAGGGTGAAATTGTTGCATCACTTTTCTACAGCATATAGGCAGCTTCCAAAGTGAAGACAGCGGAAACGCAGCTAAACATTGTATCGCCACATAGTTCCAGGTGGGTAGCGTTCTGGCAACTTCCTTTTTTATTATGGAGACTCCCTGATTCTTAAGTCAAAATGGTATTATTTTTCCAGCTTCCCTAACTCTCTCTCTCTCTCTCTCTCTCTCTCTCTCTCTGTCTCTCTCGGAGAATCGGAGGCACTGGGTTATTAAGAGATCTGCCTACAGCATGATCGCACGGGATGAAGATAAGTGGTGGAGCTGGAATTGACCCCACTTAAAGGTTAATGAACAGACAAGTGTGCATTACGGATTTTCTTTACAAACTAACAGGGTGCGGGTTGACCTAAAACCTCAGGGAAGCGTTTAAGGTCACACACTAACATAGTGTTAAAAAACACACACAAAGCAAGTCACATTATCTGCCTGTGGCTCAGGTACTGACACTTAGGCTTCTAATATAGTGCGCGCTGCTGCGTGTACGTGGCGCGGGCGTTACGTGTGTAGAGGGTAAGCGGTAACGCGCGCAACTACGGGGTGTGGCTAAGACGTCACAGCGCTAGGCCGCGCTGTGATTGGTTCACCGCGTCACGTGGCGCGGCGACAGCGAGAAAATACAATTCTCTTGTACTTTCCCTGGTCTGCTGCGCCACCGCTCACGGCCGTGCGAACGCGCGTCCTTAGTATAGAAACATCTGGCTAACACAGCCAATTATAATTGACGCGCGCGCACGCACGCACAGCTCACTATATTACAGGCCTTAGGTTACACCTGCTTCAGGCCAGTGGTTAATGATAATTAACCCCCTCACTGCCAGAAGGGACCGCAATGCATTGCCAAGCTTTTGTGCTGATCTTTTAACAATCTTTTTATGCTGTCTGCCGTATTTTATACTTGATACTGAAGCACCCTGAGATATGTGCTTTAAATAGTATACAGTAACAAAGGAGGGAGAGGGATTAGGGGTATGATGCCTTTTATTGGACCAATAAGTATTTATTTATAAAATGTTTTACCAGGAAGTAAGTAATACATTGATAGTTACCTCTCGTTTTCAAGTATGTCCTGGGCAAAGAGTTATTATGACAAATACATAGTTACATTAAGTAATAATAAGTAGTTGATGTGTTACAAGCTTTCGAACCTCTCGGGTATGGCAGAAACACAATATTATATACAGTGTGTGTAAGAGATATATCTGGTTGCAATTGATGTTGAGAGGAAGTGGTACAGTTAATAAGATAAGATGAGCCTAGTGTGAAAATAAACAGTAGAGACATAAGACAAAAGGCAATTGAAATGTAAAAGCGGCCTTGACAGTTAAGGGAGGTGAGGGGGGCGTAGAATGGGACAGAAAAGTGTATGAGTATATGTAACGGTGTTTTCCCCACCCGGTGGGAGATTTGGCCATTACAGGGTGTATGGTGCATATACCCGCTGGCAACAGGAGGGCTGAGTCATCTGCCGATGGTAGTGGGGACACAGGAACAGGCTTCTGGCTTTCGTACCCCACACATCTACTTAGCAGTGCAGCGCCTCCATCTGCCGTAGGCTCCAGGAACTGAAGGGGATCTCCCACTATAGAACTTATTACCTCACCCCCCTGTAAGGTCACGCACCAGGCAAGAGGTATATTGCAAACAGGAACGGATTTATTACTACACTGCTGCAGTAACAGTTACTCAGCAGTCTTCTCCCGGATACACTCTGTCAGTATTCACTGGATGATGGTCCCTGGACCACCACTACAGGCCCAGGGCACCCACAGCCGTCCTAGCTCTTCCCCACCTCTCTAGCGGAGGCAGAGGTATGGTCCACCCTCACTCTCCCCCAGAGGGAAGAGTACATGGGAAGGCTCCAATCTCAGGCTCCCAGTTGTGTGACCTGCCTTCCTCAGAGGGGAAGGAACTCTCAACTTTAGGGCGGTCCTGCCCTTAAGTACAGCCAGGAGGCGGGCACCCCGTTGTCCCAGCTACAACAGGATGAACCACCCCCTGCTGTCACTCAAGTGCAGTACCAAAGGTGAGAGGGGAAACCCCATACCAACTACTGGCAACCTGATAGTGCCAGGGTTTACTGACCAGCCCATTGGGTAGAATAGTAGTCAGGGGGACCTTGCTACACTTAAATGGAACCGAGAGGTCCTCTGGCGCTAAACTGGGGACTCCTGGTTGCAGGGACACTGCTGGACATTTATACGGTTGTCTAACGACCCTCCTGATGAAGTTGCAGCTTCCTATTGGTCGGGAAGACCTGTAAGATTTGGTGGCCATTTTCATTTTCCTAAAGGGGAGGACAACATCGGTAACTAAACCAGCAAAGTAACTCACTAACCTGGGGGTCCCAAGAGATAAAAGTAGCACTTGTCATTTACGGAGAATCCTCTGGTTCCAATTCTGTAAATAAAATCTATAGTTTTCCCACTACTCATTTGATTTTGCCCCAACCCCCTACCCCCCACCCCCTCTCGTTTTCCTACATGGGTAGGAAGCAGTAGACCCCGGAGCTGAAACACATATTTTCAGCTCCAGGAACCCTCTTGGTTCCCGAGATACCTACCACTGAAGGTAGCGCCAATGCATCCCCTTTAGGGGAACCAAAATGGATCTTCAAATCTCCCGTGTCACACAGGACAATGGAAAGCCGCTATGTCATCCATCGTAGCTTCCTATTGGCCCCTGTTATGCCGGTGTTTAACACAAAGAGATACCCATACGAACCTGTCCTGTAAGTATCTCGGAAACAAGGGGGTCCCCTGAGCACCCACCCATTGAGCTCAGGGGACATCCTGCTTACCACCTATTTTTAAAAAAAAGGTGGGCCCAGAAGGGTTACTGCTCTTTTAAGTGGCCAAACTATATGTACATTTAGGAGGTTTTCACCGGTAGATCCCTCAGTTCTTGATCTCTTGCCCTTTAGAAGTTTGTGACCCGCAGATTGTCAACCGTTTAACATTGTTACCCACCCCCCTTAAACAGGGTAATCATGTGTTTGTAACGTAACTCCCACAGTGCCCGATAGTTACCCGTGAAACATCAGACACCCCTTCTCACAATTAGGGCTGTCATCACTTATCAAGCGAAATTCCAAATGTTCCTCTCTGCGATAAAGGGTTAAGTAGAATACTAATGGCCGTTTTTATTTCTCTCTTTTCCTCCCAAGTTATAATGTGAGTAGGCAGCACCTGAATAAACACAGCTACTCGGAGTAACATCAGGTGTACATGAAGTGTGTGACTTCCTATCCTGACTGACACAGGGCATGTGAATGAACTATACATACTGTACTTTAAAGAGAAACTCTACTCCTCTGGGAAGATGAGACAGCTCGCAGACACTTTTAGTTTCTGTAATGCTATATTTTACTTATAATAAAACATCCCAGCTCGATCACCATGCTGTGTCAGTACACATAACATATTTGCTGCGCTGGTAATGCCCTTCAGAGCTTATAATGATCATGTGTATGTGTGTGTCAATGTGTATATATACTAAATATATATATATATATATATATATATATATATATATAACAGCTGTATGCTCACCTGCATGTCTTAGGCAGGTCTGCAACCCTGCCTTTCCCCATTACACCCAGCATTCACTGCAGCAAGGGATTCTGGGAAATGACATGCAAATGAGCACACAGTGTCACTTTTTGCCTCAAAAACCATTTTTAACATGGTTCCCTATAGGCTTAAGCTTGCTGCATGGTCACAGCTTTGAGCACAGCCAGGGTTAAGGTGCATACCCAGAAAACCACCCACAGACAGCTGTTTCGACCTTGATGGGTCTCATCAGTGTGGGGTTGATTTTAACTGGGTATGCATGAGAGGCTATGGGATAGGCTATACCATAATACTGAGTTAAGTTATGGTGAGTAAAAAAAGTGACAAAAACCCTCCACAGGAAAGCAAACATTGCTCATTTGCATGTCATTTCCCAGAATCCCTTGCTGCAGTGGAAGTGCTGTATGCTGGGTGATAATGGGGAAAGGCTGGGTTGCAGACCTGCCTAAGACATGCAGATGAGCATACAGCTGTATATATATATATATATACACACACACAGTATATAGACACATACATATATATATATATTTCATCATCATCTTCAGCCCCTGTTGATCCACTGCTGAATGAATACATTGCAGGTATTAAGGTTGCAAGCCTCTCTTCTCCCCGTTGCTCCAACAAATTTTCCGATTTTATCCTCCCTTCTTACTTTTGGTCATTGTCTTTGTTTTTTAATCTCTCTTGGAATCCAGTTGAGTATCCGATGATCTTGTAGACTTTTGTTTGGTTTCAAACCCATTCATTCTTTTTCCTGTCTCTTCAGGTAATACTTAGCATACATGTCTCCATACTTCTTTGCGTTGTCTGAAGCTTCTGAATTATTAGGATCCAAGTTTCCCAGGCATAAGTGAGTCCCGGTAGAATACACTGGTTGAAAACCTTCTTCTTAAGGCACTGCGAATGGTTCCTTTGAAATATTGTCTTGTTTCTTCCAACTGTGCTTCATCTTCATTCTCTTATTGATTTCATTCAAAAGGTTCCCATCCATTGTTATTTGCTGGCAAAGGTAGATGTAGGGATTGACTTCTAGTTCTATTCCATTTATTTCAATCTTCACAGACTTGACACATTTGTTGAACATCACTTTTGTGTTGTTGATATTCATACAGATGGACACATTCTTTGTTGCTCGAGGTCTTCGAAACTTGTAGCAAAAATACCAATGTCAGCTGCAAATCGTAGGGACACAAATATTCACCGTTGATTTTAATTACTTTTTCTTCCCAATCTAATGTCTTGAACAAGTCTACAAGAGTTGCCGTGAAAAGCTTTGGTGACACGGTGTCTCCCTGCCGCACTGTCTTGCTGATCCTTATCTTGCTTGTATCTTCATGTAATCTAATGGTTGATGTGTCATTTTCATAAATGCTCTTTATAATATCAATGTACGAGTCTTCAACATTTTGTCTTCTTAGTGCATCTATGACCACTGAGGTGTAGTCAGAATAAAATGCTTTTTTTTGTAATCTATGAATTCTAAACTGAGTGATAGATCATAATCATTACTTTGGGAAATCACTTCTTGTATGACTTGGATGTGGTCCATTGTGTTGTATCTACTGCAAAATCTCACTGGTTCTCTAGGCTGGGCAAAGTCCAGGGTTTGTTGCATCCGATTAGTGAGTATCTTCGTAAAAATCTTCTAAGTGATTGGAAGAAGACTGATTGGTCTATAATTCTCGAGGTCTTCTTTGTCTCCTTTCTTGTGGATAAGGATAACTATGGCATTACTCCATTGATTTGGAATTTTCCTGTTCTTCAGGCAGCATGTAAAGAATTTTGCAAGGATTTTTTTCTGCCTTTTCCTTAGTTTCTTTCAAGATTTCAGCTGTAATTCCATCTGCCCCCGGGAGCCTTTTCATTCTTCATGGATGTTAATCTCTTTTGACACTTCTTCTAGAAGGACGCAAGGTCCATCATTGGTGGTTTGTTCTAGCTTGTTTTCTGCTGGTGGATTATGCCCTGTGTTATCTGTGTTTGCATATATAGAAATCCTCAACTCTGTTTATGATAAGTGCACAGTCATTTATTGTTGGTCCACCGTCTTGTTTTAGTGCAGAGACTTGCTTCTTTCTAAGCGTAAATAGCTGCGTTGTCTTCTTGAAGCTTTTGTTATCTTCAATAGTCTTCCTCACCATATCACAGTTACATTTTGTTACATCTTCAGTTATACGTATGTGAATTGTCTTGCACAGCTTTACATATTCAATTCTTATGTCTTGGGATTGCTTAATTTCCTGTTGTTTCCTCATTAATTGTTTTTTTTCATCAGATATTTTCTTAACCTGTTTTTTATTAGCGATTCCTCCATTTCTTTCTGTGCTTTCAATTACAATCTTCAAAAGTTCTTCATAATCACTTGTTAAAGTGTCCCCATGCATTTGGAGCAAGCTGAAGTGATTTTTCTAGTTAAAATTCTTTGCTGGTATTCTTCAGGTTATTGAAGTGTATCGTTGTTGTCTTCTTTGTAATCAGTTTTCTGGTTCCCAACTGCACATTCAGATGTAATTTGCAGCGAACCGATCAGTGATCACTCCTTGCGTCAAAACGGTTAAGGACTGTGCAGTCTTCAATCACGTGTTTCTTGTTCATTCCTGGCTCAGTTGGGTCTATTTTCTATGTGGATTCTTCTTGGAGAATGAATTCATGGTGTAGAAGTTTTCACGTTCTGCAAATTCTACCAATCTGTCCCCACGTTTATTCCTGTTACCGTAACCATACTTACCAACTGATGCTTCATCTGTCTGATGGGCACCAACCTTTGCATCGAAATCTCACATAACGATCTTGAGGTGAAAATTTCCATTGTTGTTAAGTTGCTTGATCTCATGGTAGACATCTTCCACTTCATTGTCTGTGTTTCTTTATCAGCTGACTGACGATCCTGTCTGATCTTTCTGATGAACTTTCATACTCCGCTATATAGTTTCTCCATCTCTTGTTAATGATGAATCCTACTCCACTGATTCTTCCATTACCTTAACCTCTGTAACACGATTGTTGTCCGCTTTTGAGGTCAATGAGGCCTTCAAATTTTCTTCTAACTTCACTAAGGCCAAGAATATCCCATTTCATATTTTTAAGTTTGTCTTCCAGCCTTACAGTGCTGCTTCACTGGAGAGAGTCCGGCACTTGTAGGTAGCCAGGTTTAGGTTTGAATGAAAACTTTTTTGTTTAACCTCCGGGGATTCTTAACACCCTCTACCTTCCTGAATGTGGTCAAACCCAGGGACAATCCAGCCTCCGATGGATGAGGGCCATTGCTTTTTGGTGTGTTTCATATCTGGGGGTTGAAGCCTTACTTGCCATGCCGGCCTCATTTACATGTTGGCGAGTACCTTTCCTACTTTAGCCGTGTAGATTATTCAAGCTTTCAAAGTATGGTTAAACCTTCCAGCAGAAGTTCCACTATACATTTTCCTGAACACCTGTTGCCACCTTCCTGCCACTTTGAAGCAGTGATATAAGTATTTGAGGAAAAGAGATATATAGCAAAATTTAGAAGCGTACGCTCCAAAATGTGTAGTAGGATAAAACATTATTTTATTAAAAAACAAATGAAAAAAATGCCCACTCTTATGAATAGAGAGATTAAGTAAACATCAAGGTCAGATAAATTGGCATAGAGTTACCAGGAACAATTCGAGGAATCCCACCTCCAGTTAGAGGCATAAGAGTCAATAGAAAAACTCTTCCTTTAGAGTAAATGATCCAACAGCAAGAGTAGGGGTTAATTCACCAATGAGCTGGGAATGTATGATGAGTGTCAGCGATTGGAGAGGAGAGACATCATCGCGCAGGTCACGTAATGAGACGGGAAGAGATCCAGGTGCTCGGGCCAGCCGGCGAAGCACCCGCTCATCGTCTGCATCTGGTGTGGATGAGATCCAGCTCCCTTCCAGGGATTACCGGCCTCCATGATACCAGTATTTCAATTCTTGCTTATAAGTGCCTAAAAGAACTTCATGATTGTAAGTGTGCATTCGTGAAGACCTATCTGTATTCCAATATATTGTTTTTATGATGTGCACTATCCTGCTGCTCTCTTTTTCTTCTGGGGGAACGAGCACTGCAATACATCTGACATACACTACATGCGTGTTTCCACGCCAAGGCAGAGAGCATCCTATTGAGGCTCCGAAGATGTTTGGCGTCTTAATCAAGTGATTACTTTGTGAGTGCACATCTTTTTGAGATACTGGCAAAAAAGTCAATATTTTTATACAATATTGCACTATATTTCTTTTCCTTTTTATCAAGTTTTTTGCGCTCCTCTCCAATAGGATACAACATTATTTTGCTGATGTCGCAGCAGTATTAGGATTTAACCAATTATGTTAAAAATATATAAACAATAATTGCCTATTAATTTTTGGTATTTAAGAAAATCAATACTGCTACTCCTCTACGGGGATTTTAAAATAAGTGTTTTATATGTATTTTCTCACATTGTCATATATATAAATTTTTGGATGTAATAAAATGTTATTATTTTTTGATTTTATCAAGACCCTACTAATCCGGAGAGAGCCATAGTAACTCCTAATACTTACCGAGTACACAAAATCGGACCTCCGAGGGATCCTGAGGAAAAAAGGCAGCGGATTACGATTGGAAAGTTCACCAACTACACGGATAAGGGGAAAGTCCTACGCCACTACAGGAAAAACGGACAGATGCGAATCCAGGACACCCCGGTTTATGTTATCAGGATTTCTCTGCTGAGCTTTCCAGAAAGGGGAAGAAGTTCAGCACAATATGTTCGAAGCTGTTCAAGCAAGGTCGTAAATTTACCCTGGCCTATCCAGCGAAGTTAAAGCTTTTCACCCAGGAAGGGGTGGAAATATTTGACACTCCCAAAGATGCAGAAGCTTTCCTGAGCAGGACCAGAACGGAGACTATAAGAAAACCCCCATGACTCTAGAAATGTCTGTCAGGGTGGGATGGTCCAGTGGGAGAAACCGCGATCTCCGAGCTGACCTATTATATTTACTTGGCTCAGAGGGATATGACCATATCAAGTATTGGTCATTTTGATACTTGTGATCATCTTAGCCTCTCTTCTCCCTTTGTATAACTCATCTTGTGTAGATCTAGGTTGGTATAGTAACATTATTTGTTTTATACACAATTGAAAAAAAAAAAAGCTGTGTGTGCTGTGCACGCGCATAGTAAGTGAAACTTCTTTGACTTTTGTCACAGAAATTGTATTTGTCTTGGTGATGTTTTAATTAAAAATCAAAATACAATTTCATTGACGAAATGCAAATAAATTTGACTTATAATGCGCGTGCTCGGCACACATCCCCTGTATTAGCTATTTGCACTAAGTGTGAATTCCTTGTGTGTATGTGTGTCAGTCAGTGTGTGTATGTATGTCAGTGTGTGTGTGTGTGTATGTGGGAAAGGGTGTGGGGGGGTGTGAAGGGGACTCACATCTAGGATGTACGGGGAAGTGGTCTGTCCGAAAATGACAAGCGAGACCCGGCCGATCTACATGCGACAGTGGGAGACAGACTTAGGGGAGACATTAGAGGACGAGGAATGGGAGCAGATCATACAAGCAGCGGCTAAAAGCTCCATCTGTACAACACTAAAGGAGAACGCGTATAAGGTCCTGATGCGGTGGTACTACACCCCAACTAGATTGGCTAAATTTGTTAAGGGCTACTCCCCGCTCTGCCCAAAACAGTGTGGGGAGACGGCCGACCTGCAACACATGCTGTGGTCTTGCGCTAAAGTGGTCCCGATTTGGGAACAGATTAGAGATTGGTTACAGCGGATTCTCGGTTGGGAGATCCCCCTGGACCCGTGGTTGTTCCTGCTGGGCAGGCGGATCCAGGGTATGCCAAATGCGACACACAAATTAATAACGCATTTCGCAATAGCCACTAGGTGCGAGATTGCAGCATCATGGAAGCAGCCAGCAATTCCAGTTATCCCAAAGATTCGAAATCGAATTTGGCTCGTTTGTCGGATGGAACAATTAACGAGTTTAGTTAATGACACCGGCACAAATTTCCTGAAAGTCTGGTCACCATGGCTAGCACAGACGGACATCCCCGGGGTGGACACCACCGCAATTCTGCTATAATAGTCGCGAACTCGTTCTCCTTTGGAGGGCAGAAGCCGATAGACACATAGAGACGTACAGGTAGAAGACAGCCCCCTAAGTAACAACCCGACGACCCTACTGTACAGAGGCAAGGAGATTAACTAGCACTAGAAGCAGGTTTGCAAAAAGAACTACCTCTACGAAAAAGAAGATGTGAACTGACTCCTCGACGGCAGAAACTTCTGGAGTAGACTCCTCCCCTCCCCCCCTCCTCCCCTCCCCCCCCCCTTGTCCGATGTCCGGTTTGTCTTGTATGTCCTTTACGTACTGTCTCTGTCTCAAAACAAAGTAGCCTTAATAATTGAAAGATGTTGTTAAAGAGAAAAAGGAAAAAGTTGTTGGGGTATGGTAATACAATGGGCTGTGATATATTGTCAGAATGTGTATCCCCAATAAAGAAAATTGAAGTTGGAAAAAAAAAAATAAGTCCCCGAGCCCAGACGGATTCCCTAATGGGTACTATAAAAAATTTGCCCCAGGCCTGGCATCTCAACTGCAGGAGGTATTTAACTCACTTATGATAGGGGAGAGTTGTTCCAAGACTATGACACAGGCAGGTACATATTGTGGTAATTCCCAAAGAGCGCAAGGACAAAACAAACTGTGCCAGCTACAGGCCTTTTTGACTTCTAAATTCTGACCTGAAAACATATGCAAAGATCTTAGCCAATAGATTATCAGGCTTCTTACCACACTTGATCCACTGTGATCAGGTGGGTTTCATACCAACGAGACAGGCCTGGAATAATATTAGAAGAACTATAAATATTATACACCATGTTAATACGGCTAAGACTCCAAAAGGTACAGTTGAGCCTCGACAACGAGAAGGCCTTTGAGAGGATTGACTGGTCTTTTCTGTTTGACACACTAAGGGCCTTCAATTTTGGAGACAGATTTATTGCTGCTATTAAAGAACTATATACCCAGCCATCAGCCAACGTCAAAGTAAATGGTTACTACTCTGAGCAAGTGTTGATCAATAATGGCACACGCCAGGGTTGTCCCATCTCCCCACTGATTTTTGCCCTTATTATTGAAACCTTGGCTTCCCATATAAGGTCTAATTCAGATTTTTCAAGCACTAAGGTGGGCAAAGTGGAATATAAGGCTGCGCTGTATGCGGACAAAATGTTATTAATATTAACAAAACCTGTAATATCACTCCCAAATCTTTTCCAGGAATTGAACAACTTTGGATCATTGTCAAACTTTAAAATCAATGCTACCAAATCAGGGGTACTATACCTAAATATACCATCTGTGCTAATCGACGTTGGGTTCCGCCGCTGCGACAGGTCCTGTGACGACACGGGTGACGCGCCTCAGACCAGGGAAGCTACCCGCAGGTGCCGCACTACCAAGGCCAGGGGATACCTCCAGGTTCGGGCTTAGGCCCCGCCCCGTGTCACGTCCCGTGACGACACGGGTGATAAACCACGCGAGCAGGAAACCATGCGCAGGCGCCGTGCTACGTGAGGGGTTAATCCCAAAACTCAACTCTAACCAAGAATCACCTGCACCTGCGGCATACTCCGCCTCCTGACTACAGATTGGGCGCTTGGATACAGAGTGGGCGGTTGATGCTAATTTGTGGCAGCTGCTTGCTGGCTGCTCATTGGTCACCTGCCCTTTATATACTCAGCCAGCCCTCTGGAAAATTGGCTGAGCATAATTCTTCGTTGCTGAACGTAGTGCTTACCTCAAGCATCCTGCTGCCTTGTCCTGTTGCCTTCTGCATTTTGATCCATTTTGTAATCCACGGTGTAATATGTCATGTGCTGTTGTTAATCTGAGGGTGTATGTACCTAATTTTAAGACCTGCTAAGGAACAGATGATTGTTATTATGTCCTGATATGTAAAACCATAGAATTCAAAGAGGGTGTACTTTCTTTTTCACACAACTGTATATATATACTGTATATCCCAGGCTATGTTTAAAAGCTGTGTTTCAACCAGCGAGCACTGGCTTAAGGGTGCCATGTAATAAATTCTTTAAAACAAAAGGTGGCACTGTGTGCTCATTTGCATGTCATTTCCCAGACTCCCTTGCTGCAGTGGAAGCACTGTATGCTAGGTGATAATGGCGAAAAGCAGGGTTGCAGACCTGTCTAAGACGTGTGAATGTGCTCACAAGTAATATTTTTATATGCTATACGGTGGATGGTTTTTAGTCACCTTTTCACCCACTGTAACCTAAATAATGTGTGGTGAAGACCTACCCAAAATCTTAAATTGCAAAGCCAGTACAACCAACCTCACACTGATGTTCGAAACAGTCTGTCTGTGAGTGGGTTCACTTGCTTTGCATCTCATCCCAGGCTATGTTTAAAAGCTGTGTTTAAAGCAGCGAGCATTGGCTTAAGGGTGCCATGTAATAATGGCTTTAAAGCTGCAGTTCAGTCAATATCCTGCATGTGTGTTTTTTTTAATAAATCAGTTCTGTAGTAAGAAAAAATACTTTTAGCATTTTCTGTTTTAAAAAAAAACAACTTTTAAAGACCAATTTTCTTGTATTCTATTTTAACAGCCATTTGCTAAGGCACTGCCCCTTCATGTCCTGTCACAAGCCCTGGCACACCCCTTTGTCAGCCCTGCCCTCCCTCTAGCACATGTCAATGCAGGATTGCTCATGAATATTCATGAGCTTCCACTGAGTGACAGAAGCAGAATATAAACAGATCCCTTCACTAATTATGTCACCAAATTTCGACCTATCAATACATGGAGAACGAATTGACCTGCAGCTATACAGTTCTTTAGGTAATTAGAGATTGCCCACATAAAACTATTGAAGTAAAAAAATGAATTATAAAAATACTGAACTGCAGCTTCAAGACAAACGATGGCACTGTGTCCTCATTTGCATGTCATTTCCCAGAATCTCTTGCTGCAGTGGAAGCACTGTATGCTAGGTCAGCGGTGCACAAACTGGGGTGGTTACTGTCCTGGAACCAGATTCCATATTCCTCTGTTCCCCTTTACAGCTTGGGATTTATTTCTCCCTAGTTCAGCTGTCTGTTATTTTCCCTGTCTCAGCAGCTTGCTGCATGTGAAAAGGCAACATTATTGCTACATGTTGTTTACACAATCTGTGTTGGTTGCCTGCAGCTCATATTCTCCTAGCTGAGAGTGGGCTATTCCTACCCCCCTGTCCTTGCTGACAGTTAGTATAGTCTCACTTCCCTTCTAGTGTGACCCTTGCTCCTCACTTCCTTTTCACCCTGGACTCTGAGTGAGTACCTGCCTGCTATTTACCCCAGCGAGGCCTTTCTGTTTTACACTATCTCAGCCTTGATACACTGCACTTCAGACAGAGAAGCACTCTCTACCTACATTACATCTACAAGCACATTTCTCCCTGTGATTTTCCCTCAATAAAACTAAGAAAGAGAAAAGGACTTGTTTGTGCTTTGGAAGAGGGGAGACATGAGTTAAGCTTACTGGAACTATTCATACATCATTCGTGACCCTGGTTTCAGGAAAGTAAAACAGAGACCGTGTGTTGGGGAATCACACAGGAGCTACTACTCAAAGACTTTATGCTAATCCAGAATAGTCTCTGCACCTCAGGACAAGGAAGCAGCTTTACACTGCCAGACAGGGCAGCAAGCTTTATACAGCAAACTGCACACAGCCTGCAGCCTTACAAACAGCAAGCAGCTTACACTGCACACAGGGCCTGCAACCTACACTCAAGGCAGCAGCACTGCAGTCAGACTGCAATATACACAGAACTTTGATTGCTGTTCTCTGTCTGAGTTCACCCTCTGCACAGCTCCATAGTGAGGGATTACCATCTCACCTTACCCTGCGCACGTCCCCACGGCCTGCGCCACCAAGGGCCACGCCAGAGGACGCCAGCCAGGACACGGGTCAGAGCCACCGGACACCTGTGAGTACAGCTACCCTATGCTGAACGCTGCAGGACACCGCTCGGCATCATCTGAGACAGTCGCCCATCGCTGACGCAGGTAACTGACCGCACGCCACATGCACTGGCTAAAGGCCTACACACACCTACAGCATGGCAGAGCTCGGAGCCTCCCCAGACATCACGCAGGAGAGTGACCACTCAGACACAGAGACCGCTGCGCCACTGCAACAGGCGCAGGCAGACGCAAGGCCTAAACGGACAGTCACACTGACACAAAAGGCCCGCGAAAAATATGAGGCTGACATTGACGCACACCGCGAAAAATTAGAGAAGGCCTGGGAGGACACTGATCGTGAAATAAGTAATGTCGCAAGTGCTAGCGATCAAGAAACCCAGATCAAACAAGCTATTACACAGATTAAGTCATGCCATAGACGTTACGTAACGCTGTCACAGGCATATTTCACCTATCTGACAAGAACTAACACAGAAGACAGCACGTTGGAACGCGACCTGCAAAAGGCGATTGACCTGGAACGTGATGGCATCGTGCAGACCGCCATCACGGACACCCAAAGCAAGAGAAAAGAGCTCCTCCTGGAGACCGCATCACAGCGCTCAAGCACATCCAGGCATTCATCAAGGTCAGCGCAATCTAACGCGTCCAGCGCAAGCGCAAACGCTACCAAGGTGCGAGCCACCGCAGAGGCCGCACGTGCCAGGGCCGAGTATAGTCGGAGAGAGGCAGCCGTAAGAGCAGGAAGAGCACGCATACAAGAGGAGGAGAAGACAGCCGCCGCTAATGCCGCTACCGCCACCGCTACCGCCACTGCTGCCGCCGCTACTGCTGCAGCCACTACGCGTAGGAAAGCCGAATTTGATGCGGAACTAGAGGCACTTAATCAAGAGAAGGAAGCCGCCGCCGCCATAGCCCAAGCTGAAGTCCTAGAAGCAGCCGCGCAACAGGACGGCGGGGAGCAACCATACAGACGGATAGCCTCAGAGGATCCAATCCAACGTACTGAAGACTACGTAAGGAGCCTCTTCAGAGTAAACATCAGCGCACCATCTCAACATGGAGGGAGTGACTCCACAGACACCGAAGATTTGCTAGGTCCACGAGGAGAAGACGCTGCTCCTTCAATGGTACATGCTGCCTGGGATAGCCACAGCCGCAACAGTGATCCACATGCCAGCGTGCACACGGATGCACCACAACAGGCTCGTAATCCAGGTACACCCACACGGGAGAACACAGCCCCTCACACTGACCAGCAGTCATCATGTGTCCACGCCAAGGAAGAGGCGACCGCACGGACCCTCCCAGCAACTACCTCAGAACGTGACCAACACGCCGATGCCTCAGGCCTGACAGACATAGACAAGTACATGATCCGGCATGACCTGGTGCAAACAGGACTCACCAACTTTGACGACCGTCCTGAGAACTACCGGACGTGGAAGTTCACGTTCAAGGACACAATCAACAGCCTGGGCTTCTCAGCAAGGGAAGAGCTCAACCTGCTATCCAAATGGCTGGGAAACGAATCCAGGGAGCACGTGAAGAGACTTCGGACGGCAAACGCGAACCACCCCCAAGTAGGTCTTGACCTAGTGTGGGAAAGGCTAGAAGAGTGCTTCGGCTGCCACCAAGCAGTCGAGGATTCGCTCTTCAAAAGAGTCGACAGCTTTCCCAAGATCACCGCTAGAGACTACTCGAAGTTACGAGAGCTCGGGGACCTGCTGCAAGAGATAGAGTTTGCAAGAAAAGACCATTCCTTAACAGGTCTCAACGTCCTAGACTCAGCTCGTGGAGTGAGGCCCATCCTGGAGAAGCTACCCTTCAACCTCCAAGAAAGGTGGATTTCACAAGGTTCCAAATACAAAAGGGAGAAGCAAGTCGCCTTCCCCCCATTCTTATTCTTCTTAAGCTTCATCCGCGAAGCGGCAATGACAAGGAACGATCCCAGTTTCATCTTGGATGCGCAAACCACACACAGTGCAAGCAGTCTGAGGAATGAGAGACCAGTAGCGAGATTCGGTAACACTCAAACACCCATCTCGGTCCACAGGACGGACGTGTCTCCCACGACCCAAACCACTCCCGATCCGTCGGTCGCCGGAGACGAGGAACCAAGGGACCCAAGCAGGGAATGTCCCATACACAAGAAGCCACCCCCATTTAACAGGTGCTTTGGGTTCAGGATGAAGTCCCTAGAGGAACACAAGAAGTTACTCGGAGAATTCGGAGTTTGCTTCAGATGCTGCAATTCCACAACTCACCTAGCCAGAGACTGTAAAGAAGACAT
>CM071569.1:199506746-199523848 GCA_036426205.1 Ascaphus truei | reverse complement strand
TCGTGGAGTGAGGCCCATCCTGGAGAAGCTACCCTTCAACCTCCAAGAAAGGTGGATTTCACAAGGTTCCAAATACAAAAGGGAGAAGCAAGTCGCCTTCCCCCCATTCTTATTCTTCTTAAGCTTCATCCGCGAAGCGGCAATGACAAGGAACGATCCCAGTTTCATCTTGGATGCGCAAACCACACACAGTGCAAGCAGTCTGAGGAATGAGAGACCAGTAGCGAGATTCGGTAACACTCAAACACCCATCTCGGTCCACAGGA
The DNA here is from genome assembly GCA_036426205.1 of Ascaphus truei. Taxonomy (NCBI): domain Eukaryota; kingdom Metazoa; phylum Chordata; class Amphibia; order Anura; family Ascaphidae; genus Ascaphus; species Ascaphus truei. The sequence goes on along the minus strand of CM071569.1, from coordinate 199,523,582 downwards.
CGGACGTGTCTCCCACGACCCAAACCACTCCCGATCCGTCGGTCGCCGGAGACGAGGAACCAAGGGACCCAAGCAGGGAATGTCCCATACACAAGAAGCCACCCCCATTTAACAGGTGCTTTGGGTTCAGGATGAAGTCCCTAGAGGAACACAAGAAGTTACTCGGAGAATTCGGAGTTTGCTTCAGATGCTGCAATTCCACAACTCACCTAGCCAGAGACTGTAAAGAAGACATCAAATGTGTAGTGTGCAAAAGTGACAAGCACGTAACATCGCTACATCCAGAGGCACTGACACTCCACCAACTCAACAACCCATCCTCCGTAGCCGAGCATGGCGGGGAGGAAGGAGAAGGAGAGCCAACGTCCGTTACTTCTCAGTGCACCGAGGTTTGCGGAAAAGGAAATGACAAAATATCCTGCTCCAAAATATGCCTCGTCACAGTGCACCCCCAGGGACAACCTGAGAAGGCTATTCGGATGTATGCAATCCTCGACGATCAAAGTAACAGATCGTTGGCGAAGATGGAATTTTTCAACTTATTCAACTCACAAGACAATGCCTCACCCTACACCCTCAGAACCTGTGCAGGGTCAACTGAGACAACACGGAGAAGAGCGAGCGGCTACGTCATACGTTCAGTGGATAACAGAGTGAAGATAGCTCTCCCCACCCTCATCGAGTGCAACTACGTGGCTGCAAACAGGGACGAGATTCCCACACCAGACGTGGCACGTCATCAACAGCACCTCAGAGGAATAGCCAACTACATCCCACCGGTAGAACAAGGCGCCAAGATCTTGCTGCTGCTCGGTAGGGACATCTTGAGGGTGCACAAAGTCCGTAAACAACATAACGGACCCCACAACGTACCATTCGCCCAAAGACTTGACCTAGGATGGGTGATAGTGGGCAACATGTGCACTGACAAAGGACACCAACCTGACTATGTCAACGCCCGCAGAACGGTGATAACAGAATGCGGACACACATCTTTCTCCGAACCGTGTCTTGGCCATCTCCAAGCGACAGGAAGGGCAAGTGAAGAGAAGAGACAAGGTCATATTCCCGAGACCATCAAAAACATCTTCGCATCAGAGGGATGTGACAATGGCTTAGGATGCTCAGTAGTCCAGACAGCTAAGGATGATGAGTCGACTCCACTGAAGGAAGAAAGTAACCTCCCAAAGGTGACCGACAAAGGGATCGTCCAAAAGACAATAAACAATCGGACGGTCCTCCCGGGAGCAATGGCACGGCTAAGACGTACAGTTGTTCCTCTCCGCAGAATACCAAGTGGCAAAGCAGCCAGCTGCCACGGCTGGCATAGCCGCAAAAGATTGCGCCTTGCAGGTGAAGCCACAGTGGCAAAAAGACTGTCATCTCACACGTCAAAAAAGAAACAGTCGCAGAGACATTTCACAAAGGGATTTACAAGGACAAAAGAGACTGTTCTTCGTCATGTCCAGGGAGAGAACAACCTCCTGATGGCAGTTAACAAGGAGACACAAAAGATGTTAGCAAACACCAAGCTAAGATTGCAAAAATAGCTTCCAATAGTGCCATAGTGATGAAGGCGTTTACGCAGATGATCACGCAAACGATCTCAAGAATTGGGACCTGGGGGCCGACACGCCTCCCATACAGTGGAGTCTGGGGATAAGCTGTAATCTTAAAACAGATACATTTACGTTCTAGGTAGCCATCGAGGAAAAACCCTACACACGACGCGGAGTCCTGTCCACTGTTAACAGTCTTTACGACCCGCTAGGATTCGTAGCTCCTGTCACTATACAAGGCAAGTGTCTTCTCAGAGAAATGTCCTTCGAGAAGCAGGACTGGGACACCTCACTAGCCCCAGAAAAATGGAAAGAGTGGGAAACGTGGAAGTATTCCTTGAAGACCCTTGAGCAACTTCAGATCCCACGCCCCTACTCGCCTATATCTCTCACCGCTGCACACAGCAAAGAGCTTTGCGTGTTCTCAGATGCCTCCACAAAGGCCATAGCAGCGGTGGCCTACCTAAAAACCACGGACGTGGGTGGAAGTTACCATATCAGGTTCATCCTTGGCAAGGCTAAGCTGGCGCCACAACCCGACCACACTATACCCAGACTCGAGCTATGTGGCGCAGTGTTAGCAGTAGAACTGGCAGAACTTATCGAAAACGAGATGGACTGCAAACCAGATGCTGTAAGATTCTACACAGATAGCAAGGTGGTACTGGGCTACATATGCAACAAGAAAAGAAGATTCTACGTATACGTGGCCAACCGTGTAGAAAGAATCAGGAAGTCAACCCGACCAGAACAATGGCACCACGTGCCCACAGATCAAAATCCTGCAGACCATGCCACGAGATCAGTGCCTGCAGCGCAACTACAGAGCACGTCGTGGCTCACAGGACCAACGTTTCTTACTCAGCCCGCGGAAATGCCATCAACCCCAGTTGGCGCTTTTGAACTCGTGGATCCTGAGAAGGACACGGAGATAAGGCCTCAAGTATCCGTGCTACTCACTAATGTCCTGCACAGAAACGCAATCGGACTATAACAAGGAAGAACTGACTATCAGTTATGTGGACTCTGAGAGACATTGTGGTGCATCAAGCTAACCTAGAGCTGTGCATCCACCTGGCCCCCCTTGCCGAAAATGGCCAAAGGACTTTAGCTGGTGGTACTGGCCGGAATCCCATCGTTATGTGGACATGAGCTTTGCATTGTTATGTTGTTGTATTGCACATAAGTTCCACACATTCCAGGAATATAGTGGTATCTCCAGATACCAGACGGGGAGTGTCCTGGAACCAGATTCCATATTCCTCTGTTCCCCTTTACAGCTTGGGATTTATTTCTCCCTAGTTTGGCTGTCTGTTATTTTCCCTGTCTCAGCAGCTTGCTGCATGTGAAAAGGCAGCATTATTGCTACATGTTGTTTACACAACCTGTGTTTGTTGCCTGCAGCTCATATTCTCCTAGCTGAGAGTGGGCTATTCCTACCCCCCTGTCCTTGCTGACAGTTAGTATAGTCTCACTTCCCATCTAGTGTGACCCTTGCTCCTCACTTCCTTTTCACCCTGGACTCTGAGTGAGTACTGCCTGCTATTTACCCCAGCAAGGCCTTTTTGTTTTACACTGTCTCATCCTTGATACACTGCACTTCAGACAGAGAAGCAATCTCTACCTACATTACATCTACAAGCACCTTTCTCCCTGTGATTTTCCCTCAATAAAACTGAGAAAGAGAAAAGGACTTGTTTGTGCTTTGGAAGAGGGGAGACATGAGTTAAGCTTACTGGAACTATTCATTCATCATTCGTGACCCTGGTTTCAGGAAAGTTACAGAGGCTCCGCGCTCTTCCCCATGGCATTTAAATCAAATCCCGGGGGAGCCGTGAGACCTCTGTAACTCACTTACCTGCTCTCTGCGGGTCTTCGGCGACATGGCGTTGTCATGTGACGTCACGTGTCGCCATGGCAATGTGCGTCAATTGACGCGGCAGGGTCACGTGATGTGACGTCACATGACCCGCGACATCATTTGACGACGAGTCATTGGGAGAGGCAAACGCTGCGGCTCCCGGGCAGGGGGCGCAGCTCAAGAAGTTTGCGCACCCCTGTCTAAGTGATAATGGCGAAAAGCAGGTTGCAGACCTGTCTAAGACATGTGAATGTGCTCACAAGTAATATTTTTATATGCTATATACTGTATGTATATATATACAGTGTTCGACAATTATATACATTTACTCGCCCGGGGCGTGTGGATTTAACCCCCGGGCGAGTAAATATTGGCCCAAGCAGCACACATGTGTTTTTTAAATATCCCGCGCTCGCGCTGCTGCTTTTCCCGCGCTCGCGCTGGAGAAAAAAAAAATAAGTCGGAGGCGGGCTCATGTTGTTGGGGGAGATTACCCCGCCTCCGGCTCTCTGAGCAGTGGCCTCCCTCCTCAGCGCTTCCACTCCTCCCCTTTCCGACAGCCAGCCCTTCCACGCCTGTCTGCCTCAAGCCCCTGCAGGGCACCTGTCTCTGACCCCCCCCCCGCCCTCCCATCGGCCATCTGTCGCCCCCCCCTCCCTCCATCGGCCATCTGTCGCCCCCCCCTCCTCCTCGGGCCATCTGTCAAGTCGGGCATAACTCCCTCCCCCTTCCCATCGGCCATCCGCCCCCCCTCCCATCGGGCCATCCGCCCCCCCTCGTATCGGCCATCCGCCCCCCCTCGTATCGGGCCATCCGCCCCCCCCCCCTCCCATCGGGCAATCCATCAGCCCGGCTCTTCTCCTGCTCTGATGGCCAGCTCAGATGTTAGCAGGGGAAATCCCCTACCGGAGCTACTCCCTGCTCTAAGCAGGGAATCCCCACACGTGGCTGCCATGTCCGACCCCTCCTGCCGTGTGGGGCCCCACTGCGTGCAGGTGATGAGTGTGTTTGTGTGTGACTGACAGACTGTGTGGTGTGTGTGTGGTGTGTGTTTGTGTGTGTGTGGGTGGTGTGTGTGTGGGTGTGTGTGTGTGTGTGGTGTGTGTGTGTGTGTGTGTGGTGTTGTGTGGTGTGTGTGTGTGTGTGTGTGTTTGGTCTAGAGTGATTCTCTGTGTCTGTCCATGTCACCCGCCCTCTCTCTCTCTCTCCCTCTCCTGTGTCACCCTCCCCTCCCATCCCTCTCCTTTGTGTCACCCCTCCCTGTGTCACCCTCTCCCTGTGTCACCCTCTCCCTGTACCATCCCCTGTGCACCCTCTCCCTGTGTCACCCTCTCCCTGTGTCACCCTCTCCCTCCTCCTGTTCACCTCACCCTCCCTCTCCCTCGTGTCACCCTCCCCTCTCCCTGTGTCACCCTCCCCTGTCACCTCCCCTCTCTCCCTCTCCCTTCCCTGTGTCACCCTCTCCCTGTGTCCACCCTCTCCCTCCCCTGTCACCCTCCCTCTCCTGTTGTCACCCTCCCTCTCTGTGTTCACCCTCCCTCTCCTGTGCAACCCTCCCTCCCCTGTGTCCCCTCTCCCTCTCCCTGTCACCTCCCCTCTGTCACCCTCTCCCTCTCCGTGTCACTCTCACCCTCTCCCTGTGTTACCCTCTCCCTGTGTCCACCCTGTCCGCTCCCTGCACCCTCCCTCTCGTGTCACCTCTCCCTGTGTGACCCACCCTCTCCGTCGCTACTACCCACCCTCCCTGTGTCGCCCTCTCCCTCTCTGTCACCCTCTCCCTCTCTGTCACCCTCTCCCTCTCTCTGTCACCCTCTCCCTCTCTCTGTCACCCTCTCCCTCTCTCTCTCTGTCTCCCTCTCTCTCTCTGTCTCCCTCTCTCTCTCTGTCTCCCTCTCTCTCTCTGTCTCCCTCTCCCTCCTCTGTCTCCCTCTCTCTGTCTCCCTCTCCCTCTCTGTCGCACTCTCTTCTTCGCTCTCTCTGTCACACTCTCTCTTTGTCTCTCATTCTCTCAGTGTGTGTCTCTCATTCTCTCTTTCTCTGTGTCTCTCTTTCTCTCTCTTTCTCTGTGTGTCTCTCTTTCTCTCTCTTTCTCTGTGAGTCTCTCTTTCTCTCTCTTTCTCTGTGTGTCTCTCTTTCTCTCTGTGTGTGTGTGGGTGTGCCGCTCTCTGTGTGTGTCTGTCTGTCTGTCTCTCTCTGTGAAGCGCCGACGTCCAGACACTGGTTAAGGGGTTCAGGAAACTAGTCATTCACATATGGCTTTTATTTCTAGATCCGACATTGACACACACACACACACACGTCTAATTGTAGTATAATGTAATACAATAAATACATTTATGTCACAAATGAATGTTGTTCTGACTAGGAATTTATTATATTTATTTTATTTATATATTTTATTTTAAAGCGGGGTTGGGGACGGGACTAGGGGCGGAGTTGGGGGCGGGACTAGGTGGCGAGTAGATTTTTTGGTTGGGCGAGTAGATTTTTGGGTGATTTGTCGAACACTGTATATATATATATATATATATATATATATTCTTTATTGGCTAGCTATATATATCCAATAAAGAATATCACTTGTGAGCACATTCAAAAGTCTTAGACAGGTCTGCAACCTGCTTTTCGCCATTATTACCTTGCATACAGGGCTCCCACTGCAGCAAGGGATTCTGGGAAGAATATCACTTATAAGCACATTAATATGTCTTAGACAGGTCTGCAATCCTGCCTTTCAACCATTATCACCTAGCATACAGTGCTCCCACTGAAGCAAGGGATTCTGGGAAATGACATGCAAATGAGCACACAATGTGTCCCCTTTTGACTGGAATATCCATTCACATGGAGCCCATTTAAGCAGATGCATCGCCGTTCACACAGCTTTTAAGCACAGCATGGGACTAGCAAAGCAAGTACAAACTACTCACAAACATGTTTCAACCTTGATGGGTATCATCAGTGTGAGGTTGGTTTATACTGCACCAACACACTTTATTCGAGCAAATACCCAGTATGTACCTGGCAGATACCTGGAATGCGCCGCTCCTCACCTCTGACAAGCCCCGTTGCGTTTGCCTTCCCAGCCTGGGTTCATGCCTGGCTGACGGGCGGCTGATCTGTTAAATGATAATGATTAGGATTTAATAGGCTGCAATGCTTCGCGTGTCTACCAGATGGCATAAATTCATGAATTGTAATGCAGTATATATATATATATATATATATATACTGTGCAGTATTGCAGCCAGCGGGAATAAAATGCTTCAATCCCTGCCTGGAAAATAACCCAATGCACTCGGGCAGAAAACAGTCACAAACCTCAATACACCCGGGTATACCCGAATTCGTGGGACTAGCCGAGCTCGAATAAAGTGTGTCGCCAGTGTACTTGCCTTGAAATATTTCTAGGCTGGGTAGGTTTACCATAACACACTTAAATGGGCTCCATGTGAATGAATATTCCAGGCAAAAGGTGACACATTGTGTGCTCATTTGCATGTTATTTCCCAGAATCCCTTGCTGCAGTGGGAGCACTGTATGCTAGGTGATAATGGTTGGAAGGCAGGGTTGCAGACCTGTCTAAGACATGTGAATATCCTCACAAGTGATATTCTTTATTGGCTATATGCTAATGGTGAAGGTTTTTTGTTGCCTGTTTTACCCACCATAACTTAAAAAAAAAAAAAATATTTATATATATTTATATACTATTAAGGTTATGGTGGGTAAAAAAAGTGACAAAAACCCTCCACAGTAAAGCATAAAGCAACTGTAATGCTGGGTGACAATGGGGAAAGACAGGGTTGCAGACCTGTCTAAGACATGCAAATGAACATACAGTAATATTTACAGTTGCTATATATATATATATGGGCGGCTGATCTGTTAAATGATAATGATTAGGATTTAATAGGCTGCAATGCTTCGCGTGTCTACCAGATGGCATAAATTCATGAATTGTAATGCAGTATATATATATATATATATATATATACTGTGCAGTATTGCAGCCAGCGGGAATAAAATGCTTCAATCCCTGCCTGGAAAATAACCCAATGCACTCGGGCAGAAAACAGTCACAAACCTCAATACACCCGGGTATACCCGAATTCGTGGGACTAGCCGAGCTCGAATAAAGTGTGTCGCCAGTGTACTTGCCTTGAAATATTTCTAGGCTGGGTAGGTTTACCATAACACACTTAAATGGGCTCCATGTGAATGAATATTCCAGGCAAAAGGTGACACATTGTGTGCTCATTTGCATGTTATTTCCCAGAATCCCTTGCTGCAGTGGGAGCACTGTATGCTAGGTGATAATGGTTGGAAGGCAGGGTTGCAGACCTGTCTAAGACATGTGAATATCCTCACAAGTGATATTCTTTATTGGCTATATGCTAATGGTGAAGGTTTTTTGTTGCCTGTTTTACCCACCATAACTTAAAAAAAAAAAAAATATTTATATATATTTATATACTATTAAGGTTATGGTGGGTAAAAAAAGTGACAAAAACCCTCCACAGTAAAGCATAAAGCAACTGTAATGCTGGGTGACAATGGGGAAAGACAGGGTTGCAGACCTGTCTAAGACATGCAAATGAACATACAGTAATATTTACAGTTGCTATATATATATATATATATATATATATATATATATATATATATATGTACACATCATTATTTTTCATTATATTTTATGTTTTAATATGTGAAAGCTAATATGTTTATGTTGTTTTTGGGAACTATTATTCAAGTAATGCTCCCATCAGTCAGATTGAGGTACAGTATATACTATATATAGGGATTCAGTAGCACAATACAGCCTCCCCTAACGAAGGGGTGACAGCCACAAAATGTGTAGGGCAGTGTTGTGCTGAGGCTGGAGAGAGACCTGCAGGCTGACTTTACCAAGCGAACCCTGGAGAGAGTGACCGTTAGTGATGCGTGTAAAAACCCAAAGTGACATCACCGAAGTGGGCTACAGCTGCGAGGCACAAGGACGCCACAGAGACGCTCTGTTTAGGCCAGGTCCCTGCTGGCTACAGTGGACGCTGCAGGGACAAGATCCGCCCCACAATGGGGCCGGGCCCGCTGTGAGGGGGGCCGCCGCGCTGCGCTGACAGAAACTCCTGCTCTCAAGAGAATTGAGATCAGGAGTCGCGACGGAGCTCTAGGCCACGACTCCCGTGGTTCAGCCAATGAGGGTGAACCTGCCGGGTGACGTCACGGCCGCGCCCCCGTCACTCCCCCGTCACGCTTCCCCCCTGTCTTTCTCCCTGCAGCTCTCTGCAGTCCAGGGAATTCGGCTCCACGCGCCGCCAGCCTCGCAGGCGCGTGTGCAGCGCAGGCACTGGGGCTGTAGCCTTAGAGCGCTCTCACAGATGGGCAGAGTAGAGTCTTCATTGTATACGATGAGCTTTTTTTCTTCTGTTATCTTGTAAGGGCAATACTGTATGTACTCGTGACAATGAAAACCTGCACTTTTAAAAAGTATTACACTATGGTCTTTCGCGCTCCTCTTGTTCTTACTTTATAAATATCATGATATGACTGTTTGTACTTGCAAGGTAAACAATGCTGTTGTATTAGTGATCTCCCAGTATGAATATTCAGCAGTCTGAAATATATATAATACATCTAAGCATCTTCATCAGCAATTTGTCATCTTTCATTTATAACCTTTGTGATTCATTAAATAATACAAAAATAAAAAAAAGAGAGGGAAGGAGCTCACCAAGGTGACTATTTCAAATATATTAAATTAGCAAAAACATATATCCACACTTACAATGAAGCTAGTGTCAGTATTTTGATGCACAAGTCTGTAGCAGAAACAGATTTATGGCTACAAAGCATTCCCTAATCTATGTCACCACCAGCACGCTTTAAAAGTGTCTTGACGATTATACAAACCAAAAATGACGTCTCAAAGTTGTAGGTCAATGCCTACGCGTTTCGCACATTGGTGCGGGAAATATTCTTTGATAAACCTGGTGCTGCATTTTGCACCTGTTTTGCAATGGAGAATCCTTGATACTGTACATGATTGAGGACGTCCACTTCATAGGTCTTCTCATTGAATATAGCATTACCAGCAATTCTTCCTTTTTAATGTCATATTGTTATTTTTTTATTTTTTTTTAAGAATCATTTATTTTGAATTATTTATTTCACAGTTTTTTTTACATATCAGTCGGGGGAGGGGAGAGCGTATAGAAAACAATATAATCAGTTAGCTTGTTGGGAGGAGGGCGGTGGGGGGTTTAGGAAACAGTAGCTTGTATACTTTGACAGAGGATCTTATTACATACATTGCTTCTTGTTCACATATATTCCAACATTGGTTTGCATCTTCACAGGCTCTCCCTTTCTTTGTCTTAGATAGTAAGTCGATCTATCAGTGCATTGACTTTACTTAACGTGTCCTGTAAGAACCCTGTGAGTTTCTCCATATACATCGTTTTCCTCATTGTCATATTGTCCTTTTGTATAAGCGCATTGGGAATAATGTAATTGAAAATGTGATTAGGCTGTCTGATGAATTTAGTGCGGTTGTGTGCACCTGTACTGCACAAATGCACCAGTGACACTTTTACACAGCATCCACTTTATGCGCTACACAGTGTAGATTTTTCTAAATTGCGACTACATAAAAGGAAACTTGTTAGCCAACCTTCTTATAGTTGCTGCAGATCGTAAATTAGAGAGGATTATGCAGACCTTGATATTTTGGGGGGACTTAGAAATTGATACATCCCATTCTATTATGTGTGCCCACCACAGCGTCTCCTGTTGATCCTTTTAACCACTCCCCAAAGGACTTAGTGATGCAACCAGTGTTAAGACACCTATGTACAGAATGCCTCTCTTAGCTTCAAGTGAACTGCAAACGCAGAATTGTCACATAGTTTTAGGGCAATGCGTATTTTTGTTATAAATCCTTGAGTGTATCAAGGCTGTATGAAGACCTTGGTTTGATGCCCAGCACAAACTATCTGTTAACAGAATACTTTCATCTCCCTTTGCCTAGTTGGTAAAAATTAAATCTGCTGAATGTAGTGCACTATACATATTAGGGTAGACCAGCGGTACGCAAACTTTTTAAGCTGCGGTCCCCTTCCTAGAAGCCGCAGCGTTCGTGCCCCCCCCACCCTCTTCCAATGTCTCCGTGTCAAATGAAGTCGCGGGTCATGTAATGTCACGTGACCCCACTGCGTCATTTGACGCACGCTGCCATGGCGACACGTCACCGAAGACCCGGCTGGCAGCAGATAAGTGAATTACAGAGGCCTCACGCCTCCCCTGGCAATTAATTTAAATGCGGCGGGGAGGAGCGCGGGGCCTCTGCAACCTCCCGCACCCCCCTAGTAATTTTACCACCCCGTATGCTTTTAATTAAATCTATGCTTTTAATTAAATAGCGGTAGCTTTGTTAGTCCAGTTGCGATAGTGAAAAATAAATGACTACTTCAGTATATTAGATGATACCTTTTTTTTTATTTGGACTAACAATTTATATTTTTATAGGCACTGACCTTGGCCCCTTGCAGATGCACTTACCAGAACACCCTCCTACTGCCCGTACATTCTTCCAACTTACCACTCGGATTGTAATCTTTTACGGACAGGGACTCCTTTCCCTAATGTTACTTTTATGTCTGAAGCGCTTATTTCCATTATGTGTTATATTATTATGTCAGGTGTATCACTGCTGTGAAGCGCTGTGTACATATAGATATACGTACATACATACATACATATTTTTGGACAAGGTTCAGCGAGTTATACTCTCTTCCTCGCATCATGCAGATATATCACCTCTTATTGGCTTTCTGTGACTCTCACTTATTTTTAGCAGCAGTCTCATAGACTTCAATGGAGTCTCAATAACAGCCACAGTACTTTTCCAGAACCCCCACACCCCCAATTCACACTTATTTTGGTCCATGGAGATTGAAAATGGTAATGCTAAGCACTATTAATATACATTATTATTAACTCAGGGGAAGCATAACTGGAACAACCTCACATTTTCAGTGCCAGAGAGGTCTGCAAATAATTTTTTCGGGCTTCAGCAGCACCGTAAGCGTTACTGCGACTCCCCTCTTCCGGCCTACGAACGTGCGCTAGGCCCCTGCATCAAGGTTAGGATATACACAGGGGATTAGTGGGATCTGGTCGCGTACAGGTTGCTAAGCAGCCAGCCTACTCTTATTCCCAGCTAATTCCTCAGCGTTTCCTGAGGCCAGGAGAGTGTACTATTTCCAAGAAATTCATGCACCTGCTTGTTTTGAAGCAAGCCGTGTTTTTACCTCACAGTACTGTCTGTATGGAGGCAAAGGTTCTTCCTTGTGTTATCCTCAGAAAGCTCAGGTGTCTAGGGCTGTGCTTCTCAAAGGTATATAAAGTAATTAAAGATATTGTCCCCAACTCTCTAAATAAGTGTTTTTCACTTGGAACCTTTGGGGCTCCCTGGGCACCCATAAAGTGTTCCCTGTAGTTTTCAGGTCATTTGAAAATTGTACTAAATTACAAAAAAATTTAAAATACATCTGATCTCGGACGCGCTATTAGAGAGGGTTGTAGTTCCTTACAATGCATCAGATCTCAGACGCGCTATTAGAGAAGGTTGGGGTTCCTTAGAATGCATCTGATCTCAGAGACGCTATTAGAGAGGGTTGGGGTTCCTTACAATGCATCTGATCTCAGACACGTTATTAGAGAGGGTTGGGGTTCCTCAGAATTTCACAATATATTTATACGGTTCCTCAATCACAAACAGGTTGTAAAAAAACTGTGCTGTAAATTTTAGTTGTCAACTTGTACAGATGCAATCTTGGCAAAAAAGAGTTTAGAAAAATCACAATTTATTCGACATTCTGTTTTGGTCTCTTATTTTATGTGCAGAAATAATCTCTGGTTTTTTTTCACCTGTCTCTGTCCGAAGGGTTAAGATGACACAAGAATTCTCAATTTATTCAGGTGAAAGTAACATGATCTGCATCTATTCAGTTGATAAGAAAACATTACTTCTTTTGTGAACCAATGGTACATGAAAAATGAGAAGTAGTTAACTTTAGAGATGTGTGAAGTTGTCAAGATTCACGTCTATGCAGTTTCGACTGAACTTTCCAAAACATGCAAACATTTAGCTAAAACTTTTGTAGTCAAAAGTTCTAGTGAAATAGACCAACTTGTTTAAAATGAGCAGTTTCCCTTTTTAAAAATGTCAAAAGAGCAGCCAAAGGGCCGCCAACAGGGAGGAGGAAGGGGGGAACGGGGATGGGGGTGAGAGGGGGATAGCGCAGGGACTTCTGTCCTGTGGCATACAGCTTCTGCTTTCAGCTGCCTGTCCCCCTGAGCTGCCAGGTAGGGCATGCCTGGATGGACTCAACACGCTCCATAGTAAGGCCATGGAGGTAGAGTGGGGAAAGGGTAAGAGAAGGGGGGGGGACTAAGAGAGGGGGGCGTGTGGAAAGAGTGAGGGGAGGGGAAGAGAAAAGGAGAGAACGGGGAGATAGACAGAAGCGTGGGTGAGAAAGGGGGACACTGAGAGAGAAAGAAAGGGAGAGAGGATGTGAGAGAGAGGACATGGCAGTGAGAGACACAGATGGGACAATTGAAAGGGGGACAGTGAGAGAGAGGTGGGAGTGAGATAAAGAGAGGGGAGGAGTAAGAGAGGGGGGTGAGTGTGAGAGACAGGGGGAAGGGAGAAGGGGGAGAACGTGTGAAAGAAAGTGAGGGGGAGAGAGACTTGTAGGACCACCAACCGGGGAACGGACACCTCCTCCCCCCCCCCCCCTAACTTTCAGGTGGAGAGTAGTCCTAGACAAAAAAGAGGTCCGCGGCCCTGGTAGACCCGCAACTTAAAAAAAAAAGGGGGGATTTTTTATTTTGTAAGCGAGTCATGAAGAGTTAATCGAACATGCAATGCCCACTGACTTGTTAGCTTTAAGCAAACTTGTAGCAAACACTTGGATTGAAGTAAACTTTTTCGCAGGACTAACAAGAGTGAAATTTGCTTCGTTCGCGTAGGCCTGAAAAAACGTTCACACATCTCTAGTCAACATAGAGAGGAGCGCTCTCGGTAATGGAACGTTTAAGAGTCTTTAGAGTGCCACCTAGCCAGCTCTAGCCAGTGGTAGTTACGGAAGGATTAAGAAGCACTGCAGGCACTCACGTTTTATAAGGATTATGTTTAATATCAATGCTTGGGTCCTACATCTCTCCTCTCTCGAGATATGAAACATAAGAAAACGTGGAACATCATGAAAAAAAAGGAATGAATAGCACTCCAATGGCATGAAAAGACATGTTAAAAGACGACAGAATAGCGTGTTATTCCCCTCAGATAAGGTATCAAGGATTGCACCTTTAGTGGCCTCGTGTTTAAATTCCCCAGAGGAATATTTGGGAAGAAATTACATGGAAAGGAATGCCCTCACAATCCCCTTTGGCTGTAAAGGGATGATTTGAAACAAATATTAGACATGCACAGTACAAAGTACAGTATCAGCACTGTCTATCTGCATTGATAAGCATGCATGCGTGGTGTGTGACGTGTGATTCGTTTCATCACCTGGTGTACCATGTGTATAAACCTGCCTAACCCCCAACTGATCACTAGGGGCAGTAATGATAAATCCTTTAAATTCAAAATAAAATACAAATAATAATAATCTGTAACAGCCTAGTTTTATATTAATTGTTTTCTTGTTTTTTTTTACCAAATGTCCCTCAAGGATAGGAGATAGCTGGTAGCTGTATACACAGTGTTCCCGATAACCTCCCACGCACACTGCGCATACAGTATGCGGAGGTTCCAGTTAACAGGGGAAATTAATATTTACGAGATATGTATGACAAGTATTCAAAACGACAGCGAGTGCTCCAAGTGCTGTATTGAGACATCATCTTCACTGAAGAATCAGCGCGTGGAACGTAAAACACATGTTAAAACTGGCACGCACAAAAAGAGTGTAACAAAATGCCCAGCTGCCCACTGTCACTGATTGTCTGTGCGTCTCACTGGTTTGGAGTGTGTATTACTTTAGCATAAGCAGCCTCGCAGACTTCTCATGGAGTCTCACTGATAACTGAAAGCGCTTCCAAGCTCGGAAAGCAGTGTTTGAATATAAGATTATAGTATGTATTATTTTTGTGTTATGTGCGCAGAACTAAAAGCAGGAGATCCCCCTCTCTTATAAAACCCATCTCTCCGCTTATTTTTTTTTTTTTTTACATTTTACAGGGGGCGAGCAGCATCCTATCTTTAAACTGGCCCTTTTTAAGTGGACTATACATCTCTTATGAAGAGATCCCTCTTGAAAGCACTCAATGTGTCTAATCATGTATATGAGTGTATATTAAAATAGTTTTTAATAAACTATTTTAATATACACCCATATACATTAGACACATTAAGTGCTTTCAAGAGGGATCTCTTTCTTTTGCTGCAATCCATCCCCCTTTTCCCCTATTTGCCCCTGTGTCCTCATACATGTCCTCTTATTAAGCTGAAGCGAGAGTACTATCCCCATCTCTTCCCTTCTCCCCCATGGTTATAAACATCTCATATGAGGAACAGAGTAGCACCTCCAGCGGTCTTATGAAAATCAGAAATATTTATTAAGAAACAGGATCCTTAATACATATTTCTGATTTCCATAAGACCGCTGGAGGTGCCACTCTGTTTGTTCTTCATATTATATTACCCCGCTGGATTAGGACATGGTTGGACGTGCACCTGTGACAGATCGTCACAGTAACGTGAATGCTCCTTTTCTATACAGCTCAGATGCACCGACCTTGGCCCCCTGCAGACGCACGGACCAGAACACCCTCCTACTGTGTCTGTAAGTTCTCCCCACTTACCACTTCGATTGTAAGCTCTCCGGGGCAGAGACTCCTATTCCAAATCTTACCTTTTAGGTCTGAAGCGCTTATTCCCACTATGTGTTACCATAGGCGCCCCATGGCACTTAGCGGTTGCTGCCGCGTCCTTGCCTGCCACCCTCCTCCTCCTTCTGAACCGCAGTGTCAAATGACGCCGCCGACATCACCAACGTTGCACGGCTTCACGTTGCCATGGTAATGTGACGTCGGGACGCCATTTGATGCGGCGACGTGGCGTTGCCATGGCAACAAGACGCAGTGTCACGTCATATTGGCGATGACGCTGCGGTTCAGAAGGAGGGCGGCAGGAAGGGAGGCGCGCACCACAGCTTAGTGCGTTTCCATCAGGCCCGATAAGCCCAAAAGCGCACCAAAAGTAAATGGGGGCGGACATTTTTGCTGCCCCCAAATGTTGCTGGAAATCCGCCACTGTGTGTTATATTACTATGTCATGTGTGTTAGTGCTGTAAAGCGCTGTACACATGGATGGCACTGTACAAATAAAGTTATACATACATACAGTGTTCTAATAGCTTGTCATTTTAAACGTATTTCGTGTTGACAAAATGCAAAACAAGTGTACTCAGAAATAAACAATCTGCTCAACTTGGTTACTTTTTAAAGCATCGTTCTTATCATTGTTCCCATGTTTGATACTGTATTCATTGCATGCCGCCCAGATGGATTAACATCACAGACGCAGGCAAATGTACAAGAGCCAAGCCACTGAGCTCCGGGAGCCTGACATCTCACAGGAGGAGTGACCATGTGATTAAGTCACTCTCTCTGAAGAGGTTGAACTGGTGTCAGATGATTGTGGCCTTGGGGAAGTCACTCTACTGTATGTCAGGCAAATAAGAATGACATTGTAAGAGCTTTGAGCGCTGTGCGGCCCAGCAACAAAGGAACAAACATAGACTTACCAAAGGAACTCCGTGTGGTTGAAAGCAATAGCACAGGGGTGGCCACCTCCCGTCCGCAAGGGCCACCAACAGGTCAGGTTTTCAGGATATCCCTGTTTCAGCCCAGGTGGCTCGATCAGTGGCTCAGTCGTTGACTGCATCAACTGTGCTGAAGCAGGGATATTCGGAAAACCTGACCTGTTGGTGGCTCTTGTGGACTGGAGTTGGCCGCCCCTGCAACTTGTCTGGCTAAACTTGGCACCGTTTATTTGCACCAGTGTTGTGTCATGTTTGCAGCATAGGATTGCATGTTAAATGATATACATTACACTGTCTGACAAACTCGGCCTATTTATAAAGAAGATTTACTGGCTCATTCTGCTCGATAATAAAAATACCCCAAGTGCAAAGCATGTTAAGATGAGAGGGATGATTTCCGTCCCAAATAGTGTCTTTGTGTCATTTTGGCCACTATTTCGTTAGGTAAGAAAAAAATGAATCCTAAAATTGTCATTATATTTCCAGTATGTAATATAATTAGGGGTTCCAGATCATAGTGTTTATTTGTTTTTGTTTTTTTAACAATTTAGTTTTTTTTTAAACAGTGTTTCTTTTT
>CM071569.1:199004246-199501746 GCA_036426205.1 Ascaphus truei | reverse complement strand
TTGCAGTGCTGGGAGTCTGACAGAACCAGGCTACCCATGGACCTTAGACTTTTCCTTGGCCAAGTGATCCCTCTGGAAGTGATCACACGACTGATGCACAGATGACAGAAATGGAAGTGGAGGGTGCTCCACTCCTGTTTTGATCAGTGCGGTCACCCCGATCACCCCCTAGAAAATGAACAAGTGCTTGGTTCATCATAAGGACCTATGGCATGCGAGGGCCAATGCCATACCAGGTATGTTACAAGGGCACAGTCAAGGTTAATCCGCATCATTGCATCAGCCTTGTGCTCACTCGGAGCTCCTGTCCCTCCGCAGCTTGGCCTGTCTGCACTGCCAGTTCTCCAACGCAATCAAACAGATCAGACCTCAATAGGGAGTATCAAGCAGTTTTTGGAAACACTTTTTATTATTTATACTTATTTTACCAAGAATAATTGTTTGAAAACAGTGCAGGCAATTTCCCAGAACGTTGCAGTATCCACAAGCAGAAAAGGGGTTCAAAAGTTCAGCAAAATAAAGCACAATCCCCACCCCCTCCCAATTATTGTTTAATGCATCTAAAACAGTGGTTCTCCTACTGGAAGTTCTTTGATTCTGCAGATGGGGACTTCCGATGTTATTACACATTTTAGTGAAGAAGGGGAGATCACTTCATCATCTCAGCTTGCAGAAAATGCAAGCAGCCACCTATGCCCTGAACGTACTGGATGTGCGCCAACTAAATGCAAGTCAATAGTGCAGTACTGAACCAGTTGTGGTTTTGCATTCCTGTTTACTGACCTTTTTCCTCGGTGCAAGATCTAACAAAAATACAAATATTGCTGTGTTCAACGACAGCCCAAAGGATTGAGGTCATTTTGGATGGATGGAAACAGAATATTGGATTATTTCAAATGCATTACTATATACAGTAGTGGAAACCAGACATGTCAAACATTCTGGCTGCCTGATGTATACCCAGGGCTATTTTTATAAGAGAAATTAGGGGAACCGAGTTTTGACACCTTTTTTTTTATTCTGCAACTTTTCTAGTGATAACAATCACCATCCCGACTCTTCCGTTCTGTTCAAGGATGTCTTCTGTCTACCCCCTTTTATGTCTAAAGCCCTCTCCCACCTAAAACCCTTCTCACTGACTGCCCCACACATCTTGAATTCCCTTCTCATCAATACCCGACTAGCACCCTCTCTATCCACCTTTAAGACCCACCTTAAACCCACCTCCTTAATGAAGCATATGAGTAGCTCAATGGCTGATAGATTACACCTCATACATTGAGCCTGGCCCCCTGCAGACGCACTGACCAGAACACCCTCCTACTGTCTCTGTACGTTCTTCCTACTTTCTTACCAATTAGATTGTAAGCTCCTTGGAACAGGGACTCCTTTTCCTAAATGTTACTTTTATGTCTGAAGTGCTTCTTCCCATTATGTGCTATTTGTATTATTTGTTATTTATATGATTATGTCACGTGTATTACTGCTGTGAAGCGCTATGTACATTAATGGCGCTATATAAATAAAGATATACATACTGTACATACATAACAACTAACTGTAAACGATTATAAACATTAACTGTGACGGCTTTTTCTGGCAACCTTCTTTATTTAAAGATGATTATTGTAGTAATATATACATTAAATCTTATTTGATTAAGGTTATGGCACTTTTTTCTCTGTACACTGTGTATAGCCATATAGCAGAAATCACACCCCTACGTGCCTACACTCCACACCACTGTGGATGCTGCTATCAGCACTCGTCTCTTCATTTGGAGAGTGTTATAGCCAACTGCTCACAACAATAAGGGCAAAGGTTTCCTATAATTCAAATTCATAATATGAGAGCCCCCTCTGAAGTGCTTCTTAGTAAATATCTCTTGGGGTATATATAACTCTTCTAGATGTTTATATTCAGATACGCCAACCTGGGTCCTAATTGTGGAATGCGTCAGTCTCTGCTCCCATAGATAGAGACTCAGGACAGTCAGCATTCCATCCGATGTGGGGGGATTATACTGTGTTGCTGATTAGATACCTCTCGGGCACATACGTCCGACTTTGGGATCCCCCGTTCCGACTGTCTGACGTTATGATGCGTTGCTGCTGGTTGACCGGCAGGCTCCCAAGGATTGCTAACTGCAGAGACGATTGATAACTTAAAAAAATGTGGCCATGATTAAACAGGAGGCGCAAATCCTCCAATGCGTTTCGCACCGTCCGGCGCCTTATCTCTTCACACGCATTCTGTCAGCAGTATACGCTGATATATAAAGTTGCTTTAATGCTGCGTGCATTTTGTGCGACCAGTGATGTGACCTGAGTGGAATTCTAATTGATTCGTCCTGTTAACTTCTTCATTGCCGCAGCAGAGCCTCAGACATGCATTAGAGGTTTGGGTATATTATTATTATTTTTATCATTTATTTATGGAGCCAACATATTCCGTGAATAAAAAGAAAAAAAAACCCAACATAGAAGAATAAAATACAATATAAAGCTGTCACATCCTAGCACAAAAGGTGAAGAGGTCCCTTGTTTTTTTCTGTTTGGTTATTCTTGGACTTCAGCATTAGGTTTTACTTGTACAGTGTACAGCAAATAAAAATATCCCTTGTGAGCCCATTCACATGTTTCAGACAGGTCTGTAACCTGCCTTACCCCATTATCTTTTAGCATACAGTGCTTCCACTGCAGCCCGGGATTCTGGGTAATGACATGAAAATGAGCGCTCGGTGTAAATTAAAGCAGCAATCCAAGCACTTTTTTTTTTTTTGCATTTATTTAAAGAAAATGACACGGGATTGAAGCACAGGGTCTCCGGATCTGAACCCCATTAACTTCAGCTCAGTGTACCCACTGCTCCGGAGATACTTATCTCTGTAACGGCTACCGGTAGCCACTCCGCTCGGCTACTAGGGTTCACGTTATGGCGGCTTTTCCAAGCTCCCGCAACCTGCGGGCCAATAGGAAGCCGTGACATCATCAGGTGCGGCTTCCTATTGGCCCATGTGATGCGGGAGCTTTATACTTTAAACCCCAGCTAGCTGAGCCGGAGCGGCTACCGGCACCCCCTACAGAGGTAAGTATCTCCACAAGAAGGGGGTTCCCAGAGCTGAAATTAACGGGGTTCCGCTCTGGAGACCCCCTGCTACAAGCATGTGTGAAAAAATATATATAAATGTGTAACGGGTATTCCCCCACCCAATAGCATATGGTATGTGTGTGCGGGGAACTTAATGTTACCAGGTGTGGTGCTTTACCTGTTAGGCTCACAGGAGGCCTAAACCTCCGCCACGGGGAGCCTGGGGCACATATAAATAATAGGAGTAACCTCGTGCTCGGTGCAGCGCCTCCACCTGCGATGGCTCCCACCGGAGGGGGGAGTGGTTCGTCGCAGGACAATATATATATATCACACACACAGCATGTGAAACAACCAATAACTTTACTGCTGCAACTGTACTTATTCATATATATCAACAGGTGTCCCTCTCTAGAGGAAACACTAACTACTGCGTCTCGCAGGACGCTACCCTCTTTCACCGGGTGATCCCACCCCGTGTCCAGTAACCCCACACAATATGTCCCTTCACCCTAAGGTGAGATAATTATGTTTGTGACTGCGCAGCCACTATGTCTTGTATGAATAGATGGTAGAGTTGGTGCACTTGAAGATTACCTGCCGAGCACTCCAGTGCCCGGGTCTGCCAAGGAGCTTCACAAAGGATCCGATGACCGCTGACCACAGGATCTACTGTCCGGGGCGATCCCACCCGGATGGCTGCTGCAGCGACAGCGAAGGTCTGAGCCCAGACCTCTGGATGGACGCGCAGCGTCCGCTGTGTCCCTAACTGACTCTGGATAATAAGGGGCAGGGTCCCTAACCTGTGAACAACACAACACTACTGGTGGCTCAGGGCTATCTGGGGCCTAGGGGGCTGCTGGCCTAGTGCAGGGAGTCACTGACTCCTGCACCCTACCTCCTTCCCCTAGCTGCTCCGGTCACCAACTGCCTAAGCCAGCGAAATGTATCTATTCTCCTCGGCAGGGAGATACTGTAGCCCTATTGGCTCTGTGGGGTCACGTGGGGTGCTCCTGAGGCTCATGGGAGATGTAGTCCCTCTCTAGAGCCCTCTGCTGGTTGGCTACCTCTCGCGCGCTATCACTGCGCATGCGCGAGCTTCCCTGGTGGCCACCGCACAAAGAGGTTCACTGCGCATGCGAAATGGCGGCGCCCTGCTTCGGGAGCGCCGGGAGTCCTCGCAACGCGATCGCGGCCCTAGCAACGGGCCGCACGCATCCCCGGCAACCCCCCGAAGCAGGATCCTACCGCCCCCACTCTTGCGGCCGCCCAACGGGACCGCCATTGGGCTCGGCGGCACCCGCGATCGCCAGCAAGGTGAAGGGGGCGACATACAGGGGGGGACACGGCTACATCCTCCCCCTGGTAAAAACCCCAACGTCCTCGCTTGGGATACATAACTCAACCATGTACAGAAATTAAATAATAAAAATGCAGTTCAAAATATAATTTAGCACATTCGCATTGACTTTATACGATGTTGCACAATTCTGTGAGCATCACAATCACAGATTGGATTTTGCTCTGAGACTACTGCTGAGCCTCATAATGGGGTGCCCCAATTTGATCATAGGTTACCTGATTTGGAGGGTACCTGACTCTTTGGCTCCTGCGGAGCTGTTCTTCTGCAACTCCCTCGTGGGAGTAATAAGTACAGTCCTGAGGCTCAGCCTCTTCCCTTGAGGGGAGAAATGTCTCTGAACAGTCTCTGTTTGGCACAAAGCACGGGCTCTGTGGATCCAAAGGCTGGCCTGTTGGTGCCACCTTGGTAGGCATTGGCCTACGGGGCCCTTTACCCGTAGCTCCTCCGGGAGATGCCCCTTCTGTGGAATAGTCCCTTTGAGAGGGTCCTTCCATAGGGTCTTCAGGAGTTTCAGAGTGGGTTTCGTTACTGACAGTCTCTTGACCCATCTCTGATAAGTCGGACTCACCGTTGAGCGGTGTGGCCAGTATTTCCGTTTCCTCATCTCCCACTTGTGGAATGGGGAGGAGGTGGTTACGGTGCCATACCTTTACTCGGCCTTCAGTGTCTTAGATGCGATAGACCGGGAGGCCAATTATACACCGTCTCTCCATCGGTCGGCCAATTTGTGTTTTCCCGGGACTCCCAGATTTCGAAGCAACACAGCGTCTCCAGGACAAAGCTCCCGATATTTGACCTTATGATCGTATCGCCTTTTATTGCCAGCGTTCAGCTTAGCTGTAGACTTCTCAGCCTGTTGATAGGCCTGCTGCAAACTGTCTTTAAGTCTTTGCACGTATTTGAAATGGGTAGCATTGTGTATCCCATCCGTCGAGACTCTAAGACGTACATCCACTGGCAGTCTCGCCTCTCGCCCAAACATGAGGAAGTATGGGGAGAATCCAGTTGACTCGGTCGGGTACAATTGTTCGCATGCACCAGGGCCTCCACGTGTCGACTCCATTCAGTTTTCTGAGCACTCTGTAGAGTTCCGAGCATGTCCAGTAAGGTTCGATTAAATCGTTCTGGCAACGCATCTCCTTCGGGGTGGTACGGGGTCGTTCGTGATTTGGTGATGTTCAGCATTTTGAGCAGTTCTCGGATCAGAGTGCTCTCAAAATCCCGACCTTGGTCTGAGTGAAGGCGGTTTGGAAGACCATAGTGCACGAAGTACTTCTCCCATAATATTTTTGCCACTGTGATGGCTTTCTGATCTTTCGTGGGGAAGGCCTGGGCATACCGGGTGTAATGGTCCGTGATGACCAGCACGTTGCATATTCCCCGGCTATCGGGCTCAATGAACAGAAAGTCCATACACACAAGGTCCATTGGGCCAGAACTCTGCAGATGGCCCATGGGTGCTGCTCTGGTAGGCAGGGTCTTGCACTGTATACACCGAGTACAACGGCGACAGTGGCGTTCTACGGCCTCTCGCATCTTGGGCCAGAAAAAGCGTTCTCTAACCAACCCAAAGGTCTTCTCTACACCGATATGTCCATGCTCATCATGTAGGGACTTCAACACCATGTATTGCAAGTTTTTAGGGAGGACTAGTTGTCGTCTATCCGGGTGGTTGTGGTATTGCACCACCCGATAGAGTAAGCAGTTATCAATTTCGAATTTGTCCACTTCCCGCATGAGCGAGGCCACCAAGTCGTTGGGAGCACGCTTCAGAAGGGCTGGATTCTTCTTTTCAACAGCTTGCCTAATGATACTAACGACAGGATCTCGTATTTGGTGGTCTACCAAATCTTTCCACCGTAACACTTTGTCATGCGTTATGTTCATCCCTTTTGGATCGCAGTAGGCGGCTGGGACAGCCTGCGACTGGCATCCCAAGGAATCCGCAACCCGTAATTCTGAGAAGGCCACTTGATCATTGATGATGGAGGCGGTGCTACACATAGCTCGCACCCCGGGTCCTGGAAGTTCCTCCCATTCCTCATCATCTTGAGTAGCACTTAGCCCTGGCCGTCGGGAGAGAGCATCAGCCCCGACATTCAAGGGTCCCGGCTTGTACTTCAGGAAGAATCGGTAATTGTTCAGGGCTGCCAGCCATCGGTGTCCTGCTGCATCCAATTTGGCCGAGGTATTGATGTAAGTGAGGGGATTGTTATCCGTCCTTACCTCAAACGTAACACCGTAAAGGTAATCGTGGAGTTTCTCGGTGATCGCCCACTTGAGAGCCAGGAACTCCAACTTGTGGACGGGGTATTTCTGTTCACTTGGTGTCAGACTGCGGCCGATGTAGGCTACAGGCCAAAGGCCCTCGGGGGGCTTCTGGTGCAGGACGGCACCCAGTCCATTGAGACTGGCAACCACATGCAGAACGTATGGTTGTTCGGGATCCACATACGCAAGCACCGGCGCTTCGGTCAGACACTTCTTCAATTTCAGAAAGGCCTGTTCACACTCAGACGTCCATTTATCGCCAAACGGCTGGCGGGCCGATCCGGCCTTCCTTCCCGTATCTTCGTGGTATATCTTCAACAGATTGTTCAGGGGTTTAGCCCTACTAGAGTACCCTTCCACGAAGCGACGGTAATACCCACAGAACCCCAGGAAGGATCGTAGTTCCGTGACATTCTCGGGACGCGGCCAGTTCACGACGGCTTCTACTTTGGCTGGGTCGGTGGCGATTCCTTGAGCAGACACGATGTGTCCCACGTAGGTCACCGAAGTGTGACAAAACCGGCACTTGTCTAGGGACAATTTCAATCCTTCCTTCCCAAGACGGTCTATCACTTTAAGCAGCCTCTCTTCGTGCTCTTCCAGAGTCCTTCCGAAGACAATGATGTCGTCCAGGTAGACGAGACACTTCCGAGGGTTCATGTCCCCGATAGTCTTCTCCATCAGTCGTTGGAAGGTAGCAGGGGCCCCACATATACCTTGGGGCATACGTGTAAATTGGTAGAACCCCAGGGGACAGACGAAGGCTGTTTTCTCCTGATCCTCTACATTCATGGGTACCTGATAGTACCCGGATCGTAGATCGAGCACACTGAACCATTGGCTTCCGTTCAAAGCATTCAGGATCTCTTCAATGCGCGGAAGGTTGTACTGGTCCGGTATCGTACGATTGTTCAGGGTTCGATAGTCGACACACAGTCGTACGGATCCGTTCTTTTTCCTCACCACCACTATGGGAGAGGCGTAAGGGCTCCGAGACTCCGGCAAAATCTCGGCGGTCTCCATTTCTTGCAAGACGTTCCTAACATCGTCCACATCCCTCGGGGCGATGCGATGAGAGCGTTCCCGGAACGGGGTGGCATCACTCAGTCTAATGGCATGTTGAGCGCTGCGACTGCACCACACATCCATCTCACTCGTGGAGAACACAGTCCGTCGTTTATTCAATTGGGTTGTCAGCCGCTCTTTCCACTCAGTGGGCAATGTCGACTCGCCGAAGTTGAAATCCAAATCGACTAACCGCTCATTTGCTGCCGCCGCATTCACCTGGGAAGTGGTTTCTACAGGGCTGACCGGATATATGCAGCCCAGACTCTGTCCGGCATCAAGTTCCATCGGGAATGGGGAGATGTTCTGTACGTATATGTAAGTTCGTAGAGGGATCTTAGTCGCCCACTCCCTTACTTCGGGTAGTACCCTATAACCCTATAACCTTCTTCCTCAGGGGTACTCTCCAGAGAGAAAAGCTGATCGTTCTCATCTCGCTCGGGATAACAGCACCAGACGGCCATTCGTTGCACTCCCCCTGGTAATATGGTCGTCAGTCAGCGTTGACGATTGTAGAGATCCCCGTGACGCTCCAAGATATATACCCGGTTGCACTCCTCTCGTAGGACGGGGTCTAGGAGCGAATTGGCCAGTGGCAACTCGTTGGTCTCTTTCAGGTATGCTCTGATTACAGCTTGTACTATATCAGTGTTGGTTCCCAGGATGATCGGATACTTGCACTGGTCTTGGGGCTCTGGGCATACCATTGCCGCTACATGCATGGGGTGTCTCTTGCCGGTGTTCAGTTGGAGTATTTCCAGTTGAACCCTTACAATCCCATCGATGGGGTAGTCTTCATTACTTAACCCCCTAACCTTCATATGTTCGGCCGTCCTCAGGGGGCAGTGTCTAAGGTGCTGGTCGTAGAACTTGCGGTATATGATGGTCACTTGTGATCCCGTGTCCAGTAGGGCCGATGCATAGATCCCTTCCAGTACAACAGGCACGATGGCCGCGGGGCCTACTTGACTATAAGCTTCCCTTGGTGAGGCGTCATCACCGGGACCGGAGTTAGAAGGAACATCTTCGGTTCCAGTAGGAGTTTCTGGGTCAGACTCTGCCCTTTGTACGCGGCAGACCATTGACCGGGCTGAATTTCCTCTATCGGGAGGTTCTTCCTCGGGAGGGTCCTCCCTCTCCGGGCAATCGCTGGAGAAGTGGCCCTTCTTCCCACAGTTATAGCAAACTACTTCGTTGGAAGATTTCTTGCCCTTTGGGGCGGAGGGAGCAGAGGTGTCACCCTTGATGTTATCCTTGGTCTTTTTGGATTCATGAAAATGTCGCTGCACTTCATGTCCTCTGATGTGACGCAATAATTCCATGTAGCTGGGCGGTACCGCTGCGATCGGGGCGGCCCGCATCATTATAGCTATGTTGTGATCAGGCAATGACCCCTTTAGTAGCTGTTTGAATCAGTACCGGTCCACTGCGGCGGCTGAAATTATGTTTTTGGACAGGAGGGTCCCCAGTGACAGCTGTAGTTTGCGGACGAAGGCAGATGACCCCGGATGCTGGTTGGCGCAGCACTGGCGGGCGGTTCTTCGGGAGCCTGTGGTCAGGGTATATCATGGGACAGTCCTCTGTGGAGGGTTCTGGTAGGTTTAATACCTGGGAAACAGTCTCTGGGCATATGTCACATTCAGTGGCCAGGAGGTAGGTGGCTCCCCGGCCATCAACATCAAGTTTATAGTCTATCACCCGGGCAGTGGCCAGTCCAGGACAACTTCTTACTTGTGTGCGTAACGTATAGAAGTCCGTATCATTGGATACTCCCGCCACTGCAACCACGCGCCTTGGGGACACGCGCTGCACCAAGGCCCAGTCGAGTACCTCTTGCTTTGATGGCACAGACATGATGGAGTTCAATTTGGACAATTTGATAAGGAATAGGGCATCCCAGGTAGACTCTCAGCAGCGCCTCCAAATGTAACGGGTATTCCCCCACCCAATACCATATGGTATGTGTGTGCGGGGAACTTAATATTACCAGGTGTGGTGCTTTACCTGTTAGGCTCACAGGAGGCCTAAACCTCCGCCACGGGGAGCCTGGGGCACGTATAAATAATAGGAGTAACCTCGTACTCAGTGCAGCGCCTCCACCTGCGATGGCTCCCACTGGAGGGGGGAGTGGTTCGTCGCAGGACAATATATATATACTGCTGCGGCCAAGTTTATTCGAGCATTTGCCCGTTCTTGGCCGCAGCAGTAGCCTGGCGCGCGCCCGAGAGTGACGGGCGCGCGCCGAAGCAGCGGAAGAGCGCCCTCCGATCGGGGCGCTCTCCCTACCGCTGCCGGGTCCGCCGGGTCCCCCGGAACCCCCTGCCGCTGTCCCGCGATCGCGGGACACCAGGGCTCCCTCGGGGAGCCCCTGGACGCGCGTGCAGGGGGCGCACGCTCCCGAAGACGCATGACCGCGTGTCTATGACGCGCGGCACGCCGAGGGGCGGCCACTAGCAAGCCGGGAAATCTCCCGGCTTGCGGTACCGGCCACACTTTAATAAAGTGTGTCGGTAGTGTATATCACACACACAGCATGTGAAACAACCAATAACTTTACTGCAGCAACTGTACTTATTCATATATATCAACAGGTGTCCCTCTCTAGAGGAAACACTAACTACTGCGTCTCGCAGGACGCTACCCTCTTTCACCGGGTGATCCCACCCCGTGTCCAGTAACCCCACACAATATGTCCCTTCACCCTAAGGTGAGATAATTATGTGTGTGACTGCGCAGCCACTATGTCTTGTATGAATAGATGGTTGAGTTGGTGCACTTGAAGATTACCTGCCGAGCACTCCAGTGCCCGGGCCTGCCAAGGAGCTTCACAAAGGATCCGATGACCGCTGACCACAGGATCTACCGTCCGGGGCGATCCCACCCGGATGGCTGCTGCAGCGACAGCGAAGGTCTGAGCCCAGACCTCTGGATGGACGCGCAGCGTCCGCTGTGTCCCTAACTGACTCTGGATAATAAGGGGCAGGGTCCCTAACCTGGGGCCTGTCCCTAAACAACACAACACTACTGGTGGCTCAGGGCTATCTGGGGCCTAGGGGGTGTAACAGGGGAGTAATCCCTGTTCAAGTAATGTGCCTTTAATCTAGCAGTGTGGTGGTTAACTGCTGGTAGTCAATTAATAAACACCACCTGCCTGATTTAGATTGCTTACAAAAGCCTGTCTGTTGAGACAGGAAGTGACTCATTAGCTCACATGTGAGCTGAACTTTGGAGACAGAGCAGAGGTTCTTGAGTCTCCCAGGAGAGACTGACCAAGAGAACACAGATCTCTGGAGCTGACAAATAAGACTTCTAAACCTGGATGCTGACATTTTCTGTGCACACACGGGTGCGGTTCCAGGAGAGCAGAGAAGCTTACTCTACAGCAGCTAACAGATAAGACTTTATTACAAGACTTTTTATATCTGTTCATTTCATGCTATGTGTTTGGGGCTGGGAGACATGCTTAACTAAGGGAGTTGTGAATTGCATATTATTTCACTACAACCACTCCCAAGTGAATAGACGCTGTTTCCCCTTGTTTGGATGGTTTCCTAATGTTAAGGAAAAGGCACAATAAAGCCTCGTTATAATTTCACCTTATAAAGTCCCCAATTGTGTACCTCTGTGAACGTCTGTCTACATATGGTGTCCAAAGTGGGACGAGAGGTCGTCTTTGAAGTTAGAAAGGACCGGAGATTTTTTCAGTGAAATTTTTTTTAATGCTTTTTGCCTACAAACAGTCTGAGCAACTTTAAAAAAAAAAAAAAAAAAAACTCTCAGGCAGCAGAGACCAGAATTAAAGTGATACACACCACTGCACTGAAACCCCAATCCCAAAAAAATCCTGGTTGTTGTTGTTAGTGGGGGTCCTTTAGGAGACTGCTGGAGCAGCTAAACCTTATTTGCCTATCACAAAGTGTAATATGTTCATTGAAATAGGGTTTTTGCTTCCAGCCATATCCAGGGTTCAAGAAGTGAGTCAGACCCTTAAAAAGGGATAGGTGGTTTGTTGTTTTTCAAAAGTTTTGCTGAAGCATTGAATACAATATGGTGACCACCGAGTGGGTACTTGATTTTTGCAAATAAAGTCTTGCCACAACTCCTGCAAGGGCTCCACTATGAAGGGAGTATCTGGCGAAAGTGTTTAAAATTGATACAAGACTGGCTGAGCAGGGGAATTTTTGCAAACACAATGCGGTGTAAAAATGGTCCCTATAGGGGGAAAAGGGATTGCTGCACTGTGTAAATGGTATTGTCAAAGCCCAATTTGTGAAGTGTTGATCCCCTGCCCCGGAATGAAGAAATTAGTCACTGCAAAACATGTTTTTTTTGTCTGCAAGTTAAAAAAGATCTGCCTATATATCTTGGGTAGCAAAAAGCCACCCAAGTGTTCATGTGAATGCATAATACCGCAAAGATGAGACTGTAAAATTACTGAACTCCAGCAGAAACCAAATCTGTTGCTCGATGCGGAAGGAATCTGTTACCCTAGCAAGTAAATGGTGTAAAGCAACATGAAGTTTTAATTTACCTAGCAACCCACACATTCCGCATCCTAATGAGAGGATTATACCCCTAGCAAGTAAATGTGTAAAGCAAATTACGTTTTTACCTAGCAACTGCACATCTTGTTATACCTGATAAGATAAATGCACTGCACAGTACTGCTGATAATGTAAACTTATCCCAAGAAAGAAAATTTTTATCAGGATGATGGCCTGGAGAGCTATTAACCTCACACGCAAAATTCCCACCTTAGGACTACCAAATGGGGGTTCTAGCACATCAGTGGCAACAGCTAATAGCCCTCCTGAGTCGGAGAAAATTACACCTGTATACCTAAAGGAGTGACAATTGCAGCGTTCCTGTAATGAACCCTAACCTCCCAGAAGATTGGCCCTTCAGTCCTAAAGAGGAAGAACATCTCTTACGGGAAACCCTGAACCGAGTCACAACCCACACATAACACCCCAGAGAATGGTGGGGTGCCGGAAACTCGGTCATCGAACACAAAGACCGCTCCCTTTGATGACGCAATATGATCAGCAGGACAGAGCCGAGCAGTGGATCACCGAATTTTCCGTTACTATTACGTTGCAAGAAACGGGTGGATCCAGTGACGCTGCTAAAATGTCAAATAAAGGAGAACCCAGTATTCCTGATGGACAGAGTCATCTAAAACAAAAAGGCGAAAAAGAAAAAGAAAAGTGGTTCTGTCACTACCGTTGAAGGAACAAGACACGTCCGCAGATCCTGTGGAAAAGGGGGCCGGTTTGCCCTGCGCCTAGGAAAATGGAAATTCGTCCCGCATAACCGAATATCCAAGGGCCCGCAGGCAGAAATCGTGTACCCCAAAGAATTGTCTGTCCGGTGCCAACAGTGAGGAATCCTCCAACCCTCATCCCAGGGAAGCGGAGCCAGAACCAGTGAGTGACGATCCCTTGACCAGCCCTGAAGACGCCTGAAATTGCCAGGCAGCTGTGATCTACTCTTCGAGAACCATTTGAAACTTGATAAGCAGATAATGCGAGTACAGATGACGGTGCTCGCAATGTTACTCTGTATCTGGGGCAGAATTGGACTATCTCAGACTGAGCTAGATACTGCAAATGCTACTATTTCCGCCATTAATGAAAAGCAGAGCCAATCTGATAAAATGGTGGCTACGCTAAAGACGGAAGTATATAGGAGGCACCTGAAGCAGATGACAGTCCTTCCAGCAAGAGGTTCACACTCTTCGCATAGAGCGTGAATGCCTCACAACAGGAGGTCAACAGTGTCCGGATAGAGGTGGACGTATCTCAAGAAAAGAGTTCAGACCTCCGCGAGTACTTTGATGCCTCACATATGAGACCATCTGCCGCACAGACCTGGAAGTTTCCAGAAAAGACTACCAGTCTCACTGAGGAGCTTGTACATTTCTAAAGAAACATTGCCAATCTAATACAAATCTCCATCCTCCAGAAGGAGCTTCAAGGACCTTCTAACCTAGAGAAGTGTCCTCACGCCAGGACTGTCAGTCTCAAAGCAGAGTGTGCGTATGGAATGAGGACTGCAAAGTAGGCCCCTGAATAGTACAGATACTGAAAAGGAGAACATTAAGATTACAAGAAAAACGTAAAACTCAAGAAGAAAATTTTAATTTGACAACGACGTCACTGGCAAAAAATGAAAAGCTGGCACAAGCTTAAGAAATAAATAGACTTTGGAAGGTGAGAAGTTTGAAGCAAGCACCGACTGCAGAACCAACTGCAAGGTCTGCGTACGCAACCTCGAGAAGCAGAGGAAGAAGCAGCGTAACTCTGCAGGATGACAATCTGCAAGGCTGTTAAAGAAATTCAAGTGCTGCAGGAACGTCTGATGACCCAGGTCCCCCGCAAAGCATGAGAAACTGAAGGTCTACGCTGAGCATCACCAAACAACTCTAAAAGCCAAGCTTAGAACCCCAGGTGACGCGGCACAAAGGGAGCATAAGAAGGTCCAAACGACAACAAGTACTGGGCCCAAGCAAAGAAGTTTCTTAGTGCTTCACAATCAATAAAATGTGGAAGCAAGCTCAGAAAAGCAAAGCATGCAGATAAATTCCCTGAGAAGAGACTTGCAAGCACGCACCAAAAAACAGGGATCTCTCGCGGATGAGATTACGTCCTACAAGTACAAGTATGACCCTGACTAAGCGTCATATCCCACAGCCCTCAAAAACCCATGAAGACAAGGGTCGTGAGAGCTGGGAATACCGCTCATTTGAAACACAGGTTGCAAATTTTGACCACCTAACAACACTA
This sequence comes from Ascaphus truei, assembly GCA_036426205.1. Classification (NCBI taxonomy): domain Eukaryota; kingdom Metazoa; phylum Chordata; class Amphibia; order Anura; family Ascaphidae; genus Ascaphus; species Ascaphus truei. The sequence continues at coordinate 199,487,172 of CM071569.1, read as the reverse complement.
CAAACCTTCATAGCCACCCAGCAGGCAACAAAGAAGGTACCGTGCTGAATTAAAACCAGAAGAATCCTTACTGATGAAGCTGAAAAGATGTGGACATTCTCTGAATGTGGTTGTGGAATTGGCAACTTAATCTCAAAGAGGCTGAACTACACCCCATTGAGTGGAAAAGGCAAGAGAACAGCTTCAAGAGCGGAAAACTCAAGGACTGTTTTTAAACGCTCTGCAACTGCTGCCATACAGTATGCTACAATAAACGGCACCCGACGCAGGAAATCCTTACCGCGCGGAAAACACGTAGAAAAAAGACTATACTTGGAAAAGAGCCTCCTCGAATGCACAGAGGGGTGCTGATCTCAAGCCACCTCAGGAGGAGACACAATAAACTAGAGAAAGGGCTCCAATCCCAGCAGGACTGAGGGTTCTCTTCCTCCATCCACTCTCATTCAAGTCACGAGATATCTAGAATGAGAGTGGAAGGATGAGCTTGGCCATGGCAAGCCCGAGCTTCCCACAAACACAGGGAGGTATGTAACAGGGGAGTAATCCCTGTTCAAGTAATGTGCCTTTAATCTAGCAGTGTGGTGGTTAACTGCTGGTAGTCAATTAATAAACACCACCTGCCTGATTTAGATTGCTTACAAAAGCCTGTCTGTTGAGACAGGAAGTGACTCCTTAGCTCACGTGTGAGCTGAACTTTGGAGACAGAGCAGAGGTTCTTGAGTCTCCCAGGAGAGACTGACCAAGAGAACACAGATCTCTGGAGCTGACAAATAAGACTTCTAAACCTGGATGCTGACATTTTCTGTGCACACACGGGTGCGGTTCCAGGAGAGCAGAGAAGCTTACTCTACAGCAGCTAACAGATAAGACTTTATTACAAGACTTTTTATACAGTATCTGTTCATTTCATGCTATGTGTTTGGGGCTGGGAGACATGCTTAACTAAGGGAGTTGTGAATTGCATATTATTTCACTAGAACCACTCCCAAGTGAATAGAAGCTTTGTTTCCCCTTGTTTGGATGGTTTCCTAATGTTAAGGAAAAGGCACAATAAAGCCTCGTTATAATTTCACCTTATAAAGTCTCCAATTGTGTACCTCTGTGAATGTCCGTCTACAGGGGGCTGCTGGCCTAGTGCAGGGAGTCACTGACTCCTGCACCCTACCTCCTTCCCCTAGCTGCTCCGGTCAACAACTGCCTAACGTGCTCAAAGCCCGCGAAATGTATCTATTCTCCTCGGCAGGGAGATACTGTAGCCCTATTGGCTCCCTGGGGTCACGTGGGGCGCTCCTGAGGCTCATGGGAGATGTAGTCCCTCTCTAGAGCCCTCTGCTGGTTAGCTGCCTCTCGCGCGCTATCACTGCTCATGCGTGAGCTTCCCTGGTGGCCACCGCACATAGAGGTTCACTGCGCATGCGCAAACTCATGCGAAATGGCGGCGCCCTGCCGCCCTGCTTCGGGAGCGCCGGGAGCCCTCGCAACGCAATCGCGGCCCTAGCAACGGGCCGCACGCGTCCCCGGCAACCCCCCGAAGCAGGATCCTACCACCCCCACTCTTGCGGCCGCCCGACGGGACCGCCATTGGGCTCGGCGGCACCCGCGATCGCCAGCAAGGTGAGGGGGGCGACATGCAGGGGGGACACGGCTACATCTGTAATGGGGGAAAAGCACTTGGATTGCTCCTTTAAATTAGGTTTTACACTTTTTGATTGTTAAATGTCGCCATCTTGTGGCTGAAATTAAATTGAACTCTACAGGCTCTAAATTTTCCTGTTCTTCACACTTGCTGCATAAGGTGATAGTGCAAGTTGGTACTGAATATTATTTCCAAATCTACACTTTTTGTGGAATAATATGAAGGACATTTCTCATGTAATCACTTTTTCCTGGATACTGTATTTGCCTGTGTATTTTTTTTTCTTCAATTTTTTTTGTATCAGAAAAAAAATGTCTTCCAGCTCTTCTTTAATACTCTTGGTTGCCAAATAATTGGGTGCACAAAACATGAGTTCTGATAAGAAATGTAACCCCTTGGCTGACAGAGGGTCTGACAACGCATTATGCTGCAAGTTCCATTGGCAGCACAGGTATTCAAATATGAAAACTCCCGCCTGAATATTTACTTTTATTGTGTCTTTCTCAAAATATTTTTTCGAGTGGGGGAATTGTACCTTTAAGAAGGTTTTTTTCATTTACATTTATTTTGGCTGTGTATATCCTTTGGGTACAGAGAAAGATGCAGCTTTGCTGCATTCAAGCACCATCATCCACTTGGTTTGTTTTTAAAATGCTCTCTCTCTTCCTTTGTAAAGCATACATCTATATCTATAAAAATGAAAACATTGTTTGTTTGCTGAAAACGTTGTATATTTGCTGTGCCTCTGGCCAATCTGATTGGTCCGTCGGTCTGTCACTCAGCCTCTGGCCAATCTGATTGGTCCGTGGCCCGCCCTCGCAAGCCTCTCATTGGCCTGCGTTGTTCTATGACCTCACATACCCAACTGCCACAGCAACGCCTCCATCTGCCACTTCTCCTGTTTGTGATACCACTGCACTGGATCCCCTCTCTCCCCAGACACTACAGGATCCAATCCCACCTCTGCTACCGTTGGGTCTGGAGCAGACCCCCCTGCTGTGAGTAGCGATCCCAGGGAGGGGAAGTGTGATCCCGCTGCTGACCTGACCATTTCCAGAGCTGCTTCCATTCCTCCCACTGGTGTCTGTGGGGAGGGGACAAGCAGCAGCAGAGCTGACAAGCCCCCCCACTCCTCCAAAGCGCAAACGTGGCCGGCCCCCAAAATCACATTCCCTGCCCAAGAAGGGCCCAGCCCGACACTGCGTAATGGCCGAGGGGATAGCTCCCTGGATGAGTCCCCTAGCCCCCAAATCACAAGGCCCCCTCCCCGGTGGAAGAAGAGGCAGTTCCAGCCTACAGCTATCTCCCTTACTGACACAGACTCCTCCCCTGGGGCAGAGCAGGAGGTGGGCACACGGACCCCGCTCACCCACAGTGCTAGGACACGGCTTCAGTCCTATGGCCAAGGGATGCCACTTCTACCTACTTCAAACTCTACTCTGACTCCCAACCCCTGCCAAGGGTGCACCCCCGCCCTGCCCCCCGCCACAAAAGACCATTCGCCAAACGGCGCCAGCTTCTCAGCGGTAGCTCTGCCAGCCCCCTCTTCTACTCTCCCCACGACAGCTCCAGCGAGAGGCAAGCAGGGAGCAGGAAGCGTCAGTGTCAGTCCGCAGAGCGCATTCTGAGGAGCACATTCACAGCCACACCAGCCAGTAACACAGGCTCCTCCCGCCCCCCAATGCTCCCCAATGCTCACAGAAGCCACAGAGCCAGGAAGGCCAAAACGTGAGGAGTGTGCACTCACACCAGAGCTTTCTGCATTTAACCCCATGGGGAGAGCCCCCCCTCACAGACTGGAGGGAGCCAGAGACAGCACAGGCAAGAGACTCCAACTGACTGACTGTGTGTGTGTGTGTGTGTGTGTGTACCAAACGTGTGCTGCTTGGGCCAATATTTACTCGCCCGGGGGTTAAATCCACTCGCCCGGGGCGAGCAAATGTATAGGTTTGTCGAACACTGTATATAACGATAAATGAATAGACAGCGCTTGATAAAGTAACACACCTGGTTATGATCTGATTTAAAAAAAAAAAAAAAAAAGGGAAACACAGATTACTATTATGTTACTTCACATGAAGCAATGTCAATGTGAAAAAATGTGTGTAGGTAGTAGAAACTAGGAAGACTATAACAAATTGTTTAATTTGTTATTTAAATATATATTTGTCCTGTATGGATAGCCCTGAATAGCTAGGAATACATTGGATGGTGCAATTGCATGACTCGACCAGCCATTAGTTCATAAGGGGGAGTTTGGTTGATTTGCTTTGAGTATCCCACATGGTCATAAGCAGTGTTCGACAAATAGGCATAACCACACGCCCGTGGCGAGTGGATTTAGGACGGTGGCGAGATGTGCTGCGGCTCTATGAATTCACCTGCTCGTGCCAATTTTTTTTTTAAATAAATAAATAAATAATCCCCCTCCCTGATTGGGTTGACGCGGGGAAGAGGGCCGGCAGGCAGCTCTGGGTTAGCCCCTTTCCCCGATCTGCTCCCCCCCTGCCCCCGATCTCCTCCCCCTCCTGCCCCAGATTCCCGCTTGCTGCCTGGGGTGGGAGGTAGGCAGGGGGGGGTCCCTGCTTACTGCCCGGGGTGGGAGGTAGGCTGAGGGGGGTCCCCGCTTGCTGCCCGGGGCGGGAGGTAGGCAGCGGCGGTGTCTGCCTCTGAAAGGGGTGCAGCGTCCGCTTGAGGGGGGAAGGGGAGGGGGTGTGCTGCGGCAGCGGCAGCGGCGGCCGCTTGGGGGGTGTGTGCTGCGGCTGCGGCGGCGTCTGCTTCCGCTTTGGGGGGTGGGGGGTGCTGCGGCGGTGTCTGCCTCTGGAGGGGGGCGGCCCTCCCTGCCTTGCAGAGTCCCTCCTGCTGTGCGGAGGGCCCTGCTGCCGTGCGGAGGCCCCGCTGCCATGTGCGACCCCCCCTGCCTTACAGAGACACCCTCCTGCCATGTGGAGGACCCATTGCCATGCGGAGGCCCCACTACTGCCATGTGTGAACCCCTGCCTTGCGGGTAAGTGTGAGTGTGTGTGTGTGAGTGACAGAGGGTGAGTGTGTGTGTGCTACAGTGTGAGACAGTGACTGTGTGTGTGACTGACTGTGTGTGTGTGTGTGTGTGTGTGTGTGTGTGTGTGTGTGTGTGTGTGTGTGTGTGTGTGTGTGTGTGTGTGTGTGTGTGTGTGTGTGTGTGTATGTGTGTGTATATGTGTGTGTGTATATATATGTGTATATAACTGACAGACTGACTGACTGACCCAAAAAGTTGAAATAGCTGTCTGTGAGTAGGTTACCGGCGCTGCACTTTTTTTTAACACAGGCTATGCTGAAAACGCTGTGTAATACGGCAGGCGTAAAGCTTATGGGGATCCATGTTAAAATGAATAAGAAGTAAAAGGTGACAGTGATTTGCATATAATTTCCCAGAATCCCTCTCTGCAGTGGAAGCACTGTATGCGGAGAGATAATGGGGAAAGGCAGGCTGCAGACCTGTCTCAAACATGAATGTGCTCACACGGGGGATTTTTATTTGCTAATTAACCCACAAAAAGAATTTCATATCCTAAAAAATAAAGTATGGTAATAATAAAAGGTTTTCTTTTATTTTAAGCATATAACATTTTAAATAGCGTCACAAACGCTGACACCTAACACGGAAATCTTCCAGTGCGGGATCTTGTCAAGAGCGCGGCCACTCTTTAAAAAGCTTCGACGCGCACGCGCAAAAACATACGACGCAGGCAGAGGAGTGAAGGGAAACTGAGTGCGCAAGAAACACGATTGGGTAAAGATATCGGAGCCAGAAGAAGGGCCATTGCCGCTGAAACCGCAGCGAGAACGCGGTCGCAATATACGGGGCGGAGAATTCCCCGGAGAATCCGCTGCGTGGTTAGCAGTGAAAAGTCCTTGTGCATATTAATGATGCAATACACAGGACTAGGCTTTTAGTTTCACATTTTAATTTGGAAGGATTACTACGTCATTGTAGAAGGGTAACAATAGCATACCCCCCAACTGTACCTTTTTAGCAGGTGTGATACAAATATAAGTATATCCTGCACTTATTGAAGCTGCAGCCTGTGTATACAGGGATATACCAAATACTGTAAGTATACATGGGAAGGATGTTGATCCAGGGGGTAATCTGATTGCCAATTCTTGGAGTCAGGAAGGAATTTATTTTTCCACTTATGAGATATCATTTGATGATATGACACTGGGGTTTTTTGTTTGCCTTCCTCTGGATCAAAATACTGTAAGTACGGATATAGGATAAAGTATCTGTGGTCTAAATTTAGCATAGGTTGAACTTGATGGACACATGTCTTTTTCAACCTTATCTACTATGTAACTGTGTAACACTGAGGTCTATGTCACTGCCCGATCGGAGAATCAGACTATTCCTAGGCGTGGTCGGGTGAAGCAAAGGTGCTTTGCTCGCAATAGCAAAGCACTCAGCATTGCGGTGCCGGAGAAGCCTGGCCAAGCTGAGGACAAGTTTTAGAGATGCGGCCAAGTTCTACAAACGAACGAAGACCCAACCAGTGGGGAAAGCCAGGTACTGCATCTCTCCCGTAGATAGTACCGTGGTGTTCCTAGAGGAGGAGTGGACAGGGTAAGCCATCCTGAAGCAGGCGTCCTGCACCTAGTTGAGGGTAGCGTCTCCCCCCCAGACCCCAGTTAGGTGTGTATTTCCCTGTTTTGTGTTACTTTGTATGCCTGCTGGTTTTACCAGAATAAACCACATTTGGTTCCACTACCTTGTCCTGCCCAGTGAAATTGATCCAGGAAGGTAAAGGTGTTAAAAGCGCTGGTCTCCCGTGACAGTCTCTATTACCTGAAGCTTAGTATTAGAATAAATAATGAATTGTACACAACATACAAAGAATCTGTATTTTCAAACAAGGATCATTTATTTTCAGTTTAGTTTGAGGTTGGGGTAATAAGATGGGAAAGCAACTCCCCCCCCCCCCCATGGAAGACAGCAGGGTCTTCATTAGACATTCAGGCAGGGCTGACTTGGGGGGCAAGGGGGCAAGTGTATGTGGTGGGTTGTGTGTATATACACATGACATATATATAAATATATATGCATATAGCTATGTATACATATCAAAATATAGATATAAAGATCACAAGAGAGAGAAAGGGGACAAGAGAGAGGGGGTGAGAGAGAGGGCCAGAGAGCAGACACGCAAGAGACAGGGCCAGAGAGCAGGCACGCAAGAGAGAGGGCCAGAGAGCAGGCACACAAGAGAGAGAGGGTAAGAGGGAGCAAGAGAGAGCAGGCACGCAAGAGAGGGTTAGAGAGAGCAAGAGAGAGAGAGGGTAGGAGGGAGCAAGAGAGAGAGAGGGTATGTACTGGTACTCATCCATATCCATAAATCACATAAAGAATATCTTGTAAAGATCTTATCCACTCCTTGCGTCTTGAAGAGTCCGCAGTGGCGTGCCAGCCATTGATGCAGAAGTCCAATAGTAGAAAAAAGAAGAAAGCAGCGCACTTGCCAAGGACACTCGTCTGAAATGCGTAGGAGGGTTTTTCACCTCCTTGGGTGATGTTTTGTTTTTGTACTGAATAAATAGATTTCTATTATCATACCACCTGACTCCCTGGCAAGTGCGCTGGTTTCTTCTACTCTCTACCATTGGTATATAAGTCCTAATTTAATGTTGGAATAATCACAACATATATGTTTTTCTGGTGTGAGGAAGGATTTCAATGTGAAAACTCTGTCATTAATGAATATAATGAAAAGGGATTTGCCACACACTGCACAGCTAGTTTGGTTGGTTCAGAAAAGTTTAAAACCTTTAGAGCGTTGCAGAAGGAAGCTGAAGAACTCAGTGACAAGGTTTGTTAGATCCATTGGGAGTATGGTGGTGAGACATTTTGAGCTAGAAGGTGGTGGTGAAGGCCTGTATTGGAAGGATGTTGTACGTTTGTCAGTTTAGACTTGGTTTATTGGTTTAGATTGATTGGTTTAGACTTTTTAACATAGGGCCGAGCCCAATTAAACTTTTAATTGCTTGACTGTAGGTTATTTCCAAGCAGGATTTCAGGAATGGTTACATTGTTGGCTTAGTTGTCCGGAGTCTGCTGCCCAAATTGGATGAACTGAGAGCATGGTGCCTTATGCATAAACCCAAAGCCATCGTTCTTACAGAAACATGGCTAACCCCTAAAACTCCCGATACGAATATTGCCATTCAGGGATACTCCATTTCTCGGAGAGAAAGGTAAAAGAGAGGAGGAGGGGTATTATTTTATATTGCAGACACCTTACAATTTACACTGTTAAATTGCCCCCCCAAGCCCACCCTCTTTTGAAATCCTAGTTGGCAGAATCTGCCTCCCCTTTTCTAAGCCCACCTTGCTTGCTGGCATCTACTAGTTCTTGGGGATTTCAACTTCAATTGGCTTGACCCTAAAGACCACAAAATCCAGATACAAATCAAGTCGCTTAACCTATCACAACTCATTTCCCAACCCACACGGACAAACCTGAAATCGCATAACCATTCCTTGCTAGACTGGATTCTCTCCTCAAATCCCAGTAGAATCCAATCCTTTGACATCCTTCCTGACATTTTCAGTGACCATGCAATAGCGTACTGTGTAAGGAAAATTAAACCACCCCAATCAGGCCCTAAAGTTCTCCTCACTAGAACATTTAGAAACTTTAACCCACAACAGTTTCTGGCTGACCTTACCAACTGCCCTTGGCACAGAATTGATTTAATTCCCGACCCTGATTCTGCGCTCGACTATTTCCAATCCGAGTTCTTAAAACTCTATGATACCCATGCTCCACTACGCAGAATAAGGGTACGGGGGGCCCACCTTCCATGGGTTACTACTGACCTTATAGCCCTTTACCAGTTCAGGGATGCCTTGTGGAAAAGCTACAAAGTAACTGGCACTACCAAGGATCTCAAATCACTACAGATGCCTGTGGAACATGTGCACAAGGCAAACAAGGCATGCAAAAGCACAATATTACTCTGACAATCTTCACCAGTATACATCAAACCCAGCTATCTTCTGGAAGGTTATCAAATATATATTCTAGCCTTCTAACCATCAACAGCCAAGTAATATCACTTAGGAGGATATTACTCTGACAAACCCCACTGCCATTGCAAATGCATTCAATGATTACTTTGTGGGGTGTGCTACTAACTTATTAGTGAAACGCAACACAAACCACAAATATGAATCTCATCTTGGGAGTACCCATATAGCCCCACCCCCTCCCAATACCCCCTCCCAATACTGCACACAATTTTCAATTTGGCCCAATATCCGAAGAGGAGATTACACAAGCGCTCCTCAAATTAAAACTAAGCAGCCAATGTGGACCAAACTTACTACAATCTAAGTTCCTAAGACTTGGAGCCCCAGCCATTGCCAAACCAATGGCTTCCATAGTCAACTCTATTCTGTCTGCAGTCCATATCCCCAAGACCTGGAAAACTGCCAGAGTTGTCCCAATCTTCAAAAGTGGGGACAAAAACCACTACAGGCCAATCTCTCTTCTCCCAATACTATCCAAAGTCATGGAAAAATGTGTTCACTCCCAATTAAGCGATTACTATACAAAGACAAATTTCCCTAGCCAATTCCAATCTGGTCTCTGCCCCAAACAATCCACTGTAACTACCCTGCTAAAAGTTTGCAATGAAATCCAGTGTGGAATGGAACAGGGACAACTCACTGGTGCAATATTCCTAGATTTTGCAAAGGCTATTGATACTGTTGATCACGCTATCCTTAAAGCATGCTTTAAACTGGTTTCAGTCCTACCTATCAGGCTCTGTTCTGGGGCCCCTACAATTCTCAGTGTTCATCAATGATCTTCCCACAGCTTGTAAGGAAGCTTCAATACACATGTATGCAGATGACACAATCTTATATGCACACAGCCATAGCCTCTCCGACCTTAAACACATACTTCAGTCTGAATTTTTGAGACTCGAAAAATGGATTTCCCAAAACAACACTGACAAGACTGTAACAATGGTATTTGGTACCAAGACTAAATTTTTAAAGCTTATAGTGACCTGAGCTCCAGATCAGAACCAATGCTAACACCACCCTAACTCCTGTTACTAGTTTTAAATACCTGGACATATGGTTTGACTTTAACTTAATATTCGGAATGCACATTGATACCCTGACAACCAAAACCTATGCCAAACTAGGTGTACTTTACAGGAACAAATCCTCCCTAAGTCTGCTGGTCAGAAAGCGTATCGCACAGCAGATGCTAATGCCAATTATCGACTATGGAGACATAGTATATGGCTCGGCACCCCAAACCCACCTTAGCAAACTTGACACCCTCTACAATTCAATATGCCGTTTTGTTCTCCAATGCAACACAAACACACATCACTGCAAAAGGCTCAAAGAACTAGATTGGTCATCACTTGAGTCTAGGAGCAAAGTTCACCTTTCCTGTCTGGCCTTCAAATACTTTCTGGGCAAGCTCCCCATCTATCTGAAAAAGCTCCTCACCCCTACCACATGCAGCACTTATCATCTGAGATCTGACTCCAAAAGCCTGTTCATGGTCCCAAGGCTCAACATGGAATCCGGCCGCTCCTCCTTCTCTTACTGTGCACCACAAAACTGGAACAACCTACCGGAGACTCTTACATCCACCACCAGTCTAAGTTCATTCAAAACTAAGGCTGTCTCACATTTTAATCTGGTCCGTAACTGTTACATACGCCTGTAATATATATTATCTCTAACTGTGCATGCAATGTCTTGTATATAATGTATACCCTGTTCACTTATGTACCTGTATTTGTAACCATGTATTATTTGTCCAAGACATACTTGAAAACGAGAGGTAACTCTCAATGTACAGCTCAACCCCATTATAGCTCGGTCCTCGGGGGCCACCCAATCCGACCACGCTATAACCGGGGTCGCGCTAATTAAAAAAAAAAAAAAAAAAGGCCACCATGTGCCCGATCGGAGGAGGGGGAAAGAGGTGGAGTGAGGTGCCGGCAGCCCTACACATCCTCCAGCAGCCTCTGTACTTCACCCAGCATTCCACGCACTCCTCCCAACAGCTCCACACCGATCCCCCCCAACCCCGCACTGATCCCCGCACTAATCCCCCAGCCCTGCACCGATCCACCCCCCCAGCCCACACCAATCCCCCCCCAGCCCCGCACGGATCCCCGTCGGCAGCCCCAACGATGCCCAAGCAGCTGACACCAAAGGTAGGAGGGTATGGGGGGGGCTGTGTGCGCATGCTGTGAGTGTGTGCAGTGTGCTGTGAGTGTGTGCAGAGTGCTGTGAGTGTATGCAGTGAGTGTGTGCAGTGTGCTGTGAGTGTGTTCAGTGTGCTGTGAGTGTGTGCAGTGTGTTGTGAGTGTGTGCAGTGTGCTGTGTGTAATTGTGCAGTGTGCTGTGAGTGTGTGCAGTGTGTGCAGTGTGTTGTGTGTGTGTGTGCAGTGTGTGTGTGCAGTGTGTGTGTGCAAAAAAAATGTTATTTTTTTTAATATTCGGGGTCCACGCTCAAACCGCGTTCTAAGCGATCTGCGTTATAGCGGATCACGCTATAACAGGGTTGAGCTGCATTACTTCCTGGTAAAATATTTTATAAATAAATATTAGGAATTCACTCCATTTTTTAAAAGTGGGGGCAGGGCTAGGTGGCGAGTAGATTTTTGGGTGATTTGTCAAGCACTATATATATACTAGCTGATATACCCAGCGTTGCCCGGGCGTGGAAGAGCAGGGGGCATGGAGTGGAAGGGGGGGGGGGCAAAGGGCAGGGGGGGGCAAAGGGCAGGGGGGGCAAAGGGCAGGGAGGGGGGGACTCAATCCCCCCCCACACACACACACAATCCCCCCACACACACACACACAATCCCCCCCCCACACACAATCACACAATCCCGACACTCAATCCCCCCCCACACACACACACACAATCCCCCCCCCCCACACATACAAGAACATCCCGACCCCCCACAACCCACACACAATCCCACACACAATGCCCCCACACCACACACACCACACACAACCCCCCACACACACAAGCACACAAGCCCGACACGCAAGCCCCCCCCACACACACCACGACACAAGTCCCCCCCCAACACACAGCCGCCCACCACCCCACACACACACTCAATCCCCCACACACACATACCACACACAATTCACCTCCCCCCCTCCCCCCACCACCACACACCACACAACACACCACACTTAATCAGTCCACAATTTCACCTGGGGGGGCGACATGCTCCGATCCCCCAACCCCCATGCTGCTGAAAACAGGGAAGCAGACAAGGAAGAGAAGGAGGGGCTGTGTGTGTGCAGAGAGAAGCCCCGCCCCCCTCTGCAAGACACAGACATAGAAGCAGCAGCACGGAGCTTCGGCCCCGCCCCCTCTGCAAGACACAGACATAGAAGCAGCAGCACGGAGCTTCTGGCCCCGCCCCCTCTGCAAGACACAGACATAGAAGCAGCAGCACGGAGCTTCTGGCCCCGCCCCCTCTGCAAGACACAGACATAGAAGCAGCAGCACGATCTTTGGCCCCGCCCCCTCTGCAAGGCACAGACATAGAAGCAGCAGCACGGATCTTCTGGCCCCGCCCCCTCTGCAAGGCACAGACATAGAAGCAGCAGCACGGATCTTCTGGCCCCGCCCCCTCTGCAAGACACAGACATAGAAGCAGCAGCACGGATCTCTGGCCCCGCCCCCTCTGCAAGACACAGACATAGAAGCAGCACCGATCTTCTGGCCCCGCCCCCTCTGCAAGACACAGACATAGAAGCAGCACCGATCTTCTGGCCCCGCCCCCTCTGCAAGACACAGACATAGAAGCAGCAGCACATAGCTTCTGGCCCCGCCCCCTCTACAAGACACAGACATAGAAGCAGCAGCACGGAGCGTCCCCAGGTTTCCCTGCCAGCTGCTCGCGCCCCCCCCCCAACCGTGTGTGTGTGTATGTGTGTGTGTGTGTGTGTGTTTGGCCCGTCACTCCGCCTCAGGCCAATGAGAGGTGTGCGGGGGCGGGCGGCCCAAGGGACCAATGAGATTTCCCCTAGGGACACCGGACATCCAGACAGGCATACAGTGCTTTCACTAATATAGTATAAGATATATATATATACAGTGTTCGACAATCCTATACATCTGCACGCTTGGGGCGAGTGGATTTAACATCTGGGCAAGCTCTTATTGGGCCAAGCAGCACACGTGTTTGTTTTTTTAAATTTTCCTCTATATGAGCCTGCCCCTAACGAGCAGCCATTCTTTTTCCATGAAGGACACAGTAAGTACTCTCTGTGCCTTCCCCCCTGTCCCCGGCGCTCCCGCTGCCCGCAGTTATGGAAGTGGTAGCGGGGATATCCCCTCAGGTCCCCGCTTCCCCCCGATGCCTGTGTCAGACCGCGGGGCGGGGCGGGAGATGGGAGCGGGGATGTCCCTCAGGTACCCGCTTCCCCCCGATCCCCGTGTCAGAAGGCGGGGCGGGAGATGGGAGCGAGGATGTCCCCAAAGGTCCCCGTTTCCCCCCGTGTCAGCCCGCGGGGCGGGAGATGGGAGCGGGGATGTCCCTCAGGTCCCCGCTTCCCCCCGATCCCTGTGTCAGAAGGCGGGGCGGGAGATGGGAGCGGGGATTCCCCCTCATGTCCCTGCTTCCCCCCGGTCCCGCGGTGCGGGAGATGGGCGCGGGGCAGGAGGAAGCGTGGTGGTGATGGTGCTGGTCGCGGCCTTTCCTCCCCCCCCCCGTGTGTGTAGAGAGAGAGGTGTGTGTGTGCGGCCTCTACCTACTCGACTCGCGTCCCCGGACAGACCTGTGCCGGTGGGATGATCTTGTTCTCGATGCTTTGACCGAGTGCTCCGGCCCTATTAGTGGAATGCGGGTCCTGGGCTAGCCTTTTTGCGCGACTGGCACGTTCCGTACCCATCCGTTTTACCGCCCGGGGTTGAGTGGAGGGTGCCTCAGCGGAACTCCACTCCTCCGTCCCGAGTGGATGCACTCGGTGTCTTACTTTGGCCGTGGCGATGATTGACGGGGACCGGCCTTTTATTCAATGGGTACTGTCCAGTTGCTCAGCGCCGGCCGCACTCGCGAGCCGCTCTGGCGATCTTTCCGTGGGGTTCTGGGCTTATCTTTCAAGAGATTCCAGCAATGTATGGGCGCGTGGCCCTTGTCGCCCTGGCCCCCGTGGTGGCCCGATGATGATGAGGGAAGCGGTGGGGGGGCTAGGCTGGGGGGAGGTGGTAAAGAAAACTGAGGGCCGGATTGATGGCGGTAGGGGGTAGGAGATGGCGGGGGACGGGGGACAGAGGGCAAACGGGGATGCTGATGGTTCGGGGTACGGGGGGGGGAGAGGATCCTGGCGCACAGAAGGTGCATTTTGGGTTTGCTGCGGGGAGGACGGGTTTTTTTGCGGGGCGGTGGCCCAAGTATCACGCTTCTAGTGGTTAGCTGGCAGGTGCGTGCGGTGAGGCCCCGGTCACCCTGTTAATCCGCCCGTGGATGTGCTTGGGTGCGCGTCCGTCCGGATATCGACGTTGCGCGGAGCTTTTGGCTTTGTGATGTGTGCTGATTTTTAAGAGGTCTGGTCGAAGAATTGCGGGTGCTGGGTCCACGACTTAGGGGGGGACGAAGCACGGCCGGGGGTCCCGCGGTGCCGTTCCCTTCTCCCCCTCTTTTTTACGTTGAGCCTGCCTGTGGTTTTTTCTCCCTCTTGTTCGTACGCACCCCATGGTAGCTCTCTTGTCTTGCGGGCGGTTTTTTTTTTCGGGTTTTACGACACCGCACCCACCAGTGGCTTTAGGGTCCCATCCTCCCCTTTTCCCCCGCGTTCCTCCTTCTAAACACTCCGCCTCTCCCTAACTGCCCCCCATTTACTCCCATCGCTTAGTCTTGATTTGTTGCCCACCTTACTTCCTCCATTCCCTTTTTCCCTCTTCGTTCGCCTTTCTTTCCCTTTTCCTGGCTGCCGGGAGCGGGGTGGATGGCGTTCTTTTTCAGCCGGTGGTATCTCTGTCATCGTTCAGGGTCGTCGCTGGCTTTTCTTCGCCCCGGGGGCGGCCCTCCGATTAATGTGTTTTCTCGTTGAGTCCTCTGAAGCCCCCCTACCTGCTATGGGGGGCCTGGCGCGTGCGCGACTTGCTCGATTGAGGGTCGGAAATTCAATTTCCTCAGCCTGGATACCGCCCGGGCCCTTCTATATGTCCCTTTTCGTGGTGGGGCCTGCCTGTTATTTCCCCTTCTTCCCCTTGTTGTTTCATAGCTGTGCGCCCTCCGGTCCCCTGTCCTAAGGTGGTGGTATTTCCCTGTCCTCGCCCCTCTGCCGGGCTTCCCCAGATAGTGTGTTTCGCTTCCTCTGGGATCTGTGCTCCTTCGACCTTGTTTTCGATGTGCTAAGCTTATGATCCCCTTGCTTGTTGTACCGTTTCCCGTATCATTATGTACCTCGCATGTGGGGCCCCTGGGACCGGCCTTAGCGGAGCTGTGTTTGGTGGGAGCACCTATGTAGCGGTGTCGGGGCGCTCTTTCTTCGTTTTAAGGCCATTGCTTTTTGGGTCTGCCTATCCATCCCTCTCCCCCTTTATGGTTCAGCTAGGTGAATCCATCCCGTCCCCCTGGGAAACCAACCACTGTGGCCCTCATAGTGTTTCTGTGTATGTGGTATGATGGTGTGTGGGCTGCTTCCTACAGCCAAGCCGAGGAACGAGCGCGCGCCCAGGCTAGAGCTTTTATTTGTCGTCCCCCTTGTGACAGGGGGGGGTTGTTCAAGCGGGGGGGAATAGCTATCCTTCTGGGCCCATTTCATCATCCGGGGCATTTTCGGGGTGAATCCGGTTGGGGGCGTATGGTCGGGGTTGAGGGACTGCGCGATAGGTGTGTGTGTTTATCAAACTTGTCAATTCTCTATCTATGAGGACAAATTTTTTATATGTGTGTGCGTTGTGTGTGTGTGTTGTGTGGTGTGTTGTGTGATAGTATGAGGTAGTCCAACGATTTGTCGTAGCTGTAGGGGAATGTGTGTGTGTGGGTTTGAGCGTGTGTATGTGGGGGGGTATATAATGGGAGAAATGTGTGTGGTGAGTTGTGGCTGTGTATATATGGGAGAACTGGGTGTGTGTGTGTGCTGTGTGATATATGGAGAAGAGAGATGTGTGTGTGTGCGTGGGTGTGTGTGTGTGGGTGTGTGTGTGTGCGTGTGTGGGGGGGTGTGTGTGTGGGGTGTGTGTGTGTTGTGGAAGTGTGGTAGACGAAAGAGAGAGAAATATATGGAGAATGTGTGTGTAGTGTGAATATATGGGAGAATGTGTGTGTGTGGTCGTGTGTGAGTGTGTGTGGTGGTGTGATGTGTGGAATGTGTGGGTGTGATGCTGTGTGTGTTGGGGTGTAGTGTGAGTTGTGTGTGTTCGGTGTGTGAATGTGTGTGTGATGTGATGTGTGGGTGTTGTCGTGTGTTTGAAAGTAGTGTGTCGATGTGTGTATATATGGAGAGAAGGTGTGTAGTGTGATTCGTGTGTTATGATGGGTGACATGTGTGTGTGTGTGTGTGTGTGCTGTGATGTGAGGGTGCTGTGTGTGTGTGTGTGTGTGTGTGTGTGTGTGTGTGTGTGTGCATATATGGGAGAATGTGTCTGTATGTATATGGGAGAATGTGTATGTGTGTATGGGAGTATGTGTGTGACACCAGAGGTACCCCCCCAATCTGTCTCCCCTTTCTCTGGTCTCCCCCGCCTCCCCTCTCTCTGGTCTCCCCGTCTCTGGTCTCCCCAGCCTCCCCTCTCTCTGGTCTCCCCCGCCTCCCCTTTCTCTGGTCTCCCCCGTCTCTGGTCTCCCCTGCCTCCCCTCTCTCTGGTCTCCCCTCTCTCTGGTCTCCCCCGCCTCCCCTCTCTCTGGTCTCCCCTCTCTCTGGTCTCCCCTGCCTCCCCTCTCTTTGGTCTCTCCCGTCTCCCCTCTCTCTGGTCTCCCCCATCTCCCCTCTCTAGTCTCCCCTGTCTCTGGTCTCTCTCTTTCTCTCCCCTGTCTCTCCCCTCTCTGTCTCTTTCTCTCTCCCCTGTCTGTCTCTCTCCCCTCTCTCTCTGTCTCTCTCCCATCTCACTCTGTCTCTCTCCCATCTCTCTCTGTCTCTCTCCCCTCTCTCTGTCTCTCCTCCCTCTCTCTGTCTCCCCCCTCTCTCTTTCCCCCCTCTCTCTTCCCCCCCTTTCTCTCCCTCCCCCTCTCTCTCCCCCCCCCCTCTCTCTTTCCCCCCCTCCTCCCCCCCCCTCTCTCTCTCCCCCCTCCCCTCTCTCTCTCTCCCCTCTCTGGATCTGGATATCTTATTTACCCTATATATCTTATCTGTCCTATACTACACCAAAATAACCTATACTGCTTTCTTCCAGATTTGACTCTCAAGCTTCACACGGAAGACATCGGAATCCCCCCTAACCCAGAAGACAGGTAGGGAACACCTCCCCTCCAATGTATAACATTGCGGGAATGAGGGTACCTGGACATTGAGGGACTGCGGATCAGGTAAGATCCCAGGCGGGATTGCTGCTTTAGATATTGTGAAGCGGGGACGTCCAGACACTGGTTAAGGGGTTCAGGAAACTAGTCATTCACATCTGGCTTTTATTTCTAGATCCAACATTTACACACGCACGCACGCACACACACACACACACACACACAAAACAAGGACTAATTGTAGTATAATGTAATACAATAAATACATTTATGTCAAAAACGAATGTTGTTCTGACTAGGAATTTATTAAATGTATTTTATTTATATATTTTATTTTAAAGCGGGGTTGGGGGCAGGGTTGGGGGCGGGACTAGGTGGCGAGTAGATTTTTTGGTTCGGCGAGTAGATTTTTGGGTGATTTGTCGAACACTGTATATATATATATATATATATATATATTGTGACATAGTCCAAAGATGTTAGGCAGCTTTCTGCCCCATTTTAGGTCAGAAAGTGCAGGAATAGTTAAAAATTATCCATTCCACAGCTTCACATTAACTCAGGCTGCTGGATGGAAAATCCAGACCACAGATTACAATGGGTCTAGTTCTCCCTCACCTGCTCTTCTAATCACATGCACAGGTATTTAGAGCAGAGAGGTTTGCATTTCAGTCTCTCTCCTTAGAGCCTGGGGGCTGGGGGTGTCGCTGCTCCCCTGAATCCAGTTCGGGGTGGACGGCCCCTTCAAGTATCACAGTACCAGAGGATTTGCCTGGACACTTGGGACCGAGTTCCCACCATGAACAGATAAGACAAACAAATCTTTATTGCTGTATCTAAAATACTATGATTTATCTAGTGACCCTAAATGAGAGGGCCTTCTTTTAAACTGGGGAACCAGGTTAGTTGGCCCAGCAGCAGTTAGAGGCTGATTCTGATGTGTAGTTAGATCCCTGAATGGGATAGGATTTGGTTTATTTGATTTGGTTTGGTTCTGAAAAGTGACACCGTGTGAAATGCTATAACACTGATATGAGTAAACCGCTGAAGGTTAAATGTCTGAGTGCCTCTAACCTACACATGTTAAAGCTGCAGTACCTTACTTGGATGAAAATAAAGCAGACAGAAGCCTGAGTTAAGCAACGTAATACTTTGCATGTTCCTGTTTGTTGTATAAATAACCCTAGAAGACTGTGTCGGGAAGAACCCAGACAGACGTCAGCGCTACAAAAGAGGGGCGTTTGTCACAATATATATATATATATATATATATATATATATATATATATATATATTGTCTAAATTCTGCATAAGGGTTTGGAAACTTGAGGAACTTATGTCTTTTTTACTTTCTACTATGTAATTATATACCCTTCTATCTCCCTACTCTGACGTCACAAGACATACAAAGTACCAATAACATAACTATGGCCCGGGATGTCGGGGGCCAGAAGAGACTCAGGACCCTCCCTCTGGACTCGAGATGAACCCTCCAAGGCTTACGTTAACGACTTATACTAACTGGTAGTCCCCAAAGGGGGGCGGCTGCATGTATATATGAAAGGAATTGATAGTTATTATTTACATTTCCAGACATATATATTTTTTTTTTACCTTAAAAAAAAGCCTGCAAATATTGCAAGAGAGCAAAAGCAAAAAAATAGAATATATTGGATTGTGGAAAATTTTAATTAAACACATTCCTTTTCATAATAGAATAACATAGATTTTAAAAGGGTGTAGTCTGTCTTGGTCAAATTCTTTTCATGAAAACATGTTTGTGTCTTGATGTGGCACCCAGTAGTTTTCCTGTATTCGGCTCGTGTTTATGTACGGCTGAGGTTTCTTCCTTTATTTTCGTGCTGCCTAATTACTGTACACAGAAAACGTTGCACAGGAAATGTATGAGCCACATGTGACAGTGACAGCCCCGCCGGTCCTGCACACGCAGCCTCTGATCACGTCTGTAGTGCCTGCACCGCACCTCCCTGCTTTGTGGGTTTTGTATACACAACACTACAGCTTTTCTATATTTAGGCACCACAAGCATATTTTGGGCAGGATAGAAAATTCCCCACCACCCCATTCACTGGGCGGTGATGTCAGATATGTCTATTTGGGGAAAAATAAATTGAAAGTGTGGCTGACTATGACAAACTACCCTTCCTGGTCTCTGAAGTGAGAGATCTTGGTTGAAGACCCTGTGTCCTTAAGTAGTGTGAAGTTACGCCTCTCTCATTTGACGTTTAGTCGGACGCACTGGAAGGCAGTAATTCATTTGGGACGAGTCTTGTTCATCTTGAGTGTAATAAACTATAGAGAAACCCCCGCTACTGCTTGCAATAGTGAATTAATAATGGTGGGTGTAGGTGCTGATGGGGCAATATACGAATGATAAACAATGGAGGAAAGAGCCCCAGTAGAGCACTCATACACTGTGTTGAGATGATGGTGTAAATTTAAAACTAAACTTCATTAGAAACATAGTAAAACAATGGGGATTAAAATAGGATTAAACTCTGTATCACTACGCTTAATTACCTAAGGGATATGATAGTCCCCAGGTAGGTAGTCGTTAGTGAAGCGTTGCTTGAGTACACTGGCCCCCAGCCACCTTAATTAGGGAAGCCTGGGGGAAAGCTAGATTGAGGGATTATAAATACTATTCTTATATGGAATGCCAATTATATACTTGTAGTGCATTGGTGCAATAGTATTGAAATGACACTGCTAATGGTGGGTTGATTGCACAGCCTGTAGTTAGCAATAGAGTGTCATTTAAATCCTGATAAGATAATGCACCTATGTTGCCTTAGGGTTAAATGAGCAGTGTAAATTGCTGCCCCAAGGATACAAAACAGCTATAGCTCTAGGTCATATTGTTAAAACCTCTAGCTCTAGCTGATATTGCACAGTGTAGTTATAATAAAGTGTGCTGCACTTCTAAAACCTCTTGCTAACTGCAGTAGGTGATAGATTAAATAGAGCACCGTATAGACAAATGGTGGCAGTTGCTATATAATCTGCCCCAGACCTGAAGGGTGTGCTATTTAACCATATAAGGTTGTGAACTGACTTAATCAGTAGATTGAGATAAACATAATCTCTGATATAGAGCACCATGTGTATACTGATTGCTATACCTGGAAATCCCTGTGTGGGAGTTACTGTGCCGAGTAGATGTCGCGGAGACCGGAGCGTTTTGCTGAATGCCACGAGCTGGTCTGCCCTTATGTTCTGACACTGTCCTGTGTGAATGTAATCCCGACCTTGCACATGAAGCTGAGCTTTTACAGGAGAAGGCTTCTGAATCATTCCCCGTAAATTGCGGAGGTGAAGATTACAAAGAAACCTTTATGTGCCTAATTGCAGGCACCGAAATGTAAGTGCAAATCTCACCACTTCTCAGTGCACCCTGCATGCTGTGAACGTGCCTCACTATTGTGCTTTTCTTTCTCTTGTATTCCCTTTCAACGAAATGCGCTGATCATCTTTAAAACCATCTTAAGTGTATCACATTCAGTTTGGAAGAAGACTCGCCTTGCACATTGGGACTGAGTTTTCTTTCTCACTCATTTCAAATGTCATACGAACCAAAAAAGGGGGAGGGGATGAGTACCCCCGCTCAGCTTAAAGTAGGGAGGGAGGGTGGTGCTCCTCTGAGTCAAGGTAAGTAGACAACACTATATAAATAAAAAGTAAACCCAGTTATGGTCACTCTGTCCCCCAAGTGGATGTATAATGACGTATTTAAAATAACTTTATTGATTGAATCATTAAAATATATATGGTGTAAACAACGCCACTAAGCTGAATCCTCCAAATTCAATGGTGAATATTAAGATTTTTAAATTCAATGGGGTAGTTCATTTTTTTTATAAATACTCAACTACCTGGAGGTATCTCTTTTAGAGACTTACATGTGGTAACATGGGGCTCAACTGCTTTGTCAGAGCATGCTGGGTTTTTATTCCAGGTAACATCATATATTTTCCTTTTTATCCAAGGAGTGATTGCTGGGTGCAGCAGTGAGAATTCATTCAAATGAATAAAACAGCCCAAATGAGTGAGACTTCCTTTCAGCGAGTGAGACTGTTTTCCAATGATTGAGACTAGTGATGCTCTTTTGCTCTCTCGCAGTAATTACCCGGTACTCGGCCTACCCGGCACTTTTTTCGATACCCGGAAATTACCCGGACCCTGCACCAGCGGGCTGGAACCTGGGTAATTTCCGTTCTGCTCCCTCGGTCCTCCTCTTGGAGAATGTCAGGAGCAGGTCAGCAGAAGACTTACCTGCAGCCGGTGGCGGAGGGTGAGGAGGACCACAGCGACATCGTGGGAGCAGCGGCAGTAGCTTGTCAGTAGCAGAGACACAGAGGAGCAGTGACTCGGCAAAGGACGGGTTGCTTTCTTGACTTGCACATATTGCTTTATCTTGGGCTCCTTTTGCTGTTTCTCCATTATTGCTGGATTGCTACTTCTGTGTTGCTAATAACCTTGCCTGATCTCATATACTGTTGATCCGTATTGTAGGACATTTAAGTGTATACAGGGGATCTTTACTGGATCTTGATTCTTTACTGTTGCTCTTTGTTTGCTGTATTGCTGTATCTGTATTACCAATAGCCTTACCTGATCAGATATTCAGTTGTTCCTTATTCTAGGACAGGGCGCATTGTATATAGGGGAGTGAGGATATAGGGAAGTATCTCTGGGTCCCTTTGGATCAGAGGGAACGGGCTTGAGAAAGCGGTTAGTACCTCGAAATGGTCGTTGCCCCCCTTACATACCCTCCTCCTTTTAGTGTGTTTCCCCCCCCCCCCTTGTTTTTGTAGTGTGTTGTCACCTTGTCTCCCTTTCCAACTTCCTTTCCCTAAGACTCTGTTTCCAATGTGATGTGCAACTCCAAGTCATTTTTTCCTTGTGTTCTCATTAAAACTTATAGCATATTTCAGACATACTCTTGTAGTAGAGCTTTTCTTTATAGACAGTAAGTGCTGGGACACCTTTGTATATTTTAGAGAGGGTTGTGGTTCCTTACAATGCATCTGATCTCAGACGCGCTATTAGAGAGGGTTGGGGTTCTTTACAATGCATCTGATCTCAGACGTGCTATTAGAGAAGGTTGGGGTTCCTTACAATGCATCTTATCTCAGACGCGCTATTAGAGAGGGTTGGGGTTCTTTACAATGCATCTGATCTCAGACGTGCTATTAGAGAGGGTTGGGGTTCTTTACAATGCATCTGATCTCAGACGCGCTATTAGAGAGGGTCGGGGTTCCTTACAATGCATCTGAGCTCAGACGCGCTATTAGAGAGGGTTGTGGTTCCTTACAATGCATCTGATCTCAGACGCGCTATTAGAGAGGGTTGGGGTTCCTTACAATGCATCTGATCTCAGACGCGCTATTAGAGAGGGTTGGGGTTCCTTACAATGCATCTGATCTCAGACGCGCTATTAGAGAGGGTCGAGGTTCCTTATGTAACAGGGTATGTCTTTTCTGCCTATCTTTCCCCATCCTGTTATGTAAGTCCTGCTAGTTGCAGGCTGTAAGGGGTTAATCTGCGGGCTTGTTGACCCCACTCATGCCCCTTTTATGAGTGATAGAAGTAAGTTACTCATGGCCTGTGTAAGCCTATCTGGTATAGGTATAGACCATGAACCCGCCCCTTCTTGATCCTCCTAGGACGGTGTGACCAATTTAGTTCAGTCCTGTTCCTGCTCTGGAGGAGAGAGGAAGCAGAGACCTATCATTCTCTCCCATGGCAGGATGAGCATGCTCAACCCCAGCCTTTGGCTAGGGGAACATCTGATTCAGCCACAGAGGCCCTGTAAGACCAGGGGCCATCGCCAGCCAGAGGTCTGGGAACTCTGAGACTCTGCATCGCTGTAAGGAGATCTGCAGTGAGTGCATGCCATGCAATAAAGACCCTTGTTATCATACTCCTGTCTAAGTATCAGTCCTTGGCAGGAGGGAGACATATGCAGTACTGGGGGCTGACTTCTGGACACCCTGGAGCCCACTACGGCTGGAAGCGCTAACACCAAGAGAACTAACCTAATCCTGTCCTGATCTCCATAACATCGCAGATCCAACTCAGCTCTCCTGATCCTAACAGGTATCCGCACCGCACACAGGTAGCAGAAGTTGTGCATCTTCCACTGCGGGGGGGGGGGGGGGTGAGGGAGTGAGGGAGGGAAACAGTGCTACAGTTACAATGCATCTGATCTGAAATGCACTATTAGAGGGGGTTGGGGTTCCTTACAATGGATCTGATCTCAGACGCGATATCAGAGAGGGTTGGGGTTCTTTACAATGCATCGGATCTCAGACGCGGTATTAGAGAGGGTTGGGGTTCCTTACAATGCATCTGATCTCAGACACGCTATTAGAGAGGGTTGGGGTTCCTTACAATTCATCTAATCTCATACGCACTATTAGAGAGGGTTGGGGTTCCTTACAATTCATCTAATCTCATACGCACTATTAGAGAGGGTCGGGGTTCATTACAATGCGACTGATCTCAGATTTGCTATTAGAGAGGGTTGGGGTTCCTTACAATGCATCTGATCTCAGACACGCTATTAGAGAGGGTTGGGGTTCCTTACAATGCATCTGATCTCATACGCACTATTAGAGAGGGTTGGGGTTCCTTACAATGCATCTGATCTCAAACGCGCTATTAGAGAGGATTTGGTTCCTTACAATGCATCTGATATCAGACGCGCTATTAGAGAGGGTTGGGGTTCCTTACAATGCATCTGATCTCAGACGCACTATTAGAGAGGGTTGGGGTTCCTTACAATGCATCTGATCTCAGGCGCGCTATTAGAGAGGGTTGGGGTTCCTTACAATGCATCGGAGCTCAGACTCGCGCTATTACAGAGGGTTGGGGTTCCTCATCATTTCATAATATAATTATAGTGTTCCTTAACCAAAAAAAGGTTGCACACCACTGGTGTAGACTGTTACTATGTATGCAGTGAATACATTCTAAATATAGAAAGTGTAATAAATATACAGGGATAAAATACAGGTTGCAATACAGCAGTTAATGAAACGAGAAATATGTTTGTCTTAAAGAGTTTAATAGCTAACAGAAATAATGTAAACCGTGTCATTGAAGCCCTTACTGAAACTTTGTACAACTTACCTGCATTGTTTCCGCTGCTCTTGCAGTAATTACAATATCCACACGAGGGCAGTGCACTCCTTATTTTCTTAATAAAGGCTAACTGGTCTGGGACAATAATACTGTTGTATTAAATATGTTGCACATTTAGGTCTGAGCTTTTTAAACGTGGCATCCAGGAAGAGTGCAGTGTAAATATTAACCCCTTCTCTGAAAGAGCCCTCAACATAGTTAACCCTTTAATTTTTTGCTTACACCGCAAAAATGTGTGTACCGGTTTGTCGTTGAAAAATACAAATAAAATCAAAGAGAAAGAGTGTGGTTGTTGTGCAGTAATTTTCCTTAGAAGTGCGTTCTGGGTCAGATCCACGTGCGCTTAGCCAAGTCGCTGCAACACTCTGCTACAGGTCTTCAAAATTACATTAAAAACAAAATTGTTATTGAAAGTTATTATTTTACTTATGACAGAATTAGAAATGGCCTTATTCGTGTTCTTCTGCAGCACCTTCTGCTTTTGGTTACAGAGCCGGTGGCGTCGGCTTTTTCACTGATCAGCGCATCTCATACTGTGGACATACGCCGCTCACTATATTTACCATCGCTGAAATAGGAAATGCTCCTGGGTGGGAAACCTCAGTCCGGGCATTTCACAACATCCCAGAGGAAGGCAGGCAGGAAGAGACACGTCTTAGAACTTGCTATAGCACCATTGCGAGCTGCAGTTACGGTTGCAATATAAGGGTAGTCTGTGTTATTGAGGCTAAATCCGTAAGTGGCGCTGGGATCCCATATGTTCTGCGCTCCCGCCCATTTCCTGCCAGAGAGTTCAGCAACACGTTGCAACCCAAAGAGAGAAACAGTTATTCGTTTTATTCACATTTCTATTTTTTACTCTTTATATTACAAAGTGATGTGGGATAGGACAGGTTTGTGTCCCCAGCAGCGAGCGAGCTTCAGTTTGCCAATATGTATAGGTCCTTTGATTACAAAATGGCTCTAGGTTCTACGTCTGCCTTAAAGATCTCTGCATAGTGGCTGCGTGTTCAAGCAGCCTTTGGACGCAAAGCATTTCCACACGTGCTGGAGAAATTCTGAAGATACCTGGGAGGTGCGAAAGCTTGGAGCTTATCTCTGTGTGTTGGTCCAATAAAAAGTATCACTACCTTCTCCTTCTCCCTCTTCTGTTACTCTCCTCCAGCTCCTTGTCACGGCAACACTTTGCTCCTGTCTTAGGTCGCACTTTATAGTGGGCGCGTGACGGAGTCGTGGCCGTGATGCCACGTGAGCGGTTTTGCCCTCATTGGCTGAACCGCGCGCGTGGCCCGGCAGTCGCGCGACAAGACAAAGTTATTTGTCTTTTCGAAAATCGGCCGCGCGGTCGCTCTTAATCACCCGCGCGGCCACACGAACTATGGGCGGCGTCATAGAGAAGAGGTCTGGCACACGCGTGTGCCGCCGACGCTGCCCACTATTAACGCAGCCGTATCTGAAGTTTGGGCTGGTACTCATCTTTTCTAAATAAAGTTTACTCCGGAGTATGCAACACTGCCAACTTCCCCTCCATGTTTTCCATCTTCTGCTTCTTCTGTTCGAGAGCAGTTGGTGGAACACACAGACATATGAAGAGAAGTTGCATCCTTATATATACAGTATATACTAGCTAAGAGACCCGGCGTTGCCCGGGATTAAAATTTCCCGCTCCCTCCTCACTCTACTCCCCCAGTCTTTCTCCGCTTCACAGGGTAGATACCCCTACGGGGATAGGGAATCCCTAATCAAGGAGGAATATACCTTTCAGAGGGAAGCTGCTGAACAATTATGTGTGGCTAAACCCGAGAATGAGGTAGACTGCCAGGGGTTACACCCTAATGTGTATGTGCCCTGGCAAGCGCCAGGAGTAGAGGACGTTGTGCTAGCGTGCCCCTGCCTGCAAGAAGCCCGTGTGCAGGGAGTTGAACTGTCCCAGTTACCGCTAGGCTTCAAGACAACCGAGGTGGACGGAGAAACGTTTACCCAGTGTTTTAGCACCACCTGTGACTGTTCTAGAGGTGCACTGGCGTGGGAGCCCCAATGTGACTGCTGCGGTGCCTGGTTCTTAAAGCCTATCATACCCCAGGCTACGGAACCAGCGGAGAAAGAGGCGCCTGATGGTTCTACCGAGGCGGGTGAAGCCGCTACTAGTTCTCCCACGTCAGCGATGGAGGTGGTGGAGGGGCCGTGTGCCCAGATGGACATTCTAGATTCAGGTCCTGAGCCGGAGCCGCCAAAGGCAGAGCTACAGATGTTGGAACCCCAGATGTCGGTTCCAGACCCGGTTCCCGAGCAGGAACCACCGAGACCAGAACCGCAGATTCCGGAATCCCAGGGTAAGGTGTCTATACCCCCATCCTTGTTTGGTGATTCCAGCGACCAACCACGCGGGGTGATGCGCCTGCCGGCGGACCCCTCTAGTGAAGTCACCGAGCCAACTATCTCAGTGGATACAGAGCCTGCTGTGGGTCCGTGTGCCCTAGAGGAGGTGTATCCGAATGCTGCGGATCCTGCTGTGGGCCCGTGTGCCCTGCGGTGGCCAGTCTGGCCTTCTACGATGGTACCAGCGGTCCCAGGCTTGGGATCAGTACCTGCCAACGACGACAGGGGCAAGTTGACTGTCCCAGGGGTGTTGGGTGTGAGCTCCCCGGTGATCGTGGGGCCTGGTGGCTCCAAAGGTAGGGTCACCCGGGCGATGGGCTCACCCCGTCATCGCGTCCTGGTGGAGGTGTCCTCCCCAGAAGATCTCTGCAGACCAGGGAGCGGATTTGACCTCATCAAGGTATCCGGTACAGCGGCCAGGAGCGACACTTACTCCTGCGCGAGGAACCTCCAAGCTTGGCCTTCTCAAGACACGGGCCTGCACGAAGAGGTTGTGCTGTCCGCAGAAGATGTCACCATTAAAGGGATTGCTGGAGCGGACAAAGACTGTGCTGAGACCGCTCTGGTAGCTGTGGCCTCTCCCATGCGCACGATTGAGCGTTTTGTTCGCCATGTGGTGGACCGAGGCAAGAGACTGAACCTCCCTGTCTCCCGCGAGATGAAACCGGAGGGTCCGGCGAGGGTCAATACCCAGGACCCCTCACTATTTTTTCTACAAGGGGGAGGCGGTGGTTTGGCGGTAGAGACTGATAATGAGTTCCAAAAGACTCACAGGAGTCAAGGTGGGATACCCTCACCCAATCAGTTAGGGGCACTCCACTCTGAGACTCAGCTGGCCTCGGGTATCCATGCAAGTATATTGGGTATCGGTGAACGAATGCATGTTGTATGTGATGTACCGTTTGCATGCATTTTTCATTATATAACTCTCTGTATAGTTGCTACCCAAGCGAGGTCATTGGGATTCTACAAGGGGGAGAATGTAGCCCCGGTCTTGATTTGACCTCACTGACCCCCCTCCGCGAGTGCCGAGTGGTCGCGGGTGCCGCCGGAGGCAGCGACGGACCCGCCGGCACTTCGCGAGGGTGGGGGCCAGTGCAGGGAGCGCTCGGCATCCCTGGAGCTTCGGCGGCGCACCCGGCTAGCGGGGGCCGCCATGACACATTGCACGAGCGTGCGCAGGATCGCGCATGCGCAGAAGGTACACTAAAGCCAGGGAGAAGTCGCGCGAGGGTAGGGAAGCAGAGGAAAAGGTTGCGGCGGCCATTAGGTGTTCGCGCATGCGCAGGGCAAGGGCGCACGCGGCCCCAATGCACAGACAGGTCCCGCGGGACTACAACTCCCAGGAGGCCTAGGGAGGCAGGCACCAGGTGCCTGATAGGAGCCAATAGGGCTGGAGGATTCCCAGACAGCCAGAATAAGATACATTTCGCGCGCTGTGCAACGGCAGTTGGAGCTGGGAGCAGGAAGGGGAAGGAAGAGTGCAGGGTGCGAGTGGCTCCTGCACCAGGTGAGGATCCCCAAGTCCCAGGCAGGCCCCAATCCCTGTTAGGGTAGTGGGTAATTGATAAGGGACGGCCCGAGGTAGGGAGGCTGCCCTTAGGTGTGAGAGCGTGTGCAGCGTGTGCGGTGTGTTATGGCTGCATGTTGTTGCTGCAGGTTGTTGCTGCGAGGCTAGTGCTAGTTACAGTTAGGACTGGGACGAGCGAGGGGAGTGGGATAGGTCATAACCCCTGCAGGCCCATAGGAGTTCCCCAAGCCATCAAGGTTGCTGTACTACAGGGACAGGCCCTAGGTTAGGGTTCCTGTCACGTTAGTGTCACTTAGATAGATAGGGACTCAGCGGCTGCTGCTGTTCCTGGGAAGCGGTTCGGACCCACGTTGGAGTCAGCAGAGACTATTCCAGAGTGGGACCGCCCTGGCGGTCCACGTGCCCGGTGTTCGGTTGGGGATCAGAGGACGTCATCCTACAACTGACCCTTTGTGAAGAGTTGCTGACCCGAGCACCTGAGTGCTCGGCAGGTATCATATATTCCCAAGTGCACCACCGGGCCCTTAGTTAATAGTGACTGCGCAGTCACCCACGATCTCTGCAAGAGTGCGGGACATTGGGTGGGGATCCTAAGGACACTGGGTGGGACCACTCGGTGTTGGGGGAAGCGTTTGGTGAGACGCCTTGGTTATTAGTGTCTCCTCTGTAGAGGGACACCTGCTATTCTATTGTTGATATATGTGTGTATGTTCTTAAGTAAAAGGTTATGTTGTGTTATGTTCTCTAAGCACGTTAGTAAAGTATTAGTTATTATCTATACAGTGTATGTGTGTGGTTGTATTTCTTGCCCAGGGGAATCTCACGTCACGGGGATCCTGGGTAAGTGGAGGCGCTGCGCTATGTAAATGTGTAAGTATTACCCCAGGCTCCCAGCTAGCGGAGGCTCAGATC
This sequence comes from Ascaphus truei, assembly GCA_036426205.1. Taxonomy (NCBI): domain Eukaryota; kingdom Metazoa; phylum Chordata; class Amphibia; order Anura; family Ascaphidae; genus Ascaphus; species Ascaphus truei. The sequence goes on along the minus strand of CM071569.1, from coordinate 199,458,091 downwards.
TCCTGGAGCCACAGGTGTTGTACAGCGACCAGTAGTCCCTTAGGAAGGTGTCAGAAAAAGGGCTACAACAGTATGTCTGTGGATTCTTTTCTGGTCACGATCGGCTTCTCTGGAGCAGGTATACTCAAAGCAGCGCCCTGTAGGAACAGCTTGCATTCAGCAGTACAATAAACAGGAAGTTACCGGACAACAGACTGGGTGTCCAAAGTAGCAGGATGCGCTGTTTATTGAATTCAGATCCTAATGTGCAGAGGATTTAACACAATGTTTCGGGGGGATAAGCCTTCCCTTGCAATGGCGCATCTGACAAATGGAGGTTTATCCCCCCGACACGTTGTGTTACAACCTCTGCACCTGAACCTGTGCCATCAATAAACAGCGGATCCTGCAACTTTGGACACCCAGTCTGTTCTGCAGTCTGATTTGCTAAAGGTTGTAATGTTTTTTATTAGATGAATGAGAGAGGTTTTTAAGATATGCAATAATGTATTCAGAGCTCTCAAACCTTCACAGGTCTCTTGTAGATGTAACCAGGTCACCTCTGGTCCCCCGGTTCCTCCCAGCCCCCTACTTTTACCTCTGTTGCGGGCGAGCGGGTCGCCGGCGTTCCGGCAAAGGCGCAGCCATTTATCTTTGTGCCGCGCAGTACCAGCTCGCGCATGTGCCGTAGGTTTTAGTGCAGCGGCCATCTTGCTCCACCCCGCGTATGGGCAGTAGGCTTAGCAGGCGGCGTCCATTGCACCCAAAGCTCTGCAGGGGAACTACAACTCCCATGAGCCTCTGTGATTAGGGACACAAGGCCCACAGCAGCCAATAGGGCTCACGGAATCCCCCTGCAACACACTGATACATTTGGTGTGCTCAGCGGGACCACACCAGTCGGAAGAGGGACCTCAATGGAGCAGGTAGTGTCCAGGGAGCAGTGCTCCCCTGGACTAGGCCAGATCTCCCCCCTGTGGCCCCAGATAGACCCCGACTCACAATAAGTTGTGGCTGCTACAGGGAAAGCAAATAGTTAGGGACCTTTCCCCAGTAGCTGCTTATAGTCAGTGTACAGCACCGTGAGACGCCACGCGGTGATTGCGGCCTGTGGTCTGGGACCAAAACATCTCTGTTGTAAGAGACTCTCTATGGTGATACCATCCACGTAGGAATTCACCACACGTGGAGGTTGACGTCATCACTGACGTCGACGTTGGATCAGACGGATAAATCTACAGTACCTGGATGCTGGAGCCCTGGGCAAGTACCTCAACAAGTGCACCAACATTCACAGGATATAGCTATCTCCTACAGTTTTGGGTGGGCCCTGCTCATCTCTCCTGGGCCCTCACAGGTAAACAGCCATGGACCTGTAGCCTATGCAAGATCTCCCAGGTGGGGAGGAGAGGGAGGAGGGCGTTGGGGGAAGCAGTGCTACACACTAGTAGATAAAAATGGAAACTCTACACATTGACCCTCATCCTGGGCATTGTATGAAAACAGCTGGCTGGTTTCCGGCAATTGGAGTTAGGAGTGCTGCGGTCGTCTGAGCTCTCACACAGGGGCTAGTGCACCTTCAGTCCTTGTGATCATTACGTTCTTCCACCTCCGCGTTCCACTCGTGCGTTCCAGCCGACGTCCACACGTGATGACGTCAGGCTTCCGGGTCCCGTTTACCAGACTGCCAAGACTCTACGCATTTCGCAATTAAGCTTCATCAGGAGTCAATAATTGCGTGCCACTGGGCGATGCTAACTAAATACTCTACAATGACCAATCAGGACAATATTTGTAGATCATCCCCTCGCAGGGGGATTTGTTGTGTATATCCAGATGTTACAACCGCATAAATAACCCTAAGAAGGGTCTGCAAGTGAACTAAAAAAAAAATATACATTTATACTAGTTTTTAATTAAACAGACACAATAATACAATCATATTAAAACTACATAATAAAAAGCTATTCTTATTCCTGGTGCATAAATAAATAACACTCAATTAGATAACTATTTATCCCTCACAGAGAAAAGCCTTTAGAAAATCCTCAGAGTGAACTCTATGGAGACACAGACATTCAGTTAATAATAATACACATATGAATAGCATATGGATAATCCTGGACACATGATATATATAGCTTGGCCCCCTGCAGACGCACTTACTAGAATTCCCTCCTGCTGTCTCTGTACATTCTCCCTACTTACCAATTAGATTGTAAGCTCCTCGGAGCAGGGACTCCTCTTCCTTAATGTTACTTTTATGTCTGAAGCACTTATTCCCATGACCTTGTTATTTATATGATAAGTATTACTACTGTGAAGCGCTATGTACATTTATGGCGCTATATAAATAAAGACATACAAATACAATACAATACACATAATATTTTAAAACAATCTATGGGAATATAGAGAAGCGATGAAAAAAAGAAAGAAAGAAAGAAAACATCCAACCTTTACTCAATAAATTTATATATATAAAAGTCACCTTAAAATCTATAATAATATTACAGTCTAAAACCTTTTATGTAATAAAAAATTATAAACAAAGCAATAAAAATCACCAAAAATACACAATTAAACAAACCAATCATCAAAAATACACAATTAAACAAACCAATCACCAAAAAAAGTTAAAAAAAAAACAAGAATGAAAAAAACACAATTAGAAAAAACAAGAATGAAAAAAAAAAAACTAGAAAAACCAAGCAGTAAAAAAACACAATTAAAAGAAATCAGATAGTGAGATATACCACATGGTACACCCCCAATCCGATTGGTTGAAGTACAATGTGATGGCAGCCATTTTTTTTAAAGGATGTGACATCCCTTTAAGATGATGTCACATCCTATTAAAAAATGCAAGCTGTCACATGGTAGTTCAAACAAATCGGATTGGGGATACTTCACATGGTATATCTGACAATCCGATTGGTTCTAGTACCTTGTGATGGCAGCCATTTTTTTAAGGATGTGACGTACTTCCCTTTTGATGACGTCATATACTTTAAAAAGAAAAACTGTCACATGGTACACAATCTAATTCGGATTGGGGGAATACCATCTGCCACACAAATGTGATGTCACAGGCCTTATATAAGGCCTGTCCCGTCTCATTTGACCATAAGAAGTCAACGAGACAACATCCGCCCCATTGGATTACAATATGCAGATGAAGATAAAGAAGAAAGAATAAAGAAGAAGATGGTCTTACCGGCTGTTAAGGAGCATTGCGTTGAGTGTCAAGAGGTTCCTGCTGTTGCTGATGGACTCGTAATCGATGGTGAAGACGTCAAAAGTAATAAAAACATTCATTGCATATATTTTCAGTGCATATTTTTGATGCTTGGTTTTTCTAATTGTGTTTTTTTGATTCTTGGTTTTCTAATTGTGTTTTTTTTATGATTATTTTTATTGCTTTGTATTTTTGGTGATTGGTTTGTTTAATTGTGTATTGTTGGTGATTGTTTTTTATTGCTTTGTATTTTTGGTGAATGTTTATTATTAGGTTGCCCATTGATTGCCATAGTGGCAAATCATGCACATATTATATGGGCATGATGTACCACTGTGCCAATCGATGGGTAGAGGGTGGGGGTAGTTGCCCTGGGGAGGGTGGTTAGGCATCCCGGGTGGGTAGTGGGGGAGGGGGGATTAACCCCTTAATTATTATAGCGGTTACTAACTGCTAAGGTGATTAAGGCTGCGTTATAGTGCCTTGCGACGCGACGTCGCTCCAAAGCAAATACCTGGACTCCGTCACAAGCGCTTATAGCAAGCGCGACGGAGCGACCAAAAATGTTGAAGCCGGGTAAATTTGATTTTTTAGAGACAGTCACCACATGTGACTGTCTCTAAACCAATCAAATTGCACGGCCTGCCCCTTTTAGTGACATCACTGGCCTTGTCGCCAGCGACGTCACTAAAAATCAAATTACAACTTTTGCCAGTGGCGACGGCGATGGGTGACATCATCAGTCGCGTCGTCATCGCCAGCACTATAAGTGCGGCCTAAGGGGTTAATGGCCATTAGTTTGTTTTTAATTGTAATGTTGCTGCTCATGGTGGACATGGCCACGGAGAACGGTGATGATAATTGCCTTCATCCTGGCATGGAGTAAGTAGAACTTTTAGTTTATGTTGGCTGAATAAGGTTTTCTTTTAAATGGGCAAATTAACTATTATTCAGATCTGATAATAGTAATTTTGGCCATTATTATACTGTATGTGTTGAGGGGAGTTGTTGGGGGTAGAGGAGGTGGGTAGTAGGGTTGTTGTGTTTTTTAATGTTTATTGGGGGTAGAGGGATTGGGTGAATGGGGTAGCTGCCCCAAGGGTGGGTGGTTAGGCCTCTCAGGTGGGTAGCGGGAGTGGTTAAGCCCTTCATTACCATAGCGGTTACAACTGCGATGGTGGTGAAGGGGTTAACTCCTCCCGCAACCTTCCTGGCAGGCCTAACTACCCACCCTGGGGCAAGTACCCCTTTCATCCACCCCCTCTTCCCCCAATATAGAGGGTACTCAGGTTTAACCCCTTCATTGCCTTAGCGGCTAGCTGCTAAGGTAATTAAGCTGTTTTTATTTACATTTTAATACTAGTGCACGGGAGCAGGGGGTCTCCGGAGCTGAATTGCATTGAATTCAGCCTCAGGGACCCCCTGCTTCCCGAGTTACTGGCCACGGTATGGGGTGCCGGTATCCCCATGCAATGTTTAAATCTCCCATGTCACGTGACCAGGACATCTAAACACATAGGAGATACCGGAACCCCATACCAGTGCCTGTGACGCGGGAAGCAGGGGGTCCCCGGACCTGAAATGAATGCTGTTCAGTTCCGGTGACTCCCTGCTCCCGTACACGAGTATTACAATGTAAATAAAAGCACTGCGATCGCCTGTGGGCGCTGTGCAGGGGGAGGCGGCTCTCTCTGTGCAGCTCTTACAGACTGTGGCCAGATCGTACGGGGGAGAACTTTGAGGCTGACATCACATCGCTGCTGTCCCGAGCGGTATTGGTATTTTCCTACCTCACGGTTTGTGACTTGTGGAAATGGTTTCACATTCATTCTGAATACCGTGATTACACAAATAACAAACCGTTCGGTGGGAACATGCCGCACCGTTCGATATAGCAGTGATTTTATCGAAGCTACTAGAATAGGCCCCCTTAGTGTGTAGCCATGCGTGTGTAACGGGTATTCCCCCACCCAATAGCATATAGTATGTGTGTGCGGGGGACTTAATGTTACCAGGTGTGGTGCTTTACCTGTTAGGCTCACAGGAGGCCTAAACCTCCGCCACGGGGAGCCTGGGGCATGTATAAATAATAGGAGTAACCTCGTACTCGGTGCAGCGCCTCCACCTGCGATGGCTCCCACCGGAGGGGGGAGTGGTTCGTCGCAGGACAATATATATATATCACACACACAGCATGTGAAACAACCAATAATTTTACTGCAGCAACTGTACTTATTCATATATATCAACAGGTGTCCCTCTCTAGAGGAAACACTAACTACTGCGTCTCGCAGGACGCTACCCCCTTTCACCGGGTGATCCCACCCCGTGTCCAGTAACCCCACACAATATGTCCCTTCACGTGAGATAGATATGTGTGACTGCGCAGCCACTAGTCCCGTGTAAGGCTGCGGTCCCAGTAACACCCTGTGCGCACGGCGCGGCATGCACTGTGCGTGTAAGCACCACCCCTCAATGGGGCTGGGCCCACTACGCACCGTCACGCAGAAGGTGCAGCCGCGCCGTGCGGCAGGGTTTTTCACAACTCAATACAATTGAGTTTACTCCTAGCGACGGAGGTGTGGCCACGCCCCCACCGGCGGTTCACCCAATGAGGGCGAACCAGCCTCGTGACGTTATGGCCACGCCCCCGCAAATCCCCGACCACGCCCCCTCCCGTCGCAAGCTCCCCTCTCCCTGTCAGACCGCAGATCGCGGTTAGCGCTGTGACACGCGCCGCCCCCCCCCCCCCCCCCCCCCCGCCGACAGACATTACTGGGACCGCAGCCTAAGTATAATAGAGTATAGTTGGTGCACTTGGTGAGGGTTACCTGCCGAGTACTCCAGTGCCCGGGCCTGCCAAGGAGTTACACAAAGGATCCGATGACCGCTGACCACAGGAACTACCATCCGGGGCGATCCCACCCGGATGGCTGCTGCAGCGACAGCGAAGTCTGAGCCCAGACCTCTGGATGGACGCGCAGCGTCCACTGTGTCCCTAACTGACTCTGGATAATAAGGGGCAGGGTCCCTAACCTGGGGCCTGTCCCTGAAACACTCAAAGCTACTGGTGACTCAGGGCTATCTGGGGCCTAGGGAGCTGCTGGCCTAGTGCAGGGGGTCACTGACTCCTGCACTCTACCTCCTTCCCCTAGCTGCTCCTGACGCCGACTGACTAACGTGCTCAGAGCCCGCGAAATGTATCTAATCTCCTCTGCAGGGAGATGCTGTAGCCCTATTGGCTCCCTGGGGTCATGTGGGGCGCTCCTTAGGCTCATGGGATATGTAGTCCCTCTCTAGAACCCTCTGCTGGTTGGCTGCCTCTCGCGCGCTATCACTGCGCATGTGCGAGCTTCCCTGCTGGCCACCACACAAAGATGTTCACTGCGCGCATGCGCGAACTCATGCGAAATGGCAGCGCCCTGCTTCGGGAGCGCCGGGAGTCCTCGCAACGCGATCGCGGCCCTAGCAACCGGCCGCACGCATCCCCGGCAACCCCACGAAGCAGGATCCTACCGCCCCCACTCTTGCGGTCGCCCGACGGAACCGCCATTGGGCTCGGCGGCACCCGAGGTGAGGGGGGCGACATGCAGAGGGGGACACGGCTACACGTGTAATATGTATGTATGTATGTATGTATATGTTTATTTATAAAGCACCATTAATGTATACAGTATAGCACTTCACCGCAGTAATACACGTGACATAATAATATAAAATAACAAATAATACAAATAACACACAATTGGAATAAGCGCGTCACACATACAAGTAACATTAGGAAAAGGATTCCCTCCCCCGAAGAGCTTACACTCTAAGTGAATATGCCACTGGGCCCTGCATGTATACGTACGCTATCGCAGCTCACTATAAAACCACTGTGTTAGTGAGATTTAAGTGGAAAACTATCTCTTATTCTGCACTGCAAAGCGCTGTGTGATCTCACGATTTCTGTATATAGCAGTATGAGGAGGATGGATTCTCTGCATTTTTGGACCACTGAACTCATCTTTGTTACTTTAAAAAAAATCACCTTTTTTCCCCAAAGTTTTTCTTTTTTCTTGTTCTACTTGTGTTAACACAATCTGCTTTTAAAAGCCACCTCCCAATCCAGTTCCTGTCATAATATACTATACAATCCATGTTTACTTAGTGGAATAAATAGAATACAATATATAACAGTATATTCATTTGTTTATGAACAGACCAACAAATGTATGTATGTATATTTTTATTTATATAGCGCCTGCTGTGTACTCAGCGCTTTACAAATACAATCTTGGGAACTATAATACAATAAGTGCAACAAACAAGATCAGACAATAGGATAGAACGTCCCTTTCCAGGAGAGCTTACAATCTAAGTAGTAGACTTACAGAGACAGCAGGTGAGGGAATAAGTGCAGTAGATGGCAGTGCTTGGCCACAATGGTTGATAGGAGTGACTGTGGGTGTGGTTCACTAGCCATGGTTAACTGGTTGATTGGTTAAATAGTTAAATAGTTAACAGCTTCCTTTTACTTATCTCTTACTTATTTGTATTTTTTTCCCCATTAGTTTCTCTAACAAATATATCAGAACATTCATACTCAGTCTATGAAAGGATCATATTAGCGCCAAACAGCATGTCAATAAAACATTTTATTATTCCTTTCAAAGTTTATTACACTTGTTGACAGAATTAGTCCTTATAGCAGGGACTAGTTATCCAAAGGGGCCAGATTGTAAAAATGATGTACTGTATGGGTAGGAGGGCCAGAAGAGAAATGGGACCATTCGCCGTGGCTATTTTGCTGCAGGGTTTAGGCTATTTTAGGGTTAAACCAGGGTTTCTCAGCTCCAGTCCTCAAGACCCCCAACAAGTCAGGTTTTCAGGATATCCCTGTTTCAGCACTAGGGTTGCCAGGTGTCCAGTATTGAACTGGACTGTCCTGTATTTGGACACTCTGTCCAGTAAAACATTAGAGGTAATACTGAACATGTATGTGTCCGGTATTACCTGTCTGGACATAGTGACCTGACCGGCTTGGGGGGCTGCGGTCTTTCCCTGAGCAGGGAGAGAACAGGGCTGTTGTTAGGGAGCGGGCAACTTCCTCCATCCAGATTGGCTGCTGCTTGGTAATGCAGCCAATCAGGAGGAGGTGGCAGGAGCCTAGGAGTGGTGCCAAGGAGAGGAGGAAACAGCATGGAGCGAAGAGAGGTTGTGTGTGTGTCTCGAGCACGTCGCACCTTTCACCATTGTGTTCAATATTTTTGGAGAAGCCGCCTGGCAACCCTATTCAGCACAGGTGGCTCAATCAGTGGCTCATGAGCCACCTGTGCCGAACCAGGGATAGCCTAAAAATCTGACCTGTTGGGGGGGGTCTTGAGAACTGGAGTTAAGAACCCCTTCGTTAGGGGTTAAGGTTAGGGTTAGGGGGGAAAGTTAGGGGTTACAGTTTTTAGGGTTTAGGGGTTGAGTAAAGGTTAGGAATATTAGGCATCAGGACTACTAGGGTTAGGGGTTACATTTAGAATTAGGGGTTAAGGTCTGGATGAGGGGTTACGTTAAGGTCATAGGTTGCAGTAATCAGCATTACCCAAAATGACCCGGAATTCTCCAGACTCCCAGGGTCATCGGCGGTGGCGAACTGTCCTGGTGGCCAAACGGCCGTGGCTAACCGTCTTAGACTCGGCCAGAAGACTATGGCAAAGTTATTTTAGATATGCAATGTATAAAACAAGACATAAAAACCCTTATACTTCAATCAAATAATAACAATAATGTGATACAAAATTATAATAGCATGTTACAAAAAGGAAATCATGTTTGAATCATATTTTCATCATCTTAGCTACAAAGTGAGTTTCAATGTGAAAAGTTGCTGGAACTGTTAAAAAATTAGCAGATGATTGGAGGGTCGCTCACAAAGTCTTCTCGGGCTGCTGTTGAGCATAGATATTGCGTAATCATTTTTACAAATGGTGTGTTAAAAGCTGGGTTACTTTCTTTAAAAAGATTGTGCTCTCTCCTGTAAAACCCTGTACCACTACTCTCTCTGTGGCTTATTCCCACCACTAAAATGACCAGGGAAGACAAAAAGTTAAATCAGAAGAAAGCAAAGGGAAGTAGGTGGTGCCAGCAACACTGATCATGTTTCAGGCACAAAAGCAAACAGATGTTTTGCTTCCAAACAGGACCTTTGACTTTTGTTCTTAACCGGATAAAGAGACAACCTCATTTGCCCTCTGCTCTCTGCTTGATGCAACCGTCTGAAGCTTTGAAAGAAGCAGAGATTGAAGTGTGATAGTGAGGGAGAGGGGAGGCAAATTATACTGTACAAGCTGTTTCTACCATTCATTCTGTTCTTAAAGGAGCAATTCTGCCTGCCTGTTCCTCCCCCCCCCCCCCCCCCCACCCCTTTGTTTACATAGCTAGAAGCAGGGGGTCTTCGGAGCTGAACTGCATTCATTACAGCTCCTGGGACCCCCTGCTTCGCAAGATATTTTTGGGGCACTGGTAGCCAGGGCCTCAAACAGATCTCCTGGGGCCCAGGAGTACATTTTCAACCAGCCCCAGACCCCACTGTGTCGGCGGTCTTGCAAACCCCCCCCCCCCCCCCCATTTCAAACCCTGCGAGCCCCATGCTCTATTTCCCCCCCTCTACGCACGTATTTCTCTCCCCTATCTCACTCTTACCCCCTCGCTTCCTTACTCCCTCTGTCCATCTATTACCCCCCCTCACTCAATCCAGGTTCCTTAATCCCCCTCCTCACACACATAATCCCCCTCCCCAATAATTACACCGTCCCACACACACAGAATACATACAAAAAAACCACCACCTCTAAATACAAACCCCCCAAATACATACAAACCCCAACCCCGCAAATACATAAAGCCCAGCCCACCCCCAAATACATACAAACCTCCCCCACCCACCCCCCAAATACATACAACCCCCACCCCCAAATACATACACAACCCTCACACCCCAAATACATACAAACACCCCTTTACCCACCACATACAACCCCCCCCCCCCAAATGCATACAAAAAATCCTAGCCCCCCCAAATACATACAAACACACACTTACCTTGGGGATGGTCTCAGGCATTTGGTGCCCCGGCTCTCCCCCACCGCGCCTCAGAGCGAGCATGTGATCGCAGCGTCACTGATTACCAAAGCGTAAGATGAGAAGTCCTCCGTTTCCCTGCGTCACAAAACAATCTCTCCTAGAAAAGTAGCTAAAATAGTCCATGGCGTAGGTACCACATCAGGGGGCCACTGGGTGCTGGACTTTATGACATAGTTCAGTAGTTCCCAATCTTTTTTACATTGTGAACCCCTGTTAGAGAAGATTTGTTCTGTGAACCCTGGTAACAGGAAGTGTGGGGCCCCGCACATAGCGCGTCAATTTAGTGAACCATTTAGCCTCACGCGAGTGAAACAATCTCTCTCATCCTTCTTTCTCCCTCATCCTTTCCTCTTTGTCGCCCTCCCCCATCCTCTCTCCCCTCCCCCTCTCCCTTGATCCTTCTTCCCCCCCATCCTCCTCTCTCTGTCCCCATCCTCCTCTCCCTTGATCCTTGTTCCCCCCGTCCTCCTCTCTCTTTCCCCAACCTCCTCTACCCCCCATCCTCCTCTCCCTTGATTCTTCTCCCCCCCCATCCTCCTCTCCCCACCCTCCTTCTACCCATCCTCCTCTCCCTTTATCCTTCTCCACACCCCATCCTCCTCTCTCCCCATCCTCCTGTCCATTTATCCTTCCCCCCATCCTCCTCTCTCTCTCCCCATCCTCCTGTCCCTTGATCCTCCTCCTCTCCCTCCCTCCACCATCCTCACGACTGCCAGCTCCCCTTACCTCCTATACCGGGTCAGTGGGTGAAAGGAGGGGGGGAAATGGAGGGTAGAGGAGAGGACAGCGTGAAACTGCAGGCGCCCGTAGGGTAGAGGAGAGGGGCAGTGGAAGGTAGCAGAGGATAGATACTAGGGGTAAAAGAGGGGGCCTATGGAGGTTAGAAACGGGGGGAGCAAAATGTAGCTTGGAGACTGACGTCACACGCTGTCTGTATCCCCCTACGTATGCTCCCATGTGATGCAGAGAAATATGGGGCGCATGGTTCTGATGTTATGGGGCGCATGGTTCTGAGGCTTCGCGTTGACAGCATCAGCAGAGAGTGCGCCTGCCATTACCCTTTTTTTTCTATCCGAGTGAGCTCTGAGTCCAGGTGGGGACTTGAGTCCATATGCCTATGATGTGCGTGGAGCAAACAAGGGGATACAACACTTGAGTATAACTGGTTTATATAGATATGTATTCAACGGTTAACAGTAACATCGTAATCGTTAGAAACAGGATCTCCACACACAAATAACAATACAATTCTCTTTACAGTTCACATAAGGTGTGTGTGTGTGTGTGTGTGTGTGTGTGTGTGTGTGTGTTTGTGTGTGTTGTGTGTGTGTGTGTGGTGTGTGTGTGTGTGTGTGTGTGTGTGTGTGTGTGTGCATGTGTTATTCTCTGCTTTAGAGGTCTCCCAATCCTGGGTACGCGTGCCTGTATTTGAGGTACCGGTACACCGTTGGAGCTCGTGTTTGTACTTGGGTGTAGCAGGCCTATACTTTGCAAAGGTTTGTATCGGGACCACTCTATCCTATGGTCATCGGGGGATCCCCTCCGTTGGTAGTCTTCCTCTGTACTGCTACCGAATCTCAGCTGCTGGGCTATCCGGATTTTTAGGCTGCTCTCTCCTGTCAGCCGAACTGCACTCACCCACACGGGACACGTGCAGGTCCCGTCACACCGGTTGCTCTTGATCGAGCCTCAATCCTCCATGCCCGCTCAGATCTGACTCCAACGTTCATGGCTGCCCCCTTTTAAAACCTCCTTCTTAGTCCCTCCTGCTTCCCCAGTATTTCTACTGGATCATCATTGTCACATGTCCCTTGGAGAGGAACCTGCTAGGGGGCAGTGTGCATGTGTTGCTTGCCATACACAGGGGGTTACAATTGTAGAAAAGGGTTATATTGGTAGTCTCATGCATGGGATTAGTAATGCCCCATAGTGAATGGACCTTTCAGGAATACACTTCAGGGGTTCGGGTTTAGCAACCCACAAACTATGTACAGCATACTTCTCCCATACCTAGTGAAGTATTACAAATATGTAACCCTCCCTGCCCAGCTCCCTGAGGTTATATCAGTGTAGTGGTGTAGAGGGCATCCACAACCATTTACGTAGTCTCAGCGGTTGTCAGTGGTCTGCTAGACAATGGAAAAGATGGGCGCCAGGAGTTTTTCTAGTGCATCCTCAAGCTTTATTAATATTCCCATTCTTGGGAACACTGCAGTCGCAGTACATTATTGATTGACATGGCTGCACATATTTTCCTCCATGCTGATATTAATACGTATACAGTCTTCCCTGAGTGCCCACTCTTAACACACAAGAGAGGAGCATCTTATGGTTACTTAAGTAGCCAGACCAGTAACCAGATGCCCGACCCACTTACTATATCTGGTGGGTCTGCTCCCACATCCTTGCAGTCAGTTTTACTGTGGGCCCCTGCTGAGATCCTGACCGGATCTGTAGAACATTACTATTACTTCCCCACTCCTGTTTTGGAACTGCCACTTCCTCTGGGGCCACTGAACACTGTGGATAGGGATCTGCTTGTAGGGCTGATCCCCAGACATCCTTGTGGCACTTCTGCTTGGCCCACTTAGGCATGTCTGCATTTTCTTTCTTAGGACATGTTCTTACTTAATATGGCCATAGTAAAGGATCCTTACTAATGGGGGGCCTGACCTGAACTTATACTTTGGGGAACATCTTACCTAGCTCTAAGCTCAGAAGCTTCTCTTCTGCTGCCAAGCTGGAACTCTCCACCAGACTCTTAGGGCTGGGACCCGCTGCGCCCGGTGGCGCGGGCGGCCGCATGAGCGTTCCCCACCAGCAAGGGAATCCTCCCGAGCCGGTCCCAGTCCCCCCTGGCTGCACAGCTCACTACGCACTGTGACGCGTCAGCCGGCAGGGGATTCAAGAGAATTGTAATCCCAAGCGGCGACGCGTCACGTGGTGTGGCTGTGAGTCAATGAGGAGGGGAGGCTTCGGGGAGCGGGGAGGAGAGTGTGGAGGGAAAGCAGCGATTTTAAATAAACTGCAGCACCAAGGAAGTCCCCCCTGCTCCCTCCGATCAGGCCGATCGCGGGGGCATGTAGGGATCGGGCGCGAGTGCGCGCGCCTGCCCGTGTTCTGGAGAGGGGGGCGTGCGGACGTGTGAGCGCATAGGCGGGGACTCCCAGTGGCTCCTGCAGAGGGGGCCGCCATATTTTCCTTGCTCGCGCATGCGCAGTGAGTCCCTGCAGCCGACGGCCAATTCAGAGCTTTGCGCATGCGCAGGTGAGGTGCGCGTGAGGCGGCCAATGGGAGAATAGCTCCCAAGAAGAATACAGCCCCCAGCATGCACAGGGGGGGGGCTAGGTTAAGTGGCACCAGGGAGCCACTAGGGTTGCCCGAATCCCCTGCTCAGGGAATTGATACTTTTCGCGCGCGCTAGTTCAGTCAGGACCAGGAAGAGCTAGGGGTAGGAGGTGAGTGCAGCGGTCTGTGACCCACTGCATTAGGCCAGCAGCCCCCTAGGCCCCAGTTTGGTCCTGAGCCATATTGTTGCACTTGTTGTGCTATAGGGACAGGCCCTAGTTAGGGACTCTGCCCCATTATCTGTTTGGTAGTCAGGGACAGGGCCCTGCAAGGTGGGTTCTGGGCTCAGAACGTCACCAAAGACACAGAGACTTACGGTGATATTATCCACGCCGGAATTCACCCCACGCGGTGGCGGAGGACGACGCCGGACCGGACGGAATCCCTGTCGTAGTCTGCGGAACCCGGGGCCGGAGTCCCGGGCAGGTATCATTCAACCAGTGCACCAACACTGTACAGCAACGTAAGGAGCATGCCTAAAGGGCGGGGTATCACTTGGGGACACTTAAATGGTAGAGTGGCCAAGGGCCCTGTATAGTTCATTTGGACACGGTGTGGGGGTACACGGTGGTTGGGAAGGATAATACTTTCAACGAGAGCAAGTATTGTTGTGATTCATATAGAGTATAAGTATACTTATGTGCATGTGTTCAGTAAAGACCGTTCTGTTTATACCAGTGAGTATTATTGTGTTGTGTCCTGAGAGGGACTCCTCCCGCTCCGTCGGGATCCCTCCCAGGTGGAGGCGTTGCACCACGAGATATTGTGATATATATATATATATGTACCCCAGGCTCTCCATGCAGAGGCTTAGGCTCCTGAGGGCCACACAGGTAAATAAGCACCTGTAGCGTCTGTATTCACAGGGAATACCCGTTACATATGTGACACAAGGTAATTCATTTAATATTATTTTATTGTAACCCCTCCCTCCCTGGCTCAAAAGGAGAGTCACATCAAAGTGCATTATTTATGTACAGGTGGTGCTCAGCGCCTCTATTTACCTCCTCAGGGTGCTGGCATCCTTGCAGGCTGGTATTGTAAGCGGAGATGGTAAGGAAGGGCGCCAGAAACGTTTATAGTACAAACAGTTTCTTTACTCACATATGGAATCGTACACACATCTTTGTGCACCATTGCAGTACCCTAAAGAGGCACGTGGCTTTTCATCCTTTTGCATCCTGGATATCGGAATCCCTTGCATAGCAACTGGGGCTTTCCTACATCCCACCAGATCCCTCTTACAGGGGTGCACTCTCATTCAAGGATCCCTGAAGAAGAAGCGTTACAGCTTTGAAACGCGTTGGATTAAAGATTAATTATTGCTGTGATACCTTTTACTACTAGTAACGGTTGCTGTTGCTCATTTGAGCGTTTTAGCCTACATAGTGTGGTATTACGTGCATGGTGCTTCCATTGCCCGGCGACACTGTTTTACATCCGCCTTGGTTACGCTCCGCATTGCTTCATACCCCAAGAGTGACGTCATTGGAGCGCGCGATCCGCAAGGCGGAACACCATTGCTGGATGCCGGTTGCCCTCCCCTAGTGAGCATAGATCCACACGGGTGCCTGTCACGAGCTCCAGAGACTCCAACTCTGCTACAGAGACTATCTGCTGTGATTTGTACTCTGTGCATAAAGGACATTACAGTGTGGTGTCGAGCCATACCCTTGGAATACCTGATATGCTGATTGCAGAACTACATCGTGTGAGAGACAGATGACATCAGACTAACAGCAGAAAAGGATCCATTGGGGTTACATCTTCGAGACCACCATCTCTGATGAGGAGTGTGCGGTAACTTCGTGTAACACTACACGTGAATGCTTTAAATGTTCATATATGATGTATGCAGAATACTTACCTCTTTTATAGTAAATCACGAACTTTGATATACTTCACCATTCGCGTTTTGCGCTTTTTTTGTCTTTTATCTGCTGGCATCCTTGCAGGCTGGTATTGTAAGCGGAGATGGTAAGGAAGGGCGCCAGGAACGTTTATAGTACAAACAGTGTCTTTACTCACATATGGAATCATACACACATCTTTGTGCACCATTGCAGCACCCTAAAGAGGCACATGGCTTGTCATCCTTTTGCATCCTGGATATCGGAATCCCTTGCATAGCAACTGGGGCTTTCCTACATCCCACCGGCGCCCTCTTACAGGGGTGCACTCTCATTCAAGGATCCATATCCTGTCACCCTGGGCCGAGCCCTCCCCGTCCCTACCTATTGGATGCAGGTGTGCTGGTGGACCTGTCGTTTGAGCAGCTCCATAGTGGTACTCTGAGGCCCATATCCAAGGGACTACACATGTGGAGTACCACGCACATTCCTTGTTTAGGGGGGACAAACCTCACCCTCATAATGTGGCCCAATCTTAAATAAGGGACATTCCCTAACTGCAAAAGAACGAAAGGTGACCATACATCCCTACACATATTTTCACATTTAATCTGTACATACTCTATACAAAATGAGATTCCCTATCTGTTTCCTCCTGGGAACCTGCACCTAGAAGCTTCTACAGCTCTATGTATACCCAGCAGTAACATCACAGGTCACCATGCCTACAGTGGGAGTGGCTATAATAATACTTAATATCCTACACCAGGTGGCAGGATAAACACCTTCATGAAGATGAGTGTGGCTAAGGCCTCGTCCAGGGTGCTGGCTTCGGAAGGAGGGCGTGCTGCCGTGCGAGCTGCCGTGGGACACAATGTATTCAAATTGAATACTGGTTGTCAGGGTAGCAGCTGCCCTGTCTCCGAAGTACGGAGTTGACGCTGGCTACAGTTTCAATAAACAACCCAGGTCGTTTTTTGAAGCTGCAGCAGCGTCACTGGGACCTCGGCAGCCAATGAAATCATTCTTGAGAATGATTTCAAGACTGCAACTTGGATCCCTAATCTCAGGTCTGTAGCCCCGCCCCCTCCTCGCCTCCTGAAACAGTCTGCTGGGGATGAACACACATCGCCCAGCAGACTGCCGCCCTCCCTCCCGAACGCCCGCCCTCCAACTCCTGCCTCCGGCACCCTGAACGAGGCCTAAGGTTTCTGCCTAGTAACCCTGTACCATGTGATGGGAGAGAGGTGTTACACTGCCGAAACCCATAGTTAACCCTCTAGGGCCCTTAACCCCTTTAGTGAATATAGTAATCCCAAAAGAGGGATTACATCGTTATTAACTCATCACTGGTTGAATGGGTGATGAAGTGCTGCAGCATTGAATTAACACATAATATACAAGAGAACCATAACACATTCATTCCTGGAACTGGAATGACCAACAACTGACCTTGTGAGATTCCTGCTCCCTGCTGTCCAGCCAAATTGCCATTTTGCCACTGACCATCAAATCCCACAGCTTTCTCACCAACCTCCAATGAGATCCCCATATTACACAGTCATCAATCATTCTTGGCGAGGATATCTCTTAGGCCTAAAACAGCAAGTCAATTTAAACCCATGCTCCTCTAGCTTGACCAGCACACATTCAGTACCTTCCAGTCTCAGACAGTGCAAGTCATTTTTAAATCAACCAATTGCAATCCCTTCTAACTTTCTGTGCCTCACCATAGCACTCTACATTTCTGTCCAAGGATAGCAAGGTACAACTTTTAGATCAAACTTTAAGTGATTTTGGAAACAACAGTCATTATGCAAAGTCCCCCTCCCCAATCATGTGTACTATCCCCACCTCCCTAAACAGTCCTACGTCATTACTTTACAGGCATAACACTGTCACTGCAGGCTCCTCATAGGCATCCGAACATTTCCCACATATTAAACCTTCCGACAGCGTTTCTCTTCCTTTCGGGCCGCCCAGCAAGAATCCTTGTGGTCCTTTTGCTACTCTCACCTGTCTACTGTATGTAAAAATGCTCCAATAATCAGATATCTATTGCTTCCTGACTGATCCTGCTCCCAAACTATTCAAACACAATGCAAAAGCTCCAACGCAGACACTGAGAAAGTTGCCTACCAGTCATGCAACAATAAGGGCTCTCTTTGTTGTCCTCAGCTGTATACATTCAGTTACATACTTAACTGGACACACCATCTAATCCTCCAACCCAAAAAATACATGACCACAGGCCCGTCCCTAGGCGGTAAGCAGGTAAGGCACCACCATGTGATGGGACAGCTAAACCTGAGCAGGAGATGACGGCAAGTCCTGAGGAGGTAAGTATCTCAAGAAGCAGGGGTCCCCAGAGCCGAAACTAATGCGAGTCAGCTTTGGAGAACCCCTGCTTCCTACCTGGGGGGGGGAGGGGGGACATCCTTAATAGTGCTTGCTTAAGGGCGGCACATAATCTAGGGACGATCCTGAGTCAGTCCTTTCCTTGTTGGGATATGTTGACACACCAATATAAACTCATAGTTTATCATTCATATGATAACATACCGGACTTTAAAAAAAAAAATATGATGCCAGTTTGACTTTGAGAAGTTGTTTCTGAGTGCAACAAGGACACCATTGCTTTTGTTCATAATATACTGTACTTGACTTCCGCAACCACCTTAATTCGACAGACACTTTGAGACACTTCTTCACTGACATGCAGTTCCTCAAAAAAAAAAAGCAAGGCAGTTGGTGCTCTAATTAAAGAAACCTCATAAGCACATGAACGATCAACCACAGCAACTTCCCATAAGCCATGAACAGCTCTGCTGATGCTGGTCCCGTCAAGTTGCATCGTCTGCAAACCTCTAGATGTGCTTCACTGCAAACATTTTTGCAATATCACTAAAATCCAACAACACTGTAATTGTCCCAACATACAGCTTAGCTTGTAAGTTCTTCTGGCCAGGGACCCTTTCTTATGTGTTATGACATATGATTAAATCATTGTTTACTGTAATTACTATTTTGTGTAGCACTGAGTACATAGTTGGCTGTATTAAAAAAAAAAAAATACAAGCATATAAAAGAATGAAATTATTACCAAAAGCTTGATTGATTGCAATATTACAAATTATTATTCTTGAACACTACCCTGCAGTTGTTCAACTGCCCCTCAAAATCTAACTACCAAAGTGGCTTCACTGCCCCAAAAAAGCTCTAAAGCCAAACGGCTCTTTATATCAATTGATGAATGCTGGGACAAACTCGTTATTTTGTTGCAAACGGCGCAAGCATATATCTGCGACTAACAGCGTCTGTGTATTAATCTTGCTTGCGACATCTGCCACGAGATGAGGAATGGATGGAGCATGTGGGAGGAGTCAGGGCAGTGTTGCATTTGCATATCGGCGCAGGTGTCTGTATGAAGGAATGTGCGGCTTACTTTACTTTTCTCAATGGTTGGAAAGGGTGAATCCCCTGTCACGTAATAAGACCTATTGACAGAGTCTGAGACAGCACTGAGCAAGTTAAAGCCAAAGGGCTGCCTTAGGGTTGTTATATACTGTGTGCGCGTGCCTGTGCGAAGGCGCGTCCACGTGCCGCACACGGTTTGTGTGTATACTGTGCACGAGTGAGGTACCGTATGTGTGTGTATGTATGTATATATGTGTGTGTATGTATATGTATATATGTGTGTGTGTATATATGTGTGTATGTATGTATATGTATATATGTATGTATGTGTGTGTGTATATATATATGTGTGTATGTATATGTGTGTGTTAGGGGCGTGCACTCCAAAAGA
Source organism: Ascaphus truei (assembly GCA_036426205.1). NCBI lineage: Eukaryota > Metazoa > Chordata > Amphibia > Anura > Ascaphidae > Ascaphus > Ascaphus truei. The sequence goes on along the minus strand of CM071569.1, from coordinate 199,438,749 downwards.
CGATGCATGCAAACAAGTTTAAATGCAAAGGATCATGTTAATTACTGAACCCAACTCCACAGAGATCCAACGTTTCGGTGCAAGCACCCTCACCCTGAAGGTGCTTGCAATGAAACGTTGGCTCTATGTGAGTGTGTTGAGTCATTAAATGGCCCTTTTGCATTAACTTGTTTGCATCGCTTTTTGGTGTGCACGGCCCTCCCATTACTTTAAACAACACAACCAAACAACAACATCTATTATTGTCACGGGAGACCAGGACTATAACACCAGGGATTCAATTCGCCAACAGAAATAGAGTTTTCAAATTAATGTTATTGGAACATGAAAAAGAAATATCCCACAACTATTTACAGTAAACCATACCTTACATATACACTGGGAAACTGGGGTTACCCTATAGACCTGGGTGCAGGGACCTCCCTAAGAGGGGATTGCCCTCGGTTTTCTCTTTCTTCTCCTCCCTGTAGTGTCTTCAGGAAAGATACCAAGGCCTGGCATCAGCACGGTGTATTGTGTTGTATAATATATATATATATATATATATATATTTATATTTATATATATATATCTTCATCATCTCTATCTCATCTACTCTACTCGAGTATGGTTTGGTAACGTGCACCCTCCCTATGCCCCCCCCAAAGCAATTGCACATACGCCCCCTCATGCCCCTCATCCTCTGTCTAGCAGGGTCTGCATGCCTCCGCCGTGCTTGCACCCGCGCCATAAGCACCAGCAGATCCAGCACTTCCCTGCACTGCAGCCAGGATTCTGGAATTGAATGCCATGAGCCACCAGTGTCACTTTTTGCCTCAATATAACCATTTTTTACATGGTCCCTATAGGCTATAGAGAACCATGTTAAAATGGTTATTGAGGCAAAAATTGCGACTGTGTGCTCATTTGCATGTCTTTCCCGAATCCCTTGCTGCAGTGGAAGTGCTGTATCTGGGTGATATGGGGAAAGGCCGGGTTGCAGACCTGCCTAGCATGCAGATGATATACAGTTTATTTGCACACATATATATATAATATATATATATATATATATATATATATATATATATAATATATATATCTATATATATATATATATATAATATACTTACATACAGATATATAATATAGTGTGCACAATACAATATATATATATATATATATATATATATATATACATAACGGATGTATTATTGTCAGGTTGGGGTAATGGCAGACTTGACCTTTATTAAAAACAGTCACATTTACCCTTACCGTCACACTTATGTCTCAGCAAAACAGGGTTAACTCAAATAGACAGCACTGACAAGACCACACCACAGCCTATCTATGGGTTGGGGGCTAGGCCCCTTACCAACAATAGTCAGATAAACATTTCAAAGTTGAGGTCAGTTACATTCAGGGGCCAACGGAACGAGTGTTACTGTGGCGAGTTAGCGCCTTTGTCCGTGTTTTTCCGTAGAGGTCCCCAGTACCATGTTTCTCTCCACAGTGGTCCAGTATCCTCATGAGTCAGAGAGAAATAGTCCCTGTGTGATCTCCTCAGCAGTCCAGGGAGACTGCAAAGCCTTCAGCATTCACTGCAGAAAGATCTCGAAAGGCCTTTAATGATAGCGAGCGAGCAGGAACTCAGTGCTGTGCTATAGTGTGGGGTGTGCGCAGCGGCAGTTCAGTTTTAGTTGGCTGGGTTAGTCAGCCAATTCGAAAGGGCCGCCGCACGGCGAGAGTGGGGAACGGACGACGTGGGGCAGATGAGATAAAAGAAAGCATGAACTTTCGCTGCTAAAAAAAACCGCTAACCGCACCCGGGCGAATGGTCTCCCCGTACTCTGTACGCGCTCCTTTTTTTATGTTTTTTTTTTTTTGTTGTTTTTTTTGTGTGTGTGTGTGTGGTGTCCCGTTCTTCCCCCCCCTTCTGCGCGTCTTCCTTTCTTTGCCCCTTCTTTCCCCAGACCCCCCGCCCCCCTCCCTCCCCCTACCCCCCCCTCGTCCCTCCCCCCATCCTCTCTCTCCCAACCCCCCCCGCCCCCTCCCCCCCCCCCCTACTCCCTGCCGCCCCCCCCTCGCTTCCTCTCCCACCCCCCCCCCGAGGCCTCCCTCCCTCTCTCCCTCGCATCCCTCACCCCCTCTCTCCCCAACCCACCCCTTCCCCCCCCTTCTCTCCCTCTCCCTCCCCCCCCCTCTATCCCACTCCCTCCCCCCGCCCCTACCCTCGCGGTGACCTATTCCCTCCCGTCTTTCACCTTTCGCCCACGCCACCCAAAACCCCCCCGTTAGTTTCTGTTGGCCATCAATTGTCGCCTTTTCCTCTCCCCTGTGAAAGGTCTCGACATGCCTTAAGTTCCCCTGCTCCACCATTTATAACACCTCTAATAAGGCAAAAAGCGAACCCTACCTAAGGTGCAAGAGGCCTCTTTGGCTTTAAACCTTTCTCAGTGCTGTCGTCAGACTCCGGGTCAATACGGTCTTATTACTACAAGGGGATTCATTCACTCCTTTCCAAACCATTGAGAAACTTAAAGTAAGAGCCGCATTCCTTTCATGATAACTACACCCTGCGCCGATCATCAAATGCCAGACACTCGCCGTCCTACTACACTGCCTGCCTGGAGCTCCTAGTGCCTGATACTTCCTGCCTTTTCCTCCCCCAATGCTCCCTTCCCGGGTGTCCTGGCCTGTCCGTGTCCCATATCGTCTTTTCCATCTTTCGTCCAACTCAACTCTTCCCTCCATGACAAACAACAGGCACGCTTTTAGTCGCAGATATATGCTTGCGCCGTTTCAAACAAAATAAAACGAGTTTTTCCCATCCCAGCATGTCCAGTGGCCATGCAATTTCATTATACAGCTAAATAGAAATAGATCCAAAGAGCCTTTTGGGCTTTAATCTCTTTTTTGGGCAGTGGAACACTTTGGTAGTTTAGAGATTTTGAGGGTGCAGTTGAAACAATGCAGGGTATTGTTCAGAATACTCATTTGTAATATTATATATTGCATCAATCAATCTTTTGGTATAATTTCATTCTTTATATATTCTTGTATTTTTTTTTTTTTTTTTAAATACAGAAAAAAATATACAACCCGGTGTGGAGGGAGACTAGTAAGGTGGGGTATGACTGTGGATGAGGGGATAAGAGGTAGGGAGGTTGCTGGGAGGATATAATGCAGGTCTAAAAAGTGGGGGGCTGGAAGATGTGAGTAAGTTAGCGAATAAAAAGTGGAGTTTGCTGGCATGTCCTACCCCCCCCCCCACTGATGATAGAGGGGATGCCCCTCGTTATGCCTTGAAAGTAGGGTGATCGTGCCGCTATGCCTTCTTAATGAACTCCCCTCCCCCTCTGTGCCCTGCTTCCTTGCCCTTCCGCCCGCTTCTTTAATTCATATGTCATAACACATAAGAACTGTGTCCCTCTCCCTGGCCAGAAAACTTACAATCTAAATCTGTTGTGTGGTACAAATTCAAGTGTTGTTGGATTTATAGTGATATTTCAACACATGTTTGCATTGACTCCAACCTCTAGGGATGTTTTCACTACTGATGCAAACTTTACTTGACCACAACGGGAACCAACGCCCACTTTACTTTAACCACCGAATCCCACACCCTCACATGCCAAGTTTCAGCGGGCAGCTAGCGACCAGCGGGTAAGGCGGCGAAAACTCCCCTGTCCTCTCTTTTGCCCTCTCCATTTTTCCTCTTACGTCTTCTTTTCCTTTTCTTGTTTTTTTTCCTGTTCCCTTTTTTCTTTGAGGTTTTCTCTTTAATTAGAGCACACCAACTGCCCTTGCTTTTTTTTTTTGAGGAACTGCATGTCATGAAGAAGTGGTCTCAAAGTGTTCGTCGAATTAAGGTTGTTGCGAATTCAGTAACAGTATAGTATGAACAAAAGCGAATGGTGTCCTTGTTTGCAACTCAGAAACAACTCCTCACTCTCAAAGTCAAACATGAGGCTCATATTTTTTTTTTTTTAAGTCCCCCGGTATTTGTTATCATATGAATGGATACCTATGAGTTTATTTTTATTTTTGGTGTGTAAACATATCCCAAAGGAAGGACTGACTCGAATCCGTCCTAATTATGTGCCGCCCTTAAGCAGCACGTTTAAGGATGTCCCCCCCTCCACCCCGCCCAGGTAGAGGAAGCAGGGTTCTCCAAAGCTACTCGCATTGTTTCGGCTCTGGGACCCCTGCTTCTTGAATACTATACCTCCTCACTTACCTCCTCAGGACTTGCTCCGCATCTCCTCTCTCAGGTTTAGACTGTCCCTTCACATGGTGGTGGGTCCTTACCTGCTTTACCGCCTAGGGACGGTCCTGTGGTCATGTATTTTTGTTTTGGGTTGAGATTAGATGGTGTGTCAGTTAAGGTTGTAATGAATTTATACACTAGGGACAACAAAGAGACCTTATTGTTGCATGATGGTAGGGCAACTTTCTCAGTGTCTGCGTTGGACTTTGCATTGTGTTTGAATAGTTTGGGACAGGATCAGTCAGCAGGACAATAGAATTCTGATTTGGAGCATTTTTAACATACAGTAGACAGGTGAGAGTAGCAAAAGGAGACCACAGAGATTCTGTGCTGGCGGCCGAAAGGAAGAGAAAACGCTGTCGGAAGTTTTATTTATGTGGAAAATGTTCGGTGGCCTATGAGGAGCCTGCGCAGTCAGTGTTATGCCTGTAAGTAATGACGTAGGACGTTTAGAGGGAGGTGGGGGATAGTACACATGATTGGGGAGGGGGACTTTGCATAATGACTGTTGTTTCCAAATCACTTAAAGTTTGATCTAAAAGTTTTCTACACTTTGCTATCCTCTATCCTTGGCAGAATGTAAGAGTGCTATTTGAGGCACAGAAAGTAGAAGGATTGCAATTGGTTGATTTAAAAATGACTTGCCTGTCTGAGACTGGAAGGTACTGAATGTGTGCTGGTCACTAGAGAGCATGGTTTAAATTGACTTGCCTGTTTAAGGCCTAAAGAGATTCCGCTGCCAAGAATGATTGATGACTGTGTAATATGGGGATCTCTTGAGGTTGGTGAGAAAGCTTGGTATTTGATGGCCGTGGCAAAATGGCAATTTGGCTGGACAGCAGGGACAGGAATCTCCCAAGGTCAGTTGTTGGTCCATTCCAGTTCCATTAATGAACTGTGTTATGGTTCTCCCTCATTGTTATTATGGGTGTTAATCAATGCTGCAGCACTATCTCACCATTCACCTCAGTGATGAGTTAATAACGATTAATCCCTCTTTTGGGATACTATATTCACTAAGGGGTTAAGGGCCATAGAGTGGTTACTATGGTTTCGGAGTGTAACACCTCTCTCCCATCACATGGTACAGGGTTACTAGCAGAAAACCTTAGAGGCCTCGTTCAGGGTGCCGAGGCAGGAGTTGGAGGGCGGCGTTCGAGGTGAGGGCGGCAGTCTGCTGGGCGATGTGTGTTCATCCCCAGAGACTGTTTCAGGAGCGCTAGGATGGGGGTGGGGCTACAGCCTGAGATTAGGGATCCAGTTGCAGTCTTGAAAATCATTCTCAAAATGATTTCATTGGCTGCCGAGGTCCCAGTGACCCTGCTGCCTTCAAAAACGACCTGGGTTTTTATTGAAACTGTAGCCGCGTCAACTCCGTACTTCGGAGAGGGCAGCTGCTACCCCTGACAACCATATTCATTTGAATACATTGTGTCCCACGGCAGCCGCACGTCGCACGCCCTCCTTCCGAAGCCGCACACCCTGGACAGGCCTTAGCCACATCATCTTCATGAAGGTGTTATCCCCACCTGGTTTAGGATATAAGTATATTATATAGCCACTCCCACTGTAGGCATGGTGACCTGTGATGTTACTGCTGGGTATACATAGAGCTGTAGAACTTCTAGTGGCAGTTCCAGGAAGGAAACAGATAGGGATCTCATTTTGTATAGAGTTGTACAGATTAATGTGAAAATAGTGTAGGGATGTATGGTCACTTTTCGTTCTTTTGCAGTTAGGGGAATGTCCCTTATTTAAGATTGGGCCACATTATGAGTGTGAGGTTTGTCCCCCCTAAACAAGAAATGTGCGTGGTACTCACAGATGTTAGTCCCTTGGATATGGGCCTCAGAGTACCACTATGGAGCTCCTCAAACGCAGGTCCACCAGCACACCTGCCATCCAATAGGTAGGAGACGGGGAGGGCTCGCCAGGGTTGACAGGATATGGATCCTTGAATGAGAGTGCCACCCCTGTAAGGAGGGCGCCGGTGGATGTAGGAAACCCCCAGTGTGCTATGCAAGGGATTCCGATATCCAGGATGCAAAAGGATGACAAGCCATGTCTCTTTGGGGTGCTGCAACTGGATGCACAAAGATGTGTGATGATTCCATATGTGAGTAAAGACAGTCTGTTTTGTACTAAAACTTTCTGGCGCCCTTCCTTACATCTCCGCTTACAATACCACCTGCAAGGATGCCAGCATATAAAGACAAAAAAAAAAAGCGCAAAACCGCGATGGTGAAGTATCTCAAAGTTCGTGAAATTTTATTAAAAGGAGGTAAGTATTCTGCATACATCATATTGAACATTTTAAAAGCAATTCACGTGTAGTGTTACACAAGTTACCACACCGCACACTCCTCATCAAGATGGTGGTCTCGAAGATTTATACCCCAATGGATCCTTTTCTGCTGGTTAGTCGATGTCATCTGTCTCTCACACTACAGTGTATTTCGCAATCAGCATATCGGTATTCCAAGGTATGGCTCGGACACCACACTGTACTGTCCTTTATGCAGAGTACAATCACAGCAGATAGTCCTGTAGCATAGTTGGAGTCTCTGGAGCTCGTGACAGCACCCGTGGGATCTACTGCTCACTAGGGGAGGGCAACCGCATCCATATGGTGTTCCGTCCGCCTTGCGGATCGCGCGCTCCAATGACGTCACTCTGGGGTATAACAAGTCGGTGAGCGTAACCAAGGCGGATTTAAAACAGTGTCGCCGGCATGGAAGCACATGCACGTAATACCACACTTGTAGGCTAAAACGCTCAAATAGCAACACAGCAACCGTACTAGTAGTAAAAGGTATCACAGCAATAATTAATCTTTAATAATCCAACGCGGTTTCATCAAAGCTGTAACCTTCTTCTTCAGGGATCCTTGAATGAAGTGCACCCCTGTAGAGGGATTCTGGGTGGATGTAGGAAAGCCCATTTGCTATGCAAGGGATTCCGATCCTCCAGGATGCCAAAGATAAAAAAGCCACGTGCCTCTTTAGGGGAACTGCATGGTGCACAAAGATGTGTGTACGATTCCTATGTGGAGTAAAGAACTGTTTGTTCTATAAACGTTTCTGGCGCTTCCTTACCATCACTCTCTCGCTTACAATACCACCACTGCACAGATGCCAATCGACCGCACCCTGATAGGTCCTAGGAGTACTAGAGGCGATGAGCACCACCAGTACATAATTTAATGACTTGATGTGACTCTCCTTTTAGGGCCAGGTATGGAGGGGTTACAATAAAATATATTAAATGAATTCCTAACAACCTTGTGTCACATATGTAACTGTGATCCCTGTGATACATACGCTAACCGGTGGCTTATTTACTTTGTGGTGGCCGCAAGAGCCTAGCCCTGCATGAGAGCCTGGGGTATATATAATATATATATCAAAATATCTACGTGGTGCAAAACGCTCCATCCCCTGGGAGATCCCGACGTAGGCGGAGAGTCCCTCTCAGGACACACACAAATAATACTCACTTGTATAAACAAGCGGTCTTTAACGAACACATGCACTAATTATACCTTATATACTCTTATTAATCAATGAATCACAACAACAATACTTTGCTCTCGTTGACAGTATTATCCTTCCCACCCACCGTGTAACCCCCACACCGTGTCCAAATGAAACTATACAGGGCCCTTGGCCACTCTAACTCATTTAAGTGTCCCCAAGTGATACCAACCCCCGCCCTTAGGCATGCTCCTTACGTTGCTGGACAGTTTGGTGCGGGGGCAACTGGTTGATGATACCCTGCCGGGGACTCCGGCCCCGGGTTCGCAGACTGCTACGACAGGGATTCCGTCCCGGTCCCTGCGTCGCCTCCGCCACCGCGTGGGGTGAATCCGCTTTGGATAATCTCAACCGTAAGTCTCTGTGTCTTTGGTGACTTCTGACCCCAGAACCCACCTTGCAGGTCCCTGTCGCCTGACTACCACAACGATTAATGGGGCAAGGGAGTCCCTAACAGGAGGGCCTGTCCCTATAGACAAACAAGTGCAAACAATATGGCTGTCAGGACCCACACTGGGGCCTAGGGGGCTGCTGGCCTAATGCAGTGGTTGTCACAGATGACCGCTGCACTCACCTCCTACCGCCCTACTCTCTTTCTGGTCCTTTCACTGAACTAAGCAGCGAGCGCGCCGCGAAAAGTATCATTATTCCCCTGAGCTGGGGGAGTCGGGCAACCTAGTGGCTCCCTGGTGCCACTTAAACCTAGAAGCCCCCCCCAACTTGCATGCTGGGGGCTGTATTCTTATTGGGAGCTATTCTCCCATTTCCCGCCTCACTCTCACCTCACTCTGCGCAATCGCCCCCCGCCAAAAGCCTCTGAATTGGCCCGTCGGCTGCAGGGCCTCACTGGCGCATTCGCGAGCAGGAACTATGGCGGCCCCCTCTGCACAGGAGCCACTTGGAGTCCCCGCCTATGCTCTCACGCTAACTTCCGCACCGCCCCCCTCTCCATAACACGGCAGCGCGCCACTCTCGCCCGATCCCTACATTCCCCCGCGATCTGGCCTGATCGGAGGGAGTCAGGTGGGACTTCCCTTGGTGCTGCAGTTTATTTAAAAAAATCGCTCGCTGCGTTCTTTCCTCGCACATCTTCCTCCCCGCTCGCCCCCGAAAAGCCTCCCCTCCTCATTGAGACGCATTGACATCACAGCCACAGGCCACGTGACGGTCGCCCGCTTGGATTACATTCTCTTGAATCCCCTGCCGGCTGACGCGTCACAGTGCGTTTAGTGATCTGTGCCAGCCAGGGGGGAACTGGGACCTGTGCTCGGGATGATTCCCTTGCTGTGGGGAACGCTCCTGCGGGCCGCCCGCGGCCACCGTGCTCAGCGGGTCCCAGCCCTAGTTCTGGTGGAGAGTTCCAGCTTGGCAGCAAAGCAGAAAGAGAAGCTTTGATCTTAGAGCTAGGTAAGATGTCCCCAAAGTAAAGTTCACAGTCAGGCCCCCATTAGTAAGGATCCTTTACTATGGCCATATTAAGTAAGAACATGTCTAATAAAGAACATTGCGACATGCCTAAGTGGTCCAAGCAGAGTGGCCACAAGGGATGTCTGTGGGATCAGCGCCTACCCGCAGTCCCTATCCACATTGTTTCAGTGGCCCCAGAGGAAGAGTGGCATTCCAAAACAGAGTGGGGGAAGTAAAGTAATGTCAAAACCGATCCGGCAGTATCTCATCAGTGGCCCCACTAAAACTTGACTGCAAGGATGTTGGAGCAGACCCACCAGATATAGTAATGGGTCGGGCATCTGTTTTACTCTTGGTCTCTGGCTACAAGTAACCAATAAGATGCTCCTCTCTTGTGGGTTAATAAGTGGGCATCAGGAGACTGTAACGTATTAATATCAGCATGGAGGGGAAAAATGTTGCATCTCTGTCAATCAAGAATGTACTCGACTTCAGTGTCCCAAGAATGGGAATATAATAAAGCTGAGGATGCACTAAAAACTCCGGCGCCCATCTTTTCCATTGTCTAGCAGACACTGACACCCTGCTGAGACTACGTAAATGGTTTTGTGGTGCCCTCTACCCACTACACTGATATACCTCAGGAGCTGGGCGGGAGGGTTACATATTTTAATACTTCACTTAGGTATGGTAAATTAGCTGTACATAGTTTGTGTGGTTGCTAAACCCGAACCCCGAAGTGTAAATTCCTGAAAAGGTCCATCCACGATGGGCATTACTAAATCCATGCATGAGAACTTACCATATAACTCCTTTTCTAACCCTTTTCTAACAATTGTACCCCCCTGGTGTATGCAACAACACATGCAACACACGCCGCCCCCTAGATGTTTCCTCTCCAAGGACAATGTGACAATGATGATCCAGTAGAAATACTGGGGAAGCAGGAGGGACTAAGAAGGAGGTTTTAAAAGGGGGCAGCCATGACGTTGGAGTCAGATCTGGCTTGCTGGGAGGATTGAGGCTTCGTCAAGACACCGGTGTGACGTGACCCTGCACGTGTCCCGTGTGGGGTGGTATTGGCAGTTCGGCTGACAGAGATAGCAGCCTAAACCGGATAGCCAGCGCTGAGGATCGAATAGCATACAGATGAAGACTACCAACGGGGGGATCCCCCCGATGGACCATAGATAAGAGGGGTGCCCGATACAAAAACCTTTTGCAAGTATAGGCCTGCCTTACAAAAACACCCAAGTACCCACAAAAGCACTAGCTCCAACTGTGTAAATCCGTTCCCCCCTCAAATACAGGCACGCTTACCCAGGATTGGGAGACCTCTAAGCAGAGAATAACGCTGCACACACACACACACACCACACACACACACACACACAACACCACACACACACACGACACACACACACCCACACACACCACCACCCCCACACCCACACCCCGTCCCACACAACACACACAACAACAACATTATGTGAACTGTAAAGAGAATTGTATTGTTATTTTGTGTGTGGAAATCCTTGTTCTAACGATTACTATGTTACTGTTACCGTTGAAAAACCAAAAAAAAATTACATAATCTATTAACCAGTTATACTCAAGTGTTGTAATCCCCTTGTTTTGCTCCACGCACATCATACGGCATATGGACTCAAGTTCCCCACCTGGACCAGAGCTCCTCGGATAGAAAAAAAAGGGTAATGCAGTCGCATCCTCTGCTGATTGCTGGTTCCAAAAACCTCTAACCTCAGAACCATGCGCCCCTAACATCAGAAAACCCATGATGGCCGCCACATATTTCTCTGGCATCACATGGGACAGACGGAGGTGGATACAGACAGAAAAAGCGTGTGACGTCAGTCTCAAGCGAACATTTTGCTCCCCCACGTTTCTAACCTCCATAGGCCCCCTCTTTTAACCACCCCCTATATCTATCCTCTGCTACCGTTCCACTGCCCCCGCCCCCCTCTCTCTTCCTCTTCCTCTACCGCACGGGCGCCTGCATTTTCATCACGCTTCGTCCTCTCCTCTACCCTCCATTTCCCCCCCTCCTTTCACCACTGACCCCGGTATAGGAGTAGGGGAGCTTAGCATTCGTGGGATGGGGGATGGAGGGAGAGGAGGAGAATCAAGGTACAGGAGGATGGGGAGATAGAGATGCGGATGTGGGGGAAGATAAATGGACCGAGATATTCTGTGGAGATAGTAGGATTGGGTTTGGCGAAGACTAAAGTGCGATGAGGATTTGTAGCCGTAGGGTTGGTGATCGTGATTCTTTGTTTTGATACGACTCAAGGAGCGGTGATGGGTGTTTCTAGGCCTGTTGGGGACCTCGCGGGAGTCCGGGTGGAACCCGGATCCATTGGATATGCGGTGGTACAGAGAGATGAAGGATGGTTTGGACTCCGGATCCAGGATCGTTGTCTGTGTGAGAGAGGATGGGGTAGGGCGACAAAGATGAAAGGATTCGGGCGAAGCAAGGATGGAGAGATTGTTTCACTCGCGTTAGCTAGAATGGTTCACAGTAAATTGAACTTCTCTATGTGCGGGGCCCCACTTCCTGTTACCAGTGTTTCACAGCAAATCTTCTCTACAGGGTTTCACAATGTAAAAAGATTGGAAACTACTGAACTTGTCCATAAAGTCCAGCACCCCAGTGGCCCCCTTATGTGGTACCAATCGTACGCCTCGGACTCTTTTTAGCTACTTTTCTATGAGAGAATTGTTTTTGTGACGCATTGAAACGGAGGCGTTCTCATCTTCACGCTCTTTGGTAATCAAGTGACCTGCGATCCATATGCTCGCTCTGAGCGCGGTGGGGGAGACCGGGCACCAACTGCCTGAGACCATCCCGCAGGTAAGTGTGTGTTTTGTATGTATTCGGGGGGGCTAGGATTTTTTGTATGCATTTGGGGGGGGGGGGTTTTATGTGTTGGGTAAAGGTGAAGGGGTGTTGTGTATGTATTTGGGGGTGGAAGGTTGTGTATGTATTTGGGGGTGGGGGTTTGTATGTATTTTGGTGTGTGTGGGTGGGGGATGTTGTATGTATTTGGGGGTGGTCTTGGCTTTTGTATTTGCTGTTTGTTTTTTTTTGGTTGTATTTTTTTGGTTGGGTTTGTATTTACGAAACGGTGGTGGTTTTTTTGTCTGCTTCTGTTTGTGTGTGACGGTGTACTTCTTGGGGAAGGGGGCTATGTGTGTGGGAGGGTGCTTAAGGAACCTGGATGGAGTGATGGGGGGTACTAGATTGGAACAAGAGGGCGTAAGAAGCGAGGGGGTCACAGTGAGTAGGGAGAGGAGAAATAAAATACGGTTGCGTAGAGGGGGGGAACTAGGCATGGGGCTCTTTACAGCAGGGTTTGAAATGGTGGGGGGGGGGGGTGGGTGGTTTGGCCAAGACCGCCGCACGTGGGGGTCGGGGCGGTTGAAATGTCTCCTGGGCCCCAGGAGATCTGTTTGAGGCCTGCTTTACCAGTGCCCCAAAATATCTTGCTAACAGGGGGTCCCAATGAGCTGTAGATGATGCAGTTTCAGCTCGCGAGACCCCTGCTTCTGATCTTATGTAAAACAAAGCAAACGAAAAAAAATGGGTTGGTGGTGGTGTGGGGAGGAGTAGCAGCTGGTAGAGAGGCCCCATCATCGTTTCCTTTACGTGGGCGTCTGTTCTCTGGAAGTTGTTTGAGTGTTGTGTTCTGCCAACTGTATTGCCTTTTACTCACATGTTTTCGCTCGACGGTAATACTGCCAAACCATAAACTACAAAAAAAAGAGGACTGTGGTAGTCTGTCCAATCCACTGAGAACCTCGAATGAGGATACTAGAGGTTTGTATAACGTCTTGTTCCATGCGTAAGCCCCCCGCCCCATGGAACATGGTCAATAATCTGAAGGAAGTCACTTCGGAATCACGTGTCCTGAGAGGACACACTTAAAGTGGAGAATTGCCGTGACTCCCATTTTGATAGTAGGGTGTTTTTATTCATTTTTTCGATTTGTTCAGGAATCTGCCACAACTTGTGTTTGATACAATATATACACACTTAAACTGTGTTAATCTCTTATCCTAATAATAATTATATATAAGGACATGGTGGTCCTTTGTTTTTTTTGTATTTTCTTAGGGTCTCAGAAAATGCATCTAGCCCTTTCAAAGCCAAGGGACCTGCAAAGCAATGAGTTGCAGGCCCCTCTGGCAGCGGAAAGTTAGGCCTCGTCCAGGGTGGGAAATGGCGCTCCCATCACTGACGCCCTGCTGCCCTGCGTATCCTGCAGGCTATGTGCGTGTGCGTCTGGGGGGAGCGGCACGACGTCCCAGGCGGTTCGCCCTCATTGGCAAACGCTCACGTTACAAGCAGCAGCAAAACTCATTTGGCTTGTTGACCAGATGGCGCGAGCAGATCGCGACAGCGCCGACGCCGCTCACACAGGACACTGCGGGCACAGTTCAGTCCGACGCCCCGCTCAGACCGACCCTGGCGAGGTCTTGAGCAGGTCATGATGATACCATTTAAATGGTGTTATTTTCTCTCAGGGACCTACAGAATGGGTGATTATTAAAAAAAAAATGAGATTTTTCTAAAATAGCAATTGTGGTACTGGAATATTTTTGGTGCGACGCAAACATACACTTTAATGAAGGGAAAGTGGTCGTATACTAGACGGCAAATATATAGAGGTTTATAGGAGGGAAAGGTAAGAAGTGATAAGTATATCACAAACAAGACAGTTTGTTAAATGTGACTGAATGGATGCTTCCCTTAAATATGTTTGTAAGTGTGACTTTCTACTGCATTAAAAAGAGTCCTTTGCTATATCTGGTTTGTGATAATACAACACTCTATAGTTATGAAGCATCGTTCTGTATATTTCTTGAGTTTCAATTGGGTGTCAAGTGCAGGTCCGCAATGCAACAAATTGAGTCGAAAGTAATCTAATATGCAATCGCTTTCCCACTTCAAAATCAGCTCCTTAGCATTGCCAATAAGCCGTAAAATCGATCTCGAAAAAGAACGAGAAATGCGAGGATCATTTACATTTCATTACCCAGAATCTTTGCTGCAAGTCTATTGTTGTGTGATTATGGAATTAAGCAGGTTTGTGTACCTATTTCAGATACGTGAACGTTTCATTTGCTATAAGTTTCATCCTAAAATCTGGTGGCTGGGCTTGGTGGTCCCTGAGAGAGGTTTCAGAACGATCGAGTTGGTGTTCAGGACAGTCAGCTATCCTTTGCACCAATGTATTTAACTAGAACAAGAGTCAACCAAAAACATAAAATAGATACCCGCGCACACCCAACAATGAGCTGAGGGTTGACTAGGGGAAGGGTTACATACGAACACAACAGTGGTTGTCTACACATCAGATGGAGAGAGAGATACAAAAAGTACCCAAATTGGATGCACTCGATCACTTTCACCAAAATAATGAAGTATGCATATATAATATGAGAATCTAACGGGGGGAGCTAATGGTATGAATACTCTTGGAAGTGATACCCCAAATGACACAGTGACGAATTATTGAGGCCTAAAACTATTTAATACACAATAGGTAAAAAATATGGGTATTAGTGATGAAAACCTAAAGCAGCGACCACACTGGGAGCAGCTATGCAAGTAAATAACCAAAAATCAGTCATTAAGAATGCTGTGTAGCAAGCATCTCGATGTAAGGTGAGACCGAAATACCTAGATGGGTGAAATGTGGTAATCTTATTAAGGGGGCACCCCCGGTTCCCCTGATTTCCTTTGCCACCCTGCTTTACCTGCGGGCATGGGGGAAGGGGAGCTGCGACTTCTCCCGGTTGGCGCAGCCATCGGGCCGCGCCGTTGGGTCCTGATGCTCGCGCATGAACAAGAGTGCGCATGCGCAGTATAGCGCAGTGGCCATTTGAGGTGGCACTGAGGTTTGCGCAGTGCGCAGAGGTTGGCAAAGGGGTGCTTAGCTGTGGCCAGTTAAAGTGTTGAGGAGCTTATGGGAGGTGACGGAATGCGCAGTTAGGTAGCGGAAGAATACAGGCTTTGCACATGCGCAGTAGAGAGCGCGCAGCCGGTCCCATAGGAAAGCGGTCCTGAGTGACTACACTCGAGCCTCTGGGGAGGACTATGATCCCTGTCACTGCAGCCAGCCCTGAGATGCGTTTCCGTGCAGCAGGGAATTGGTTACATGTGTGTGAGAGTCAGGAAGCGACGTGAGCACATGAGTCAATGAGACTTAGGAGACACGGAGGGGAAAGAAGGGGGGCAGAGAGCTGTGAGCTTCTTCCTAGGCCAGAAATCCCAGGTAGACTGAGGCCCTGACTCCCCACTATGAGGGTGGGTGGTCGCAGGAACAGGCCCTTAGTAAGGACCCGTGCCCCTTCATGGTGTAGCGATGGACCTAGTGACAACTCTGTGCAGTTCTTAGAGCAGGGAGAGCCTGTGGTTTCCTTGGGCAGTGCCCGAGTGAAAGGGTTTGCTGCAGTTTCCTGTAAGCTGTGTTGCTGATCAGTACTGTCCTTACTGGGGACGTCCCAGCGGAACCCCATCCACGCGACGGTACAGATCAGCGTGCCGGTAGACCCTTTGCGAGACCACCAGGCGTGCTGGACACCTGGGCAGGGTATGTTACACCCTTCCACACGTGCACAACTTTAACTTGCTCCTCAAATGTGACAGGCTGTTCACACACTTGGTGGGCTTGGACTCTTTGGAACGGGTTTTGGAGAAGGGGTGTAAGGGTATGAGCCAGGTTGGGGCAAGGGTATAGTTGTCCATCTGTGGCAGAGGGGGTAATATATATTGTTTGGATTGCTGATGTATGTGTTAAGTTACATTCTGCAATAGTAAAGACCGTTGCATTTTTAATCCAGTGATGTGTTCATTTGACATGTGTCCTGCGAGGGAACAACTCGCGCTCTGCTGGGAGCCATCGCAGGGGGAGCGCCTGCACATATAGTAGTTGTTCAGGAGGAGTACACCCCAGGCTACTCATTGGAGGAGCTCAGGCTCCTGTGAGCCTGCAGGTAAAGCACCAACGGGTAATACATATAGATCCCCTCCATGATCCCTATGCGATTGGAGGGGAATATGTTATTACATCGCCGGATGACACGTCATGGGAACAAGGTTATAGTCAGAGCATGAGTCATATTAGCCTAGATATCTTTTGGGAAAGGGCACAAATGTGCATTTCAGGTGCTGTGATGGGTTAAGAAGCTGATGTTTGCTCCCGGCATCTTTAAAAGTAAGCACAGGAAGGTTTTTTGCATAATTTAGCATGGCTTGTAGCAGATTACATGAGTAATTAGTGGCAGAGGGGAAGTTATACCTGGAAAAATGAAATATAGGGGACTGGCGCAGAAGTCTGTCTTGAATCTAGACCGTAACATAAACTTACTGCAAACCGCAGAGCTCCTGCTTGACTGATTAGATCCTTGCATTTGTGGAAGGAGAGAATGAAACTATTAGAGGCGCGCACCTAATAGAGGGAAGTGGAAAATGACACTAACCACAGAACAACGTCAAAGGCAACAAAGCACGTCACCTAAGGTTGCAGAGCACTTTGTTGGGGAAGATGGGGATGAGGGCGGGAATGAAAGCAGAAGACTATTCTTGCCCCACTCTCTGAGGAATGAACGTGCTCTTTTTACTCGAAAGAGGTAAAGGTTACAAAACAAACAAAAACATGTGTGGGTGTTTCCCCTCAGCTCCCAGCAATATGCTGTAGTGAAAGCCGCCGCCCCGTGGTCTTTCCTGCTCGTGACCTGCGACTTAGTAGCCTAGCTGTGCAAACAGAAGTGATAAGACTACTGTGTGAAAGGCGCCCACTGACTATGCTGTCCAGACGGCTCTATGCGAGCAAAGCCATTCCCTTGTGTCTGAGCTCATGACCGTTCGTATCCTATAAAGTGCTTGTTCCTCACGTGGTTAAAAAAAAAAAAAAAAAAAAAAAAGTGTAATCTACGTGAGATGCAGCTTTAAACCTCCTCACTGCCAGGAGGGTCTGCAAGGCCTGTTTGGAAAGCAAAAGGTAACGGTGTCAGGGGAGACCATCTCGATGCCCTCTAAGAGTCCCAGGTACATTTTGGCTACATTCGCATGTAAAAACAAAGGAGGGTGGGTTAGCCGGGTGGGTTCGCCATTGTAGTACAGGAGTGGTAAGGGTATGATACCGTTTTGGGCCGAACAGTATTTGATCTTACAAGGTTTGAAGCTTTATTACAGAACTACATGTACTGTTGGTCCAATAAAGTATTGTACCCAACAAGTAGTTCTGGTAAAAGCTTTCAAACTTGTAAGATATCAATGATGTTGGTCCAATAGAAGTACATACATACCCATTCTCACTTCTTGTTTACAGCAGTTGCTGCCGGCCCTGGCTTCCCCTGCTGTAGGTCTCTCCTCACTGGTCCCACGCGAGGTGTCTGATGCTGACGGAGCAAGGGCCCCTCTCACGCGGCGCGCGAAAAAGCTAGCCCAGCTGATTCATGCGATGAGACCTGGCGCGCGTCAGCAGCAGCAGAAACCTCGCGGGTGGACAGACAGTGAGGAAGAAGCCTGTAGCGGGGGAGAGCCGGGGCCCACGGCAACTGCTGTGATCAGCAGCCACCCTGCGTTCAGGAGAGGGTAATACCGGACACATACATGTCCGGTATACCTTTCATTTTATCAACGGATGGCTAGGAGTAAAAACGAGCTGTCCAGTTCATAACCGGACAAACCTGCAATCCTAATGTCATGGGTTCCAAGGTTAGGGACCACCACCCCTGCATCCCATACGTGGGAGGGTGCGTGTCATGTAAATTGCTTGCTGTTGGGCACTGCTGCCTGGCAGTGCCGCTGATGGGGGGTTAAGGCATGGACGGTGCCTGGCCTAGTGGAGAAGTTGAGCTGCACATCGTGCCACACCCCATGACACCAGACGATGGTGCTCATCCAGAAGATTTGCATCTGCATGCAGCAGCGGGATCAGCGTTGCACATGACAGGATACCAAAGGCCTCCCAACTGCAGAGGAGGGTTTTGTGTGTGTATATGTGTGTGGCAATCAACATGCGTCGGGGGCAACGTTTTGACCTCTCGGTCATTTTCCAGACTTGAGAAAGGACAGAGTGAGGTCCACACACTTGCCCCTGATGCAAGTATTTGCCAATGTATGAACTAAATCCTATTTGCGATGAAACGGGAAGAGTGCTGCGGACTTTCAAATCCTATATTATAGGACTGGTTGTGATGGCCCGTCCTTCCAGCTGCACCCCACATCTTTACGTACTATATCTCCAATTCTATACTTGCTAATTGTGTTGTGTGTGTTATATAGAATATATTTATTTTTTAAACAAACTACAATAAAGCGGCCCCACAAAGCTTGGTGCTCGAGGTCATGTGTTAAAAAAGCAGTTGATCAGATTAAAGTACCTGTCGCAAGGTTAGAGATGCTAGCTCTATGTTTCCAAAATAATTCAATCTGGAAGTAGTCGGGGATCCAATGGTGGCCATGAAGTCTACATCATAAGATAACAACTGTAGAGGCTCCTGCGGATCAATCACTGCGGTGTACTGTAACCCTGCATGGAGGTGGCTCCCTAATGGAAAAGGAGCAGGGAAATACTATAATAGAAAATGTAAGTTATGTCTGAGGTACATCCCTCCTCTGGATGGATTTCCATGAGGTTTAGAAAATAACAGTTATTCGAATTTACAGTCATGTGTAGATTCCCCCTCAACCCCCCTCCCCCCCCACCCCACCAGAAACGAACACTAAATGTCATTCGGAGAGAACTGGTTTTCATTACAGATATGATGTTTGGAAGATGGTGTATGAGCAATGTGACCTGTTTCCTGTAAAACCCTCAAAGCAGAAAGGTACAATGTGAGGGAGTGATGCAGCTGGGAAGCCACAGACAGTTTCTCTCCGTTACTGAGTACTGATCATTCATTTCTCACGCGGCACCTATATACAAGCATGGAGTCTGAGCACAGAGCTCTACTGAGAAAGCTACATACGTAACTGCTACTGGTAATTCCCTCCAAAACAAGCAGCAGAATATGAACCTTGTCACACAATTGCAGAGGTTTTATAACAGGCACACAAGTAGCGAGGGTGAGTAAAAAAAGGGACAACAAAACATCTCTTACATACAGCAAAGAGGTACACCAGCCTCACACTGGGGAGACCCAAAAGGTCGAGAACAGCGGTGTGGTATGTTCTACTGGCTAGCTTCTTTTTTAACCAGGCGTGCTGAAAAGTGGTGTAATACAAGAAGGTATAAAACTTATAGGGCTCATGTTAAAATGGGTAAGCAAGGTGGCCCATTGGTGAGTGCATCATGTGCAGTGACATTACCCAGACTCACTAGCTGCAGGGAGCACGTGAGTGCATAAGAAGATTCACTGGGGAAAGGCAGGGTTACAGAACTATAGCGGGCTGCTACGACAGGGTTTTTCGTATTTGTGGGTGTATAGTCATTAAGTGATACATATAATAATAACAGCGCAGGTGTTTTATACATCTATGTGGAGACAGTACCGGAATTGATGTGCATATGTCCAAGTTGCAAGTTCTGGGGCTAGAAGACAGCAAAGATGTCACAAATATGAGGAGGACAGATTGCTCCAGGAGGTTGTGGCTGAGTTAGTAGACTAGTTGTATTACTGAGCGGGGAGAGAAAGGAAGAAAGACGAGAGAACAAGGCGAGGGATGAGGGTGACAGAGTAGCCATTGTTGTGGGGGGTCATCTCTAAAGAAGTGACCATTAACCAAGAGGGATATAAAAAGATGAGGGGAGAAAGTGTGAAAAAATGAAGCGGGAGCGGCAGAGCAAGCGAGTGGTCGTACCTAAGTTCAACATGGCAAAAAAGGCAGCTAGCAGGGAATAGTCAGAGGTGAACTGTTTGGTCATAGTAGATGTGTGCCGAGAGGGATTAGGACTAATCCCTGGTTCTAGTGGGTTGATCCTTGTGGTGGCAGAATAATGTTATGCGGCACGAGTAAGGTAGTGGAAAGGGGACAACGATGAAATTAGTGGTAGCGTGAGGTTCAAGAGCCATAGTAGTGTCTAGGCGATAAACCATGGGAGAAGCGCAATGTTTTTTTTCTCCGTAGAACACCCCGCGTCTGTCAACGCGAGGCAGGCACTCGTCTCGTGCGCACCCCCCCCCTTTCTTACTTGTTCGACGTCATTTGACGCCGAGTTGGCATGGCGACGGGTGATAGGGCGGCATCTGCAAGAAAAAAAAACAGAAGGCGTACGTAGAGAGATGATTAGTAGCGAGGACAGGGCAGAAGTAGCTGCACCCCGCAAGAAAAAACGGCGCAATTAAGGATGTAAACGGATGAATATGTCTGAAAAGCCGATGTGAAAAAAAAAGCGGGGGAGCGATCTGAGAATATCCTGCGCCCACCACCACCGGCCCAACCCCACTGAACGAAAAGCGATATCGGGACACGCGAAAACCGACGTAAATGCCACCGTATCGAACAGATTGCCGAGTGTGAGTATAGTCCACCTCGCTACAACGAGCTATCAAAAAGGGAACATGAATGGCGGGATCACAAGGCCCGAGGTTCTGCGAAATGGGCAGAGAACACATAATGATCACATGAGAGATCTACTCTGACCATTACGGGGAACGGGATGATGCGAAGTGGGGGGCTACAGAATAGCAGTCGAAAAAGGAATGAAGGTATGACCGACAAGGGACGTTTGTTAGTTAGAAAAACAATGGTAACACCAGCTTTAGATGTGAGCAATCACAAGTTTAAGAGGACGCACACAAGCAATGTCAAGGCATAGACCCTTCACGACTGAAGAAGAAAAAAGCTAGTGGAAAGGATCACAACAGCTAAATAATTAGGACTTCAATCACCTGGTAAATCTCACGAAGCACCAGACACTGGCCAAGTAGATTTATAACTTTGTGCGGGGAACAACACACAATAATCATGTTTTTACCCCCCCCCGTACCTGGTACTCTAGGGGGGCCTAGAAAAGTCCCATATGCTTAATGTAAATACCTAACGGATAAACAGCGTGGAGCAAACAGGACAAGCAAAGTGAATATAAACCTGCTTTATATCGATATGAGGTATATCACACCGAAGTCGAAACACGAAGTAACAATCAAGTAAAAGTCGTCAACAAAGCAAGGCAGCAAAAGGAGACGAGTATACCGCACACAACAGGATCTAAACACTAAACGAAATCTACGAACCATAAGCGCACCGAGCAGGGGTGGAGGAGTAGGTAGGGTGAAGACGGAGCGAGTAAAGGAACGTTGGAGGAGGTAGGGGCGGTGTGACGGATATGTTGGACACGATGAATGGCATCGAGAATGGAGCTAGATAGGAGATGGCGATGGAGTAGGTGCGTGGGATCGTGTGTAGTGTAGGGGATAAGAACGCGGGAAATAAACACACCCAATCGTGAGAAGGTGTGGAGGGAACGCTAGTTAGTGGGTGACTGGAGAAAATGAGATGTTGTAGCTACCTGGTAAAATGTTGTTTGGTGGTGACAGAAAAGCGAGGAACCACAGACGAACGAATGATACATTTCGGACCAAGAAGAGGAAAAGAGTGTGTAATCAGAGAACGGGGAGACCAGCAAATATCCTCTTGATGTACATCAGAGAGGACGGATCCAACCGTCCCAGTGTGGTAAGAGTAGGTTATAGCGCTCGTTCAGCATGGCATGAGACCAGGACACAGGGACTGGAGCTAGGCAGGGACTGGGGAAGCAGCTAGACCAATGACGGAAATCTTTGAGGCGGAATGCTGCTAGCCCTCTAAAAAGCCGAATGCCGCACACAACACCACCAAACCCGGGACACCAGTCCTGCAAGAGGCGGTCGCGCGTCCAGACCCGGGTTAACTGCGTAGGAAATCAAGCACGTACAAAGATGCGACAAGGGCAGCAGGGAGGTCGGCAGAGATATGACTGTCCGGAAAGACCGGATCGCATGAAGCAGCACTGCACAGCCGCATATGTGATACACAGGGGAATCGCAGCAGCAGACATAAGACTTTACTCTGCCTGGAGGGCCGGCCCGTCGGTAAATCAAGGAGCCAGACGCACTTAGTCTACGAGCAGTCACAGTCCTGTTTAGGAGTGGAATTTTGTGTAGCATGAGAGACAGTAGGGCAAAGATTTACTTGGTAGTTTAGAATGAAGTAGATTGTTGGAAGATTGTATTGAGGACATGTTCGGGGACCAACATTTACAACTAGGTTAAAACACACCCCCAACTGGAATGTATTACTAAGAGGAGGGAAGGAAGAAAACGGAAGGGGGGAGGAGAAGCGAGATAAGTGGAGAAGAGCGACAGACCCGAAGAGAAAGCGGATAGACGAGATTACAAGAGGTATAAAAAAAGTAGAGAGCAGCGAGATGGGGTGGCAAAATATGAGTTGGAGAGTCGTTCTGGCACGCACATATAGGTGTTCTTACAGGTATCTATAGAAAGTGGATGACACTAAGGGAACAGGGGGTCTTAGGGAGGCGGACACATCGGAGAAGTAAAGATGTAGAAAGCTATATTAAAAAAAGAAAAGAAGACAAGGAAATGAACTAACCGGACAGGAAGGCAGACGCTTACACACTGATACAAATGGAGCTAGAACTAAAAACTCACTAATCAGGCTGAACAAACGCAACTAACAAGTAAAGGAAAAAGAGTGCACTGCTCACCCCCACCCCGAACCAATACCCTAATACGCTACATCCCCGTAAAGTAAAAGGACTATGCCCCAAGGGGACCAGTCCTACAATAAGAACCAGCACAAACACAGACTGATCTAATGCATATATCATAGAGAAAAAAGAGAGAGATGTAAACGAGAGAAAATAGTGAATGCACTTGAAGCATCCAACGAACCAAGTACGACGACTAGCGAAGTGACTAGAGTTCGGAACGCGATTATAAAAGCATTTCTCACACAACGGAAGTACACCAATCTGGATGAAGATGTTATGGGAAGAAATAGGATTGATAACTAAAGTGATTGTGGGGAGCAAGGTGTTTAACATGATGCAGTAAAAATGAAGCGTCCCACATGGTGTATCCACAATACAGGTGGAAATGTGCAGACCTCATCTTCAAGCGGCGCTGAACTGGGGTAGCAAGATGTGAGTGCAATAGTAGGAGGGTGTAATGGATAAGCCACTTTGAAAGCGGACCAAATTGGAAGGTTGAAAAAGACTTCGCAGAGCTGCAGTTATGGGGAAGTCAACAGGGAGAGTAACGCACGCACCTCGACAAGATCCTAACATGCGG
Organism: Ascaphus truei; assembly: GCA_036426205.1. Classification (NCBI taxonomy): domain Eukaryota; kingdom Metazoa; phylum Chordata; class Amphibia; order Anura; family Ascaphidae; genus Ascaphus; species Ascaphus truei. The sequence goes on along the minus strand of CM071569.1, from coordinate 199,415,292 downwards.
CCGTACAGAAAAATATATACAACAGCGGAAGATCACAACTTTGATAATGAAGAATCGTGGGGTTAAAGATCCGTGACCGGTGGAATGATTGATCATAAGAAAATGGAACCGAATAAAGAAACAAAGGACACAAAACCCCACCAAACAACCTCAGGCGGGCCTACTAAGAGTTTTCCACACCTATACGCACTTAAGAAGGTGTAAGCTATTATACGGGAGAGCGGGAGGGCATGAACATTTCCTAATGTACTTGTATGAACGGTTATTCGGTCCTTAGTCGCAAGAAGTGTGTTAATGCGTGTAAAGTGCGAAATGCCACATGAGAATGGCGCACTAGCAGGTAAAGAGATAAGACTACAGGTAAATAGTGTGTTTGTGTCGCATATTGCGGACCAAATTAAAGCCCAAATAGAAATAGTTAGGTGTCACAAATATGATGAGGAGGAAGACTTCCATGGAAAATCGATGTACATGAAAAACTAATTGTATAGTGGGGCCGAAAAAACCCACACCGCCCAAAACAATGATTGAAAACAGGTCCAGCTCTCTAGGCAAGATAACCTGGCGCAAACACTAAAAAAGTAGAAGTTAGAATTGTGTATAGAACGAGTATTTAGTGCTTTCTATCACCAAAAAATCTAGTGTGTAACAACGAAGCCGAGATGTTTCATAGAAAGGCATTAAGGAAAAAAACACAAATGTGAGATTATCTGTCACCAGTATGAGCCTTTAGGCCAAAATAGTAGTAAATAAAATATTAAAGAGCAAGACTGACCAATACTGGAGGTAATGAATAAAAACTGAATCGTGATAGCGATTGATTTGGTTATCATGGAAATGTATCAAGATAGTCACAGCATGCGCCAAGTAGAGACGGCACACAGACAGGGAAAACAACAGATAGGTATCCGTTCAAAACAAACACCAATATATGACATCATAGATTGACGTCCCGGAAGAACCAACATCAGGAAATTGCACAGTTATGTGTGAAGGTTTGTAATTAATCTTTAGACACCAAGAGTTGGCCGCCCAATGCCACTTCCAGAATATGAATCAACGGTACAGAAACGGCCCCCCATTGCGTCAGAGATGGATAGCACACGACAAGATTTAGAATGCATGAACCCCCAACAATGTAATGGAGAAGTCTGACAGACTTTCAAAAAAGGATCAAAACGTAATAAATTGTTTAGATTTAAAACTGTATATAGATATAGTCGGGATAAACCAAATCGAAAACGTTTGCGTTGAATCGGGCTAAAGCAGAAGAAGACTTGTATTGAACCTGCCCTGACAGAAGCAGGGGTTGGCAGTGTCACCTCACATAAATGAGGGGAACATAGGGTACCATCAGGCAGTATATACCTTGAAGGAGGAATTGTCGATCCATTTTCTTCAAACGATGCCACAATGATCAAAAGGGAAGAAATTGGAACATGATGGTACAATGAAGCACAGCAGTCGAAATCATTCGTTGACAACACGTAATTAACTACCCGGAGAAATGATTTAAAACGAAAGTACGAATGCGGAGAATAGGGACTTTAATCACAAAAATTGACGTGATTACAAAAACAAATACAGCCTTTGTATGCATCACAACACGATTAAGATTCACTTCCTAATTTGCCGGGTAACTCTGTCCTATATGGTTCGGTGTCTCTCTGTTTCTATGTAAAATGTATACACAAAGATTATGTAACGCGCATGTGAAAAGTTGAATGTTTCAAACATTGTCCCAGTGTGTTGTCGGAGGCCCATTGCCATAGTAACTGTTTAGAGTGACACACGAGAACTGGAATCTTGCTTTGCAGGCCCAACTGAATTCCACGAAGTTCTATTGTGGCAGGAACAAATTCCATCCCCTTGTTGTGGAGGATGAAAAGAACAGGTACCAAGTTAGCCAATAGCCAGAAAACAACAACTTTATTGTCTGATTGTTCTAAGCCTTTCGGGGACCACTTAAAGGAAATATTCATTCTAGTCAGAGTCAAAACAGTTTGTCTGAAAAAACACACACATAATTTCTTATCCGCAGCTGTCAGGGCTTCAGAGAAAATTTTGCTGGCCATGTTCCACGAGATATATTGCAACAAGGCCCAAGCACTCCAAACATAGGCAGGGTCAGCGTAACAGTGACAGGCGTCACAGAGAAGAGGAGTTTATAGCATTAGGTTCATTAGGAAAAGTCAAAGGGTAAAGTAGCCACAACATTGAAGATGTCAAAAGGTGCTGGAGGCTTTTAAACCTGGCTGAAGGGATAGGGTGCAGTGGAGAGAGAAAACTGGCACCCTTTGCAATAATTTAGGTGAGGAAGAAGTGCAGTCCGAGTTGACGACAATGGCCATTCTGGTTAAAAAGGAACCATTCTTTGTCAGACTTACAATGGAACTGAGAGAAGATCTTTGAAGGAAGGCAAGGATTTTTTTTTTTTGTACAGTACAGCCGCCTCTGGCTAGCAGGAGATGATGCGTCTCAAAGAGAGATTGTAGTTTTACACGCCCGTGTGGCCAGACACTTTCTGCTCTGTATCAGACAATACATTTGCGGTGATGTGTGGTTGCGTCAAAAAAGAAGATCATTTTTTTTTTTCTGTCTGAGACACAAACATTTTATGACGTGTTTATTTCTACTGTTTTACAAATTGGCACATGTGCGGTACATTCTGTGCTAAAACAAAAGGCTGACGCCACCTTTAGTGGATGGGAGCCAACACAGAAAAAAGTAGGAGATGTGCGCACGTTTTTAGGACAGAGTGACTTTATAAGAAGAAATAAAAAAAATAGGAGTTTTATTTAGTGGTTAACAAAACATAAGGAGGGAATCGGGACAATGAGACTTGGGATGCCCCTAGTAGATGGGGCCAAAAACAAAGGATTAAAGGCATGCCTGCTATAGGCTAGACAAACCTAGTCAGGAGGGGCAACAGCGTGAGCAAGAGGGGCGGGGCAGGGGGAGGGGCGTGCACACAAAAAAAAGCGATGCAAAACAAAGTTTAAATGCAAAAGGATCATTTAATTAGAACACACTCACAGAGATCCAACGTTTCGGTGCAAGCCCCTCACCCTGAGAAGGTTGCTTGCAATGAAAACGTTGCTCTATGTTAGTGTGTTGAGTCAAGTTAAATGGCCCTTTGCGATTAATTGTTTGATCGCTTTTTGGTGTGCACGGCCTCCTCCATTACTTTAAACAACAACAAAACACAGATTATTGTAAGACTGGAGACCAGGACTATAACACCAGGGATCAATTCGCCAGACAGAAATAGAGTTATCAAATTAATTTAGTTGGAAAAAGAAAATATCCACAACTTTACAGTAAACCACTACACACTATATTATTACAACTGGGAAACTGTTGGGGTATACCCCTTATAGACATGGGTGCAAGGGAACCTCCCTAGAGGGGATTGTCCCTGTTCTGTTTTGACTGTGAGTGTTTAGGAAACAGGATACAAGACCTACCAGGGCCATCAGCACATAGTGTATAGAGGGTATGAGAATATATAGATCTATCTATAAATTAATAGACTATATTAATAATATATAAAAATATATATATCTACGTTGAGTATATAAAAATATATCTAACTAGTGAGTATGTGTGTAAAAGAAGTGAAAAAAACCCCTCCAACAGGCAAAGCAAAATAATGCAATATATAAAAATGTATTTGCTCATATGCAGTTTATAAAGGCGAGGTACTGGCAAACAGCCCGCCTTTACCCCATTATAACAGATACAAAATTCCAACGCTAGAAAGAGGGAATTGCTGTGGAGAAGATGACATGGCAAATGAGACGCAAACACAACCGTGCCAAACAATCATTCAATTTGGGCCCTCAAAGAAACGCATTGTTAAATGGTTCCCTATGTAGGCTATAGAGGAAACCAATTGTTAGACTGAAATTGGGAACTTATTGAGGACACACCGTGGACATGTGTGCCTCATTTGACATGGGATCATTTCACCGACATATCCCTGACATTGCCAAGTAGCCGAACATAAAAAGTCAAAGGTGGCATTGGTATGCATGCAGAGGGATAATGGGGGGAAAAGAAAATGGAAGATGGGCAGGGATTGCAGAACTGCACCCTAACGACAGATGGAGCCAGATGAGCAGGTACCAGTTATAGTGGCACCACACTAAAAGGGACTAGCAATTATGATAAACTAATAATAATCATACACCTAGTTCGATAAGGAATAATATAAAGTCTATAAATACTATATATAATAGAGGAATAGAATATATATATAAGTTTAACAAATAGCAGATAGTCTATAATAGGGAGTGGTGCACAATCAATTCCATAGATTTTTAATATATAATAAGAATCATATATATCGTGATAATATAAACATAAATGGATGTCATTTGTCAGGTACTGGGAACATGGCAAGATTTGAACGCTTGATTAAAAACAGTCACAATTTACCCTTACCGTCACAATAGTCTTCAGTACCAAAAACCGGTTAAAACTCAAACATGAGCGCAAGCATGACAAAAAAGAAACACACCAACAGCCTTATCTATGGGTGAGCGGGGTAGGCCCCTACCAACATGTAGAATAAACATTGCAAATGTTGAGGCCGTTAAACTTCGGGCCAAGTTGGCTAGCAGCTACGAACTCATGGCTGATGGGGAAGAGAAGTTCCCAGGACAGGTTCTCTACACAGTGGTCCCCGTAATCTAAGGAGTCAGAGAGAAAAAAATCGTACCCTGTAGTGGGAGATGCTAATCAGCAGTTGCCAGGGAGACTGCAAACAGCCTTCAAGATTCAACTCGCAGAAAGAAAGAGGTCTACGAAAGCCTATATTAATGAAGCAGCTGAGCAAGGCCACTCCGGGGTTATAGTACGTGGGGTGTGCACGGCGCAGCAGTTTGTTGGACTGAAAGGGTTAGTCAGCATTCGAAGAGAAGGAGCATGGTGAGCAGTAGCACGGGGACGGCAAGGAGGAACAAGGAGAGGTAGTGTAGAGAGAGGGAAAGAATGAGAAGATAGAGACAGCGAAAGAGTAAGAGGATAACATATCGGTATAAGCCTATCAGGGTGACGGAGAAGAAAGAAAGGACGAGATAGAGAGAGTGGGAACCGGCCGGACAGGGAGTCAAGATGAGTAAGAAGAATGAATTTGCCGACTGCTCCGAGCGCGCTGAAAATGGTGTGTGTGTAGTGTGTGTGTGGTGCTGTGATGTGGTGTGTGGGTACAATGTTACTGACAAAAATTATTATTAGGTAATTCCTTTATTGAAAAACTTATTTAAACATACACACACACACAGACATACCATACACACAATATACACTCTACACACATTAATTATATACCACATACACAAACATACCCCTCCCCCTGCCCGCCCCCTCTTGCTCACTACGCTGTTGCCCTGACTAGGTTTCTAGCCTATAGCAGGCATGCCTTTACCTTTTGTTTTTGGCCCCATCTACTAGGGGCATCCCAAGTTGCATTGTCCCGATTCCCTCCTTTATGTTGTTTAAACCACTAAATAAATCCCTATTTTTTTTATTTCTTCTTATAAAGTGCCCTGTGCTAAAAACGTATGCGCACATCTCCTACTTTTTCTGTGTTGGCTCTCCATCAACTTAAAGGTGGCGTCAGCCTTTTTGTTTTTAGCACAGAATAGTACAGCAGCATGTGCCAATTTGTAAAACAGTAGAAATACACGTCATAAATATGTTGTGTCTCAGACAGAAAAAAAAAATGATTTCTTTTTTGACGCAACCACATCACCGCAAATGTATTGTCTGATACAGAGCAGAAAGTGTCTGGCCACAGCAGTGTAAAACTACAATCTCTCTTTGAGACGCTATCATCTCCTGCTAGCCAGAGGCGGCTGTACTGTACAAAAAAAAAAATCCTTGCCTTCCTTCAAGATCTTCTCTCAGTTCCATTGTAAGTCTGACAAAGAATGGTTCCTTTTTAACCAGAATGGCCGATGTCTCAACTCGGACTGCAACGGCTTGCCTCAGCCTAAATTATTGCAAAGGGTGCCAGTTTTCTCTCTCCACTGCACCCTATCCCTTCAGCCAGGTTAAAAGCCTCAGCAACCTTTTGACATCTCAATGCTGGCTACTTTACCCTTTGACTTCCTAATGAACCTAATGCTATAACTCCTCTCTGTGACGCCTGTCACTGTTACCCTGCCAGAGGTTGGAGTGCTTGGGCCTTGTTGCACATATAGCCGTGGAACAGGCCAGCAAAATGTTTCTCTGAAGCCCTGACAGCTGCAGGATAAGAAATTATGTGTGTGTGTTTTTCAGACAAACTGGTTTTGACTCTGACTAAGAATGAATATTCCTTTAAGTGGTCCCGAAAGGCTTAGAACAATCAGACAATAAAGTTGTTTGATGTTTTCCTGGCTATTGGCTAACTTGGTACTTGCTTCACTCCACAAAGGGATGGGAAGTTCTGCCACATAGAACTTCAGTAGAGCAGGGGCCTGCAAAGCAATGTATTCCAGTTCTCTTTGTCACCTAAACAGTTAACATGGCAAGGCCTCAGAAACAACATGGGACAATGGTTTGAAAACATTCAACTTTTTCAAATGCCTGGTTAAAAATCATTTGGTATACATTTACATAGCAGACAGGAGAACACCTATAGGAGAAAGTGACAGGCATAGGAAGGAAATTATGTGTGTAGAATGCATACAAAGGCTGGTAGTTTGGTTAAAGCCGTAATTTTGGTATATAAATCCCGTATTAAGTCGGCATTGTACTTTCGTTTTAATATGACGGGAGTTTTACTTGTCACACCAGCTGTCACAATTCTGCGCTTTTTGATCATTGTGCATCGCTTTGAAGAAAATGATCACAATACTCCTATGTACCTATTTTCTCATTGTATGTGAGGTGACCACCCAACCCTGCTTGTCAAGGGCAGGTTCAGACAATGCTTCTGCTTTAGCTCCGATTCAAACGTGCAACGGTTGCGATTTGTTTACCAGACTAGATATTAGATACAGTTTTAAATCAAACAATTATAAGCGTTTTGAAATCCTTTTTGAAAGTCTGAACGTCTCCAGTTACAGTGTGGGGGATCATCATTCTAAATCTTGTCTGTCTAGTCCAGCTCTGTACGCAATGGGGCCTTATGTACCGAGAGCATATTTGGAAGTGCATTGGGCGCCAACATCTTGGTGCTAAAAAGTAATACAAACCTTCACAAACTGTGCATCCTGAGGTGGTTCCGGGACGTCATACATATGATGCATAGTATTGTTGTTTGAAAGAAGTTTGCCGCATTGCGTCATGTTGAATATCTGATACAATTTCCATTAAAAAAATCGTACATTTTTTATTCATACCCAGTATTGGTAGATGTAAATATTAGTGTAATATTATGCCTAAGAGCAATACTGTGACAATAATACATTTTCTTAACCTATTTAATGAAACATCTGCGCTTCGTCAAATAGATTTTTGGTTGATATATAGCAACTTAATACTGTTCTAACAATATAACTAGACTTTTTAGGGTTTGCGCCAGGTTTAACTTGCCAGATGAGCTTGACACAGGTTCAACAAGTTTTGGGGGGCCATATACAATTATTTTTAGTACATATCATTTACATGTGAGAGTCGTGTGCTCCAATATACTTGACCAAAAATATTTTGGATGCTTAAGGCGCACATAGGAGTACACAAACACAATATGTACAGTATATCTTTATTTGTATAGCGCCATCCATGTGCATGGCACTTTACAGCAGTAACACACGTGACATAATAGGAATAACCGCTTCATACATAAAAGTAACATTAGGGAAAGTCATCCCTGCCCCGAAAAGCTTACAATCTAAGTGGTAAGTAGGGAAAACTTAGTAGGGAGGGGGTGGGGGGTGTTATGGTCAGTGCATATGACAGTATCAGCCGACGGAGCTACCCAAGTGCTTCATTAAAGGTGTGATTTCCGTGTGTTAATTTGACGGCAGCATTATTATTTGCGAGGCGTGGTACATGGGCCCCAATAAATTCATCTGCGAAGAACTCCAATGTTGGTCCGCTAAAAGTTATCAACACCTACAGCACAAATCTGCTCCCCCAGCCCCGCTGATGAGGTCTATTCCATGTTTGTGGAAACAATTGGGGACAGATTAGCATCAGTAAACCCACCTGCTACATCAGATTACAATGTTTCCAAACATAACCAGGGTAACATTTGAGAAATGATTTAAAAGTACCTATGCTGGTCACATTTTGGTAAAGGCATTTATCTCTTCTTTTTATCCTATGAAGCCATTAGATCAGTTTGGTTCTATGTAGGACTGGTCCCCTGGGGCATAGTAGTATATTTAGGATGAGGACGAGGGTATGGGGGGGGGGGGGGGGGGGGCTATTACTTAGGGTTGTTAGCTATATATTTAGTTCAGCAGGACAGGTTAATCCAGTCCACGTTTTCATTTCACTTTTGTTTTTAATGCTACATGAGATATAGATCCCCAAATACCCAGTTAAAATACTAAAAAAATGGCCAGACATAATCAGACAAGGGAACAATTAACTTAATTAAACAATATTAATAATCAGTGGGGGTTAAGGAAAATGGTGCCGAACCCCAAGAAAATTAAAATTTATATCTAAACTACAGTAAATAATTCAATCTTAAATACAAAAATACAGTCGAAAACATACCTGACCCTGAAAGCGGTAGAAAGACTGGGGAAAGAGAGAATAAGGAGAATGAGCTGAAAAAGGGGGCAGCCATGGACGTTTGAGTCAGATCTGCACGGGCCTGGAGGATTGAGGCTTGATCTAGAGTAACCGGTGTGACGGGACCTGCACGTGTCCCGTGTGGGTGAGTGCAGTTCGGCTGAGAGGAGAGAGCAGCCTAAAGATCCGCATAGCCCAGCAGCTGAGATTCGGCAGCAGTACAGAGGAAGACTACCAACGGAGGGATCCCCCGATGAACATAGGATATAGTGGTACCGATACAAACCCTGCAAAGTATAGGTCTGCTACACCCAAGTACAAACATGAGCTCCAATGGTGTACTGGTAAAACACACACACACACACACACACACACACACACACACACACACACACACACACACACACACACACACCGTATGTGAACTTATTGAGAATTGTATTGTTATTTGTGTGCGGAGATCCTGTGTCGCTGACGATTACGATGTTACTGTTAACCGTTGAATACATATATCTATATAAAGCAGTTATATTCAAGTGCTTGTTTGCTCCACGCACGTGAGGTATTTATCATAAGCATATGGACTCAGGCCCCCACCTAAGTACCAGGTACAGTAAAATAGAGGGGTTTCACAAGTATAAATAACTTCCCAGTGTAGGTGTGAGATTTACCAGGGGATGAAGTCCTGAGTATTAGGTTTGCTCCAAGTTTCTGTCAAGTGAAGTCTATGCCAATACATGTGGCGCCTTATAAACTGATGTCAAATAAAGCGTTTACATGTTCTACAAACGTCCCTGGCACTCATCCTTTTTCTATCTGCTTATTCTACCCAGCACCCAGCACAGGTATGAGAGACTGAGCACTGTCACTGCATATAGCAGAACGGATGTGACCTCCTTGAGAGCCGGGTACGTAGGGATATACTAGACCAACGGTGCGCAAAGTGGGGGGCCCGAGAATCGCTGGGGGGGGGGGGGGGGGGGGGAGTATACAGAGGCCCCCGCACGCTTTCAGAATACATTTAAATTAATGCCGGGGCAGCTACAGGGCCTCAGTAAACTTCTACTTACCTTGTTTCAGATGCGCCTAGTCACGCGTCGCCATGCCAACGCGGCGTCAAATGACGTCTGAAGCAAGGTAAGAAGGGGGGGGCGAGGAGAGCGGGACAGACGGCAGGGGGGCACAGGAGAAAAAAATTGCGCTCCCCTGTACTAGACAAAGGCTTGAACACGCTACAATTATCTGCCTGCATATTACGGTTAATAACTTGCAAACAAGGAACACAGGGATTAGTAATGACACACTATAAAACATCACCTGACTAGCTGTGTTTGCAGGTGACTACGACACTTTGCCCCCCTTCAGTCACACTCACCTGCTGGTAATCACTTTAGAGAGACCCAAAAAAGCGACTTGTCACCCCTTGTTTCTTCCTTCTTACCCCTCCAGTACACAATAGTTACTCAACTCAGCCAGACCATCGGAAGCCAAACTGTCTCCATATTTGTGACATTTTGCTGTTCTAGCCAGAAGCTTGAACTTGGACATATGCTACAAAGTCAGGACAGTCTCAGTAAGTGTATAAAACACCTGGCATGTATATGTATATGTATATATATATATATACACACAAAAATAAAAACCCTGTGTGAGCACGTCTCATATAGGTCTGTAACCCTGCCTTTCCCCATTATCTCTTAGCATACAGTGCTTCCACTGCAGCTAGGGATTCTGGGTAATGACATGCAAATGAGCACTCACAATGGGCCACCTTATGCTTACCCATTTTAACATGGAGCCCTATAAGTTTATACCTGCTGTATTACACCACTTTTCAGCACAGCCTGGGTTAAAGAAGTGCATAGCCAGTAGAACATACTCACACCGCTGTTTCGACCTTTTGGGTCTCACCAGTGTGAGGCTGGTGTAACCTTTGCTGTATGTAAGAGAGTTTTTGTCCCTTTTTTTACTCACCCTCGCTTACTTTGTGTGCCTGGTTATAAACCATCTGCAATTGTGTGACAAGGTGTCACTATTCTGCTGCTTGTTTTGGAGGTAATATACATGTAAGCAGTTAAGCGTATGTAAGCTTTCTCAGAGCTGTGCTCAGACTCCATGGCTTGTAATAGTGCCCGTGAGAATGGAATGATCAGTACTCAGTAACGGAGAGAAACTGGTCTGTGGCTTCCCATGCTGCATCACTCCCCTCACATTGTACCTTTCTGCTTTGATGGGTTTTACAGGAAACAGGTCACATTGCTCATACACCATCTTTCAAACATCATATCTGTAATGAACCAGTTACTCCGAATGACATTTAGTGTTAGTTTCTGGGGTGGGGTGGGGGGAGGGGGGTTGAGGGGGAATCTACACATGACTGTAAACGAATAACTGGTATTTTCTAAACCTCATGGGAAATCCATCCAGAGGAGGGATAGTACCTCAGACATAACTTACCATTTTCTATGTAGTAATTCCCTGCTCCTTTTCCATGTAGGGAGCCACCTCCATGCAGGGTTACAGTACACGCAGTGATGATCCGCAGGAGTCCTTACATTGTTATCTTATTGATGTAGACATGGCCACCAGTGATCTCCGACTACTTCCAGATTGACATTTTGGGAAACATAGAGCCCTAGCATCTCTAACCTTGGACATGTACTTTAATCTGATCAAACGCTTTTTAAACACTGACCCTCTAGGCACCAAGCTTTTGGGGGCCCTTTATTGTAGTTTGTTTAAAAAAATAAAATTATATATCTATATACACACACACACACAATTAGCAAGTATAGAGAATTGGAGATATACGTAACAGTATGTGGGGTGCAGGCGGAAGGACGGGCCACACCAACAAGTCCAGTAGATATAGGATGTGGAAAGTCCGCAGCACTCTTCCCGTTTCAGCAAAAATAGATTTATTCAATACATATGGCAAATAACCTGCATCAGGGGCAATGTGTTGGACCTCACTCTGTCCTTTCTCAAGCTTGAGAAATGACCGAGAGGTCAGAAACGTTGCCCCCGACGCATGTGATTGCCACACACATATACACACAAACAACCCTCCCTCATGCAGTGGGGAGGCCTTTGGTCAGGTCATGTGCAACGCTGATCCCGCTGGCTGCAGGCAGATGCAACTTCTGGATGAGCACCATCTTCTGGTGCATGTGGGTGTGGCACTGATGTGCAGCTCAACTTCTCCACTAGGCCAGGAAACCTGTCCATGCTCTATCCCCCATCAGCGGCACTGCCAGGCAGCAGTGCAGCACAGCAAGCAAATTTACATGCACAGCACCTCCACAGTATGGGGAGGCAGGGGGGTGGGGTCCCTAACCTTGGGAACCCCATGACATTAGGATTGCCAGGTGTCCGGTTATGAACTGGACAGCTCGGTATTTTACTCCTGCATCCGGTATAAAATGAAAGGTAATACCGGACATGTATGTGTCCGGTATTACCTCTCTCTGAACGCAGGGTGGCTGCTGATCACAGCAGTTGCCGTGGGCCCCGGCTCTCCCCCGCTACAGGCTTCTCCCTCACTGTCTGTCCCACGCCGAGGTGTCTGCTGCTGCTGACGCGCGCCAGGTCTCATCGCATGAAGTCAGCTGGGCTAAGCTTTCGGTGCGCGCAGGCGTGAGAGGGAGGCCTGGCGCACGTCAGCATCAGACACCTCGGCGTGGGACAGTGAGGGAGAAGACTACAGCAGGGGAGAGCCAGGGCCGGCAGCAACTGCTGTAACAAAGAAGTGAGAAGGGGGTAAGGGGTATGATACCTTCTATTGGACCAACATGCAGTTGATATCTTACAAGGTTTGAAAGCTTTTACCAGAACTACTTGTTGGGTACAATACCTTTTATTGGACCAACAAGTACAGTAGTTCTGTTAAAAGCTTTCAAACCTTGTAAGATCAACTACATGTCGGCCCAATAAACGGTATCATACCCCTTACCACTCCTGTTACTACATGGACGAACCAACACGGCTAACCACCCTCCTTTGTTTTACTGCTGGGAATGTAGCCAAAATGTACCTGGGACTCTTAAGAGGGCATCGAGAGGTCTCCCCTGACACACGTTTACCCTTTTGCTGCCAAACAGGCCTTGCAGACCCTCCTGGCAGTGAGAGAGTTAAAGCTGCATCTCACGTAGATTACACTTTTTTTTTTTTTTTTTTTTAACCACGTGAGGAACAGCACTTTATAGGGATAAGCGAACGGTCATGAGCTCAGACACAAGGGGGAAGTTGCTTATGCTCGGCATAGAGCCTCTGGACAGCAATAGTCAGGGGCGCCTTTCACAACAGTAGTGTTATCTTTCTGTTTGCAGCGACTACAGGGCATTCACAGCAGCCAGCGGGGCGGCGGCTTCACTACAGATATTGCTGGGGCTGAGGAAACACCACACATGTTTTTTTTGTTTTGTAACCTTTACCTCTTTCGAGGTAAAAAGAAGCACGTTCATTCTCAGAGAGTGGGGCAAGAATATAGTCTTCTGCTTTCATTCCCGCCCCTCATCCTCACATCTTCCCCCACAAAGTGCATCCTGCACCTTTAGGTGACGTGCTTTGTTGCCTTTGACGTTTCTGTGGTTAGTGTCATTTTCCACTTCCTCTAATTAGGCCGCCTCTAATAGTTTCAGTTCTTCCTTCCACAAATGCAAGGATCTAATCAGTCAAAGCAGGAGCTCTGCGGTTTGCAGTAAGTTTATTGTTTACGGTCTAGATTCAGACAGACTTCTTCGCCAGTCCCCTATATTTCATTTTTCCCAGGTATAAACTTTCCCCTCTGCACTAATTACTCATGTAATCTGCTACAGCCATGCTAAATTATTCAGAAACCCTTCCTGTGCTTACTTTTAAAGATGCCAGGGAGCAAACATCAGCTTCCTTAACCCATCCAGCACCTGAAATGCACCTTTGTGCCCTTTCCCAAAAGATATCTATGCTAATAGGGACTCCCTGCTCTGACACTATAACTTGTTCCTCATGACACAGTGTCATCCCGAGCTATGTAAGTGTAACCCATATTCCCCCTCCCAATCGCAGATAGGGTGCATGTGAGGGGATCTATATGTATTACCCGGTGTGGTGCTTTACCTGTCAGGCTCACAGGAGGCCTGAGCCTCCGCCAATGAGAGCCTGGGGTGTATCCTCCTGAACAATACTATATGGTGCAGCGCCTCCACCTGCGATGGCTCCCAGCAGAGCGCGAGTTGTTCCTCGCAGGACACATTCAAATGAACACATACACTGGATGTAAAATAGCAACGGTCTTTACTATATGCAGAATGTAACTTAACACATACATCAGCAATCCACAACAAGATATATGTACCACCCTCTGCCACTAGCTGGCAACTATAACCTTGCCCCTAACTGGGCTATACCCTTACACCCCCTTTCCAACCCCGTGTCCAAAGAGTCCAAGCCCACCCAAGTGTGTGAACAGGCCTGTCACATGTGAGGAGCAAGTTAAAGTTGGTGCACGTGTGGAAGGTTGTAAATACCTGCCCAGGTGTCCCTGCACCTGGGTGTCTTCGCAAAGGGTCTACCGGCACCGCTGATCTGTACCTCCGCGTGGGATGGGGTCCCGCTGGACGTCCCACAGTAAGGACAGTCTCTGGATCAGCAACACAGCTTACAGGAACATGCAGCAAACCCTTTCACTGGGTCCCTGCCCTAAGGAACTGCACAGGGTCTCTCCCTGCTCTAAGGAACTGCACAGAGTCTGTCACTAGGTCCCTGCCTAGCACACAGCTGAAGGGGCACAGGGTCCTTACCTAAGGGCCTGTCCCTGCGACCACCCACCCTCACTAGTGGGGAGTCAGGGCCTCAGCTCTAGCCTGGGGATTTCTGGCCTAGGGCAGAAGCTCACAGCTCTCTGCCCCCCTTCTTTCCCCCTGTGTCTCCTAAGTCTCATTGACTCATGTGCTTCACAGTCTGCTTCCTGACTCTGCACACAACAATGTAACCAATTCCCTGCTGCAGAGAATCTGCAAGTCTCAGTGGCTGGCTGCAGGTGACAGGGATCATAGGGCATTCCCCAGAGGCTGCTGGGAGATGTAGTCCACTCAGGACCGCTTTCCTATGGGGACCGCGTGCGCGCTCTCTACTGCGCATGTGCAAAGCTGTAATGGCGGCCGCTACGCTTAACTGCGCCTGCACAACCTCCCAGAGCTCCTGCACACTTGTAATGGCCACCGCTACCCTTGCCAACCTCTGCGCACTGCGCAAACCTCGTGCCACCCACAACATGGCCACTGCGGCTATCTGCGCATGCGCAACTCTTCGTGCATGCGCGAGCATCAGGACCCCAACGGCGCCGGCCCAGATGGCGGCGCCAACCGGGAGAAGTCGCCGTCCCCTTCCCCCACTGCCACAGGGGTAAAGCAGGGGGCAAAGGAAGATCAGGGGAACCGGGGGTGACCCCCTTACATAAGATTACCACCATTTCACCCATCTAGGTATTTTCGGTCACCTTACATCGAGATGCTCTGCTACACAGTCATCTAATAGACTGATTTTTGGTTATTTCCTTGCATAGCTGCTCACCAGTGTGGTCGCTGCTTTTAGGTTTCATCACTAATTACCCCATATTTTTTTACCTATTGTGTATTAAATAGTTTTTAGGCCTCAATTAATCTCCGTCACTGTGTCCATTTGGGGTATCACTTCCAATAGAGTATTCATACCATTAGCTCCCACCAGTTAGATTCTCATATTTATATATGCATACTTCATTATTTTGGTGTAAGTGATCGAGTGCATCCAATTTGGGTACTTTTTGTATCTCTCTCTCCATCTGAATGTGTGAGACACCACCTGTGTGTGTCTGTATGTAACCCTTCCCCTAGTTCACCCTCAGCTCATTGTTGGTGTGCGGGTATCTATTTTATGTTGTTTGGTTGATCTTTGTTCTAGTCTAAATACATTGTGCAAAGGAATGCTGCTGTCCTGAACACCAACTCGATCGTTCTGAAACCTCTTCTCAGGGACCACCAGCCCAGCCACACAGCATTTTAGGATGAACTTATAGCAAATGAACACGTTCACGTATCTGAAATAGGTACACAAACCTGCTTAATTCCATAATCACACAACATACCGCTGCAGCAAAGGATTCTGGGTAATGACATGTAAATGATCCCTCGCATTGTCTCGCTTCTTGTTCGAGAATCTGATTTTACGGCTATTGCAATGCTAAGGAGCTGATTTTGAAGTGGGAAAGCGCTTGCATATTTTAGTACTTTCGACTCCAATTTATTGTTGCAATGCGGCACTGCACTTTGAAACCCAATTGAAAACTCAAAGAAATAATACAGACAAGTGCTTCGAAATAGGAGTGTTGTATTATCACAAACCAGATAGTACAAAGGACTCTTTTTATGCATAGAAATGTCACACTTCACACATATTAAAGGGGCAATCCATTACAGTCACATTTTAACAAACTTGTCTTGTCTTGTGATATACTTAGCACTTCTTACCTTTCCTCCCTATAAACACTCTAAATATATTTGCCGTCTATTATACTGACCACATTTCCCTTCATTAAAGTGTATTTTGCTGTCTCACAGAAAATAATTCCCTTACCACAATGCTAGTTTTAGAAATCTGCATTTTTTTTGTTTAAATCACATTCTGTAGGTCCCTGAAGAAAAATAACAACCATTTAAATGGTGATCATCATGATCTGCTCAAGACCTCGTCCAGGGCGGTGCTGAGCGGGCGCTCGCTGGACATGTTGCAACAATGCACGTGTCCTGTGTGAGCGGGTGCGCGCGCCTGCTCGGCGCTCATCTGCTTGCCAAGCAAGCAAAATTGATTTTGCTGCTCGCGTGTCACGTGAGCGGTTTGCCCAATGAGGGCGAACCAGCTCTGTGACGTCGTGGCCGCGCCCCCAGACGCACACGCACCTAGCCTGCCAGGAATCGCCAGGCCGAGCAGGGCGCAGTGCTGGAGCGCCAGTTTCCACCCTGGACGAGGCCTTAACCTTTCAGCTGCCAGAGGGGCCTGCAACTCATTGCTCTGCAGGTCCCCTTGGCTTTGAAAGGGCTAATGCATTTTCTGAGACCCTAAGAAAATACAAAAAAAAAAAAAGGACACCATTCCTTATATTATTATTTATGGATAAGAGATTAAACAGTTTAATGTGTGTATATATATTTGTATCAAACACAAGTTGGGCAGGATTGCACCTTTAACATCGAAAAAATGAATACAAAACACCCTACGAGTCAAATGGGAGTCACTGGCATTATTCTCACTTTAAAGTGTGTCCCTCTAGGACAGTGATCGCGACAGTGACTTCTCTGTCAGATTTATTGACCATGTTCCATGGGGCGGGGGGGCTTAGCCACTGGAACAAGACGTTATTACAAACCTCTAGTATCCTCTTCCGAGGTTCTCAGTGGAATTGGACAGACTACACACAGTCCTCTTTTTTTTTGTAGTTTTATGGTTTGGCAGTATTCACCGTCGAGCTGAACATGGGAGTAAAAAGCAAATACAGTGCAGAACACACACTACCAACAACTTCCAGAGAACAGACGCCCAGCAAAGGAAACGATGATGGGGCCTTCTACAGCTGCTAATCCTCTACTGTCTGCCAGTAATAACCACCAGCCCCCTGCAAGCACCAAAATAGGAACCACTACATAGGGGACAAACTTATTACTGTAATTACATAGTAATAAGGTATGTGGGCACAATCTGCATGGAAGACCCCATTAGAAACTGGCTGATGGGGCGGTTTCCTCATAGGGTAAATTTTGAAAGGGCTCTACGTGCATTTGGACACCATATTTATTGTCATGGGCGGCATTTTTATTTTCAGATCCTAAACCTGAAGCACCGAGGGACACATTACAGGTTCTTTAAAGAGGCATATTTGCAGGGATTTTAAGGCTATCCTACAGTGCGCTAGTTCTCTGAAGGACTCAAACTTTATACGCTTTGCCTCAATCATCCCAACACGTCTAGCAAAAGGCACGGGCGGCAATGGTAGCTGAATCCTGGCAACCTTTTCCATCTGCAAGGGTTTTATTAAGCATGTGTTCGCTCAAGACAGGCGACTTAAAAAAAACCTGCCTCTTGCTGACCACTGCTCAGACAAGATAGAGGTATTTTAAAAACGGAACAAAATAGGACGGTTTAAAAAAAGAAAAGAAAGAAAACCACAAAAATGTCACCCAGGCCTTGGCTGCCTCAGAACTTCAGAGAACTAATTCTGCACACTGTGGTTGGAAAGAACTCGTATTCTAACCGAGCCGACTCGCAACCTTTTTATATTTCTTCAGAAATAACCTGCTGATAAAAAGCAACATGGTCCTGCCCTTAGCTGGCCCCTTATGGCAGTAAAAGGGGTTAAGCCACTGTTAACGCCGATATACTACAGGATTTGCAGGTGCAACTGTAAACTCCCAAGTTGGGTTGCACACCCATTTAAAAGGCCAGAGGAGTCCCCATCGAGGGAATTTAATCCCCCCGTCTTTCCACTCCTGCTCTGGGATCGCTTTTGTGCATAGCTTGTCACAGCTGCGGAAGATTTCCTTGGGATGTTGGAATGTCGGGCTTGTGGTTGCAGCCGCTTTGGGGGCCTAATGCACAGTAACATTTGTCCTGCAGATGGTGCATGTTCTGCCTGCCAGCGCACTGCTGACTGTGCCATATTGTACTGTGTCAAAGGGGATTTATAATAGCTGTATCTACACATGGGAACAATTCACAAGGCAAGGCAGGATGGACATTCCTTCCCCTCAGGCAGGCAGTAGCTTGGGTAGCTAAGGATTTAGGAGTGATCTTATCACTGCTCCTTAAACCGTTTTCTGCCAACATTGCAAGGTATCAAAGGGGTTAAATCGGAAGCCCCAACTTAACCGCGAAGGTATTAGAGTTACAATGTCAGTGAAAGCACCTTGTAAAGTGTATGTTTGTGTGTAAAATGAAATGTAGCCCTGAAAATAGCAGGGAGGAAACAAACTACTGTAGTTGTATTTGTAACATATAGCCGGAGATTCAGCTATCCAATCAATACAGTGATCAATCGGTTGGGAGAATTCAGTGATATTCACGTTTAATAAGCGCTTGAAAGGAAGTGTTACCCCAAGTATTTCTCAATGAACTATGTGACCATGATGACAAAGTAAAAGGTAGTGTGGATTTTTCATGAACGTGTCACTGCTGCTTCAGTTGCCCATAGATAGGCGGGTATGGTACGCTATGGACCGTAAACATTTAAAGAACTACCCATATGATACACAGAAGCAGGGAGTTGTCACTGGGACTGTCTGCTTGTCTGGAGATTGCAAACATAAAGAGGTACATTGCCAGCAGCTGCCCCGACTTGATATTGTTCCCAATTTTACCCGAGCCGTGATATGCAGCACCACTGCTTTATAGTCAACAGGAATCGCCTGATCCAAGAGAAATTAAGCCGCACTCTCACGCGGTGTTGGAAAATCAAAAACAGCGGCCAGCCGCAGCGTTTCTGGTAAGCCAAACAACGAGGGGGAAATGGTTCTAAGCCGCGCAACAGATTGGCTGAAGCGGTCAGCACCCACTTTTCCCACCGGGACTTCCCTGTGGCGTTTCTCCTGAATCATGGACTTCCAATGGTCAGGAGAGCATTTGTGTGTGTTTACAGTGACTGCAGCCCTAAGCGTCAATGTACTGCAGACCTCAATCTATATATTAGGTGGAATGCTGAAGAGCTTTGAACCAGAACAAGCCACCTCACTCTTCAGCTTCCTGCAGGCAGGAGTAATCCTCCACAAGACAGCCTTTGCAAACATTGGAATAAGAGCTACATTTTTCATAGAAAAACCTGGAGTTTGGCCCCTATTCCCTTGCCAAACAATTTCAATGGAAAACGACTGCCGAAGCTATAAAGTTTTATCATAAAGTCTACACAAAACAAAAAGTAAATACAAAGCTTGTCACTCTTCCCCAGTACAGGAACAATAAATAAATAACTTAACCACTTGCACAAAAGATGCATTAAAGGGGACTCGCTTCCTCTTCCAAGGATCTGTTCAGTCCAGGGATAAACTTCAATAGTCTTTTCCGAAAGCTTTTATACTTTTTCCTGGGTAGGGAGGCAAATTTACTCTGCTCACTTGCCTTCTCCCAGTTCGTTCCGGAGCTTGCGCACTTAACACTGGAGCTGCGCGTCAGCGGAGACTTGTAAGGCTTGTTGATTTTGCTGTTCAGGCTGTTTATTTCGTCCGTGGAGTCCGAGTTGAAGTAGCACGTCTGATACACAGCGTCCTCGTTGTCATCCGTGGTGCTGAGACAGCTGGCGCTGCTGCACATGCTTCCAGCTGCCAGGGTCCCGGTAAGAGGATCGATGCTGCACAGCGGCACTGACCCATATATGTAAGACCTCACCGATTCTAGGGTGTCGTACACACTCGGGTCCTTCACAACAATGCCTAGAAAACAAAAGGGATGGGAACGCATTAAAAACAGTGTAGCGGCTGCAATATCCTCCTACCTGCTCTGTTCTTGGAGCGATGCTACAGGGTGGTAGTGGTATGGGAAACCACTACAATAATAAACAAACGCAAAAGAAAAAACAGAGCCTGTATTAAAGAGGGACATTTCTCACTTCAATCCCTTACAATAATTAATTTAAACACTAAAAAAAAAATAGAAAGAAAGAAGGTGGTCCTCCTTTGTGATGAAGAACAGTATTAATAACTAGTGGTATCAATGTTCATGTCAGACTGACTCCACTACAATGCTGTGCCACTAGTAAAGCAGTGGTAATGCGAGTTTGAGAGCACAATCCCATTACAGGAGAGAAGGGAAAAAAAGCCTCTTAAGACCATATTAAAAAAGAAAACACAAAAAAAAAAAAAGAATGACATTGAAAGAAGTCAGTCATAATGGAGCAGCACATCTCCTGCAGCATCCTGCTGCACAGTAAGAACAGACGGAAAGGGGGGTGGGGGCTGTTTTTTGTAAAATAAATGAATCTAAAAAAAGATTTAGAAAAAAAACGTATTAGAAAGTAGAAGTACGAACTAGAATTAATTTACAACAAAGCAGCGTATCCTGTAACACAGGGGTGCTCAACTCCAGTCCTCAGGCATCCCCCCACTCCCAACTAGTGTTGCCAGGTGTCCGGTTTTGAACTGGACAGACTGGTATTTTGCTGATCGGTCTGGTAAAAATGGAGGGGTAATACCGGACACGTAGGGACATGTATGTGTCCGGTATTTTCCCTCTGGATGTGCGGGCGGCGGGAGTGTGAAGGATGGCCGGGTGCAGGGGCTCCTACCAAGGAGAAGACTAACCAATGGGAGGGCTCAACTTCATTACGGCGCATGCACAGCTCCCCCATTTGCATGCTGGGAAATGTAGTTCCCTTCCAGCTTTGCATGTGGGAGAGGAGAGAAGAGCTCCACTGAGTCCATGTCTTCCTTGGAGGACCACCACAGAGATATCAGGAGGGGGAGAGGAAGGAGAATGAGGAAGTGGTGAGTGTGACGGGAGGGTGTAAACAGCCCTGTTCCGTGTATAAGGGCCCAAGAGCGTTAGCTCTTGGGCCCAGTAACATTGTACCATTCCAATGCAATGTCTGTAATAAAAGTCTTTTTTGTGTTTTTTTCCCCTTTCCGGGCATGCAATCAAGCAGGGATTTCTAGGGTATGAGTTTCAAGGGGGGGTTGCAGAGGAACGGTTGGCAGAATGTGCCTAGGAGGTTGGAGTCCAGAGTTGTCGGTTCCCCAATAAATGTACCCGGGGATCATGCCTGATTTTCGGATACATTCAGGCACATTGTCCCGGCAATACCTCCTCTGGAAAACGCAAGCGCGACTCTCCACTAGGGTACCCTGCTTCAGCACAACTCGGAAAGGAGAATGAGGTACAGGGATAAACATATATTCCTGTAGCTGAGGGAATCCCTAGGTTAAGTGGGGTACCCCAGCTAGTGCCAAGGTGACCCCCAACCAGTATACGGTTTGTTGGTGCCCCAACCGTATGTAAGGTTGAGGGGGGACTCAGAGTCCAGTCTATCCAAAGGAAAGTGTGTGTGGGGAATAAGGCAGATAGAACAGAAAAAATATTGTAGTTTTATTTCTGTCCCTGTACCCAGAGACTCAAAGTGTATTAAAATATACTTTAATATAATGTAATGTGCTTTGTACATTCAGAACCGATATCCAAACAGGCTTCCGAGATAACCCTTAGGCCCCAGTAAGTCTGCTGGACATCGGTGTTCAAAGCAGCCAGAGGATGCCCACAGGTAGGAATGTCATTTGTTTAGCGGGGAAAGGAGGAGTACCAGGTCCAGAGATCAATGGCAGTCCTCTGTGATGCCACTTTTCTGCCAGACCTGGTGGAGCCTGCCCAGCGGGTGGCACTGAGATAACCCGGGAAGAGAGGTGGCAGGCTTGCGCATGTCTCTTGGCTATTTCGGATTTCCCGCTGACCCGGCTTTTCTAGCTGGCTTGGCTCTGATTGGCTGCTTAGTTTTGTGAATGAAACGGAAAATACTATAAGAATCGATGAGCCAATCACATTTGCTCTCGCCAGTAGTAAGAGCGCGGGCGAGCTTTTCAAAGTTGCTTCTGTGTGAATAGCAGAGCAACCGGCTTCGATTTTGTGCCTGAAAAGCCTGGCCGCCAGAGTCTAAGTCCAGACTTTTATGCCCAAGTTTTCAGAAATGATCGTAGCGGACGGGGCTGGGATTTTATGCCGATTTGAGTTCCAGGAGATTTGGACTAACTCGTGGTCAGGAGGGACAAAGTTCTCAGAACAGAACATAGCGGTCTCAGCTGGGATTGTATGCCGATGTGGGTTCCAGGAGATTCCGGGCCAAGTCCCAGTCAGGGTAAAACTCTCCCATAGAGTTCCCTGCACCTAGGAAAGTCTAGTTTTCGACCTCCAGTCCCAAAGTAAGTGTCTTGTCTGCATTTGGTGTATCACTGTGTGTAAGCGAATTTATGCCGAATAAACTACAATTTATTTCATTACCTTGTTTTGCTCAATGAATGATCCTGGTAAAAAGGTGTAAATAACCTGGTCTCCCGTGACAGTGAGGAAGGAGGGGGGTGGTGGAGGAGGGTGGGTAAAGGTGAGGAAGGAGGGGGGGTGAAGGTGAGGAAGGAGGGGGGGGGGTGAAGGTGAGGAAGGAGGAGGGGGGTGAAGGTGAGGAAGGAGGAGGTGGGGGGTGAAGGCGAGGAAGGAGGATGGAGGGGGTGGTGGTGGTGTGAGGATGAGGGGGGGTTGCAACAATTTTGGAAGTAGTGGGAGAGGAGCATTAAGATCAGTATAGCTCGCCATGTATGACTGCAGGTATGTTATTTATAAATTATGTGACTTATGTAAAAAAAAATTCTAAATGGCACTCCACGTATGCACCAATTTGCACTATTTCATATTTTATTTCGTAAAAAAATGCTGGGAGGGCGCTCAATCCCAAAACCCCTCCCAGCATTTTTTACGAAATAGAATATGAAATAGTGCAAATTTGTGCTTACGTGGAGTGCAATTTAGAAAAAAAAATTACGTAATGAACTGAGAATTTATAAATAACATACCTCCCCGACGACTTTTTGAGCACGCCGCATTTTTCACCCGTGTGTCCAGTATTTTTTGAGAAGCCACCTGGCAACCCTACCCCCAACAGGTCAGGTTCAGGGTGTCAAAGACTTGGCCTCTGATTACAACACACCTGTGCTGAAGCAGGGATGGATTGAGCCACCTATGCTGAAGCAGGGCTATCCTGAAAGCCTGACCTGTTGGGGTGGGGAAAGGGTTGTGGCTTGAAGACTGGAGTTGAGCACCCCTGCAAACTTCATTACATCAATACATTGAGAATAAGGTGAAAAAAAAAAAGAAATCAGACAGGAAGAGCCATTCGAAGCCACATGTAGCTTCTCTATCCCAGTGACTTTCAGTAGTGAGACCGTTTTCCAAGAACCTTCATCTCTTACCGTGCAGCAATCTCTGCTCTTGCACCATGAGGGAGCGGTATTCTTCCCACTTTTCATACAAGGTTTGCTGCAAAAAAAAAAAAATGTATATACAGATATAGATATAAATGAATAAGCCACTGGGACTTCCGAGAAAAACCACGAGGAAAGAAGTCAACAGGAACACACTACGGGGCCGTACTCACTAAATGGTGCTATGCTGTAAGGCATCTTACGGCCAATTCAAATTACTTTTGTTGTAAGATGCTGCTGAATTGCTTCGTAAATATGGCCGTAGTCTATTGGGGTTACTGACCTCAACCATTACTTCAGCAACACTATCCATCCAGTCCCCACAAAGCACTCATATACAGGTACAACTGCATCTCCTCCCAGTAACAATGAAGCAAGAGGCAGTGGGGGGGGGGGCAGTATACCCTGCAGTTGGCAGAGTATAGAACAGGATTCGTTTAGGAGTTTACTTCAAAGCCCAATATCAACAGTAGCTGCCACCCTCTAATGTAAGTTATGTGGCGCTCATTTGATCATTGCACAAACTGATGTAGATGGAGCTCCACTGACCTTCAGATACTGCTGTCGTGCCTCCAGCTCCGCTCTCCTGATAGAAGTTCCATAAACAGTCTCCAGTCTGTCAATAAATTAGATTAAAACATTAGACACCCCCATGTTAAAGCAATAGAACATTCCCCCTCCCGCCTTTTTCTTTTTTATATGTAATGCATTTGACAATGTGCTGTTCTACATTCTTACCTAGATACAATGATACTCTTCCCACAGGAGAAAAAAACGATGCACCGCCAAATAGAAAAATTGCAAAGGCTTAGATAGTGACTAGAAAAATTTATTGGAGCATAGTGGTGTAGTTCTGGCGGATCCTCTGACGCGTTTCACGCCGAAGCGCTTTGTCAAAGAGTAATCCGCCAGTGAGCAGGTAAACCTAATATAGCGCGCCAAAATCTAAACACCTGTGAAAACCTGAACAACGAGATCAGCAGGTGCAGAAGAGACACGTCTATAGCTGGGAGATAACCATATAAAACGAAAAGAATGATAAAAACCAGAATCATACGCAGTAAACTCATAACATGTAAAATACATAAAGTTAATACAGTAATGAAAAAGAAAAAAAACGAAACTGGTAAATAGATGATCAGCAGGTGCAGAAGATGACACGTCTATAGCACTGATCACAACCGATGATCAGCAGGGAGAAGATGACACGTCTATAGCGGGAGATAACATATAAACGAAAAGAATGTAAAAACCAGAATCATACGCAGTAAAACTCATAACATGTAAAATACATAAAGTTAATACATAAGAAAAAGAAAAAAAACGAAACTGGTAAAAGATCATGAAAGATTTTATGATCATCTTTTACCAGTTTCGTTTTTTTCTTTTTCTATGTACTGTATTAACTTTATGTATTTTACATGTTATGAGTTTACTGCGTATGATTCTGGTTTTTATCATTCTTTTCGTTTTATATGGTTATCTCCCAGCTATAGACGTGTCATCTTCTGCACCTGCTGATCATCGGTTGGTGATCAGGTTTCACAGGTGTTTAGATTTTGGCGCGCTATATTAGGTTTACCTGCTCACTGGCGGATTACTCTTTGACAAAGCGCTTCGGCGTGAAACGCGTCAGAGGATCCGCCAGAACTACACCACTATGCTCCAATAAATTTTTCTAGTCACTATCTAAGCCTTTGCAATTTTTCTATTTGGCGGTGCTCACGTTTTTTTTCTCCTGTGGGAAGAGTATCATTGTATCTAGGTAAAGATGTAGAACAGCAAATTGTCAAATGCATTACATATAAAAAAGAAAAAGGCGGGAGGGGGAATGTTCTATTGCTTTAACATGGGGGTGTCTAATGTTTTAATCTAATTTATTGACAGACTGGAGACTGTTTATGGAACTTCTATCAGGAGAGCGGAGCTGGAGGCACGACAGCAGTATCTGAAGGTAGTGGAGCTCCATCTACATCAGTTTGTGCAATGATAATGAGCGCCACAAACTTACATTAGAGGGTGGCGCTACTGTTGATATTGGGCTTTGAAGTAAACTCCTAACGAATCCTGTTCTATACTCTGCCAACTGCAGGGTATACTGCCCCCCCCCACTGCCTCTTGCTTCATGTTACTGGGAGGAGATGCAGTTGTACCTGTATGGTGCTTTGTGGGGACTGGTGGATAGTGTTGTGACGTAATGGTGAGGTCAGTACCCCAATAGATACGGCCATATTTAACGAAGCAATTCAGCAGCATCTTACAACAAAAGTAATTTGAATTGGCCGTAGATGCCTTACAGCATAGCACCATTTAGTGAGTACGCCCCGTAGTGTGTTCCTGTTGATCTTCTTTCCTCGTGGTTTTTCTCGGAAGCTCCAGTGGCTATTCATTTATATCTATATCTGTATATACATTTTTTTTTTTTTTGCAGCAAACCTTGTATAAAAGTGGGAAGAATAACCGTCCTAATGGTGCAAGAGACGAGATTGCTGCACGGTAAGAGATGAAGGTTCTTGGAAAACGGTCTCACTACTGAAGACTGGGATAGAGAAGCAAATGTGGCTTCGAATGGCTCTTCCTGTCTGATTTCTTTTTTTTTTTTCACCTTATTCTCAATGTATTGATGTAAGAAGTTTGCAGGGGTGCTCAACTCCAGTCTTCAAGCCACAACCCTTCCCCACCCCCACAGGTCAGGCTTTCAGATAGCCCTGCTTCAGCATAGGTTGGCTCAATCCATCCCTGCTTCAGCACAGGTGGTTGTAATCAGAGGCCAAGTCTTTGAAACCCTGAACCTGACCTGTTGGGGGTAGGGTTGCCAGGTGGTCTCTCAAAAAATACTGGACACAAGCGGTGAAAAATGCTCGGCGGCTCAAAAGTCGTCGGGGAGGTATGATTTATAAAATTCTCAGTTCATTACGTAATTTTTTTTTCTAAATTGCACTCCACGTAAGCACAAATTTGCACTATTTCATATTCTATTTCGTAAAAATGTGGGAGGGGTTTTGGGATTGAGCGCCCTCCAGCAGTTTTTTGACGAAAAAAAATTGAAATAGTGCAAATTGGTGCTACGTGGAGTGCCATTTAGAATTTTTTTTTAATGAAGTCACTAATTATAAATAACAACCTGCAGTCAACATGGGAGATATACGATGCAATAGCCTCCTATATCCAAATGTTGCACCACCCTATCACTAACCACCACCACAAACCTCAAGCAACCAAACCAACTTCAAAACGACCAAGCAAACATACCCGCTCACCTAACCCCTCCTTCCTCAATTCAATTACCCCCCCCCCTCCTTCCTCACACTTCACCCCCCTCCTTCTACCTTACCCACCCTCCTCCACCACCACCCCTCCTTCCTCACTGTCAGGGAGCCAGGTTATTTACACCTTTTTACCAGGATCATTCATTGAGCAAAACAAGGTTGAATGAATATAAATTGTAGTTTATTCGGCATAAATTCGCTTACACACAGTGATACACCAAATGCAGACAGACACTTACTTGGGACTGGAGTCGAAAACTAGACTTCCTAGGTGCAGGGAACTCTATGGGAGAGTTTACCTGACTGGGACTTGCCCGGAATCTCCTGGAACCCCACATCGGCATACAACCCAGCTGAGACCGCTATGTTCTGTTCTGAGAACTTGTCCCTCCTGACCACGAGTTAGTCCAAATCTCTGGAACTCAATCGGCATAAAATCCCAGCCCGTCCGCTACGATCATTTCTGAAAACTTGGGCAATAAAGTTGGACTTAGACTCTGCGGCCAGGTTTTCAGGCAACAAATCGAAGCGGTTGCTCCTGCTATTCCACAGAAGCAACCTTTGCAAAAGCTCGACCCGGTTTCACAGGTGTTTAGATTTTGGCGCGCTATATTAGGTTTACCTGCACACTGGCGGATCACTCTTTGACAAAGCGCTTTGGCGTGAAACGCGTCAGAGGATCCGCCAGAACTACACCACTATGCTCCAATAAATTTTTCTAGTCAGCATGTAATTTGTAATTTTTCTATTTGGCGGTGCATCTGTTTTTTTCTCCTGTGGGAGGAGTATCATTGTATCTAGGTTGCTTCCGGTAGCACGCCGGGTTGCTGTATCAGCTGATCAGTTCAGGCACCGCTGGTCATAGATCATTCACCGGGACGGAGGAGTCACCTGGTGGATTGCGGTGTGCCTGCCCGACGGAGGATTACATCGTTTACGGGCTCGGCTGCATTCTCTTCACAAACCGTGAGTCACTCCATTCTCAATAATACCAGAGCTCTGGTGAGAGCCAATTGTTGAGAGACTGTCTATTTTCAAGGGTTAACATTGAAGATTAGCCGTGGCCCTATCTACATACATTTATCACATGAGCAGGATTCAGCAACCTTATTGACTTTTGAGCGCCGGATTGGTGAACTTCTTGGTTTTCCTTACATCTACATACATTCTTACCTAAGCTGGCAATCATTTGGTGTCCCTGTTCTAAATCTGTCAAATACCGATTGTGTGCCTAACATTATGACCGCCTTCTAACTTTATACTGCAGTCTGAAATGCAACATTAGATTACAAAGTGTAACACATTATTGTTACAGCTTGCAGAGTAGGGGCGCGCGTGTAGTGCCCGCGACAGGCGACGTCACCCGTCGCCGAAAGTTATATTTCGCTTTGCGGCGGCGGCGCGGGCGTACTGGCATTTGATTGGTTCAGGGGCTGTCACATGAGGCGACAGCCCTTGAAAAATCAAATATTACCAGCTACCAAAATTTGCGACGCAACGTCGCTCCGTCGCATTGTCGCGCTTACTATAAGTGCACGCGGCGGCAATGCATTTGTTTTTGGGCGGCGTCGCCGTAGCCCGTCACGGGCACTATACCCGCGGCCTAAGACAGT
Source organism: Ascaphus truei (assembly GCA_036426205.1). Classification (NCBI taxonomy): domain Eukaryota; kingdom Metazoa; phylum Chordata; class Amphibia; order Anura; family Ascaphidae; genus Ascaphus; species Ascaphus truei. Next base: position 199,386,774 of record CM071569.1, on the reverse strand, counting down.
CTGCTGTTTGCAACACCGCAACAGAGCTGTTTGTTTCCAAGATACTTTGTTGCCAAAGGGCAGAGCTCAAAAAAGGTGCATTTCAGAGCCTGTTTCAAGAGGAAGTGGATAGAACAGAACAGAGTTATTTAAAAAATTATTATAATTTTTTTTTAAATACAGGCTTTTTTTTGAAGTTTTGCTGCTCTAGTTAGTGGGTGGAGAGTTTCCATCCCTGATGAAGTCAAATGTTACAAATGTCGCAGTGCTACGTTATGACAGTGTAAATGAATAAGATAGTACTAGTTGATATAACGAGAGAGACTCAGGTCTGAATCAGGATTTTATTTAAATACTCTTAGGGAAGAGAGTGTACGGTTTACTCCCAGCAGAGATAAAAAGTTTAAAGCATTCCAGCTAATGTCTTCCAAACATCGTCTAGTCACTGACAAATCTGGCTTTTACTGCACCCTTTATTGTATATAAAAAAAAAAACGTTCCGAAATAGCAGAAAAATAGGTAGCGGGACTCAACCAGAACATTTTTAACATAGATAACAGCACAGATTATAGTTAGACAAATCTTTCTAAGACTATTATTTAGCATTTGAGTTTTTAAACAGTACTGTGGGATACTGTGCAAGAAAACATCAATCAAGAGAAAAGTGTGTGGTTAAGCAGAGATGATCCTTCTATTGTCTGTTAGTATATGCTGCTTTCTGGGCCACCCAGGTGCTGAAATCATACTAATGGTGAATCTTGCCTTGCGCCAATGACTGTTAGAAAATATTACTCAGGAGATAATGGGCTATTGGCTATTTTACAGATTGTGGTGAACAAATAGTAAGCCTTTCTATTCTTCGACAGCCACCTGTGCTGAAGCAGGGATATCCATAAAAGCTGGCCTATTGGTGGGCCTTCAGGACCGAGATCGAGACCCCTGGTTTAATGGAACAACTTATGGGATCTTCAAAAAGGCATATTGTGCATTATATTTCAAGTTATCAGAAAGAGACGACTCATCAAGAACTCATGCACAGACATACATCAAGGCCTCTTCATGTTGTTCAGGTAAACGGTAACAGGCACAAACATTGTATGTACTGGCTTTATTAAAAAAAAAATTAAAAAAATTAAATCAATCTTGTGGTCCTCAAATGGTGATTAAAAGATAAGACCGTCATTTTTAATACATTGACCAAACATTGTATTTGTGTTGGCTATTTTCATTTCCAAACGTCATTACCTGCACTATTTGGGGAGCACTGTTGGATTAGCTTAACAAATCATAGCAAACATTAAAGCATAAAAACCAAAAAAAAAAAACCCTGTTAATTAACGCCACTGGTTTGGACGTTACCTGATTGTGTTCCCAGAAGCCTTGATCAGCTCGACGATGTCTCTGTGGCGGATTCCCTCCACGTTGAGGCCATTTACTCCTGCAATGATGTCTCCTAAAAAAACAGAGCACAAATAATGAATAAAATGCTACTGCAGCCCGATAAACAGGCTAGGGCACCGCCACACAACAATAAAGTCATGCTGCCACCATATACTGCATGCTATGTCATTGCAAAAGCAACTACAAACGTATATACCATGGGTGGGCAACTCCAGTCCTCAAAAGCTACCAACAGTGACCTGTGCTGAAGCAGGGATAGCCTTAAAATCTGCCCTCTTGGTAGCTTTTGAGGACTGGAGTGCCCACCCCAGGTATAAACACAAATAGGCAACATCAGGAGAGAGGACGGCTATAAACTCAACACCTCATGCACTATGCAGAACTTTAACGTTGGTACCATAAAAATACAACTTTGTGTAGGATTAAAATACTTTGGCCAAACTCGAACCAAAATGACCCTCGATTATGAGAAGAAACAGATAAGTATTTAATTATATAATAGGTCAAGTTGGATGTAGCACTACGCCTTTTTGTCATTTGTCCAATAATAAAAATCTCTAGCGGTAAAATCTAATGATCTGCAGAATCTATACGGCTACTAGAACGGGATTTTAAATATAAAATAGCACCATGCTGGGATGTATGGAGTAGGGCAAAATTAATTCCCCTGACCAGACATCAGCAAAGCAACACTTGGATGCTAGGGGCACGGGGGGGATAAAAAGACTTGGTCAGTGCATCCCAAGAATAACTTTTTATTAACTACAGTACACAGGAATGGACAAGGCAGTGTTTCATTGGATGACCCCAGAAAGCAGCAACTCTGGTGTTTGGAGACTGTTACACTTCTGCAAAGATTCAATCTTTCCAATGTCAAGGAGAGGGAACTGCCAAACATAGCAGGGCTATGAGCTCCAGGTCCTTCCTGCAGTGAAGGAGAACTGGCCAACTTCTGAAAATTCACCGACATGAGGCTTTCCAGCCAGCTCACAGCAATTGTACTGGTGGAACAGGGAGAGAGGATTGCAACGGAGGAAGAGTCAAGTATGAGCAGCCCATTGGGAATTCAAGGACCGCTCTGGATAAGCGACAACCTTCACCCGCTAACATGAATTTCAGCAACTGCGGGCTCACCAATACAGATTAGATCCTGAATTGCAACAGAGCTCATTTCATCAGCCTTTCCGGTCTCTGCCCTGTGTGCTCCTTGACTGTCCCTTGTCCATTTCCTCTTACATGGAACTGATAACGGGAATTTGTGGGACACAAGGAGGCTGCCTGAAATGTCAGGGATTTTCCTGAAGCTCAGCGAGAGATATGGCAACTCCGATTAAAAGTGGGAACAGAAGTTCACTCTCCGTCCGATGCTGCATGGACACAATTGGAGGCCCTTTTCCAACTCCTTAGCTGGAGTGACTCATTTCCTGTACAGAGCATGTTGTACAATGTCGGAAAGCAACAGGGACTCAAGCAAAGACTGAACAAAAACATCCCCGCTAACATGCGTTTCCCATTAACACCGCGCTGTTCAAAGCAACAGAAAAGTTAACCAAACAAATACAGACTATAGATGGCAGATCATGTGATTTGCTAAAAAAAAAAACATTCAAACAGATTGAAGGAGCCTTTGATCAGACCTTATACAAAACAACTAAATACATGCAAGGCTGGTGTTGTAGATGCAACATGTCCAGGGCTTTGTAGGATACAGCTGCAGGGTGAGGGCTACAAAGTCCATGTTATTTGGAAGGCTGAAATAGACGATCGTCGCTGACAAAGCTTAGAGACACTCCTCAGTATGCCGTGAGAAGAGCGCAGCTCGACTCCTTTCCCACCCAATATCTCAATCTCTCTGTTTAAATACATTTCCCTTTTTGATCTTTAAAAAAGGTGCCGAGAGGAGGAATTCCCCCATGCAGCTACAGGGAACCAAATAACATTAAAGGCACTTTTGTAAACACTGTAAATGGAGACATGGGAGCGGTTTTAGTTTCTGGGTCTCCTGTCTGCGTTTGCCTTTCTGCACGTTAAATAACCCCTCACTTCCTAATTGGTTTTCCATTTACAAATGTAATTACAAAACAGTGAAAATGGTATCTGCACGACAGGATTATGACATCAGAGGCACGAAGAACTCAGGCAGCAGCGGGGGTTTATTAAAGTGTGATAGTGCCGATCGGGGAACTGCAACACAACCTTCGCGCCCCCCCCCATTGACTTCAATGGGGGGAGGGGGTCAAGAGAAGATAACCTGCAAGGGAAGCCCACGTGTTTGTCAGACTGACAATTATAGATTTCAGATTCTTGTGCTAGAAGAAGGCGGGCGCCGCTACAAAGGAGAGCACCACGCAGTGAGCACCGCTACAAAAGGAGAGCTCCGTGCAGTGAGCGCCGCTACAAAGGAGAGCACCGCGCGGTGGGCGCCGCTACAAAGGAGAGCTCCGTGCGGTGAGCGCCGCTACAAAAGGAGAGCTCCGTGCGGTGAGCGCCGCTACAAAGGAGAGCACCGCGCGGTGAGCGCCGCTACAAAGGAGAGCTCCGCGCGGTGAGCGCCGCTACAAAGGAGAGCTCCGCGCGGTGAGCACCGCTACAAAGGAGAGCTCCGCGCGGTGAGCGCCGCTACAAAAGGAGAGCTCCGCGCGGTGAGCACCGCTACAAAGGAGAGCTCCGCGCGGTGAGCACCGCTACAAAGGAGAGCACCGCGCGGTGAGCGCCGCTACAAAAGGAGAGCACCACGCAGTGAGCACCGCTACAAAGGAGAGCACCGCGCGGTGAGCACCGCTACAAAAGGAGAGCTCCGCGCGGTGAGCGCCGCTACAAAAGGAGAGCACCACGCAGTGAGCGCCGCTACAAAAGGAGAGCTCCGCGCGGTGAGCGCCGCTACAAAGGAGAGCTCCGCGCGGTGAGCGCCGCTACAAAGGAGAGCTCCGCGCGGTGAGCGCCGCTACAAAGGAGAGCTCCGCGCGGTGAGCGCCGCTACAAAGGAGAGCACCGCGCGGTGAGCACCGCTACAAAAGGAGGGTAATGAGTACAGTTTACAGGCACGTGGGACCTAAAATGTGACATGTCTAAGGTGCTGGCAATTGGTCATAAATGATGTCCTCCCCCACTTAGAGCACGTATTTTCACAGCAAAGCGACTCCTTTTCAGCGGTCGAAAGGTCATGGGGGGGGGGGGTAAAGGGGAACAAATGTCCAGTACTTGTATATTTAGGGGGGGGGGGGTAAAGGGGAACAAATGTCCAGTACTTGTATATTTACAAACTTCTTTTTTAAAATAGAGATTTCCATTTTTTCCCCTCCGTTTGCATAGCCTTGTGTACCAGAAACAAAAAGCACTGGAACCTACTGGGCATATTTACTAAACAGTGCTATGCCATTAAACACCGCCCAGGTTCAGCAAATGAGACAAGAGAATGGCTGCTGGAAGGTTTTGTGGCAGAGCACTGCTTGGTAAATACAGGCCAATGTCTTTTAGGGCCTTGGGAAACCTATAAAAGACTAATACTCCATTAGAACTTCTGGGCATTATCAGAGTTTAAATGCAAAGGTTGTGTCACTGGTTGCAATGGTTTCATAGCAGAGCCTAACTGAGATCGTACAGTCTTTGTGGGAGAGATTCATTTTCTCCCACTCATTCTATTTCACATCTATAATTTTGTATTACATCCTTGTATTCAAATGTCTATTGTGATACAGTATGTACGTAGCTGGTGCTGTGCAACTGCAGCTATTTCCATAGAATCCTTGCACAACAAATCAAAATGATTTCCAAACCTGTTGTTACGACATGGGGTAAATCTGTGTTCTTATCATAGATTTTACGGCCCACAACTTCTTCATGGGAGAAAACTGGCGATCTGGAGTTTATGCAGAAGCCATGTGTACAGAGCTCTGCTTTAAGCAGACAAAGGTTACTTGGCAGGGATGCACAGAGAAAGTCTTTGCTGCAGACAGGTGATAACACAGAGAGGGATTCTGTGCATAGAATAGCTAATGGAAGGCTTTTAAATTATTCAGCAAACATGTTCATATGTATACTAACCCTCTAGCTAGTAAAAGAGATTCACAACGCACTGGCAGAGCACTGGCAGGTCTTCAGAGTGGCATGTCAAAAACAAGACACAAGTGACCATATGCAACACGCCAGTGAGTCCTACCCTTAAGAAGCTCAGACGCCGGTGTACACAGACTTTGGCCCATATTAAATATGTGGTAAACCTGCTTCCCAGTGATGGTGAAGAATTCAGCATAGAAAATCTTCACAGTAAATGAAATAATGGTTTTAGACTAAAGCTGCGCTAGTTTCAACCCATAGAATAGAACCCAGACAAGGAGCACAGCTGTCCCTCTGTATTATTTGCAGCGACAGATTAGACTAACTCATCCTTTACTTGACTCACCTGAATCTCGAATCCAAAGGTTTCAGAGTCCTCTTTTTCCAAGGTTATTATTTTTCTGGAAAGCATAATAAAAAAAAAAAAACACTGGCATTATTAGTTTGTTTATCTCCATCACAACAGAAACCTTGCCCCAAACCATACTCCCCCCAACATGCAGGACTCGTAACATCATGATATTCTAAGAGACTCAGCACTGACCACAGCAACTGGAGAGAGTTTCTGTTGCATCCTTTTCGGAGTTGCTTTTGTTTCTTTATTTGCAGAGTTAGTAAGGCCCCCCCCTCCCCCCACACTCTAAACTTTTTTTGCTTGATTTTTTTTATTATTTTAAAACACTCCTATTCACAATATATAAACACATTTACAAAAAAAGCGTTTCCACTTTAGTGATAAAAATGCTCAGAAGTTGGTGTGCTACCACGCCCCACCCACCATGCTGCACGCCCCACCCACCATGCTGCACGCCACACCCACCATGCTGCACGCACACCCACCATGCTGCACGCACACCCACCATGCTGCCCACACACACCGCATTCCAGAATTTTTCTTGTGAGAAGATGCACAATACGTTTTGGGTCCCGACTGGACCCTTCCACAGGTACCCGTTTGTTAAACATTTTTGCCCTGAGTTTCTATTTATGCCCCCCTCGGTGATGTAATTAATGGTGCAGGAAGTTGCAGGTATTATAGACCACAAAACAAAAACCCAAAGAGATAGGGTCATAAGGCACCCCTAGATTATGCACTCATTGCCTAGTAAGTACGAGATGGCTAAAATTAGCCTCTGGCTTAATTAACTGCTAGTTAGGTATATAGCAATCAGAGGTGATGGGCTAAAACCAAAAATAATAAAGTTTTAATACATCATGATAATAGCCCACTCAAATATTTGAGTATACTATTATCATGATGTATTAAAACTTTATTATTTTTTTAGATGTGGTCTGCCGTGCAGTGGCTCAGGGGCTTACAACAATTTGGCCAAAATGTTAAACTAAAAGACCATTTTATTGAATAGATATCTATACATGTATATTTAGGCACTGTACCGTGTATGAGTTTCACTGGATGTGCACTGAGCTCTGGCTGTGTTTTATGTTCTGTCTCTGGTTTTAAATGTATATTGCCATGCTCAGTAGCACTCCTCTGTGACACTTATATGCTTATATATATGTTGTGGTTATTTTTGGGGGTTCAATATGAGCTTGTAGGTGTCCTGTATATATACACCTATCTAGCAGTTAATTAAGCCAGAGGCTAATTTTAGCCATCTCGTTCTTACTAGGCATGCGAGTGCATAATCTAGGGGTGCCTTATGACCCTATCTCTTTGGGTTTTTTTGTTTTGTTGTTAACTCTTACCCTTTGCACCTGCCTTTCCAAGACCCTTTACATAGGTGAGCAGTCCGATTCATCAGGTATTAAAGACCTCAATGTGACAGAACGCTCAGCCACCCACATACCACAGGAAGAAGATATGCTGTGACTAAATCATCAAGCAGCGTAGATACAGTCCTCCTATCCTACATCACTGCAAATGAAACTCTTATTTGTAACGCAAACTCTTTTCAAACACCTCCTCCTGCTCTTACCAAATGGTCCCCAGCACAGACAGAGCCGTACATAACGTCACAAGAAGTGACAGTCGTACAGCAGAGGGATGCAGAGCACTGAACATCTCCATTACTTGGTATTATTTAAATGCATTATACTGTTGGTTTTCAGGCCTTTCTTGATATATTTAACAGCAAGTTATTACCTTTAATGAAAACATCAAGATGGAAGTTCCTTAATGTAGCCTGCCTTTATACATACATTACGTTTAAAAAGAATACAGTGCATTCCAATGTCTGAGCACTTGTGCTTTATTACAACAGCAATACAGAGAAACACGGCCTCACAACAAGAGCTTTAAGAAAATCCGGATACAAATAGAGGATGTTAGCCCACAGAATAGACAAAACCAAGGTAGAAGTGATACCTTTCATAGCGAACTTGTGGTTAAACGTGCAAGCTTCCGGGACCACACAATAATCTGCCTGAATAAGGGACTTCTGTGGTGCTGAAAGCTTGCACGCTAATCACAGGTTTGCCATTACAGGTATCACTGCTACCTTTGTCCTGATTCATACAAGTGACTAGACCAGGGATGGGCAACTCCAGTCCTCAAGGGCTACCAACAGGGCAGGGTCTCAGGATATCCCTGCTTCAGCACAGTCATTCTGACTGAGCCACCTGTGTTGAAGCAGGGATCTCCTGAAAAGCTGACCTCTTGAGGACTCGTGTTGCCCACACCTGGACTAGGACAACAGAATGAGGGGTGCAAGGTTCATGCTCACCTCTGGTGCTCAGATGACTGGCTCGTATTCTTCCACCCCATTGAAGAACCCTAAGGGCAAAAAAATAGAATACATTGAGGGAAAAACAAAACAAAAACAGTAGCAATAAATAAACAAATCTACTTTACGACTTCTTGCTTTCCTTCCCATAAGCACTGGTGTAGCATTGTGTTGCATACCCCTCTGGTAGCAAAGGGGTTAATCTCCAGAAAAGCAGGCCCAAAGCTATCTCTAAAATAGGTGCAATCCAAAACTTTTATAAACACAGGAGGGAGAACGAGTATGATCTATTTTATTGGACAACAAGTAGTTGATCTGTTGCAAGTTTTCGAACATCTCGGGTCCTTCATCGGGTTACGTTTTGTAAAGAAATGAATTACAAATTGAACTTGTTGGGAGCTTCTTAATGGGGAAGTGTCTGTCTTTTCCCTTGGCCCACCCTGTGCTTATCAGAGAGCTGATAAGATAAGGGGGAGGAGGGGGGGGGAGACTGACTCTGGCTGAACAGACAGCAACATCCCACAAAAGGAGCAACCAGAGGAAATCAAACACTTTCTAGGTATCAGCTCACCATGGTTCCATCCAACTTCCAAAAAATTATTAAAAAAATACTCATAGGAGTCAGATTTGGGGGGGAAATAAATCGCCCAGATATAATTCCTTAGCCCAACAGGTCACTAGCCTTAGTTCACTTTGGTTTTTAGTAACGCTTGCCCCATATCCGATCCATTAACCAGCTTTTCCACTTCTTTTTTGGAAGCTATAATCAGACACCTCTAAGTATTTTCACACATGTTTTGCTTGTAAAAGTGGCACCATTGGAAGGGATTTAGATGGTCAGCTCTCCAGGGAAGGAATGCATGTCCTACTGTTGGCTGTTCTGCTTGTTGCACATCTTGCGTTAGAATGCTCTGTATTGTAAGGTCTATTTTGGAAAGCAACGTATGTATACATTATTGGAGGTACAGTATATAACTAAAACAATACCTACAAATCTCCCTTAGCTACCTCCTTGGATTGATTTTCTAGGTTTAACCCAAATATTTGCGGAGACCGTACCCCAATATTCTTACGTTATTTGGGGACAAATTAGAAAATAGAGTTTATAAAAGCAATTGTCTCTAATGTATCCCAAGAGATACAACAAAAACAAGAGCTTCTGCAATTACTGCCGCTTTTCAGTGTCTTGAAAAGATTTTTAATAAATACTTAAAAAAACAGAACTAAAACTAAATTAAGCAAAGAATTGAGGCAGCAATTGTAAATCAGCTGCCACTTTGTGTTAATTTGAAGTGAGGCACAGACAACAAAAGAATTCAGTAGGCTAATCTGGAATTAGACGCATTAAATGCATTATGTGTAAATGTATTTCTACGGTCAAATGGCTAAGTAAAAGGCAAATTAACTCGGTGGCCCACTGATATGCGGGTGTTATTTTGCCACAGCTGTATTATTTATTTTTTGCTATACTCCAATCATAAAACACAGAAAATCGGCTTTAACGTTGCAGTACAGATCACTGCTCAAACGCAACTGTTTGGTACTGAGCTAGGGAAAAGCCTCACGTTGCAAAACTGGCTAATTGGATGAATGCAGTAAATGTCTTTGCTCTGCAACGTGTTGCCCGCCGTTCTAGCAGCAGGGTATTAATTTGGGTGGGATGTCTCATGCTACCGTAGAATGTAACCCTTCTTATCCCCCACAAGGAACCTATGTTAATTAGATGGGTACCACTGCACTTCGATCATATTCGTACACTAAATTGATTAAACATGATATACTGCTGCAACATTTACAAACTCACTGCAAACCCAACTAGCTTTTTTTTTTTTTTTCTTTTTATTGTAAATATAACGGAAATGTTTTCATCAACAATACCCTACAATCATATCAGAATTGCAGATGGAGAACCGCTCAGTTTAGTTCGAGGCACCCTTGGGCGACGCCTGGTGCTTCAAGTTGCTAATCATTGGGTGGAGTGCAAGTTTTAAGAACCACTGTGCTCTCCTCAACAATTCACTTGTTCTGAGAAGGACACAGGTTAACAAAGTACCCTTTACAGAGGAGAGGCCAACCTCGAAAGCCGGGTATCAGCGAGATTGTGCCTTCGGGACGCAACATGCAATTATTATTTTGACAAAATTGCACAGGCCTTTTATTATTGAAACTCCACGGAAATCTATGAAACGCCGATGATGCTAAAAAGAAGAGACAGGGAGACTGCCCTTAAAATATTCTTCAAACCGTTTGTATTATTTTGAAATCTCTCCTCAGAAGTCAATTTAATGGACTGCATCAAAGCCATCGTTTCCCATGAAGGAAAATAAGGCCATTTTGTTCTATGCCGAAAAATCGTCACAATTATGTGAACCATGCCGGCGCACGGATCGCACTTGTCGGTGCTTTGCTCTGTTGCAGTTATTGTACAGATGCTTGTATAGATCTCTCTAGGAGTCCTCTATACCAGCTAATTAACGACAAGTTGAAAGCGTCTGACAATGACTCAGTCCTGCCTTTGTGTTTCCCTGGGCCTGGGGGTCTGCTAGAAACCTTTTGCATAAGAGCAAGATCTGAAGATAAGCCAGCCCGGATCATTGTGTTTCTATTGATAACTGTGGACCAGGAGTCAACCTGCAGAGCTCACAAATATATTCTCTATTACCATCTTGGTTTAGCGCTCTCAGAAATGGTTAAAAAACACAAGTGCGCCAGAGTGTTAGTACAGATTTGCATCTAACAATGTCAGTCCCCACCTGTTGATTTTTCCCTTGACTAATGGCATATTCAAAAACGCATGTGAATATCATGCGCAGAAGAATAAAAACCTTAACATTTGCATCCATTATGCATTCAAATGATGCTTAACATGGACAGGATTCCTGCACTAATGCCATCTTTGTTTCATGCATAAACACAGAACAGTATCAGTATGAGGAGAGCCCTTTATCTTTACAAAGCTCGCCAAGGGCTGGCTGTTTAAAAGTCGCTTTCATATTGTCCAGCATATATGTTAATAACTTGGAATTCATTTCCCAAGACAAATTGTCCCATTGTGTTATTGGCGGTTCATGACGTGAAGCGAGCGTCAGATACTGGGGGTAAGAGAGTGGCCGTTACAGGCCCCTTTCAATGGAAACTTCAATGTTTGCAGTAGGCGTCAGCAGGGGGGGGGGGGAGGAGGGGAGAATGGGGGAAGTGAGAATCTCTCTACTCTATGTTTCGCAGAAAAGAATCTCAAATATGTATATAAACGCAAAACTGAACCCAACACAAAAAGAAGTCTTGTTTCCATGTACAAAAAAGGGCAATTCACTACACTGCTGGATTGATGTGAACCAAGAAAAGCAAAAAATGATCATTAACCATCTCAGACAACAAAACTTTGTGTCTAACCTCAGATCTTTATCAGTTTTTGCTTATCTAGAGCACTTCATAAAAAGTACCTAAGTAGCAAAATACAAAGAAAATATAAAGCTGTAATCCTGCCCACAACTTTTATTTTTTTTAATAAAGGAATCTTAAAGGAACTGAACTGTGTTCTCTTTTTACAACTCTGGACCGACCACTTCGGGCCAGAGATATTTAACCCTTTCTGTGCCGGTGTTTCATCTCCCTTTTGGGAAAATCAAAATGGTAGCCAAATCTCACGGCCCCACAGGCCGATAGGAAGACGCACTGTCACTAGGTGGAGAACATTGCGACTGCCTACAAGACAATACCAGCGCCCATGCGAACTTACTGTAAGAACACAGCAACTACAGCCGGACGTCTCTCTGGAAAAATAATAATCCACTGTGAAAATGTGCGGGATTGCCACTTTAAGAATTGTTTCAAATACAAAATGTTTAAAAAAACTTGTTATACAAATTGTCATTAATTTCCTTTAAAGAAAAAACAGACGGGAACAGCACTCTAGAAATAGACGCACGGTCTTGACATCAGGTAAATAGATGCTTGAGGCATACTTGTGGTGAAAAATCTGTTGCCTTTTATTACAAAGGAACAGTCAAACATCCCAAAAACGCAGTTTCAGGCCCACATGGCCTTTCATCCGGATCACACGTCATGGTGAAAGCATCGGGCAGCTTTCTATTTTGAAGAAATACCGACCCAAAATAATAACCTGTGCGTACTCACAAATGGCCTCCAAAGTATTTACCCATCGGTTACGTACAAGTCCCTGCTTAAAGCACAAATCAGGGCACCAGGTATTGGAGAATACATTGCTGTTGTTCTTGTTCAGAATTAGGCACGACATTTGCAAAGCTATTTAATAATTTAATAAACCTTTGTCATGTTAAAATGGTAGTGTGTTCCACGGCTAGCTACCTCCATTATATTGCAACATATACATATTTCCAAAAATAGCAGCTGCTGACCTGGACTGTCCATTTCAATCCCCCCAACATAATACAGAGGGAGCTTTGCCATCACTGCGGGTTACAATAGAAGAGAAAGCCACCTGGCTGCAGAGGCCCGACACACCCACCCACCTGTCCACAGAAAAGTCAATGAATACACAACACTTTATGAATTGATGGGGTGTGGCCAAAGTGTTATTTAATAGCATAATTCATTAAACCAGTATACCAGCCTGCTCGTATCCAAATAAACATGCCAGGAGCCTACATATCCACATGGCTCGCTGACCCACAGTAACATTTGACCTTTTATAAAGATTAAGGGAGACTTAACGAAACAGAACCCTGCCAAGGTTCTGCGTTACTAGCCTTCCGACCCAAACCAGCACATATCAACTGTAACCCTCACAACCTGCGCTGGGACAAGAAATCCACCTTTTCTCTTTAAAATGCTAAAACAAGTTCCATATAGAGACAACAAGTAGTATTAAACAGCACATACATAACCAATATAAAACAACGTCCACCCCAAGGGGGGGCGTGAGGGAACGCGCCTCATGTGTGCACCCACAGGTGCATCCACCAGAGACCTCAGCCAACCGCCCCGCTACATACAAGGTAACCCTTTCGGGAAGGAACCAGCGCACAAAACCTAACCTCGAACCCCTAGTTCTAATTTATCTTCCCCCATCCCCAGTACATTTGTGGAGTGGGAGGGATCCTCACAGCCATGTTACACTCCTTTCTCTAATAATCCCAGTGGGCTCTATTTCAACAGTGACATAGAAAGAGCATGGAGATACCCAGTGTCATTATACAATACAGGATGTTTATTTTGACGGGGACTTAAGGTAACCTTCGCATCCAAACAAGTAACACACCTGTAGGCTATTTGAAGACTGTTTTCTGCAGTTTCTTCTTATTATAATCTTAAACCAGTTTATCTTTGCAAAAAGACCAGTTTGACAGGTGTCAATGTAGACAAGCCACCAATCAGGAAAAAATGCATTCAAAGAAAGTCCTAATCTAATTCTGTTTATTTTCCCCATTATCTTACACAGCCAGCTCACACTGTATTATGTTTAAAGAGATTAGAAAAAACGACTAACTCAATAGGTCCTATGTATTAAGCTGCACTTATGTTGACCCTAATTGTTTGAGAGTTGTAGGAAAGGCCTCGGTGCTACAAAGCCTATATAAAGAAAACCATTTTTAGTACAAGCAGAATTCATTTCCGCTCTCCTCGTGGTCACATGACACTGCGAAAACCATTCTGTTTTTGGAGAATATTGACAATAAGCATTTTGTAGAAAGCTTACAGAAGATGGCCAAGATATCAGCTCCTAGCCAGCGGTTACAAACAAAAATCCTATATAGGCCAGGTTTACCAAGCGGTCCTGTGCCAGAAGACACCTTACGACCCTAAAACGTGTCCTTTGGCATAGCACATCTTGGTAAATATGGTACATATTGTAGATTATGGGATATTTGGCCAATAAGTTATTTTTTTTGGATGGGCTTAATTTGCCAAGCTCATAAACTAATCTTAAACTGAAACAGTGTGTGATGTTGCAGAGGGCTTTCAACACATTACACTTGCAGTATATGTTGCAACGCTGGGTTGCCCCTTTAAACATGTCCCAACTCCTCTCTATTCACATCAAAAGCCATCTCTTCTTATTGTCCCCAAGTTCATGAACCATCTGCTCCCCACAGGAAAGAGCCCTGACAGGGCTTAGACAAAGACATCATTAAATGATGGCAATCTAAAGAGGCAGGGTGTGACCATTATCCCCTCTGCTTGTTTAGGAAGGAACAAGAAAAGCAAATGGAAAAAAAATAAATAATAGAGGGAGAGGAGGAGGAGACTGAGTAACTGTGAGTAAACGTCAAGTCAGGCTAACAAAAGCAGCGCGATTAAGGCAAATTGGATAAGAAAAAAAGCAAATAGGACAGCTACAGGAACAGCAGAACAAATCATTAGTTGATTAGCTGCGACGTTTGTATGAGGGATGCTGATCTGAGAGGTCTTTACTTTCACTGTTGGTATTGGCTGCAGATGACCAGAAAGGTCCTACACTTGTTAGTTCTTGGGGCAGATGTGCCAGCGTTTTCATGTACGGCGCTCTCATTGCTGCAGATCAGTTGATATACTTTCACAGTAAAGCAAGACACCAATTCAGTGACTATTCTTAGTATGTCAACATAGTATTACAATGTTATCTTAATGGAGCAATCCTGCCCAGAAGCCTATTGGAGGTAACTTCAAGATCACCTTAAGTGTATTGCGCCCTGAGCATGCCCTGGTCTCTAAAAAAAAAAAAAAAAATTAAAGGAAGGTTTAGTGTTTAGAGAATGATGTTACCGTTAGACCGCACTGAGCTCTGGGGAGAGCTCCATTTTAACCTCCCGGACACGATTTCAAAATGCTTATATCTTCTGAACAAATCTTTAAGAATAGCAGAACCCTTTACAAAAGTTCTTCTGATGATGCAGAACCCCAGTCTATGTACCGTATGTTACCTCCCCCCCCCAATGATTACTGTACAAAATATGATGACTAGTATGCATATGTATAGCAACATAACCATATGATAAACATTTTCTGACATTTGTAATCTAGAACCCACAAAAAAAGTTTCTCAAAGACAGAAATATTTTGCCATTACCATTTTTTCCATGGGACACCCGTTCAGTCACCTGCTGGAAAACCTCTGGGTTCCACCAAACAGGTTGAAAACCTCTGTACGAATAACACAAATGATGTAAAGAATGTGGGTGAAGACGTGCCAAAGCTTAACACTCTCTTTAATGAATGTGATTCTCAGCACTAATGTGCTTCTAAGCAACCAGTTCCTGTGGAAGAGAGGAGCGCTGAGGTACACAGACAGCCAGTCCAAAATTCAGATTACTGGTCACTTTGTTCAGTTACAAGAAAATGAGCACCTAAAACTACATGGGGGATTGGGTGGGAAATATAACAAAATAAATATATAAATAATAAAAATTATATACACATACATATATACATACATACACAGTGTTCGTATACATACATACACAGTGTTCGACAAACCTATACATTTGCTCGCCCCGGGCGAGTGGATTTAACATCGTGGCGAGCTCCTATTGGCCCAAGCAGCACACGTTTGGTACTAGGTGGCGAGTAGATTTTTTTGTGTGGCGAGTAGATTTTTTGGTGATTTGTCAACCAATATATATATATATATACATATATACATATATCATAATATACACACACACACACACACACACACACACACACACACACACACACACAGCTCAACCCTGTTATAGCGCGATCAGCTACAACGCGAATTCGCATATAACGCGGTCTGAGCGTGGCTCCCGAGATTGGAAAACCTCCATTTTGCCTGATATGGTATAATTTATTAAAAAAATCAAATAATTTAGAAATTATTTTATTATATAGTATAATTTATAAATTATACCATATCATACAGGAATCAAACCAAGGACCTTTCATAGGCTAGCTCAATTCTGTACCTCTACACCACATGGACAGTGTGATGTCATAGACCTTAGAAAGAAACTTAACATTTACATAGTACACTGTGCACTGTGGCAATGTGTTGTAGAGGGTCTGTCACACCAAGCCTGTGGTGTAGAGGTAAAGCATTGGTGCCAGTATATGGAAGGTCCTGAGTTCGATCTCTGCATGTGTATTATATAAAATGTATTAATGTTCAATTCCCACATGGTGTAGGTGTGTGTATCTGTCCGTTAGCAATAAAGCATTGAATTGAATGTTTAAAAAATGTGTGATGTGTCATGTGACCCTCCTCTGCGATGCTGCGCACGAGAGCTGACAGCTGCAGAGAGGAGAGCACGCGGTCTCATTCTGTGGCCCCCAAGGATCGCGTTATAACGGGGTTCAGCTGTGTGTATACACACACACACAAACCTCTATAACACCTGGTAAAACTGATACAGAAATGTCGTATTCTTTCTTCTATAATAGAGATGAAGAACTAAACAAAGTTCATAGCTGTGGCTCTAGAACATTAGTTCCTACTTGATGTTTAGTTTACTCCCTATTTCCCCATCATGAAAATCTTCTGATTATGTTACTGTTTTTGCCCTTGTGCCGAGAAGTAATCCCACGTCACTGCCTTTCAGGAACACACTAGTTGGGCTGGTAACCGTGAACAGAATCACAATACAAAAAAAAGAAGAAGTCAATATTCAAATTCTTATTTCCCTACAGATATTTATAAATAAAAATATTTATAAACATCACAATAACTGTCCTAACATGCGGCGAGATGCTCCTTAGCCGCCCTATGGATGAGTCCAAACCTGCAACATTTACACAGAAAAAAAAAAAATATTAAAAAAGAAAAAAAATTGAATATGGTATGCCCTTAAAATTGAGAAACGAACCGGTATCCTTAGGGACTCATCATGCTCAAAGTTAAAGAAGATGTGGCAACCCTGGCTGATTTACGAAATCCTTCAATCACATGGGGCCGCCCACCGCTCAACCAAGCCAATATCCTCCTCTAGGATAGCCAAAGATTCCGTACCATAGGACAACTGCCCGTAGACTTGCAGCGGTAGAAACCGTAGCACATAACGGGAGATAAATAACTAAAGATCTCAAGCAATGTAAAAAGGGTTCATGGTTTAACCTGTATATATCTACTGCATGAGAACTTGGCTCAAAATTGACGATGTAAACAAAATATTTTGTATGCGTGATCGTCGATTGTGTTGCTGTATCCCCCCTCCCCGCCCGAGAAATATAATTTTTATTGTAAGTATAAAAAAACAAAATGTCCAAATATTGTGGGATTTCTTTATCTTATTGCCTAAGTTTAGGAAGCACTTGCCATTGACACCAATCCGACTCCAAACCAATTTGAAAAAAAAAAAACATTCTCATCTGCTGCACAACTTATTTTAGCAGAAAACATGGTGCATTTCTGCTTGACCTGTCACGACCCCTTCCCAGCCACCAGTGTCAGGGATCAGGGGTCACTCCGTGAGCAGCGGTGCTCCAGAATGGATCCCATGAGGAGGAAAAAACTGCACACTGCACAATTAATAAGTCACTTAATGTATGCACTTGTTATCCACTCCAATGCCAGGTTGAAAGGAGTCCGCTCTCTGGAAACCAGGACATTGTGGAGAACTGGCAAATTCTGCAGCACTTTTGCTTTCAGTCAACATGTGCATCACGTGCCCAAAAAATTGCCACTTTAAAGCAGAAATCTACCCATTATTTAGTTTTTTTAAATGGGCAAGAAGCAAAGAGTGACACCAAGTACTCATTTGCATGTCATTACCCAGAATCCCTGGCTACAGTGGAAGCACTGTATGCCAAGAGATTTGGCTGAAAGGCAGGATGCAGACCTGTCTGATGCATGTGAACAAGCAGGGGGGGCAGAGGGCGGGAGCGAGGCACAAGCGGGGGGACAGAGGGCGGGAGCGAGGCACAAGCGGGGGGCCGAGCAGGCGGAGCGGGCCACATAGCGGTGTGGGCCGAGGGCGGGTAGCGAGGCACAAGCGGGGGGGCAGAGGGCGGGAGCGAGGCACAAGCGGGGGGACAGAGGGGCGGTGAGCGGTCACAAGCGGGAGGGACAGAGGGCGGGAGCGAGGCACAAGCTGGGGCAGAGGGCGGAGCTAGCACAAGGGGGGGGGCAGAGGCGGGAGCGAGGCACAAGCGGGGGGAATCAGAGGGGCGGGAGCGAGCACAACGGGGGGACAGGGCGGGAGCGAGGCACAAGCGGGGGGACAGAGGGCGGGAGCGAGGCACAAGCGGGGGGACAGAGGGCGGGAGCGAGGCACAAGCGGGGGGGCAGAGGGCGGGAGCGAGGCACAACGGGGGCAGGAGGGCGGGAGCGAGGCACAAGCATGGTGGTGGGGGTCAGAGGGCGAAGCGAGGCACAGCGAGGGGGACGAGGGGCGGAGCAGGCACCAGCGGGGGGGCGAGAGCGGGAGCGAGGCACAGCGGTGGGGCAGGATGGCGGGAGCGAGCACAAGCGGGGGGACGAGGGCGGGAGCGAGCACAATGCGGGGTGGCAGCAAGTGGCGGGATCGAGCCAAAGCGGGGGGACAGAGGGCGGGAGCGAGGCACAATCGGGGAACAGAGGGCGGGAGCGAGGCACACAAGCGGGGGAAACAGAGGGCGGGAGCGAGGCCCAAGGCGGGGGGGGGGACAGAGGGCGGGAGCGAGGCACAAGCGGGGGACAGTGGGCGGGAGCGAGGCACAAGTGGGGGACAGTGGGCGGGAGCGAGGCACAAGGGGGGGACAGTGGGGCGGGAGCGAGGCACAAGCGGGGAGACAGTGGCGGGAGCGAGGCACAGTGGGGGACAGTGGCGTGAGCTGAGGCAAGCGGGGGGGACATGGGGCGGAGCGAGGCACAGCGGGGGGGACAGTGGGCGGGAGCGAGGCACAATTGAGAGAACAGTGTGGGGAGGCGAGGCACAAAGCGGGGAACAAGGGGCGGTACGTGGCAACCAGCGGGAGGAGCCAGAGTGCGGTAGCTGGGCACAAGCGGGGGAGGCAGAGGGCGGGAGCGGGGCACAAGCGGGGGGGGCAGAGGGCGGGAGCGGGGCACAAGCGGGGGGGGCAGAGGGCGGGAGCGGGGCACAAGCGGGGGGGGCAGAGGGCGGGAGCGGGGCACAAGCGTGGGAGGCAGAGGGCGGGAGCGGGGCACAAGCGGGGGACAGAGTGATCAGAGATAAACCCCATCAGGCAGGGCTCCTTCAATTAACCCTCTAAGGCTGCGCTTATAGTGCCGGCGATGTCGTCCGAAAACAAATGCATTGCCACCGCCACATGCGGCGCTTATATAGTAAGTGCGACGGCAACACTGCGACGTCGCAAAAACTGGTAGCCGGCAAAATTTGATTTTTCAAGGGCTGTTGCCTCATGTGACGGCCCTTGAACCCAATCAAATGGCCGGAAACGCCCGGCGAAATATAACTTTCACCTGTGGCAACGTCACCTGTCGTATCGCCGTCGCTATGGACGGCGCTATACACGCGGCCTAAGGAAACCACATCTGGAAACATTTAGACAAAGAAGGGCTGCAAGCTAATTGTAATGTCATTTTACAGACATTTACAGACTTGAAACTTATGTGCCAACATTTTGCACATGGGTACCATATATATTTACATGATCTTTGCTTACAAGAGGGTTTCAGTGAGAAACACTGCACTTGGCTGCCCAAGCAACGAGCATGAAATTAGCAGGAACCACGGGCCGCCAGTGGAAGTGCCCTGATACAAGTATTGAACACTCTTAAATGTGTTGGTCCTCTGCTGGGACTTTACACTGACAACCATCCTCCTCTGCCATGAATCCCTCTTTACACCTTTGCATTCCATCTCTAACCCATTGCCTGTTACAAAGGCCAGAGGGGGAAATATTTTGGCACAGAAATGGTTATTGGTGCCAGGAAACAGTAAAAGAAAGCAGACCGAGAGTCCGTATTTGTTTATCAGTATATTTTTCCTAGCCGACTCGAAACCATGCAAATAAGGAAATAATTAGATTTTAGTGCGATAGTAAAATAAGCGCTGGAGAAACTCGCTTCGCTCCAATAGAAACTTGATTTACCAGTTTCGTGTTTGGTAAAGACCATAAAGGGATAATTTAGGTGTTTGCATAACTGACAGCTTCTTATCTCAGAGCAAAACGCAAGAGTCCAGCGTGGCATTTAAATGAGGGTTACATTTTTTGTTTGTTTAGCTTCAGATTTTACATGCACATTTAATGACTATATAATGTTCCTCTTCCCAGCACCAGTTCATGCATAGGACCCCCACAGAAAAAGTACTGCATCTATATAAAAATAATACTTTCAACCATTTAAGATCTTTGCTGCCTCCAACCCTTTGAACCAGCACGTTTGGATCATTGAATATAAATCTTTCAACGTGTCGCTTTGCAATGCTCTGCAGACCTCATTGGCAGCAAAACTGCAAGCACCTAAATCTAAAACAGCGTGACCGCACATAAGGACCATTTGGGCAGCCTGACCTTGTCGTTACCCTGACTTAGGTCGGGAGTCATCTGATCTGGCACTAGCTTCCATTCAAGTCAAAGGCAGCTTACTGCTGGACCAGGCACCATACCCCTCATCGCCCTTTGATGATGACTCCCAGCCATAGATCTTTATACTTTACTGATCCGTATGTTTTCATGCTTCCGTTTGGAAAGCAGACCATAAAAACATTATGCGAGACCTTGAGTCATTCCAGCTCCTTAGCCCCAACCACTAACAAACTGGTGCATTAAATTCCCTTCGCTATTGTACTGCGCAGCAGAATATGTTGGCACTATAAAGACATAATCTGCCCCATGTCTACAAAATTTACTTGCACCCAAAAACAATGAGGAACACAGAGCAACACTGTTACTTTACAGCAGAGAGTAAACGCTACGCCTCCACAGTGCAAAATATCTGATGTCAAACTAAGTTCTCTCTTTAAAACACAGCTGACCCTCTTATACTGAATTGTGTTTGGAGTCCCCGGAGAATAGTCAACATTTCCTCAAATCCCGTTTCCTTCTCACCTTGTGGAAAACAAGAATGTGTTCCTATTGAACAGATCGCCTGTTTAGAGGGCACGGTCGCAGGGCAGGAGGAGCCGTTCTGCCGCGAAAACATCACACTTCTAAAGATCAACCGTTTCATCATAAAGAGGCAAGTGATAGGAGGACATGTACAGGAATCGCAAAAGTAATTGAGGTTTTATTGTTATGGGAACTCAACAGGAAACGGCTCTCAGCGGGCAGTAAAGTGTTCATATACGGGCATTACGCAAATGCACAAAATACATATATACATATATGTTTCTTATTGCCCTTTTCACCCACCATAATTTAAAACGTGATTGTAAACCCTACAGCCTTGAAAATTGCAAAGACAGCAGTACAACCAACTTACACTGATGAGACCCATTAAGGTCGAAACATGTCAGAATGGTTTCTCTGGCTTTGCGTCTGATTCCCATGCTGTGCTTAAAAGCTGTGTGAACAGCAGAGCATTAGCTTATAAGGGTTCCATGTCAAAATGGATTTCAGGCAAGAGGTGGCACGGTGTGCTCATTTGCATGCCATTTCCCATAATCCCTTGCTGCAGTGGAAGCACTCTATGCTACATGATAATGGTGAAAGGGAGGGTTGCAGACCTGTCTAAGACATGTGAATGTGCTCACAAGTGATTGATCTTTTTATTTGAGATTATACACACACACACACGCACACGCACACGCACACGCACACGCACACGCCATTCATTTTTAGAGGAAGCTACATTAAAACGTGTACAAAGAAAGTGTATTTCAGGAATGATTTCCACCCACTCCAGTACAAGTAGTGTAACACTCTGCTTCAGATCCTGGTCAGCATGTGGTACCAACAGAAAGGGAAAAAACACGTGAGATCACCAGGTAAAGGCAGATCCATGGGACAGAAGACTCCACAAAACTACAACGCTCACCCCCCACACTCAGACTGCAGTGTTTAGCACTCACCCCCACACTCAGACTGCAGTGTTTAGGGGGGGGGGGGGGGGGGGGTTGTATGTTCCTCAAAGCCCTTCCGCGCTGCATTAACCGCCTGAGAGCTGGGGGGCTCATCCCTGCTGCAGCAACTCCTGCACCCCCCCCCCCCCTTTTTGCGTTAACCCCTTTACTCCCGGGCGGGGAACTCACCCCTGGCTGCATCTCACTGCTCAGCCCCTGCTGCATTAACCCATTCCCCCCGTGAGGGGAGCGGGACCCCCGTGCTGCATTAACCTCTTCAGCTCTGGGGCGAGCCTGAATCCTGCTGCATTAACCCCCCCAGTGCTGGTGGGGGCTCCTTAGCGCATTATTTGGACGAAGCCAAACTCGGCAGCACTAGCGTTACATGCGCCTCCAGCGTTATAAAAAAAAAAAAAAAGGATTTAGCGATTACAACGCGATCTCTTTAGCTTTACCTTCCTGGGTCTGGGCAGTGTCCCCCCAGATACCGCCAACGCCTTGTACATGTCAGCCGCCTTGTAACTCTCCAGAGCGCTATAGGGGTCGGCTTTGTCCCGGTATACCGCCCGGTCCGGGGGCGCTGCATACTCCTCCTTGTGCTGCAGCTTCTTCAGGCGCCTGAAAGTCATAGCGGTCCCAGCAGAATAAGCAGCAGCAGCACCAACTACCACACACCCCTGTGCTCCCTCACTGTGCTGTATGAGGGGGAGGAGGGGCGCAGGGTGGGGGTATATATCAGCTCTCAGAGGCGGGGACACACAGCCCTCCCCTGCAAGGACACCAGTCCTGAGCATGCCATATACACTGCGAGCACATGTCTACTACATCCAGTCACACTGGGGATCACACAGCCATTCAGCTCAATGTCACACGGATCTGTCTTTATATTCACTACTAGTGATCCCACAGCTGTACTGGGACCTGTGCTGCACACCTGTTGGCGCTCACTGAGTCCCTGTAGGGTCAGTGCTTTGGAATCACTGATACAGTATTGTAGCATCAGCTAGTCTGGGAGACATCAATACAGTCTGATAAGGATCAGTACTTTTCAATTAAAGTCTCACTGATTTTTCATCCTTTGAGGATGACCTCTGGTAGTTATATTATTTGCATTCAATGATGCATCAGCGCTGGTCAAAGACAAGCTTCGTGTTTATCTGAAAAATGTATATATATTTATTTTTTTCTACTTTCTCCCTAACAAAGATTACCTCACCTCATTAAATGGCAAAAGGATATGAATCAAGCCTATAATATTTCACGTGGAGCTGTGACTTCATTTTTCTTTTCTATTTATTAGTATTTTAGCAGCAAATGCACATGTGCCCTTATTAAATATGCTACAACGCTGCTTTCCCCTTGCATGGTAATATTTACACTCCATTCAATGGCATTGATCTTATTTTTCCTAAGCAAGGGGCAGACAGCTTCATAGCATATTGAGCCAGCGCATAGAGATGTGCATCTCATTTGCAGGCATGTGCTATGTACAGCCAGTGTTATTATATCCTTTCTTCTCAGAGATATTAGAGCTTTCAGTAACGATATCAAACGCCATACTGGGATCTGTGATTATACCCCTAACATTCACATGACCTTAGAAATCTTTGGACATGCACCTTAATCTCATAGCCATCTGTGCTTATTCTCTTAACATGTGCATACACTAGAGATCCCTGTATGCATCCCTTAATCGCATCGTTTTATCGAGATCTGTGCTAATATCCCGCACATTTGCTGACAGATGGTTTCCACCTCCTACCGTCCATGGGGAAAATAAACAGTGCCAGGCACGGTTGCGGTCATCTGCACACTCCCAAAAGTACCTTCAACTCCATTTATTCTATTCCTGGTCCCTGGTCTTCAAGGAAGAATCATCCCTGAAGAAGGTGTTTGTACACCGAAACGTCGGATGGTTTGCGACTGTGATCAGTCAATAAAATGAACTTTTTATAAATGATTGCATTTCTTTTGGTGTGCTCAGCTTCCCTTTTGTTCTACATGCAGTTACCCTGACTAGGTTTTTTCTGCTTGCAGCACCCACCACTATTCCTGTTTGTTGCTCTTGTTCCCATAGAGTTGGGGCATCCCAAGTTGCATTTATCTTGACTCTTGTGTGTTTAGCTTCAAGGAAGAATGAAATGAAAAAGTGGGCCCCCTTATCATTAAATGCTACAGCACACAAAGTACATCCCGAGTAGGCAGGGTTGCTGCTACAATTCACATGTTGCCAGAGCAGTGATGGGTATTTGTAGGTTCTAATACCTTTTCATGGTTCAACATGCCGCTTCTTCAAAGATGTACTTATACAGAAGCTTTCAAGACCTGACAAGTATCTTCTTCAGATATATTGCGTGCACCTGCACTAACACTATGTATACAAATCCTGAAACGTGCATTTAGTCACAGATCGCCAAAGATAAATAAATCTGCTCGCTCGTTTAGTCAGAGGTGTTTACACCCAGAGATTTTTGACTCACATAAAAGGAAAAAAGGTGACAGACCGAGAGAGTTGTATAAATCTCATTGTAATGTGTGTCCCCTGTCACCTGCCCGTCCGCACCACAAGCTGCTGCACTGGGGGGGCGGGGGGAGGAGGGGAGGGAGGGTGAGTGGGGGGATGAAAGGGGAAATTGGATACATTGACGAATGTTTCAAAAAGGAGGTGCTGGCCATGGCGGGAAATGAACGTCACGCGTTACAGCAACACTTACTTTAGTCACTTGCGTTGCCTGCAGTAACGTTAGCAAATATGTTTATTTCACAGAAGTACTGGAACTCAGCATCTCCGAGTGGTCATTTTTTTTTAAAAAAAGGGGCAATTGTGCTCCGGGTTGAGACAACCAAGGACCTTGTTGTCTAGTGCGGGAGCGTCAATCCACCATTACTGCATGGAGAGCCCCACTGATGTCAATGGAGCTTTCCATGCGGTAACGTTGGATCGGCGCTCTCCCACTTTAAAGGATGGTCATTTAGCTCTGCTTCTTAACTTCTTCCTCAAAGCATACCAGGACCTGTAGCCCTTTTAATCTTATGAGAAGAAAAAAAATAGGACAGAATCAACATGTCAAGGTGGCGTGGATCCAGTTGGCAAACCGAAGGGTTGTGTCTAAACATCCATAACAGCCAACGAACTCCTGTTCAACAGTGTGATAATAATTATTTCTTCACATCTTACTCTGTTATACCTGGGAAATGGCAATACAAAACCAGGACTGGCTCACACCATTGCCCTGAGTGTGCATGATTGGGGGAGGGGTGGGGGGAGGGATGCTTTTTTAATTCACCCAGTGACGTACAGTACATGGCGAAGTACAAGTATGCACATATGTATCAATGTATGATCATATCCATATTGAATTATGTGCATACAGATGTAGCAGCCGTTATTGCTCCCGCTAATGTGTTAGAGAGGGAAACAGAGAACGCAATTGTTCAGGGCAGCTCCATTCAAAGAGCCATAGTGCTCGGCCAAAGCCATGCAGAGAATTGTTACCTTTGATGTGTTTACAGGTGCAGAAGTAGCTGCTACATAAGTAAATATTGATAACATTCAGCAACTCTGAGATCTCTGCATATATTTGCCATTGGTCGCAGTTTAGTCAAGGTCTCTGGACATATCCATTACATTCACAAGATCTGCGTCTACGCCACCGAAAAACAGAGACACGGATGATCTCATGTGTGTATTATCCACCAAGTTGCCAGCAGCAAGCATGAGAGTTTTGTTTTTCCATTTCGTATTTGGCAAGTATATATATCTAATATACGTACTTGGCAAATACAGATCTCAGGATATCCCAGTGCCCTGAAGGGCTCACGAATGATGAACTCCAACCAGTAATTGATACCTCCACGAGGATACTTAAATTATACAAACAGTAATCATTTACGTGGGCGCCACAGTCGGTTGCTGTACAATGTGCCTATTTAGGTCTTGTACGGCTCAACCCACAGGAAGTAGTTTAAAAGTAAAAAAACAAATGTGTTTCACGTTTCAATGTCAACTATTAATGAGTATGATTCATCACTTGCAACGCTCTAAAGCTGGTTGTCCCAATGGAACAAATAATGGTAGACCAGAGATTCACGACAAACTCAGTAATTGCAGATGCTGACCCCCCCCCCTCCTCCTCCTTTTATCCTAATATCCGAATGAACCACCCCAGCCTGAGAGAGGTGTCTTCTTTCCACTACCACAGGGAGCACAGCACCAGTCAAAAACAACACATCAGACTTGGTAAGGACACGTGTCCAGTCCATTGTAAGTAATGTGTTCTCTAAGGGCTGTTCTATAGAGTGTGCGGTTGTGCGTATGCTGAGCTGTGAGAAGGTTTGTGTGTTTATGTGTGTGTGTGTGTATGTGTAATTTATTATTTATTAAACAAAAAACACTTTCGTAAAAATAAAATATTTATTAACATTGTGCAGACACAAGCGCGCGCGCGCGCACACACACACACACACACACACACACACACACACACACACACACACACACACACACACACACACACACACACACACATTTCAGCGCCGGCAGCGGCGCAAAAAGATTATTTTCCCCGTCTTCCCCGCTGTCGGCCGGATGCACGCTCACTGCCGCGCGCGCGCGGCCCTTGTATAGAAGGGCTGACTAACCTTAGCCAATTATAAGTGCCGCACGTGTGCACGGCGTAGCGCACGCGGCCACTATATAACAGCCCTAGGGAGGATGGAGGCCCCCAGTATCATGGTACAATGCTGTGTGAGGACCCACCCAAACGTCGAATGCTGTTTTTATTTTGTAATCCTATTGGCCACTCTCGCTTGTTTCATTGCTGTAGGCTCATCCTGCCCAGAAGATCTTGCTAACTAGTTTGTTAGCCAAAGCAGGAGGTGGCAAACTGATTTGCCCAAGGTTAAATGTAGTGTGTCGAGTTTTACAGTAGCTTTAGCTGTGAGTAACTTCTCTTCCCTTATGAATCATTATGCATTATAATAAGACCCCCAGTGCAGGATTTCAACACAGAAACATATGTCCATCCAAATCTATCAATAAAAAAAAATAACATTTTCAACAATACCACTAATAATATATACATTTTAAAAAAAAAGGTGAGTTTAAAGTTCAACCATGTGAAATTCCAGTTTTTGAAGGGAAAAAAGGTGCCGGAACGTGAAGAATAAAAATAATTGATACCTAAACTACAATAAAAATTAAAAAAAAGACGTCCACTTCAAATACAAAAATGTGTTAGACATGGCATTTATCCACTCTGATTTAGGGGGAAATTCAATCCAATCCAAAGCTGCAATCAGCCGGATCCTCACTTCACTAGAATAGAGGTTTTCAGCAATAGCAGTCGCTTTGGAGCATATTGAATTACCTTCTTAGGCCCAGATCCACAAAAGGGTGCTAAGCTTTACCAGGACGATTTTTTAAATCCTTAGCCTTTAAATGTAAAATGTTTTGATGGGAGCCCTTGTTTTTGAATGTCTCGTTGCACTCTGAATATTCCTGCTGCCCTTTTCATCTCCATTCATTCTTTGTGCTCTGTCGTCATTCATTACTTCTCCTGACTATTGTTTGGTCTCTACCCCCCCCCCTAGGCTGCCCCTTTCACCCCCTGAAGCCCCCCCCCCCCTGGAAAACCATTAAAGATGCATTACATTAAAATCCCCAACAAAGAATACCTTCTGTCTTCTAATTGTCAGAGTGGGCCCTGTCTCTACATGTTCTTCCCCTGGTCCCCACCAGTGATCCACTATCTTCCAATTGTTCAGACTATCCTGTTATTGGGGCCAGTTTTCTCTCTGCTGAAAATGAAAATGCTGTGCTGCGTAATGATGCAGAGTGTCTGTTCATTAGGCAAATTGTTACTAAAAGACACGGTTCCACCAAGCAAAATATACTGACATTTTAATAACGTGCAATTGGAAATATCATGGAGTTCACAAAAGGCACCGATTTAATTGAGGGTCAGTTAAGAGCTCTGACCTATTTGAGGGCTGAGATAACCCTATGTCTGCGTCCCCACTAGCGCTGAGCGGGCGCGCTTAGTTACATATATAAATGTATGTAAGTCCCCGCTCACGCTGTGCCCGCGCGCTCGTGCACGGGCACACACGCTCACCCGCGCTTAGATAAACAAAAAAATTATACTTCCCCGCGCGCTCAACTACACGCAATGCCCCCCACCCCCCGCGCCCGCGTAAATGCAGGACACCCGGCACTCATACTTGGAGCGCTCTCCAAACATAAGCGGGCTCAGCGCCAGCGGGGACTCGGCCTTATGCTTTCGAAATTCACAAAAGCCATTTCGTATCCTCCAACGGTTCCTTTTTAGCAATTATTGTTTTTTTTTTAGTCCTGTACCCATCAAGAACAGCTGCACCCACTGTATATTTTTTCCTACCAATACTGTAGGTGCTGGAAGGGGAGAACCCCTTTGCCGAACTTCAGCTGGAAAACAAAATACTGGGAATGCAGAGATGTCAACCTGTGTTCAGCGCGGTGTCTAGGCCCCTCAAGCACTGAAGGGGTTAACATACAATTCCCTCATTGTATGCTTCAATATACTAAATAGAAGGGGGAAAAAAACGTTCAACAATAAACATTCCTGCTACGTAAAGTGCAATATTTCATTAAAAAAAAATGCAGTTTGCCTAAGTAGACCAATGAAAGGTTTATCCAGAGCTGAAAGTAAACTAGTTGCCCACTTCACAGCTGCAACGAGATGCAAGATTGCAGCATTATGGAAACAGAAAGCACACCCCACTAGGGTCTAAAATCCGAAACAGAATTTTGGTTTGGAGAAATGAACGGGCCTGGTCAATGATACTGGCACTAAATTCCAAAAGGTTTGGCAGCCCTGGATAGCTCAGTCAGATATACCAGGGGTGAGCCTTGCCACAATCCTGCTATGATAGTTGCAGATGGATTCTCCTTTGACAAGGGATTGAAGTTGGCTACTAGATAGCTCTGACTAATAATCCTTTTGTGAAATACTGGGCCAGGACTGTACAGAGGTTTTAAGTGTAGGACCAAGTGAATGCAGGAAGGTAACTATGCCCCCCCCCCTGATGTTATTTTACCCTAAAAGTATAATGTATTGATATATATATATATGTTCAATGTATTAATTTTCCATGAAATTTGAGCTACAAAAAAAAAATACAGTAAATAAAAATATTTTTTGTGCGTACATTTGTATGACTTAGACAAGTCTGCAACCCTGTTTTCCCCATTATCACTTAGCAAACTTTGCTTCCACTGCAGAAAGGGATTCTGGGTAATGACATGCAAATGAGTACTCAAAGAGTCACTCCTTTACTTCTTATCCACTTTAACATGGACGCCTAAATGCTTATGCCTGCGTATTACACAGCTGTTCCGCACAGGTTAAAAAGTGTATAGAAAGTAAACCTGCTCACAGACAGCTGTTTCACACTTTTGGGTCCGAACGATTTGAGGTTGGTGACTAGCTCTGCAACGTGAAGCTGGTAAGTGGGTATAACCAGACATTAAAAAAGTCCCCCCTCCAGAATCCCTGCACCGTGTACAGTTTATAAAAATACTACTTGTGGTGCATTTGCATTATTATTTATGAACTGCTCCTCATATATAACAGGAGTGCAGGACAAGTTACAATGCACAGAGCCCTGTTACAGAACCTTCCATAGTAAAATCCCTTGCACTAGGAAATGTTAGCCAGGGTAGAGGTTTTGTGTGGGGCTAAAAAAGGAAACACAATTTGCATGGTGACGTGGCGCCCTCTTCTGGAATTCACTGTTGTCTGCAATATATATATATATATATATATATATATATATATATATATATAATACTGTACTGAGTTAAGTTATGGTGAGTAAAAAAAGTGACAAAAACCCTCCACATATATATATATGTAAATATAACTGTATGCTCATCTGCATGTCTAAGGCAGGTCTGCAACCCCACCTTTCCCCATTATCACCCAGCATACAGCACTTCCACTGCAGCAAGGGATTCTGGGAAATGACATGCAAAT
This sequence comes from Ascaphus truei, assembly GCA_036426205.1. NCBI lineage: Eukaryota > Metazoa > Chordata > Amphibia > Anura > Ascaphidae > Ascaphus > Ascaphus truei. Next base: position 199,356,750 of record CM071569.1, on the reverse strand, counting down.
GAGCACGCAGTGCCACTTTTTGCTTCAAAAACCATTTTTAACATGGTTCCCTATAGGCTTAAGCTTGCTGCATGGTCACTGCTTTGAGCACAGCCAGGGTTAAGGTGCATACCCAGAAAACCACCCACAGACAGCTGTTTTGACCTTAATGGGTCTCATCAGTGTGGGGTTGATTGACTGGGTATGCAAAGAAGCTAAGGGATGGGGTATACCATAATACTGAGTTAAGTTATGGTGAGTAAAAAAAGTGACAAAAACCCTATATATGTGTGTGTGTATATATATATATATATATATATATATATATATATATATATATATATCTCAGGTCCCCCTCTGGGCTTCCCCTTGGCTCTCCCTTATCTCCATTGCGGTCGGAGGGGCCACCATGTGTGCGAGCGCCGTTAGAGCAAATGGCGGTCAGGCAGTAAGCAGGGAGCACTCCGGTGCTTCGGAGGCTCCGCGGCGGCCCGAACGCTAGGACGCCGCCATCTTGTTCCCATTGCGCATGCGCAACACTCGGCACATGCACAGTAGAGTGCTAGGAGCAGTGGCCAGGACACAGAGGGTTCCGCGGGGACTACTGCCCACACAATGCACAGGGGCAAGGTATCACATGCTGCAGCAGAGCCGATAGGGCTCCAGGATTCCCCTGCTCAGAGAGATTGTTACATTTTGCGTGCTCAGACCTCGTGCTTCAGTCGGTGCTGGGACAGGATAGGGGTAGGATGTATGTGTAGCCAGGTCCCCTGTCGGTGCGGGCACAAGCATAGCGCGCCTCTCCATTGATGCGGCTGGGTTGCCAGGGACGTGAGCGGGGCGGTTGCCGGGGACGCGAGCGGGCCGGTTGCTGGGGACGCGAGCGGGCCAGTTGCCGGGGATGCGAGCGGGCCGGTTGCCGGGGACGCGAGCGGGCCATTTCTAGGGCCGCGTTCGCGTCGTATGGGTCCCGGCGGCTCGCGGAGCAGGGCACTGCCAGGGATAGCACTGTTGCGCATGCGCAGGAGCTCTGACAGCGCGGGAGGACACTGAGAGGTCGCGCATGCGCAGGAAGGGGCAGTCCACCCCAGGGTGCACAGGGGCAGAGACACGTGACCCCAGGGAGCCAATAGGGCTGCAGCATCTCCCTGCAAGGAGATTGATACATTTCGCGGGCATAGAGCACGTTGGCAGTTGGTGACCGGAGCAGCTAGGGGAAGGAGGTAGGGTGCAGGAGTCAGTGACTCCCTTTACTAGACCAGCAATTCCCCTAGGCCCCAGATAGCCCTGAGTCACCCTAGTGGAGTGTTGTAGGGACAGGCCCTAGGTTAGGGACTCTGCCCCATTAGCTATTTTTTATAGAGTGCAACGAACATTGTGCGTCTTGCTGGGAGAGAGCTGGACTATTATCAGAGAGAGATCGCCTCTGATGGATCATCCTGCGGTGGATCACGGATATCGTGCGGGAGTTCGCCTTGATCCTTTGTGAAGTTCGCTGCAGGTCCGAGCACTGGAGTGCTCGGCAGGTAACCCATAACCTCATGTGCACCAACAAGGCCTATCACCAGACATAGTGGCTGCGCAGTCACACACACACACTTGTATATGACTTGGGAGTGCGAGACATTGGGTTGGGGTTACTGGACACGGGGTGGGATCATGCTGTGGAAGTGTTAGAGTCCGCCATGGCGCATAAAGTGTTAGCGTCCACCGTAGCGCGTAAAGTGTTAGCGTCCGCCGTGGCGCCTAAAGTGTTGGCGTCCGCCGTGGCGCAAGATAGCGTTAGCGTTGTGTGAGACGCAGTGGTTAGTGTCTTCTCTAGAGAGGGACACCTGTTATATTCAGTGTGATGATATATGTGTTTCTTATGCTCCAAAGTAAAAGGTATTTGGTTATCTCACATACGTGTATATGGTTATTGTATGATGTCCTGCGAGGAACAATTCCTGCTCTGCTAGGAACCATCGCAGGTGGAGGCGCTGCACCGAGTAAGTGGTTATTCATAGTATCATAAATGCCCCAGGTTTCCCATTAGCGGAAGCTCAGCCCTCCTGTGAGCCAACAGGTTAAGCACCACACGCAGGTAACACTGTATATTCTCCGCACCCACACTATAATCTTCGATTGGGTGGGGGAATACCCGTTACATATGTGTGCAGGGGTCCGTGACCCTCTGCACTAGGCCAGCTTCCCCACTCTCCCCCAGCTAGGCCCCGACTCCCCTGATAAGGTTGTGGCAGCTACAGGGACAGGCCCTTAGGTAGGGACACTGCCCCATAGCTGTTTATTTTAGGGACACTGCTGAAACACTGGGCTGCACTGTGGAATGGGGGTCTGGGACCAGATCACCCTGCCAAGGCAAGAAACATTCCAAAGGTGGACACTCCAGCGGGATACCACCCCACGCAGAGGTGGACTCATTGCTGATGCACACTTCGTTGGATCAGACGGATCCTAGTTGCTAAGTCGGACGCACAAAGTACAGGAGTACTTGGCAGGTACCTTCATCAAGTGCACCAACACACTCACAGTACGGTGGCAGCGCTGGCCACATATAGAGGGTGGGGACTATAAATTGTGGACACTTAGGTGGTAGAGTGCCCAAGGTCCTCATACCGTTCTGAGGGGACTGTGGACAAGAGTGGGGGAACGTTGGAGGGCGGTTACGGCCGTGTGAGGCAGGAGGGTAGCTGTAACCAGTAGTAATAACGCATGTTGCTATAGTAAACGGTTCTTTTATGTTACACCAAGTGTGGTTACTGTGTGATCGTACAGTATATGCTTATATGTATATGGGTCCTGTAACGGGCAAATCCACATAGTAGGATCCGTTACAGGTGGAGGTGCTGACGAAGATTATTCCAGAATACACCCCAGGCTCCCTGTAGCGGAGGCTCAGACCTCCTGTGAGCCACAGGTATTGCACCACACGTACACTGTAGACACACATCTCACAGAGGGGGGGGATATATATAAAACTCTGGCGCATGGAGAGTAGAATTAGAATTCCTAATGAAAATAGCGATGGTGGAACTAGAGAAATATAAACAGTAGACACAAACATACGAAAATTTAATAAAACATGACCTTTGTCACTGAATTGGAAAATTCAGTGTAAGCCTTATTTCAGTAAAAATAGATCAAATACAAACATATAAAATATAAAATATTGTGAATAGGAGATCCCAGGTGACTAATACACAACGTGAAACCTATAGGTATAAGAATGTTCTCCTAGGATGGTTGGCAATCCTCAAAGGAAACAAGAACTTATTTGAACACCTAAATGGCTGCACTGTCACATAGAATGACTTCTTCCGGGTATATGTATTTCTATATTTTGATTTACAAATGTCTCTCCTTAGAGATTTGTATGTTTTCAAAAAATCTGAAAAGGTGCACCTTAAATCCCAAATTTCTATAGTTGATTTTGAATAGTGCTCAATTCAGTGCTTCATATATGCAGCATATATATATACAGGTGTGTGTATCACTCCCTCTTAAATAAGGATATAATTAACTACTCCTCCTGTACATCTTACGGCAGCCTCCGCAGCTGTCTTCACAGGGTACTTTTTAACAGACGTCCAGTTTGACCTGGAAAAGATAATAGGCTGTCCCTGGGTGGCACTTCCACACCAGCCTCAGCGTGTGGCTGCTACCTGTGGTATTTTGGTCTTCGTGGCTCTACCACTCCAGCCTCCGCATGTAGTTGTTCCTTACGGTCTTCCTCGCCTGCCCCTATGGCTTCAGGATACACTTGGACAGGCTGCGGCGTGCGTTGTGCGGGTCACAGCATCGCGCTGGCGTGTATCTGTGAAAGCGTTCCAGCGTTCCAAACTGGATTGAATAGTTGAGATTCTTGGCTCCAGGGCGTGCATCCAGCAGCAGAAATATATACAGTGTATATATATATTTATATTTTTTCTTTTTTACAGGTTTGAAGCACTAAGTCTATGGTGCTGAACTGTGTTAATTTCAGCTCCTGGGATCCGCTGCTTCCAGAGATACTTACCTCTGAAGGGGATGCTGGTATCTCTGCGGAGTTTAAAGGTCCAGGTCACGCTGGCCAATAGGAAGTCACACCAGATGATGTCACGGCTTCCTATTGGCCCGTGGGATGCAGGACATCTAAGCCACCTCTAGATTAAACACCATTTGCCTGCGGGGATACCGGCACCACTATGGAGGTAAGTATCTATGGACGTAAGGGGTCACCAGAGCTGAAATTAACACAGTTCACCCATGGAGACCCCTTGCTTCAAACCTGTAATAATATATATTTTTAAGTTAATACATATTGCTGCTTTAACCCACCCAGATCCTGAGGAGGCTAAAATATACAGCAAAGTTGAACCTTAGAACTCATCCTCACCTTGAGTGACCCTTTCATTTACAGAACAATGTTCCTCTTAGACACATTAGTTGCTTTTATACTATAAGCCAGGGATAGCCAACACCGGTCCTCAGGGCCACCAACAGGTCAGGTTTGCAGAATATCCCCGCTTCAGCACAGGTAGGTCAACCAGTGGCTCAGTCTTTGACTGCAGGAAGCGGGGATATCATGAAAACCTGACCTGTTGTGACAATTCATACCGCTTCGAAGTTTGTCAGTTTTGCCAACGTACGCAAGAATTTAGTGACAATGGCAGTATACAAAAGGCAAAGTGACCTTGCACATCGACTTTTAATATTTGCCAATTTTCGCTATTTTTTTGTGAAAACACCAATTTTGCCTTGTTCAAGAGCTTTAGCAAATATTTTGTACATTTCTGGTGAACAGCTCACCCTTTGGGTGCCATGAAAAGAGAGTTTTACTTGATCTCAAGTGTCGAATGGGCCGAGGCACTCTGGCACTCAAAGGGTTAAGTGAATATTCCCATACATATTAGCCCTTATACACTATATCTGCATATACTAATCGCCTTGTCCTCTTAAACATAAACACAATTTTTTTTTACAAAACTTGTAAGTAATGGGGCATGAACATTTGTGATTTTTTTTTTCCCCCGTAGGTTTTGGTTTGGGTAGTTAATTAAATTTAATGAAACGTTTCAGGTGAAATTTGCAAAAAATAAAAAAAATACTTAAAAGGATTTAACGTTTGAAACCATAGGGTTCCCAAGATGGCTGCGCTTTGACTAGGGACATTATTCGCGGTAAGCATGGTCTAAACTGCTTGCACGAACTAGAAACGTTGGTTATTAAAGGTGAGCATTTAAGGTGGTAGAAAAATATTTGTGCCTAAGTCAGCGCTTATAGTGCAGGCGACGGCAACGCGACCGATGATGTCACCTGTCGCCACCCGCGATAGTTGTAATTTGTTTTTTAGCGATGGTCGCCAGTGACGTCACCAAAGGGGCGGGCCGCGCAATTTGATTGTGGCGACTGCCTGTCTCTAAAATAATCAAACAGACCCGGCTACCAATTTTCCAGACGCGACGGAGCGACGTCGCACTTACTATAAGCGCTGGCGACGGAGTCAATTGTTATGTTTTCAAGCGCCGTCGCGGGAACTATAAGCACAGCCTTAGGGATTCTTCAAAGTATTACTCATTCACCGACACCTTACCTACAGAGCACCAAATGAGTGTAATTTATGGATTCTGGATCACAAAACGGCATTTTAAGGGAAAAGTCTTGATTTAATTAATGGGGCTCCAAGACCCACCACAAAACAGTGAGACTGAGAAAATAACTGAAAGTTGACATATCTGAATCGAGCAGCTGCTTTTCTGTGATCTTTTACTTTGTAATCTTTTTTTTTTTTCCTAGCAGTTTCATCTTTAAAAAAATTTGCAGAAATTCCACTACTACAATGAGGTGACAGGTATGTTCAAGGCATTAAGAGGACATGCATTTCTGCGTTGGAGATGACAGTTCTCTTATTAGATTAACGTAGGGTTTTTTTTTTTTTAAACAAGATTTTGAGAGCCGAGTGTTGTCTTTCAGGTCGGAATGCACGGATCCAGTATATCTGCATTTCAGACAAGGGTTCTTTGACGTGGAGCTGGGAGTTCCAGCATCTGCTTTTCATTTCTGCAGAGGGAAAGAACGCCGTATTGTTCTGACCAAATACTTGCATACATGGCCTAAAAAAAAAACAAAAAACCTTACACGTCACAGGCACTGAATGCACAACACTTTTCAAACAGGCCGGAACCATATGTTTATTTTCAAAATATTTTTATTTTTTCAAGTTCCGCAACAAATCAATTATTTTGTGTTCGCCTGGGGGGGGGGGGGGGGGAGTTTTTGATGCATAAAAACGTGTGCGAAAGGCGTTTTTACGCTTCCAAAAAAAGGTTTTCAAAGAAGTCATAATTACAAAATATTTACTTAGCCAGCTGAAACTAAAAAAAAAAAAAAATTGAATAATTTTGCCATGGTCTGCCACAGCTGTGCTCATCCTTTTTGGAGAAGGGCCACTCCGGAAGGATTTTTTTGTTTTTGTTTTAATATCTCTGGGCATCCCCGCTCATCAGACCTCACACAACCCGCTCACACGCACCACACTCGCTTACCTTTATTCTCAACACTCCACGTACACCTGCCCTTGTACACTTCATGTGCACGTCCATTCTCAACGCACTCCACATTCAATCCTGGTCAACACACACTCTTTCCCTCAAACTGCTCCCACCCTTCTCACAAAGCACACATCACCTTTCTCCATCACCCGCCCCATTTTCAACAGAAGGGGCGGGGGGGGGGGGGGGCTGCAATCTGCCACTCAGCCGAGATGCGAGAAGAGCAAGTAGAGGCGGATCACAGCGTGTCTCTAGATAGCACAGAAAGCGCACCTGAGCAGACTGCAATTCCCCCCCCCCCCACCCCCGAGGGTCTCCCTGATTGAGAAACACTGGCCTACAGGAGCTTTGGTTTGAGGCATTTGTATTTACCCACTTCAGGAAAAGAAAAAAAAGAAAAAAACGCCAAAAGTCACTTATTTGTGTTTCTGTTGGTCCCTGTAGCAATAAAGGTTAAAATAAATAATAATAATAATAGGAGGGTAATACCAGTTCTAATGCATACATCCTGCATCGTTTGAAACATCTAGATATCACTGGTGCTGGATGCAGTTACTTCCGAGCCGTTCCTATGGAAGTGCATAATGTATGCAACCTTTTACCACACATAAAAAACCTGCTGTGTAATTGGTACAGCTGGTCTTACAGGACCCCAAAACATGTATTGTACCTGCTAAATAGGTACAGTTGGAGGATATTCGAATGCTGTTTGTACACTGAAATTGTAGGTGAGCGGTGCCCGAATCACACATTAGATTCTAGGATAGGAGCCAAGTTGAACCCAGCACGCCAGAAAGGTGCTCGGAATCGCCACTAAGGCCTCGGGCATGGGGCCTCAGGCCACGCTGAGCAGCGCTCCTGCTGCCTCGCCTGCTCAAGCTGGGGCTTTTTTGCGTCCTGGCAGGCGAGGCAGTGGACGCCTTGGGGGCGGGGCTAGTCCCTCATTCCCATTGGATGGTGACCGCTCCTCCGCTCCCCTCAGCGCCGAAATTCAAACCTGGCTGTCTGCTGAAAATTTCTGAGCCTCGGCCTGCTGCTAAAGCCGCGCTGATCACAGATGCAGGGGGTAAGTGCATCTGCTCAGCACGGCCTGCTGCACCATGTCCCAGGCCTAACTTAGCAAGAATGTTACTCATTCACTATACTCTATTGTAGCAGCATTTCAGCTCTAGGTCTGAGTATATTGCCTGTGGCTGCTATCATTTAAGAATTAAACAAAGAACTTAAAAATAGCTGCTTGTCTAGCAGCCCCTGCAGTGGTTGAAGACTAATAGTACAAGGGAGTGACACACCTACTACACAAACCAGGCGCACCATTGCTTTATTTACACACCTACAGTTCACCTGTACGGAAATTCAGTCCAATAAGACTTTCCCTCGCCTTTGGTTGCTCTAAAATTTGGTTAACATAGCTTCCCCCCCCCCCCAATCATTAACAGATTTATAATTTCGTGAAAATCGCACACATGTCCATGACATTTTGAAGATTGTTCTATAAAAATCTGTATTTGTCACTGGTGCAGGCAATCAGATCTTGTTGGGCAGGTAAAGCGACCAGATGGCACAGGGTCCACCTCAAGCCTTTTAATTAATTTGATATGAATTGTTTTTCAGTCGGCCAACCATTTGTTAGGCAGCATTGTATAGTGCTGCGAAGTGACTGCCCTTCTGGCCTTGGACAAATCACTGCTTAGCTTTGTGCCTCATGAAGATGAACATTTTTAGGGAAGCTTTGAAACGTGAAGATCTCAAGCTGGGGGCTCGCTCTAAGATTACTCTGCAAAAGCGAAAACATACTTTTTGTAGCCTCCCCTAAGGTACGGTCTCTGCCTACTCCTCAGGGCGGTATTCTATATGCTCTGAAGCAACTGATTGCAGTGAAATTGGCCCATTCAAGTTAATGGGAGTTTTTGGGAGGCCGGGGGGTGCGATTGGCCGCTTTGGGGGGCCTCTTGTATAAGCCCCTTAGTATTAGCTATAACAACCGACATATTTAAGGTGGTCTTGTGTCTCCACTGTGATGGGCAGAAGGAAAAAACGAATGGCGCACAGCCAGGGAGCCAGGTGTAGAGTAAAACTGCTTCTTTATTTGTGCATGCAGAGAGACAACAGGAGATCCCCTTGATGGGACAAGGACAGGAACCTCCTACGCGTTTCGGACCTGGGGGTCCTTTATAATTCACAGCACCCTCCTTGATCACGGACCCACGGTCCGAAACGCCTGGAGTTCCTGTCCTTGTCCCATCAAGGGGATCTCCTGTTGTCTCTCTGCATGCACAAATAAAGAAGCAGTTTTACTCTACACCTGGCTCCCTGGCTGTGCGCCATTCGTTTTTTCCTTCTGCCTATCACTGGACTTCGGATCCCTCTTGGCTGGCACGCCTTTCCATCACCCCTGGAGATGACGTGAGTGGGTTCTTCATGGTGTTTAGACTCTTATGGTTAAGTTCAACAGCTGTTATTGAGGACTTACAAGTCTATATATTCACCACCCACTCCCACTGGTATCTCCAGGGTTAAATGTTTATCACTCACTGAACTGAACAGAGTCGTCCTGGGTTTGAGCACCCTATATTTTCTTTATTATCCACTGTGATGGTAGGAGGGAGCGGGTGTTCATTAATAAAAGGTGAAGCCCGGCTGCCTGCCCGTAAAAAACATATGTCAAGGGCTGAAGTGTAAGCTTGGTTAAGAGCATCTGGTTGTAACCACTCTAGCACCAGTCTCTATGCCCATATACCAAGTAAGGCAACATTTCATTGTAATCGTTTAATTGTATTATATATAAATAGGAAAAAAAGTACCCTTCACTAAATTCTCACAGGAGGCATCAGTGAAGCATTAAATGAATGTGCTGCCATAGATAATATACAATTAAGCATTACCAAGCCTCAAAAACCAGTAAGTACCAAAAGATAAAAGCATGAGGATTAAAACAGGGAGTCATTGTTCTTGGATTACCATCTATAATGCTGGGTTCATAGGCAGTGCCATTTAAAAAGAATAAAACACAAACCTAATAAACACACAAGTAACATGAATAAAACAAACTTTTAATGTACAGCAGAAATTGGACAGCATTTTTTTTATATTAACAAAAGATTTGTCTATTATACAATTTATTTACATTTGCATACTGAGGAGGTAAAGTGTCTAAGTGGTTCTTTTACAGTCCTTTCCAATACAATGAAAACCTGGATGGTAAGAGAAAAGTACCAAAAATTCATCTTAACCACAAATCAGCGCCAGATGGACCAGACACCTATTGCAAAGCAACACTTTGTGGTACTGTCCGGCTCCGGAAGGGTTACCTGAAAAATGAATCGACTAAAACTTTTCTTCGAAAGCTGCATTTCATACTCAACATGTTTGCCACCTCCCTGTGGAAAAGGAGCACGCTGCATTATAAAACAAAACTAGAACCTTCAAAATTCCTGAAGTTGCTTCTGCTTGGGTAGCAGGCACAACCGTGAATTTTTTAAAAAAAAGCAGCCGATCCCCCAATCTCTGCCCTTAATGGTCGAAGTTTGTAAATGCCACTTGCTATGTGGCAAATGTCACATGGGGGGGAGAAAGCATTTGTTTGATATGGATTGGGCGACACTAGGGATAGACCGCAAAATCAACATTGCAAATTTGCCGATGTTTTTTTTTCTCTTTTTAATATTGTGGCTAGCGACGTTTCAATGTAGAGAGACTTGGAAGAGTGGAAGGATATAAAAAGGCTTATTATATAGTGCAGCGTGTTCACTTTCATTGGATGAGCATCTCCACGTCAAACAGAAAATGCAGCTTGCATAGAACTGCTCTGTTAAGGGAAATATGTATGGGTTTAGATCCCTTTAACTAGCAGTCTTGAGCAGACAATACAAACTGAGAAATTCACTGTCCCTGTTGATTATGTACCTATCTTGATTACTGTAAAACATTCAGACATCCTGAGAAAAATGATTAGAATTCATGCTACAATTCAACTTAAAAGTTTGATTCTACCATCACTACATTATGTGCTTATGGCCTAAAAACTACAGCTGAAAGCTAGAAAATAGTCACCTTCTGTACATAAAAAAATAAGCGGGCCAAGAGTTTGTTTTCATTATTTCATTGAATGATGCTTTAGCAAAAAACATTCTAGTTCAGAAGACAAGAAAAAAAAAACCCAGCAGTTTCTTTTGAGATTTCAACATTTACATGGTAATTCTGCAAAGAAAGAAGTGTAGAGAACACCTCCCATAAGTTAATGTAGTGGTTATACAAATGTATGCATTTCATGACAAAATGAAAGCTCATATGCATGAATGTAGATCCGATGATGCAGAGTATCAGGTCAACAAGAGACATGTCAAATCGGATGTTACATGGAATATACCTGGAATACTGTCCAGGAAAGAAAGTGCTTTCTACACTCACTAGGAACAATAAATACTTTTTCAACAAGACAAACGGGCGAGTGGAAATAACTTTTGCCAAGCAGATGTCCAGGATAACCTAGGTCCCTTTTCAGGCATTGAATGAAGGGGACCCAAGAGTGGAAGAAAATGGAAATTCATGCGGCCTTCAACCCTTTAGGTGTCAAAGGGGCCTGCAACACCCAACAATGTATTTGCAGGCAGGCCCCAAACAGGTTCATGGATTGCATTTGTTCACTGCATAACTTAAATTATACAATACAAAAAGCACAAGGAGTATGCAAATTGTACAGTCAAAATAACAAACCAATGAACTGAAGATGGCAAAGACATAGCCAAGGGCGTAAGCCAGCATGCACATCTAGATCTAGGTGGTTAAAGGTCTTGCTCACAGAGAATAGGCCTCGTTGAGGCAAACGTGTGCAATCATTTTTATACATCGAGTGCCTCATTGGCAGGCTGCTTCCATTTATGAACAATTTAGCCAGTACAGGTGTTCAGTTCAACCATGTGTTTCTGGCAAACTGTCTGCTTCTGGAGAACACCATCCCTCTTACTGAAAGAGGTCAGTAGTTAAGAAGGCCTCTATACTTCAGGCAGGACAGCTAGAATACTGTGTCCCGACTTTCATTACAGAACACATACATGGTGTTTTTAACATCAATGATAGAACATGCAAGCATGTCATACAGAATAGATTTTGGTTGACTTTTACCAGAGTTGAATCAGAGATGCCTCGTGTGCTATTGGTCAAGGCCGGATCGCAACACGTCACCTTTTCCCAATAGTATTTAAGTGTGAAAGTTTGTTGTAAAAAAATAAAAAAACACAATAGTGTTCAGTAGAAATTATTTCATTATTGATAAAATGTCTAAGTACCCCTCAGACACCTTCTTCAGGAATGTGCTCACGTCTGCATTTTTAAAACCAGGTAGGCAGCAGAAAAAATGGCCACTATCCTGCTGGGTACCATCACCATTCTGATGGCCTACTCTTAATGCTTCCACAATATATAGCAATATGTCATTAAATCAATCACACCACTCATATGTTCTGATTCAATTTTGCCAAACTAAAATTTAGAATCCTGATATGTTGTATTCGCATGTGTGTAACATCTTCACTAGCATTTGCAGTTAGCGTAATGATGAATGCTGTATATGTAACACAACAGCTCAACTTACACTGATCACACCCCCCCAAAATACAAATCTTTATGTACACCCCATTAACGCACAAGCCAGCTCCACTGCAGTATGACAGCAAGCTGTGCGAGGTTGCAAGACGCACCTCAGACAAGATGAATGGGAGAGTTTATTTAACAGTTCTGCACAGAAAGCAGAAAAAAAAAAATATATATATATATTTATTTATATAATCACTTCGGACACGTCACTAAAACCCCTGAAGGATACACACAGAAAAATGGTGTACACCTGAAAAAACAGACAATGAGAATATGACATTATAAAAATGCGACATGTAGCCGTGAGTACAGATCCGTTCCAGCTTGTAGAAGAAAATTCCAGGTACAAGTACAAATAGTTCCAGTGTAAATATAGCTTGGCGCATTTGGTTTTTTGTAGTGATTTTTATACAAACAATAGTCTGAGAGGTAATATTTATACGTGTGTGTGTGTGTGTGTGTGTGTATGTGTATGTGTATGTGTATGTGTATGTGTGTGTGTGTGTGTGTGTGTGTGTGTGTGTGTGTGTGTGTGTGTGTGTGTGTGTACTTTTTATATATATTTATAGAGAGCTGTTTTTTGTTTTTCTTTTATACAAAGACTTAAAATATTTAATAAAAAAAGTTAAAATCCCTACTCTCCCCAAAACTTAAAAACAAAACAAAAACAAACACTCCAGTTAAAAGTTATGGCTTCAGAGTTATTGTAGATGCTGAACCAAAAATTCTCCCATCCAACTAACATCCTGTATTAAAATGTGATGTGTCGCTCAAATAGAAACCGCTTTGCCGGGCCCTGGGTGGTCGAAACACGGCTCACGTGCGAGTTGCTGATCCGCACCAAATGAGAACCACACTTCTTCCTTTCTAAAGTGTACGGAGGTCTTCCAGGGCGCTGGCTGCAAGGAACCATGCCTTCCACAATCCTATCTATTGAATGAGCACACACATCTAAAATCCCTGCTGTTGGCAAATGCTTGACACCTGAGATTCATTATCAAATGGATTTTTGCAGGTTGTCCTCCTCGCTTCTTATCCTCTTGGACAGCGCAAGCTGAGGGTCTTTTAATTGATACATTTCTATTGCCAATAGATTTCACCAGCACAAATCTCCTCTTCTTGGAAAGCGGATGTTACGTGTTATGACCAAATAAGCTCAGAGTTGGGTTTCACAAAAACAAAAAAAAAGCAACTAGGAGGCCCTATACGCAAACTTTACATGAAGTGTCACTAAGGTGACCTACACATGGACACTTCAAAAAGTGGAGCTGTATATTTGCGCATGCAGACAAGCTCACGTGTACACCTACAAAACACAGGTCAAAGAGAGCTACACACAACCTGCACATGCATGGACGCGGGTCTACGTGGACTGTGTCGTGTTTTCTTTCAAGCTCCAGTGTTCATTTTTGCAAAGCCTGAAGAGAGAATTCATGTTCCTTTGCCTTGTCGGATTAGGGTAAGTCGCTGAAAAACCTCAGCTTGCTCACAAGTCTCTCAGAACCTGAACCAGTTGAGAAAAAAAAGAAAAAGAAAGGAGGAGGGGGAGCATGGGTCTGTTGCACTGGGCAGTACCCTGAACAAGTTAGACGAAGAAGATTTTACCTCACAATGATGAACGGGGGGGCGCCACTGTGAGAACTCGAAAGTCAGGCAATGCGGCAATCACCTGAAGTTAATTCCATATGGTCATGCTCGTAAGAAAAAAAAAAAATATAGAAAACAAAATTCTCTATTTCATACCCAAACCTAGAATTAATTTGTAGTGTGCTGTTCTCTTCCGTTTTGGCCAAAAAAAAAAGCCCCGCTGTCCAACTGGCAGTCGTCTGGGAAGAAACGTTGAGGTAGGCCTCATGTTTATGTACTACGTCATGGCAGCTTGTATGACTTTTCCACATTTTCTCGGGGGTGGGAAGGGGTTGGTATTTTCAGATCTTCACATCCTCCTGTATGCTGAGCTGTGACAGTGTTTTTTTAATGCGCAGAGCTGTCAACCGGGCTGCCCCATTAGCATACCAGCACTCCTGCATCATCTTCCCCATCACTCGAAGAGCCTGGTCAATACAAACATATCAGATCATGAGTTTGTGGTAAAAGGAACATCTCTACAAGCAAATTCCTTTCAATTACAATTTATCAGCTGCCCCCTTTCCTAGAGATAGTCTGACTTGTAACAGTATAAAGCTTTGCAGATGGAGCTCTGTGGCTTTCAAACCTGGATATACTACACAGGGCTTTAAACAGCAGTAAACCATTGTTGGCATTGAGCGAACATCACAAAGTGTGTAGTTACATAATGCTTCTGGGGATTGCATTTACACTGTTCTTCCTACATAATTCCAATTTGTAGTTTGTTGTGCTTTAAATTGCCTTGACCCACACAATTAAACAAAGATGAAGTGGCCAAGAGAAGATCTAACATTCCATGAGGAATTGAAGGGAATACGCTTGACATCTAAAAGTAACAAATCAGACATTCTTCACTCTTCGAGGTCAGATTCAGAATACGCTGTATTCTTCAGGCTCATAATTTGTGTATGTTTAGGCTTGCCCACAGTTGGGGGGGGAGGCGGGGGGCGGCAAGAAGTTACGAATGAATTTTTCCACTCGTCATCTGTTTGGTGGTATTCACATGTGGAGGACCAGCACCTACTGCCCTGAATAAATTGTTATCTTCCCACCAAAACAAGGCTACATTACATTCATTCAAATTTCAAAAGTGGAAGTGATCTTGCTCATCAATAGTTCCTCATTCAATGGCCATCTTCACTATCAATGGATGTTTAGTCTTTGCTTAACTATGTATTATTGAAGGAGAAAGAGATAAAAGGTGTATTTGGGGGAGGAATGGTGAGGGAGATACAAGAAGAAAGATGAAGGGGAACAGAAAAAAAAACAAACCTATAAAAGAACAGTCTGATTGTGTAAATATGTGCTGGTACTTTTAGAACATTAATGCATTCATTTATTGCTCCAGACTGGTCTTTTAGAGTCTGTATCTCCATCATTGCACTTGCATGCTATTTTCCTCCTCCCCCATCATCACTTCCTGCCCCTGCGCACACTACTTCACCACACCCTCTATCCTCCCCTGCAACGCACCCTACTCTTCCCTCTGAGTAACGTTCTGACCGTCCCTTTATCAACCTTTCCATGCTTTTGAATAGGTGGTGCCTGGAGAAGGCCGTTACCGAGATGAAGGACACACTACTACGTTGAGTCTCTCTCATTGGTAATAAAGTGGCCAGAAGTTTGTATTCAAAGACAGCAAGCACCCGACATGTCTGGCTAGGAAGAGCGGGAGAAGAGTTGACCGCTCACCAGCCAGGCTGATAAATGCTGATAAATGCTCCATACATTGGTGAGGAGTGAACTTTTCCATCCCTGATTTTACATGTTTAAATCCCCCCCCCCCCCCCCCCTGATATTTATACAGTTTAATAGTTGCAACCTTACATTTAAACACAGGGTGGCTATGCACTGTATACGTGAAAGGTCACCTGGGGACAAACATTGAAAAGGAGTCCAGGGGAAAGAGTGAAATGTAACCTTTATGTCTCTAGTAAAATGATATGCTGTGTGCCATTGGGTTGTTCTCCAATCCAGACCCGTTATTTCAGAGCAACCCATTCATATTCTATTCCTATACCAAATCAGGTGCATTTACTTGTGTTTGCAAATGTATCAAGTTTTCCTACAATCTGCAGTGGCAGGTGGACGTGGAAGAGGTTTGCTTTATACAATAAGAATAGCTTTTTTCAATTATCTATTAAATGTTGCATACGAATTTCTAATACGAGCCTTTACCAAAAGGTGGAAGATACGGAGAGAATAAACAATCTATTTCATGACTTCTTTTTAACAATGTTTTATCGGTTTTGGACCACACATTTTACTTCAAGACATATTGTGGTCACAATTGTGTCTATTTATTTATAAAATGTTTTACCAGGAAGTAATTGGAGTCCAAGTATATGAAATAAATGCTGCACACCTAAAAAAAAAGTATAATAAAAGATGATACAATTACCGGTGCTCCTGTGTTTAAACGATAGCCTGTAATCAATCCAATATAAGTAGTAGTTGAAGGAACACAGGGCACAAACGGATTTGGAATAACCAACTCATTTATTGAGCCCAACGTTTCGACCTTATTGGTCTTTATCAAGTAACATAGTGGCCACTATGTCACTTGATAAAGACCAATAAGGTGCTGTGTTTGGCTCAATAAATGAGTTGGTTATTCCAAATCCGTTTGTGCCCTGTGTTCCTTCAACTATTACCAGGAAGTAATACATTGAGTTACCTCTCGTTTTCAAGTATGTCCTGGGACATACCCTCCCAATGATACACAGAAAAATAGTTCTCCATTGAGCAATGTTCAGAGATCAAAATGCAATAATTTGCAAAAAAAAAGAAAAAAAGTTACAGAAATTCATTAATGGTAAGGTATTCTCTCAAATGGTCTCTCCAGTAAAATGTCTCGAACCACCACTTGCCCCCAGCTTTTGTGGTGACGTTAACCACAAATAAAGGAAGGATATATATATTACGTATTATAGGCTAAAGCAGTAAAATTCCGGGCATTATTGAAAACCCTGCTCTGATTGGATAATGCCCGGAATTTTAACCAATCAGTAATGCCCGGAATTTATGCAGCTTGCAATGTCTAGTTTTCAATGTGTTTATTTCAAGCCAATCAGCTTTCAGAACAGCTGAAACAGGGCAGGGGATTCGTCTGAATGAATTAACAGCTCTGAGACAGGGCAGGGGATTGGTCAGGACGTATCAGCCACGGGTTGACTCCTCCCCCTCCCGAGCTGACAGATTTTCTGAGCAGATTCAGTTGAATTTGGGGTGGGGGGAGCGGGGAGAAAGTCTGCAAAGTTTAGTAAATGGCTGCATTTTTGATTGTGTGTGGTGTTTATGGGTATAGCAGCAGCGTGCGTTGTTGTGTTGTGTGTGTGTAGAGCTGCTGTGTTGTGTGTAGAGCTGGTGTGTGTGTGTGTGTATAGAGCTCCAGTGTGTGTGTGTGTGTGTGTCCAGTGTGTGTGTGTATAGAGCTGCTGTTGGGTGTGTGTGTGTGGAGCTGCTGTGGTGTGTGTGTGTGGAGCTGCTGTGGTGTGTGTGTGTGTGTGGAGCTGCTGTGGTGTGTGTGTGTAGAGCTGCTGTGGTGTGTGTGTGTAGAGCTGCTGTGGTGTGTGTGTGTAGAGCTGGTGTGGTGTGTGTGTGTAGAGCTGGTGTGTGTGTGTGTGTGTGTGTGTGTGTGTGTGTGTGTGTGTGTGTGTGTGTGCGTGTGTGTGTACACAGAGGGGACGGCAGTGTGTGGATATAGATATCTGCAGTGTAAGCGTATATAGAGGTGGTTTCATGTATTTACCATTTTATTTTAATTTAAAAAAAATCTATTTAACTATACAAAAGTGTCTAATATTTATGAAAAAAGTCTACATTTAGCCTATAATAGTAATAATTCCCTGGGTTAAAGTCAATCGGCTTCGCCTCGGGCCTTCAACTCTTCCAGCCAGGGCATTATTGGCCAGTAATGCCCTGTTCTGAGGGGATTATTACTTAAATACAATTAACATTTAATACACACGCAAGACCTAGAGTAACACTCACAAGATCCACGGTCTTTTGCGCTTTAAAAATTTGCTGTGCCCAGCACGAGATGCAGAGTCCTGGAGACCTACAGCGGAGGTTGGCGGCTCTCTCCTTACAGCTGCGTCTCACGCCCCTTTCTCCGATGACGTCACGGTAGCTCCGCCTGCTCCGTCTCCGTGCTACTGGGTCTTTAGGGTAGAGCATAAAGACGCAGCAGCATGGAGACTGAGGCGGCGGTGATACAGTGATGTCATCGGGGAGAAGGGCGCCAACCCCAGCTGCAGGACGCCAGGACCCTACACCGTACTGCAAATTTAAAAGCGCAAAAGACCATGGATTTTGTGAGTGTTACTCTAGGTCTTGCGTGTGTATTAAATATTAATTGTATTACACTATATATCTTTCCTTTATTTGTGGGTGACGTCACCACATAAGCCAGGGACATATTGGCCAAAGATACCCAGCCAAGGAACTACCAAGGAATCTCTAAGTGCTGGTTCGAGACATTTACTGTCCATTATCATCTTACTAAGTGTAAGTAGGATACTGTGGTCTCATCAGTGACCCTGTGGGCAACATATTGCGCTATGGTCTCACTTTCTGTTTATCCTACAGAATGGGGAGAGCACTCTGGAGAAACGATTTGAAGAATACCTTACCATTGATGCATTTCTGGGACGGTTTCTCTTTTGGCAAACCATTGCATTTAGATAACCTCTGAACATTGCGCCTAGGAGAACTATTTTTCTGTGTACCATATAACTCAAGGTTTTGAGAAGAACTTGTTAAGATCTCTAGGCTTCCTAGGATTTCTCACATGGAGACGGATTTCACTCTGAATTCTTATTCACTTATTAGATTTTTATTTGCACTTAGCAATTTAATATTCATTTCCAGCAATCATGGTTTACAAACCACAAGTGATGGTAGAGCGCTTATTGTATATTTAATTGTGTCTAAATATCTATATCCAGCCAATGTAACACCTGTTGAACCAATTTTATTGGTTGCATTACAACATGAGATATGTTTAATAGTTCTGGAAGCTGAACTGCAACAATTAGAATAAAGTTGCAGCAGAAAAGGCAGAGCTGTAAACCCGTTATCAGACAATCTCAATGGTACTGTACCTATTTTAGTGGATATATCTATATTAATTTTTTTTTTGAAAGTGTACTTTTTTTTTTTCTCCCCCAAAAATGTACCTCATAACTTTGCCACCAATTCGGTATGTTCGGCCGCAACTTCTGGTCACACACTACTTTTCTCATTTCCTCAATAGAAGGATCTGAAGGTACAAGGTCGTAATAGGGAAGCTGATATTCCTCATGGAAACCTAAAAAAACAGAATCAAATTGGTAAAGCAGGAGACGTTTGGAAAAAAAAAAATGTAAACACTATTCTGAAATATGGATGCATGGAAGAAACTCAGCAGAGGTAGTGCTATGAGATGGGACTTGAACAGCTGTTTTATTTTAGTACTTACAGGTGCGATAAGAAATACAGCCAACACATATATGAACGTTGCAAGTGTACTGCTCCCAAGTGGACAAAGTGCAGTTAGGATGCATGCAACAAGCAAGGCTTCCAGTGGGGACACAAACAAAATGTTGAAGGTCCTGGTCTCAGAACGCAAGGACGTAGGGTTTCCAGCGTGTAATTATATTATGTACCATAATACAGTGCCATGTACATGGCTGCCAACATATAACTGACCAGGTAGGTGGAATTGCTGGGCAATTAAGCCTAAACATGGTGTCAACCTCCACAGCTTTAGATCATAACACACTGAACCAAACCACTGTAATAGAGGGAATTTAAACTAAAAAACAGATGGCTGGAAACAATTTTAGTCTCTATTGACATTACAGCCATTATTTTCTCTCTAGGTTTCCCCCACAATTGTGTTGGCAAAACACACACACACACACACACACATCACACAACACACACACACACAACACACACACACACACACACACACACACACAACAACACCACACACAACACCACACACACACACACGACCCACACACACACACACACACACTTTACAACCCCTGACTGTACACCTGCTGCACAGACTAAAGTTTCTGAATGTGTCTCTGCTAGATCATCCTGGATGGCCCTCCACCGACTTAAAATGAACACGACAAAAACAGAGCTCCTCATATTTCCTCCCAAATGTGGCCCCACTACCTCCTTCCACATTACTGTTGTTGGAAGAACTATTATACACCCAGTATCACAAGCACGTTGCCTAGGGGTCACACACTGCTCCTCCCACATTCAAAAAGGTGCCATAACCAGTCGTTTTTCCTCCGCAATATCACAAAGATGCGCCCTTTCTGATGTTGCTCTACTACTAAAACTGACAAAGGCCCTCATTCTCCCCGTCTAAACTACGGTAGCCTCCTCCTGTCCGGCCTCTCACCTGTCTCCCTTACAATCTATCCTAAACGCTGCTGCCAGAATCATTCTACTCTTTCCTAGATCTGTCTCCGCGTCTTCCCTGCTGAAATCCCTCTCCTGGCTTCCGATCAAATCCCGCATCTCACACTCCATTCTCCGCCTCACTTTTAAAGCTTTACACTATTCTGCTACTACTTACATCTCAGCTCTAATTTCTCGCTATACACCATCCTGACTCTTGTGTTCTGCTCAAGGATGTCTTCTCTCTACCCCTTGTGTGTCTAAAGCCCTCTCCCGCCTTTAACCTCTCACGGACTGCCCCACACCTCTTGAATGCCCTTCCCCTCAATATCCGATTAGCATACTCTCTATTCATCTTCAAGACACATCTTAAATCCAATCTCCTTAACGAAGCATACGAGTAGCTCCAAGCTGATACTATACACCTCATACATAAACCGTGGTCCCTTGCAGACGCACTTACCAGAACGCCCACCTGCTGTCTCTTGACGTACTTTCTACCAATTAGATTGTAAGCTCTTCGGGGCAGGGACTCCTTTTCCTATATGTTACTTTGTCTGAAGCACTTCTTCCAATTGTGTGTTTTGTATCATTTGTTATATGATTATGTTACATGTATTACTGCTTTAAAGCGCTATGTACATAAATCTATACATACATATATGTTGTTATATGTGTATAAAGATGAAGATTACCTCCTGCACTTCCCCTACGAGCAATTTCCCAGTAAACTAATCCCAGAGCATAAATATCGGCACATTTAAAGGAGTCGAAATGTTTCATGTTTATGGTCTCATCCAAGACTTCAGGAGCCATGTACCTGCATCATGGAAAGAAAGGAAAAACATCAATATGAACAATTTCATAGTTACTCAGAGGGTAGAGTTAAGTATTTGAAGACTTGATGACGTCTCTGAGCTTACCGCTTGGTTCCGACTCTCTGGTTTGGAGCAATATCAATCGTGTCGGTGACAGAGTCATGACGCACAGCAAGTCCCAAGTCGGCGATGGCGCACATGCCATTCTTCTTCACCAGAATGTTCTTGGACTTTAGGTCTCGGTGAGCAATTCCAGGCTTTCCTGTAAAAAGAAAGCATAAACTTATGAATAAGCTGATGTGCATGTATGAACTATGTAAATGTTTTAAAGCAGCAGTTCAAGCTGCAGTTTTAATTTTTTTTTTTTTCTTCCATTCAATATGTGCACAATACAATCTGCGCACTGACAAGTGATTAGCCAAGTTGCCAATCGATCCGTTCTCCTGTAATCGAACGCCAAAGATTCAGCCCAGGGTTCACTAAATCACTGTCAGTGCTGCAGAGTTCAAGATGCAAAGTTCTGTGCGGAAGATCATGTGACCAGGCAGGAACAAGTTACAATTGGTGCACTGCTAGAGAGGGGAAAAGGGGTGTGCCAGAGCCTCTCTCAGAAGAGGAAGGGGATGTGACTTTTAAATGGTTGCTATAGAAACAAACATGATTGTTACATTAGAATACATTTAAAAAAAAAAATTATGCTACAAGTATTTTCTCATGGTACAGAACTGATAAAAAAAAACACATGTATGATGATATTGCTTTAACTGCAGCTTTAAGTCGCTATATCTGTGTAATTTGGCACATAGTTTGGAACGCACTAAAGATCGATGAAAAAACAAAAACAGTAATGACACTTCAGAATATCGGACATGCAAACAATTTTTAGACCTTTAAACAATGGTGTCAATTATTTTTCAAATCACTGTACCAGCCAAATAAATAATGGTAGTTCTTGGTGAGCAGTTTGTAAGCAAAATGATAGATGGTGAGAAGTTGAGACAAACATGCTTCATTTTTCTGTGACGTTATTACTTTGTAAGTCCATGTTTGTGTGTGCCAAGCCATGCTCTAGATTGATTTCAGTTTGCTTGTGCATTGCAAATGTTAGGGTTATTCTTACTAGGTTTATTTTTTCACAAATCTGAAATGCTCTGATAAGAGTATTATTGTTGCCTTACCCTGAGTTCCAACAATCTCCATATGCAGATGAGCAAGACCACTAGCTGCCGACAGAGAAAGTTTGATCATGCCTTCAATGGTAACCGTGTATCGATTGAGATAGTCAAACAGTGAGCCATGCTCATGATAGTCTGAAACAAGCCACAGCTGAGTCCACGTCCCATTGTCTGCAGAAACACAAGATACAAAGACTGTTGAAACAACAATCCTGCATTGAAACGTTTTTGGGGTGTGTAACTGAACAGTTTACAGTGATCAATGAGACGAAAAATTACGGTGCAAACGTTGGACCACTGACAGCAGTCAATCGTCATAGCCATAGTCTTCATCCGTTGGTTCATCATTGCCATCGACCTTTTAAATGTATCATTGCACCGTAGTTAAAATTTCTCCTAAAACAGGGAGCTTCCAGTAATAAGAAATGAAGTTTAGCCATTACTATTATTTTATTTTTTTAGCACAAGAGACCTAAAGTCACTGAGTGAAAGGGGAAATATTCATTTTAATTCTGTATCCAATAGTTCTGGCGGAGCATTGAGCAGTAATCCAATAACGTTTCCCGACTGACAACCGTAGGACACACTGGTCCATACATTTCTCTCTAGATCAAAAGTAACCCATCACATTAGTTTAACAGGATACGCAAAGTTTTGATTTTGGCAGAATTTAGAGTATAACTAGTCTAGTCTTTCAAAACATGCATCACCCAAGACTACAGAAAGTCGGCTTTTGTAGCATTTTCTGTCTTAAATCCTTAGTTGTTGAAGATTGATGCTCTGAATAGTACAACCTGGATTAAAAGGTAAACTGCCCCACAACAATATCAGTCTAACTTGTTTTTCTTCCTCTATTTTATAGTCTCTGGTTGCCGTTTCATATATAAATCATGAACTAATGCAAGCTACCTGCTCAACCTGGCAGGTCTATAATCAGTCAGTAATATACTGAAGACCTACATATACATATGTAACCGGTGACTTTATTTAAAAGAAAGCATAGCTTCGGTCATTTTATGCTGTTTGAGGTTATTCTGGTCCGATTTGTGCTTTTCTACAGACCGGTTAAAACTTGATTGTCCCGGGTAAACCAGTACGTTAAGTAGGGTTAATACCTTAATTCCTTGAATACCATTTGTCTGTGTTGTACTAGAGAAGTTTCAGTTATGTGACTCAATTCTTATTTAGGACAGTGGTTGGATTCGTTTGTGGCCCCTTTAAATGTGAACAGGTCTGTGCACAGGTTTATTACAAACTAAACCGTTTTAAAAGTACAACACTACATAGTTTATAACTACGAGAGAAAAGGTATCTACGATGGCGCTGTCTCGTGGCAAAATGACAGTGAATGTTAAAAGTGATGAATAATAAACACGTGACCTTAAATGTGCAAAATTGTGAATATACAGACAATACCTGTATCAAAGTGATGGTGCAAATAGTGACCAAATAATTGAGGACCTCCACTCAACCTTAGATGGAAGAAAATGTTCCCATGTTTCTTCAGATACAGGGATTCCAGTCCCCCGCTCCCTTTTTGTGCTGGAATCCATAGTTTAACTAGTCTGTTCAATTTACATTTTTAGTTTGCGAGACTGGTGGAGACATGTGGCCCACGAGAGTATCCGAAATCCCCTGATCTCGTAAAGTTAAATCCATACTATTCAGGGCTAAGAGTTCGTCAGATCCCATAGCGGAGCTTACTTTTGCTATGAATAGAGAAGACCCACTACATTTATAAGGCAGCTTTTTCAAGTGAAAATCTCCATGCGCTTTTATTGACAGGGCCATTTTTTATTATTTTTACCTTTGTTGTCCGCAGCAATAAATCCCAAGATGTTCTCGTGACGCAGCATCACAGTCTGGTAGATTTCAGCCTCTCTGAACCACGACCGCTCTTCCCGGGAGGAAAATATCTTGACCGCTACATCCCCCCCACGCCACTTCCCGCGCCACACTTCGCCAAAGCGCCCTTTCCCGATGATCTCCTGCAGGACAATTGTTCTCGCCACGGTTCGCTGGACAAAAAGTGGCAACCCTGGCGGCAAAAAGGAGGATGTGGGTGTAAGAGCATATTTCAATGGAAAGCAGACAAGCTAGTGAAAGGCCAGAAAATGCGGACTTCTAAATGCGATTAATCTTTCAAACATTCAGTGCTCCGATATGAAATACTTTCATTTCTACTTCGCTAATATAAGAAGGAGTTATACTTTGGATGGGAAGCGGACGAGAAAAAGGCAGCCATTTTCCCCCCCCACCATGCCCAAAAACAAAGAATGCTATTGCATGGAGAGCGCTACATTTTGTGTGCCACACTTTTGCATGACATCAATGCGATTCGGCTTCATAAGTTCTTTCTGGAGTTCGGTGGTACAAATGTGCAATGGCTTTAGGGAAATCAGACACGCACATCCTTTAAAAAAAAAGTGCTATAGTATTATTGGAAAAGCCACACTTTAACCAGTACCTCGAGCATGCTACATAAAGCAGTATATGAAGCAAAAACATACTGTATTACAGCCAACACCAAAGGGGTCATGTCACCTATTCAGAATTGAACTAAAAAGATATTAATCCATTTATTAACAGAATATGTAAAGTTTTAATATTTCCATGGTAACTAAATGCATAATCTTAACATTATCTGTTGTGGGGGTCCTTTTGCTTACTTTTTGTGAAGTAATTTGAATGTCAAGTGCCAACCTGCTGAAATGGAAGGACATTACCTATGTAATGGGAGAATGCATTTCACAGGTTGCGCAGGAAAATTAAATAGATTTTTTCCCACATTGTATACATGAGCAATTGTTGCTTATCATGTATTTAACGAATATAAGGTAGCAAAATACTTTAATATATGTAATATTTTTAATTGCTACATCATTGACTGGCCATTATGTCAAATATGCATCAATTCACCATCTGAAAAAAAAAAAAAAAAAAGGTACAACCTAAAAAATAAAGTCTCAAGCTGCCTACAATGACACTACACTTAATATGCTTTCATTTAAATATATTTAGAATATAAAACTAAAGCATGCAGAATGATTTTCACAGACTCGCAATAACCACAGTTAGACCAATGCCCAGCATTTCCAGTCTCCCAGCCTCCCCTCAACTAGTTCGCCAACATTGAAAATGGCAATATCTGAACAACATCCCATTTCAATACACATGTATGCAGATGACACAATCCTATATGCACACAGCCATAGCCTCTCCGACCTTGAACACATACGTCAGTCTGACGTTTTGAGACTCGAAAACTGAATTTCCCAAAACAAACTGTTTTTAAACACAGACAAGAATGTAACAATGGTATTTGGGACCAAGAATACATTTTTAAAGCTTCCAGTGACTGAGCTCCAGATCAGAACCAATGCTAACACCACCCTAATTCCTGTTACTAGTTTTAATACCTGGGCATATGGTTTGACACCCACTTAATATTCGGAATGCATATTGATACCCTGACATCCAAAACCTATGCCAAACTAGGGGTACTTTACAGGAACAAATCCTCCCTAAATCTGCTGGTCAGAAAGCACATTGCAAAGCAGATGCTAATGCCAATTATCGACTATGGAGACATAGTATACGGCTCGACACCCCAAACCCACCTTAGAAAACTTGACACCCTCTACAATTCAATATGCCGTTTTGTTCTCCAATGCAACTACAACACACATCACTGTGAAATGCTCAAAGAACTAGACTGGTCATCAATGGAGTCTAGGCACAAGTTCTCCTTTCCTGTCTTGCCTTCAAATACTTTCTGGGCAAGCTACCCATCTACCTGAACAAGCTCCTCACCCCTACCACATGCAGCACTTATCATCCGAGATCTGACTCCAAAAGACTGTTCATGGTCCCAAGGCTCACAAAAGTATCCGGCCGCTCCTCCTCTTACCGTGCACCACAAAACTGGAACAACCTAACAGACTCACAGCCACCATCAGTTTAAGTTCTTTCAAAACCTAGGCTGTTTCACAATTTAGTCTGGTCTGTAACTGTTTCATACGCCCATAATATATATTATCTCTAACTGTGCATGCAATGTCTTGTATATAATGTATACCCTGTTCATTTATGTAACTGTATTTGTAACCATGTATTATTTGCCTTAACTCTGTGCCCAGGACATACTTGAAAACGAGAGGTAACTCTCAATGTATTACTTCCTGGTAAAACATTTTATAAATAAATCAAATTTACAATGCCCGCTCTGGCCTCCAAGCACACAAAGGCCAACCAGAGAGAACTTCTACACAATAGGACAGGGTTGGGAAACTCCAGATATCAAAGGCCACCAACAGGTCAGGGTGTAAGGACATTCCTGCTTCAGCACAGGTGGCTCTTTGAGCCACTGATTTGCCACCTGTACTGAAGCAGGGCTATCTTTAAAACCTGACCTGTTGGTGGCTCTTGACTGTAGTTGCCCTCCCCTGACCTAGGGCTTTCTCTGCTGATGTTTGGAGGGCACTAGAAGGCATTATAGTAGGTAATAAGGTCACACGCATTGATTATTGGGTATGTGCCAATAATGTATGCGAGTCATTGTTCTCAGTGGAGTAGAGGATTTAGACAGCTAAAAGAAGTGCCTGATCAGGCAGTTCTCTTTTATATTGCCGCATGTTCCTTCTCAATGTGGTTGTGTGCATGGAAGCTAATTTCAAACGAAACGCCAGCTTTTCAAACGCAGAATATTGAATGCCACAGTTTGATGCAAGATATTAATTTATTTATTTTTAAAACAAAAAAAAAACCTGTTCAGTCAAATTGACAAGATAAATTGCCTCATTTTGAAAGGGGCACAAAAGAACAGGCAGCTTGCAAGAACACCTAATTGTAGATAGTTAAAAACAAATAGAACATATGATTGTTTTTTTTATTGCACCTAACAATTATTTCGAAGTGCAATGCCTATTAGTTTTCAGAAACCAACCTAACAATGTACTGTAGTTGTTTTTCTTGAACAAAATGTTATTATACAAACGCATTTTGTTCTTTGGGGAAACGCAAGTTATTTTCACTTGTGCCTTCAAAATGGTGTTTAGTAAACCTCCAGCACAGCCCGCTCCTGCTTTAGGGACAATAGAGATCTATAGGGGGAGCTATTCCCGTGCAAACTCCTGTTCAGGACAGAGGTCATACAAACAAAAATAGCCAGAGGAAAACCTCCTAACGTTTACAAATAAACGTAAACGTTTGCGGCACCCGGTCCCGCAGACCTTCCGGACAACGCGATCATTAGCCTGGTTATTGCAGAACTGCAATCTGCCGCCAGGAATGGAAGCGGAGAACCGACTCCTCTTCCGATCGCAATCTCAGTTCAATGAGAGCCGGTCGCGATCTCGCCTAGAAACAAGCAAAACGGCAATGCCTGAAGGCCCCGCAGGCCTCAATACGAAATTGCCCCAACGGCACAGGATACTCAAACTAAAAAAACTATTTAAATATACTTATAAGATTTTTTTTTTAAATAAGCGGTTACCTACATCAGGGGTGCGCAAAGTGGGGGGTGCAAGATTTTCGGGGGGGGAGGGAGGGGCGGCGTGGCTGTTAGAGGCCCCGCGCTTCCCCCGAAAGCATTTAAAATAAATGCCGGGGATCGTGTGAGCCCTCTAACTTTTACTTACCTTCCCTTCCAGCGACACGTCTCCATGGCAACCTGGTGCGGGTCACGTGACGTCACATGACACCACGACATCATTTGACGCCGGAGCCTTGCAGGGAGGGGCACTCGGGAGGGGAGAGGAGACAGGGGGCGCACGTAAGAAACTTGGCACACCCCTGACCTAGATCAGGGATGCGCAAGATTTTCTGGGGGGTGGGGGAGTGCAGCGGTTACAGGGGTCCCGCGCTCTTCCCCAAAGCACGAGGCTTCTGTAATTTCCCTTATCTGGTGTCTGTCGGCTTCCAGCGACACGGCACCTTGGTAACGTGGCGTCAAATGACGCCGCCGGAGTCACCTGAAGTCGCGTTGCTGTAAGACGCCGGACACAAGGTAAGGGGGTGGTGCGAGCAGGGGGAAGAGCAGGCAGGGGGGCACAGACTGAAAAGTTTGCGCACCCCATACCTAGATTTAACACCTTTATCATATCAGCGGTTAATTTAGGTCTTCGGAGGGACCACACCCAGATTTGTTATATGACATTCTTATTACTCTATATTACAAGTTTACAATCTGAAACGCAGGCTTTTTTTTTTTTTTTTTTTTTTTTTAAATACAAGTTTGTTTTTCCAATACAATTTAAGAGTCAAAGAGGAAAGGTAATATATTTTCAAACCTTTGTTGCCCTGGCAGCAACAGGGTTTAACAATTAGCAGGAAGTGATTACCTGAGCCAGAGCCAGACGTGGAGAGATCATAGACCAAATCTGGAAGAGTTTTATCTTTCGCCAGATACATTTCGCACGATGGATCCTCCAAGTCGAGCCTCTGGCGGTTGTGATAAACGCGCTGGTGACAGTGGAACAAGACCACCACGATCAGGATAACACAGAGGAGGAACACGGGGATCGCAATTACGGCTACCAGCTCCACCGGACCCCAGCCAGGCGATGTCTCCTCCTCCTTTGTGTGCCCTAGAAAGGGAACATGGATAGAGAAGATTCCTTAAGCACTGCAATCAAAACAAATGCATTTGGGCTTCCCTGTGCTTTCTTTATGAAAACTGAACATGAACTTTTGCTTTCGTAAAGATGAAATATTGTTCTCAGATACCCCAACACTGGCTTCTAGACAGGACAACAGAGCATTGCTCTCATATGCATACTGCCCTTCTGCCAGTAATTTAGCCATGGTACTTGCTCAAAAACCATTTGCCCAGCATTTTATTGCAAATTTGGGTATATACTAGAGGGGGAGACAACCGAGACTGGTGCAGAGGGAAACCTTCTGGATTTTGTTTCCTTGATACGAAGGTCTGCTCATGGCACAAACAACTGGCAAAATGACACCTGTTTTTTGGATGAGAGGTAATATTGGAGGAATCTTGCATCCTTGGGGGAGAGATAGACCACCATGTTCTAGCCCTGATCACTTCCACATTTGATAGGATTCCGTGAACGCCCATTGGCGTATGCTTTATCCCCACTGTGGACTCGTACAATCTTTTTGCGATCTGTATGGCTATTACGATTGAATCCCGGGTGGCAGATATTATTTCTTGATTGATACCCCCTTTTTTTGCACGTCCATCAGGACGTATGTTTTATTGGCAAGACTTGAGATTAGTCCAGTGGGATTTATCTGAAGGAAGATCTCGTGGTAAAGTGCCACCCAATAGATAGGCCTCTTACAACACCCCCTGTCCCATTATCACGCGGGGTTAATTTAGGAGGAGATTTCAGCGATCTCTTATGCCGGTCTCCCCATAGCCTCTAGGGTTAGACCCCCTTTACAGCAGTACATTTCGGGACCCATGGTGCTGCAATCCCGTGGTATGGGTTGTGTATACTGCACTACATTGTTACGTTCAAGAGTAGTGATGGGCGAATTTTTTTCCGGACGATTTGGATCCGCCGGTTCCTTTGGTCCGCGAATTTCAGCAGATCCATCTCAAGAAAGGGCGAGTCGCATTTTGCGGATTTTTTACAGTTATTATTACCAATACACTGTGCTGATCCCACAACCGGTGGACGGATTTGTAGCATCCAATCCGCAGATTCAGCAATCTGTTGGCGGATTCTTGCTGAATCCGCGGATTGGATTGTACAAATCCGTCAACGGAGTGTATCCAATGGCGGATTTTGATGAATCCGCACAGATTAAAACCGACCAAATTCAGTCAATTTTTAAAATTGTCCCTGACGAAGCTCCATAGTAGGAGGGAAACGCGCGTTGGACGCGTTATCATGTTACTAGCCCCTGTCATGGGGTTATTTTAATATAGTGCTCTACTACCAGTATTATTGCGAGCACAGCCATATATATATATAAAAATAGTGTAGCTAGCAGGGTTGGCTCTGTGGTTACTATCAGTGTCTATGGACATACTCTAGCCGTATCCCTGCTGCAGCATTTGGCTAATCCACTTACAGTGCTAGTAATTGCAAGTGTTGGTCACCGTTTCTCCACTAGCATAGCTATATATTAAATAACAGTGTAACAGTGTATCTGGCAGGACTGGCTCTATTGATACTACTATTATCATTTATGGTTATATTATAGCCTCACCCCTGCTGCAGCTTCTGGTTGTTTGATTACAGTGTTACTGAGTGCTAGGTACCTTGAATCACCTTCCCTGGTTGCACTCTGTTTGGCCAAACAGGTTCCAGTCACTATTCTTTACTGGAAGTTACATATATGTTAGGCCAACTCTGTTGCACGTGTTTACATTGTTTAATTTATTTTTAAGGTTTACTACATTTCGAGTTACGGTAATATATGTTTTAAGTACACTTATTAAAAGTTATATTTTAAATCCACATAGCGTGCACATAAGTGAATTTTCTGTTTGGAGCACATACATTTGTGTGCCCCTTCTGCTTTCCTGATTCACTTCAATTCACAGTCGCACCTATTGTCCTTGATAATTATCGCTTACATTTATTATTCATTTACATTACAATCAGTATGATTTAGTTGATCACTCCCTACCCCCTCCCTCTTTTTTGTTATTTTAGAACTTCACAGATTATAGCCGCTATCTTTGCGTTTAAACTCCCCCTCACCCACTTACCTTGTTATCATTTACTATTAGATGATTATTTTTTTTTTGAACATTTTTCACTTCTGTTCCCATTATACATATACACATTAAAAAAATATTTATTTTTTCACATTTTTAGAGTCACGGCGGACATATTTTTTGACAGTTATATTTATATTGTTCATTATTATACTGGGAGAGATAGATTTGTTATTTTGCATTTTTATGGTGTATTCATTACTTCACGACTTATGAACTCTTTCCACATTGGGGGAGGAGTTAACGCTTCACTTTCGTTCTATTTAATAGGTGTTCTTGATGGTTTCTGACTATAAATAGGTGTGGAGTCATTTTGTAGTTTGACAAAGGTGCGTCCGCACCGAAACGTTAAAAATAAAAAAATTATAAAATAATAATAGATTTGAGTCGTCGTCCAGCATATTAATGGCCAACAAAAGCAGTCTCATGAGAATAGCCTAGACCAGGGGTACGCAAACTAGGGGGCGGGGGCGGTTGCAGAGGCCCCGCGCTCTTCCCCAAGGCATTTAAATAAAATGCTGGGGGACCGTGCGAGGCCTCTGCAACCTGAACTTACAGAGATTCAGCCGGCTTCAGGACGCGTCTCCATGGCAAAGCAGCATCAAATGACGCCACAGGGTCATGTGACGTGATGTCACATGACACCGCATTGAGGTGAAGAGGGGGAGAGGTCGCTAGCACCGGGAGAGTGCGCAGCAATAAAGGTTTGCGCACCCCTTGCCTAGACTAGGGGTGGCTACCTCCAGTCCTCAAGGGCCACCAGTAGGTCAAGTTTTCAGGATATCTCTGCTTCAGCACTGGTGGCTTAATCAGTGGCTCAGTCATTATGACTGCACCACTGGTGCTGAAGCAGGGACATACTGAAAACCTAGCCTGTTGGTGGCCCTTGACAAATGGAGTTGACCACCCTTGCACTATATGGTCGTCTTAGATTTATGCAAATGTGTATATACATATATTCAGTTTAAACAAAAAGTCATGCCTTGCACAGCACTATGCACCGGTCACCTCCAGTGAGTGAACAAGTATATTTTATATTATATGTATATTGAAACATGATTATATGTGTATATATTGGGTAGGAAGATGCATCGCTTCAAGAGGAGGAGGAGTAAAGACACTGACTGGCACCGGGTTTGCAGAGGGGGAACCTGGTTCAATTCCTTGTGACCTTGGGAAGTCACTTTATCTCAAACAACAAAAAACAAGAACCGCCCTTCTCACTTACCGCTTGGCACCAAAAGGTCAACGTTATTGCAGTAGTCCGTGTAACAGCAATGGGTGTTGAGTATGTCCTCTGAACTAAGACAGTAAAACGGTTTGCCGGCAGGTATCAGCTCCGCAGAAGGAATACAAGCTCGCACATGATGCTCCATCCCATTTAGGTTAGCAATGGAGACCATGCAGGCCCCGTCTGTCACACATGTGTAGTTTGAATGGATGCAGTTCGAACACACACATCTTATCGCTGAAAAGGCAAGATAAGATAACTCATTTGTTTGGTGAACCATGGAAGGTCATGTAATAATGGAATAAAACATTTACTTTTAAATTCAAAGCACATTAAAATTACACGGGACAATCATTCATGCAGACACCTCTAGGGTGGAATTCAGGTCCATTCTTAGTAACCTGCTCCATGCTGACCAATGTTATGCAGTGTGACTGCACATGGTTGAGGCAGAGACTCTCAGGCTTCTGAACCCAATATACACGACTATATCCGCACAGTAAGTCCCCCCCCCCCCCCCCCTTCACTCATATGGGAAGTTTGAGGGATCAGTCTCAGTGGGAAAATAAAAAAGGAGAAGCTCCCCACGATGGTTTTTTTTTTTGTGTCTCCCCACAAACAACTGGTTCCCAATCAGTTCTTATGTAGGCCCTGGAAATCACTATACATTGTTGAGAATCTCTACAGACCAAGTTTAGGCCGAGCTTACACTGCCTGCTAACATGCGTTTCTCCGCCGTGCGCTCCTGCAACCCAGCGACCATCCCCAGCAGACAAAATGATTCGCATACGGGCTTGCGGGGGCGCAGAGTGCTAGTGGCAAGGCAGTATCACACACTGCAGCAGATTGATTGGATATGACTTTGTATCAAATTGAGAGTTTCTGTACACACACACACACCTGGTTCGCCCTCATTGGGCGAACCGCTCACGTGACCGGCCCTGCGCTCCCTTGAGCGCTTGAAACGAAAAATTGAATAAGACCTACGCTTCCGCACGCTTGCGGAAGCAAGCCCCTGCTAAAGCTGCTCTCATTGCGGCTGCAGGGGCTCAGTGCCGAGCGTGAGCGCGCATCAGCACGGGTCAGCGCTCCTGGACGCAGCCTAATGTTGCAAGTAATACTCCCCCGTCCCCACTGCCGAGTCTCTGGTCAATTTCAGCAGCCAATCAATGTAACAAAAAGATGGAACCGGGCGCTTCTAACTATGAAATAACTGAAGTAAATTAATGGTGAAAGATAACCAATAGTAGTGAACCTAAAAACCAAATAAGTATATATACACAAATATAGTGAATAAATAACCTGCACCAAACGTGATCAGTGAAATATTATATGTGAAATACAAATAAATACAGCAGCTCTACACCCTTTAAAGGACTGTCCGGGTCCAATGTAGTCGTGCGTTGTCTTCCAGGTAGGAGGAGCGCTGTGGTTCTCGAAGTAATATGTGAAAAATAGGAAAAATAGTATAATAGTGCAGATGGTATTAATAAGTGAAATCCCAAATAATCTTTGTGTTGGTGTCACTCACAAATTGGTTCAGATATAACAGATGTATCAGAGATCCCTCTCTCTCTGATGGGAGCCCTTTATTGGAAGCCCTCTGGGGATGGAAGCCTTATAGTTGATGATCTGGTAAGCTTGATGTGTGATGGAATCGTAAAGTACTCAGTGTACCTCCCAAGGGATGTGGAGAAAGAAAGGAGAGAGCGCACAATAGTGTAGTATAATAAGGGTATATATTGCACATAAATAGCATATAAGTAATGCACTCACATTTTGGCATTAAAGACAATTAGTTGGAGAGAACTGCTTGTGACTCGTGGAGGACGCCGGTGTGTCACTAGAGAGCTTCCGCATGCAGCTGATCAGCTGTTGGAGGATACTGAGAATCGGGGAATCAGTGCGGGAAGGTGCTGGCAAGTCACGGAGGCCGGATTACCAGGCAGCTTCTTCCGCCCCGACTAGAGCAGTCACAGGACGTAGGCGGATGTGACGCATGCGGAAGCTTTCCAGTGACAGAACACACCGGCGCACTCCACGAGTCACTCAAACGAATTGTCTTTAATGCCAAAATGTGAGTGCATTACTTATATGCTATTTATGTGCAATATATACCCTAAATATACTACACTATTGTGCGCTCTCTCCTTTCTTTCTCCACATCCCTTGGGAGGTACACTGAGTACTTTACGATTCCATCACACATCAAGCTTACCAGATTATCAACTATAAGGCTTCCATCACCAGAGGGCTTCCAATAAAGGGCTCCCATCAGAGAGAGATGGATCTCTGATACATCTGTTATATCTGAACCAATTTGTGAGTGACACCAACACAAAGATTATTTGGGATTTCACTTATTAATACCATCTGCACTATTATACTATTTTTCACATATTACGTCGAGAACCACAGCGCTCCTCCTACCTGGAAGACAAATCAATGTAAACGTCTGGACATTGATTGGCTGCTGAAACTGACGCCACACTGCTGCAGCCGGAGATCACAGTTTCAAAAGACTCCAGCTACTGCAGCAGCAGCGTCGAAGCCGTACTTTGCAGCCAATGGTAGTTTCAATACTGAACACTACCATTGGCCGCCAGGAGTCTGTCACGAACGCGCACGCACATCGTGTAGCGCGCTGTGTGAGCCATATTGATATTTCAGGAATCAGAACGCTCTAAACCACCCCACCCAAGAAAAAAAAAAAAAGAAAAAAACACCACAACATCCTCTTAAAAGGCAAGCTCCATTCAAATTAACGGGAATAAAATCTTGTCCAACACAGGGAAGCAGCTTCACAACACTAAATGAGGGCCAAAGAACTTCCTGACAAGGCACAATAACTGGAGAACTGGTTCATGAACCCCTGGTCCAGTCTGCTTCCTTACTGCTGCAACGCTTCCTGTGTAATAGGACGCATGCTACATTTTATCAAATTTAATCACTTCTGCTATCCCTTTACAATTATAAGAAATATGCCAAACAAATTAGTCATTTAATAGTTTAACGGGAAAACCCTGTATGAACAAAAGTACTTTTACCACCTAGGGAATTCAAACTCCCTTAAACTTTCCCAGAAATTAAAGTTAGGCCGCTTGGAAAACAAGTGAGTAAGGCCTCTTACTCAATGGGTCAAGAAAGCAACGTGACAAGCTGCCAATATTTAAGCTTTGAGTTTTCTCTTCTCTATGAAAGTTGCTAAAACCACTTGGTACGTTAGTCACAGGTTCTGCTGATGCCTAGGTGTAGATTTATTTCATGCAAAGAGTGAAACCAATGCCTTTTGAAGTGCAGTCCCACTGAGGCGCAAAGTCAATGAATGGCAGTCATAGCTTTAATACGTTTTAGTGGATGACACGCAAACAAAGACAATGATGTTGGAAAGTCAAAAAATATTCATGGCCAGTTAACATGGAGACTGAACTAGGAGGAAAGCCAATATTGCCAGCCTGCTCTTCTCCACAGCAGCTAATCGAGTCAGATTCGTGGACACCCATGGAGTATATGCATCAAAGGACAATTAACGCATTCATATGGCAAAACAAACAGCACCAGATGTACAGTTTCAAAGAAAATACCCTATTGATCTCAATAGGTTTTTATTCTTTGATGCATCTGGTGCAGAGTTTGTCCCAGAACTGAACCCCTTTTCCTTGATACGTAGGTGGTCAGTTAGAAATAGGGACAGTAAGGGAAACTTTAGCTTACAAACATGCTAGGACACTTTAAAAAAAAAAGTATTAAAATACTATATTTATATAAAATTGATCAGGTGCATCATTATCGCCTATTAGACATAGATTTAGCCTATTACAGTGGGGAGGTCTGTCACAGCACAGCGCTTGCATAGCAGGGTTCGCCGTTGTCAGGTCAGTCAGCACTGCACCACAACATAGGGGGCAGGATTACATTTTTAGGCGCCCGGGCAAACCCAGGAGCCAGAATCGTTCTATCACTGTACAGGCATACCCCGCATTAACGTACACAATGGGACCGAAGCATGTATGTAAAGCGAAAATGTACTTAAAGTGAAGCACTACCTTTTTCCCACTTATCGATGCATGTACTGTACTGTAATCGTCATATACGTGCATAACTGATGTAAATAACACATGTGCAACAGGCTCTATAGTCTCCCCGCTTGCGCACAGCTTCGGTACAGGTAGGGAGCCAGTATTGCTGTTCAGGACGTGCTGACAGGCGCATGCGTGAGCTGCCGTTTTCCTGTTGAGCGATATGTACTTACTCGCGAGTGTACTTAAAGTGAGTGTCCTTAAACCGGGGTATGCCTGTATTGATATGTGGCAGTAAAAGTGTCAAAGCAGTTTCCCATACAATTCCGTATGTCAAGGCGGCACAAACGTAACGTCTTGTAACCCGTCTCAGCTGTCCTAACAGGACTGGAAAAGAACGAGGGCCTGAGAGCTTATGTTAAATCAAAGTACAAAGAAGTGAAAAGTAACGAGGAATTCTTTCAGGAAACAAATTGGATTGAAAAGCGTTTCAGGAGTATTACCTTTTATATCCAGTGCATAGAACTCATTAATTACATTACACTCTATGCCTCCTGCATGCATAATGCAATAATGAACCTCATTTCTGTATGTGTAAAACTTTAAACATTTAGTCCCGCTTGGAAAAATATATTCTTGTTGCATTAAAATGAAAGAAGTCAGTCATGTAAACTTACTTGACCATTTGTCCACAACCTAAAGCAGCAGTCCCCCTCAACCCCACAAGTCTATATTAATTTATCTCAAATCATACATTTTCTTAATTAATAGCTTCTGATGTTACAGACTGCACTGGGTTCTAGGGAGAGCTCCATTTTAACCTCTCAGACACTTAATATTCAAACATCTCCTGAAGGGACCATCTTATTTGACAAATAAAAAAAAGCATTTAAAGGGCAAGAAGATCTCTTAAAAGGTAAAAAGAAATGCACAAAAGCAAAAAATGCCAATCCGTTTGGGCTGCCGTTTTAATATGTTTTGCAAAGTTAAGACCAAAAGCTTGAGTTGCAAGAACTTTAATAGCAAATACCATGGAATATACAATACATGTTGCTTTCGTTAAGGGATCATACTTGCTATATGCGAGGAAAGGATGGAGCAGCAATTCCAAAGACGCATGGATCATGGTCAAGTTTAAAAGCACCATACGAATGAAGGCTTTATGAATCCACGTACAAGAGATGGGAAAAAGTTATAGACATGGTAGGCCGAGATCTTTGATATAGAAGCTTGTGCCTCAAGACACCTACTATGCAATCTTCCAGTGAGAGTGCGGGCACAATATCCGTGTACAAGAAGGGAAGAAAATCCAGAACAATGGCGTGTCGGTACAATGGCACCAAAAGTAGCACGGGAACCAAGGTAGGTGAATATGTCAAATGCTTTATTAGGACAAACAAAAAATAGTGGTCTCAGAGAAACACTGTGTGAATCTTTACTATTCTTTTGGCTTTTACATTCATCTAAGCCATGTCTGTTGCAAACCCAAATATACTTTATTGGTAGTAAAGTTATAAGGCTCTTTCACTGAATAAAAGCTAGCTTACAAGATACTAGTTAAGAAAAGTATCACACACACACCACACACACACAACACACACACACACACACAACACAAACACACACACACAACACACACAACAACACACACACAACACACAACACACCAACACACACACACACACACACACACACACACACACACACACACAACAATATACGGGTATTTATTTGAAAATCCCACACGTTTGTTCCCTACAAATAACAGACTTTTTGGGGTAAACAAAATTCTGTTTCCTTTACAAACTTGGCAATTTGCAAAGTGATAAGCTACCACTTTTTTAGGTTTGTTGGTTTCTATCAAATAATAAAAAAGGACCAGAGGAGTGTAGCCAAAATGACTTCAAAGAATAAGAGCTTCAGTAATAAACCATTAAAAATCGGCCCCGTGCCAGTTTTGTAAAAGAAAAGAAAAAAAAAACCACACACACACACACACACACACACACAATCTCCACTTGCAGTATTGCAATGAGACGTTTGCAACATCAGCATGTGTGCAGGCATGCTCATTAATTCACTGCGGGTGTCATTACAGGCGCTTATCCATTTCACTGAATCAACAAATGCAGACCTCGTTCATTCACCGCACGAGAGAATGAATGGGAGCACCATTATACACAAAATGGACATTTAATAATAGCAGCAACACAGTAAACTGACATCAAAACACGGTCGTGAATTACATTTAAGGAAACAGATATTGCTAGCAAATATAAGGGGTTATTCATTACATTGCGATAGTGCCATTAACCCACTGAAACTTCCCTTACCTTCATTGACGTCAATTCGCACTATTGAAGTTCAATGAATAGCCCCCCCTCCCCCCCAGACGGTTTTCTCCAACTCCTTGGAAAAGCCTGTCACCCTACCTGACCACTGTCTTAAGTTCATCATTTGTCAATATGTTTTTCCTCACTCAAATGTTAGAATGTGTTACACTGACCCTGAAGCTACCCCCTTTACACTTTAAAAGCATAACACCCCACTCTAACATTTTTCTCTGGAAACAATGTACACAATTTAGAAAAATCACATGCCAGTCTAAGGCCGCGCTTACAGTCCCGGCGACGTTGTGTCAAAACAAATGTATTGAATCCATCGCGCGCGCCTATAGTAGGAGCGACACGACGGCGCGATTGCTGGAAGTCAATGGAAATTGATTTTTCAGCGACCGCAGCGTGACGTCAGCGGCCACGTTAGCGGTTCAACCAATGAGGGCGAAACTCACGGCCACGTCCCGTCACGCCCCCCGGCCGCCATCTCTGGTCTAACACAATAAGCAAAAATCGCTGCTATAACGGTGACGGATGACGTCACGCCGTCGTCGCAAGGACTATAAAGCGCAGCTTTATACACCGGCCATTAGAGAGAATGCATTAAATTATTTGCCGGCAGAGGGGCCTGCATTGCCAAGACCACCAATATGTCCCTGGCACTGACAGGTTCACGCATGATGCCCATTTTACCAGTGAAAAAATTATTTCATACAGATTTGAACGTGGGAAAACGTATGGCACCTCAACTTCTGTAACAGTCTGTGGAGTGCTGAAGAACGTCAGAAGGGAAAAGACCCACTAAAGACTAGGTTTATTCAACTGTAGATGAGCACTTTTTTTGTTGTTATAGTGAATTATGTATGGCAAGTTAAATTGCTCCCGTGAGCCAGTTGGGAGAGACTCCATTACCTTGTCATTTTCACAATTCCATCACAAACTGCAAAGCCAACACATTTCCATAACCTCATCCAGGATTACGTGCTTCTCTTTGTGGTACGCAAATAAAACAGAAAGAGGTACAGCTATGGGCTCACAACAGCAGTTAATTATGGTTTGACAACTCTGGCTTGTGTGTTGCTCACCGCTGTAACCACGATCACTCCTCCCCTCCACTCAATTAAAAATGCGATTATAAAGCTTCCACGTATGATGGACAGTAAGAAAAGTAGCCGAGCCCAAGTGCAAGTCACGGAATCATCCCCGCAGATTGAAGATTGACAGCAATAATGTACAGCTAATAGCACCCATTCTATCTGCTGCGAAGCAATCTTCAAACATCGCAGCTTCACTCAAAATTAATGGAGGTCAAATCTTCACAACATATTTAATAGGGGATTATGTTACCAAGTAAAAAATGGAGTCTGTGTGACAAACTGCACTTATAGTAGCTGCAGTGAAAATTGGGTGGCCATGTTGGTTCTATGTTCCACGTGGTAAAATAAGAAAGGAGGGTGAGAGTTGGTAGCATGATGCTTTTTATTGGATCCACAGATTGTTTAACACATTTGACAGCTTGTAAAGCTTGTAGCCTTCATCAGGTATGGGAGAAACACAAATCGGATATTATACACCGTAGTGTAGAGATGTTATCTAGTTACAGTGGATATGGAGAGGAAATTAGACAATATAACAGGGTGAATGATGTCACGCCAGTATAACAAATGAACAGCGAAGGCTCAAGAGGCTGCTATCTATTGTTATGCAATACTGACCTAGACAAATAGTAGTGGTTTGGAAGAGACACACACACACAGCAGAAGAGTTACATCTATATAGTTTCATCTAATCTTACATTACATCAGGGGAAATCAGAGCATGATGGTTTCTTAGAACTGGGAATTGCTCAGCCAGAAAACTGGGGAATCACAAGTCCGCCAGGCAAATCAATGGTGGGGATGACGGGCAATCCTCCACTTCACTGAATGCAAATCTCCAGAAATGTGGGGATAATCTATTTATGAACCCCTCACAGGTAACAATAATAAATACAGCTATATATTTGAGAGTATTGTCTGCTTTAAGCAGTTTACATTTACATATGGAGTAAGGACACCTGTTAAAAGCCGAACCCCATAAACGATACCTTGGCTCACACCCTTGCTCAGCTCAAGTATATGCAGAACACAAAAAACAGCTGGGAGCAGTTCTCTCTAATCGTGTCCTGGAGATCTATAAATCAGCTATTGATTGAGAGAAAAAGGAACACAATCAGACTTTAAAACACAAATGAGTCCTCGGCTTTGACCAACAAAGGTGCACTCCCCTTTACCATGACAAAAGAAAACTAGTGACAAGGATATATGTTAAAGCATTGTTGCAGTTTCTCTGGAAGAGAAAGGGTCCGTGGTCTTAAAAAAAAAAAAAAAAAAAAGTCAGTTCCATATAGGAGAGATATAAATAGATATTTTGTTATTTTTTTGTTAAACTTGTCCCATGTTATTGATTTTCCTAGAAAGTATTTTTTAATCCTCATTTAGCAGTTTAACTTATTTGCATCTGGTTAAAAACAAATGTTTCCCTTTTCTCCAAGGTTAATTTAAGCATATCAGCAACTTGGGTTTGTATAGTAATCATCAAGCCATCAGTAGCCAAACCATGGATTTAAAAAAAAAAAAAAAAAAGCAACCAAAAACATCATGGCTAGGTTTAATGATATTGGATAAAGATCATAAAAAATCCCAAAGGCTTTTGCTTAGCAATGAAAATCAAAATGTTTAGAAAATATACTGATTTTTAAATAACTTTGGATTCCCCCCTTTGCAACGTTTCAATCAGCTACATGTAACCTACTAAAGTTACCATTGTCCTTAATTCACTTTCGTCAACCCCCCAAACAAAGCTTTTATGCTCAACTTTTGCCGTTTACTTGGTATTGGTTATTGGACGGGTTAGATAATCTAATCTATCAATGATAACACTTTTCTGCAATCTATTCTATACATCAAATGTTCCTACTTTCTTCTACTTGGACAGTGGTCACAATGTTATCAGAAGCGGACCAACAACAACAAAACAAAAAAAAAAGCTACTAAATACAGTTTTCTGGTTGAAAAGAGCATGCAATCTTTTCACAGGACACCGCACTATATTTTTTCCACTCTTGTGGGTTTTTAAATCTTTTTACAGAAGCCAATTACATTGGGCCGCTGCTACATATTGTTCTGCTGAGATCGCACATGTCTATTGTCCTAAGGCAAAAAAGAATGTCAGATTAAAAAAAAGGACACATCAAAATACATCAAAGTTTAAACAAAAACACTGACCCCACAGTATTTACATAGGCATAGCATCCATACAGGGGGACAAAATCACAGGCTTAAAGCTTCCGCAATATACCACACTATATATAACACGTGTGGATCTGTACTGTATATGAGGGAATGTGCAAAATGTGTGTTCAGTGTTTAGAAAATGTAGATCAGTGTCTGGGAATGCGCGCGTGTGTGTGTCTGGGAGTGTGTGGGAGTGTGGGTGTGTGTGTGTGTCTGGGAGTGTGTGTGTGTCTGGGAGTGTGTGTGTGTGTGTGTGTGTGTGTGTGATGGGGCGAGTTGTGTGTGTGTGTGTAACTGTCATTGTGTGCTAGTGAATGTATGCTGTGGGGTTGAATGAGTGCACCTTAACCCCTTTTGCTGCCAGCGGGACCAGCAATACATCGCTGTCAAAGCGGAATTGTAGGGCAGAGTGGATGAAAGTAGACCTCACAAAATAACTGCCCTGTCTGGCTCCCCTGATTTCAGACGTCTGCTCCTGAATGCAAAATAGACTTACAAAATAGCCGTTTCAGCCCCATTTGGCTGGTCCACAGACGTCTTCTTTCTACCAACGGTCTGTGCTTCTCCCTGTTCACCCACCCCCTTACTTCACTGGGGGCTGCACAGTCCTGCAATGCTGTGGAACTGCTGCTGCATTCCTTCCTCAGTAAGGCACGAACCAAAACAATAGAAAATTGTGTATTCTGCGAAAAAGCACCGTAAACGTCGCAGAATGCACGTCGCAGAATGCACAATACACAATACGCACCGCTTTCAGGCTAATATTGGAAAAGGATTGAAAACTAGCTTGCAATTATGAAACAACTGTTAACCTCTTCTCTGCCAGAAACATGGCTAAAATGGTGGTGAAATTACTGCATTTTGTGCGACATCGGAGAGCTCTTTGAGACATTTGTGTTCTTTTAACTTGAGCAACACTTTATTTGAAAAAAGGTGCCATTTCACTTCATGTCACTGCTCGTCTGATGGCACGGTGTAGGTCAGACAGATCCCTCAAAAAGGCGCACTTGGTCAGTCCTCGGATATTGAGGGAAAGGTGTAGGATGAAGGAAACATTTGACCAACATGTATTTTATTTTTGAGAGGGCAGTGAAAGGAAAAAAAAGGTTGAATTTAGCCTTCACAGTGCCCTGACGTACTGGCATGCCATGTAACAGGGACGTCAGAAGCATTTGCTTTTTTCTTTGGGGGGAATACAGCTGGCCACTGACAGAGCAGCCAGCCTGATCGAAACAGAATGGGAGCCTGGCGCTGTAAAGCAGGGGAGCGCAACCTTTTTCTCCTGCGCTCCCCTGCCGGCCGCTCCTCACGCCTCCCCCTCCGTACCTCGGCTCCGGCGTTCTGGCGTCACATCTCCAGAAGCCGTCAGCCATGGTAAGCAAAGTTTACAGGGGCCTTCGCAGCGTCCCCGGCATTTAATTTAAATGCCTTTGGGAAGCGCGCGGGGCCTCTGTAAGGCTGCGGCCATGTAGCCGCTGAGCGCACTCATGCTTGAGAGCGGTGACGTCACTAACTATCCAAGCATGAGCGCAGGCTGTCCTGCAGAATTTTGAAAGCGCGAGTGGTGGGGTACCACTATGTATCCATTGGTTGGATTGGGGCTATTTCAGTATAGTGTGTGTGTTTTGACTGGTGCTGATTGGTTGCTTAAGGGTCATGTGACCCATCAGCGCGCTCGAAAATAAAATGCCTGTCTCCCCAAGCGCCTAGCTTTGGAAAGCGTAAATTCCCGTGCGCTGTGTGAGCGTGGCCGTACAGATTGAGATTCACAGGAGTAAACGTGCAATAAAAAGTCAAAAGCGCCAAGCGCGCTCAGCAGCAGCATGGACGCAGTCTTAATCCTGCACCCCCCCGCAGTGAACCACGCACCCCCCCAGCTCTAAAGGTTAGAAAAAAGAGCAATTTTGTTTTTTTGCTTAAGAGAAGAATGAAACATTGCTTCAAGGCAGGTAGCACTTGCATGTTTTCATGTAAGGTAACATTGTGTGTTTAATATCCCAGACCAGCTCGACACCAGCAAGTAACTTCCTGTGTGCTGCAT
Source organism: Ascaphus truei (assembly GCA_036426205.1). Classification (NCBI taxonomy): domain Eukaryota; kingdom Metazoa; phylum Chordata; class Amphibia; order Anura; family Ascaphidae; genus Ascaphus; species Ascaphus truei. The sequence continues at coordinate 199,313,019 of CM071569.1, read as the reverse complement.
CTGTTCGGTCACCTCCTGTATGTCATTTATAGCTGTGCCTGTGACAGGGACCTTTTGGTGACATGGAGGTGGTGTTTGGAAGAGTGTCATTTTAAAATGAAGTTAATTTGAGACGCGTTTCTTTAGCAGTGATGTATCCCGTGTTAGATGTACCTACGCTGCTAGCTATTTTCGTAACATGTTATCCTTCATTACAGAGCTCACTGTTGTGACATGCTGCATGTTTCATGTCTACTAATTCCTGCACCATAGTGGCAAGATGGCAACTCCCTACACACATATATATATATTTTTTTTTTATTCATTTTTTTAAATTAGTGTGCATACCTTTAAGATTTGCTTTTTCTAGGGACTTACGTCCATGTGCTTTGGCGCCTTTTTTTTTTGGTGCAATACTGATTGACCACACCTATAAACACTTTTTTTTGCAGACAATGTAAGAAATCTTATCTTCTTTAAACAAATGTAAACATTATTAAAGCAAATGGCGCTTAATTTCTACACACATGCTCAATCTTTCCTTCTTAGGCCCGTAATATAGTGGGCGCGCGCACGCGTGCCTGTGCGAACGCTCATGCATGTGACGCACACTTGTGTGTACGGTCCGTGCTGCTGTGAGCGACAGGCTTGGAAGGGTACTGTCCGCGTCTGCGTGCGCCTGTGTTTGTTTAGATAAATAGATACAGTATAGTGTTAGATAATAGTACTTAACATCTATACATTCCCATTGATGGTCAGTGTAGTTATTACTGACATTTAGGCTATGTCTTGTCTTTATTGGATGTATTCAATGTTTTTGCCGACACTGTTTTGATCTAGCTGGTGCCATTAAACTTGACCCTTGATAAATTATCTTTATTTTGATATTAGCTTTATTTTAGCCTTTCAGCAGCTAAAGTCTCGCAAATATGCACTACTCTCTAATACATTGCTTGCAGCTCATGCAAAGGTCTTCAATACGCTTTGATTCTGTAAAATAAATATCATTTGACACAGACACACACACACACACACACACACACACACACACACACACACACACACACTTCCCCCCCGATCGCCCGGCTCCATGCTCACTGTCGTGCACGCGCAGCCCTAGCATACAATGGCTGGCTAACCGCAGCAAGCGCCCCTATATTACGGGCCTTAGCCTTGGAAGGTCAATGGAGTATTCCCTCCCTCCTTATCAGTTAGCCAGTAAAGAGAAGAGGTGAGGAGGCTTTGCCTGAGCAAACTCTTGTGGAACAGAGACATCATACACAAGGGAGTAGAGGAAATCCCGTCCCTCACAAGTCACCACTAACGTTTACAAAATGAACTAACATCAAAAAAATACTACTTGGTGTTGGATGCTGGTTTAAAAAAAAAAAAAAAAAAAAAAAAAAAGCGCCACCGTGAGCCGCTTTGAGAAATCATTGCCATTAGTAGGCCTTTGGTCCTATGAGGGACTGTCCCATCAAATGGGAAACCTGCCGCACCTTTTGTACAGCAGCAGTCTCCAAAAATTAGGGGCTTACTTTGCATGCACAGAAAGCACGGTTTGAGAGTGACTCCGGCAAATGAAAACCTAAAAACACACTGACGAAAGCTAGAGGTCCTTGGCTCCCTAATCAGCCTGCTTTGATTCCTCTTTACCTGACCTGGATATGGTTTTGGTCACATTCATTTGAATGGAGTTGAACTCTTCTCCGGCACTGGGAAGCAGCTCCACGGCATATTGAAGAGGAGCCCTCACGTTGGTTTCTTTAAGTGAGTAATCCCATTTAGGACCAGTGAGCGAATTGAAGGGTTAAATATAAACTGCAGCAAAAACAAAGCCACCAATGATTTCCTAAACTTGTAATGTTTATGCATGACCAAATGCTCGGAGGTTTTATTTATATGGTAGGAATGTCTGTGAGTCCATCTGCGAGTCCATCTACAGCAGGCCTGCGCAACTCCAGTCCTCAGTGATACCAAGCCACTAACTGAGCCAGCTGTGCTGAAGTAGGTATATCCTGAAAACCTGGCCTGTTTGCGGCCCTCAGGGACTGGAGTTGTGCAGGCCTGATTTACAGGCAAGCCATCAAAAAAGCCCATTCTTTCCGGTGTACTGTTTAAAAAGAAGCTGCGTATGTGGCCACCATTAGACAAGCTGCTAAAAGCAGGACAATGATCATAACATACAAATGTAATGGACCTCATTTTGGATCCCACAGGCAATCAATGACATGGTTTTACATTTCTTTTGCATGATCGTTTATTTGTAAGGCGCCAACATATATCACAGCTCAGTATAGAGTGACAACCACAAACAGAATGACATGCAAACGCAAATCGGATACAAAAGATAACGGGGGCCTTGCTCTGGGGAGCTTACAGTCTAGAGGTAATAAGGGCAACACTGCAACAAAAGGTAAAATGGCAGCTCATAGTGAGACCGAGTATAGTCCAGCTGAATCTATTAAGGTGGGGGGGGGGGGGGGGGGGGGGATGTTACCTATGACCTCAGTAAAAAGGTTCCACTCCTGGTAACAGACCAAATAAAACATTCTGTGAAGAATTGAACCATCTAACTGGTTTCAGAGAAAGAAGCCCCCAGAAGAGGCCATGCTCTGACCCCAGGAGGGTGGGAGGCTCAGGGGAACTGTGAGGAAGGACCAGAAAGCGTGGTGGATTTGTGATATAGTCTCCCAACAGAGGTGGTAGAGGCAAATACAGCAGAGGGATTCAAAGATCCGAAATATAAAAAGAAAGCCAACGAGCCAATACGGTTAAATGTTTTGAAACAGACAAAAAAAAAAAGGCATGCTAAGTGGCTTTTATCTACGGTTTCATTCTGTTTCTTTAAACACGTGTTATTTTTCTTTAACCAAAGACTTGGTTACTTTTCTCTTTGGAAATACAGCACAAAACCCTTTTCTTTGCGGTCTGAATGTTTCCACTACACATATGCTTATCAGAGGGCAAATAAAGGAAAGGGAGGAAGGTTTTGCCTGAGCAAACTTATTGATATCACACAAAACGGGAGCACTCAGGCTATCAAACCCCTCCCAAATCTCTGCTTACCATGTTCACAAACGGAAAAAAATGTAGGCATCTGATTTTCATAAAAAATTAATTATTTTTTGAAGAACCCACATCTGGCCCATTAACCGGGTCATTAAAATACTTTAGCGCTAGGCAAGACTACCGCTTAAAAAAAAATAAATAAAAAAAGGAACATTTAGCAACATGTAAACTCGGATAAAAAGGCACCTTCAGCCACTATCACGTATCGCCATCCCCAATGCCTTCATCACAATACCCCAGTCACTAAAACCGCAATTCCTTCCTGGCATTTGAAGTTTGAAGGGAGTTTTTATACCTTGCGTTAAAGTATATTTGAATTTCCCCTTTCAAGTCATCTTTTATTTGCTTTTCACTTTATTACATGGAAAAATGTTATTAAACCGCGCTCCCCGTGGCTAGGTCTCCTCTCTGTGGCACGATGTCAGTCTCTATCAGTTACTGATGCGGAGTATCACATACAAAATGTCAAGGATGCGAGTGGCTTTTTCTGCCGTTTAACCCTCAGATGACAGCAATTTATGCTAATGTCCCTCCAATATTGGTGACATTTTAGGGCCGGGCTTATGCCACATCCAAGGAGCTAGAATGTTAAGTAACAGTGTCACTGTGGGCACCCATGTTTCATATCATGGCTCAATTCATGTTTTTATTGTACAGATATGTACAGCTTGCTTTACTCACGCTTTTATAGCACCTCTTTAAATGTAATCAGGGCATTTAGGTATTCACCATGGTAAAAAGGAGTCATTCAGTCCTTTGATGTTTCCTTTTAAAAATCCGTATGGTTATAAAGTGTTGTTAATGAGGCCCTGACAAACATTTTGTTTCATTTGTATGCCTTATTTTGATCTCGTAATGGCATTTGCCATTTTGGAGATGCTTTGCCCCAGGTACAGGGTCCGCAGAATGCATAAAATGGCCGAGTTGAGCGACACTAACTGCAGTTGTGATACTTCCTTACGCTACGGTGTCTAACATTTACACGGTCATGGGATGTGGCTTTCAATGCAGTCAGAAACAGACCAAGGGTTGAGCGTAAGCAACCAAGGTTTCATTTAAACCAAGTGTTTTCAAGTGTGTTCTCTAGTTCACCAGTTATTCCTCAAACCTAATTGTTTGTAAACTCTGTTTTCAAGGATCGACATGCATCTAATGCAGGTGCAGAAGTTAGGACCCGAGAGAAAGGTTCTGTGGCTCACACAACTAGAAAGAAAAAAAAAAGTGCGAGTGGCAGGTCTTTGTAAACCAGCTGCTTTGTTGTCTACACGACGGGTAACCCAATCCATATATACATACCCAAGTGCCCCTCACTTATTGTTGATAAAGGTTCAGTCCCACTTAATTTTGTTCAAAAATATGTTTGTTCCACAAATTCTTCCATATTTACCCTGCACACGCGTTTTATTTTGGAGAAATTGTTGCACTAAAATTATATTCACTGGACCTCCCAAAGAAGCCCCCACTTTAAATATTCTCAGAATGGATTCTAAACTCTGGGGAGGCTGCAGAATCATTTAATCAGTTTGGTATAAAACTATGATAACTATGTATTGTAGAAGCCTGTTTTTTTGTTCGGCTGTTTGCAATCTTAATACTGAAAAACCATGAAAACACTATGTAAAACCTGTGTAGAAGCTGTTCCTTTACCGAGTGCTTTCACTTTGACTCGCCTATACATATACTGCTATGCAGCATTGCACTGTCAACCTTTGCATCCCTGCTGGACTCATGGCAGCAAATAGGTTCTCAAATCAATTAGTTACACTGCAAGATCTATAGGAAACGAGGCAGCATTATGTTGTATGGTTGCTTCACAGAAACTTGTTTTTTTCCCCTAGCTCTTCAGCATAACAGCTGATATCAGCACTAGAAAAATCAATACACAGCATCGGCCAACAATTAATTCAGATGCTACAGTGCCAAGGCATCCACCCCCCACCCTTGCCTTCCACCTTTCCCGGATACACGTCCATCACGTGGACAGACTTGTGTGCGAAACAAAAGTGTGATGATAATAATTAGAAGATGTAGAGATGAGGTTGGTGTGGGAGGGTAATATTATGTTATGTATCCTGTGGCTTTTCCCAGGCACACCAAAACAACTCGTTTCTCAGAATAGGAGTTTGTGATGTCCCACTGAGTCCAATACACACTCCCATGAGCAGAGTTAAAAAGTCTGCTGCTCTACCAAAGTCATTTCTAAGCAAGGACAAAAAAAAAATCACCACACGTAAAAGTAAACATCTGTCTGTTAGAAACGAGCCAACTTTGAGTGAACAGATCAGGGCTGTGTGTCTGCTCTGCGCACGAAACCCAATCCTCGGGGACCTGTTCTGACACGTTCAAACGTCAGGTTTCAGACAGAATGGGAGCTTTGTTCTATACAGTTGTGCTGTATTTATTGCAAAGGGAATATCGCCCCCAGCAACTGAGAGTGGGGAAGAAATGCAGGTGCTGCTGCACCAGAGGAAAGCAAGCTAATTGTATCAGAAGGCCACAGGTGCTGCCCTCAAATACTCCGATTGTCCCTGTAAGCCCATGTAGCAGTCTCCAATCAGACCACCATTAAGAAAAAAAGACAAACCCACCCACGACTTTAAAAGTAACCCTGTAGCTGTGCAATGCTTGGCATGCATCTAACCGAGAAAGTGTTGAGATAAAACATTACAGTACCAAAGAAAGTACAGTATTAGTCACAAATTCTTCATCTATTTGACAAAGAGGAGGTAAGGAGAGGCAAATGTTGCTGAAATACTTCAGAGTTACCAAAAGGCCAAGTTTTCAGGGCAATATATATCATTGTAGCACATTGCCTTGACGATAATCAAGGCCTGGCTAGTGGGTTATACATGCGAGAGAACTCTTTAAACTTTAATCTGTTGGTAACTGCTGAAGAGTGAACTTTAAGCACTCTAGGTCTTAGATTCAAGGACTCCCCAGTATTTTCTAGATACAGCCAAACCACTTAGGCAATTTGACTTAGGGCGGATGGGGGGTGACGAATACATAGGTACAAAAAAAGGTTTTAATGGGTCATGGGCATTTTGCTTAGAATACAAGAGGAAATAATAGCAGCTCTTAAAATATAGTTAGAAGAGGGTATCTGGCCTCAAGAGCCTATAGCACAATATCAAAAGTCCCCCAACATGCAAACGTAGCCTCCCTGTGTGCATGCCTACACCATGTGTGGGACACCAATGTCAGAAACACTTCTTTCCAAAGAGTAATGAGATTACATAGTTACATTGTGTTTTTGAAGCTGTCGCAGGCCCCCCCCCCCCCCAAAAAAACAAAAAAAAAAAAAAACGCTTCAGAAGAACTGGCTACCTTCGTAAAATTTGATTTAAGCAATAATATTCCTTATGTGTATGCCGTGAAAAAAATATATGAATGTTCACATGTCCTACGTGTCCTGTGAAATTGTGCATATCAGCTACTTATGTTTATCTGTTTGACCAATGATGGTATTGTAATCACAGGTACATGTTTTTCTCTTAGTTTCAAAAGTAGATTTGAGAACGAACAAAATCTTAAAATCGCCAGAGGAAATTTGATTAAGATTGTAAAAACCCCTCTAAAGCATTTGCAATGAAAATGTTAAAAGCGTTAATAAAATTATTTAAAAATGTATACTTGTTCATTTTTTTTTAAAATTATAAAGATGTCAATCAGCTCCATTTACCCTATTAAACCACGTCACAGTTTTCCCTTCAGTCCTGGGGGCAGGGGAGGAGAGATACTACCCGTTTAAAAAGTTATTCCGTTTTACACGATATGCACACGGCTAAAGCAACGTCTGCTTTTTTTTTTTATTACCATGTCACAAGCAAACTCATGTCACGAAATATTGACCTATTTCACCTTACATACTCTTTGTCGCACCTTTTGGTACAACTATTTAGTGGTACAGTTCATTGACATGATGAGTCAGGTAAGGAAGACACTAGTTCAGCCTTATTTTACCAGCAGCAGGATAAATAAGAGACTTGTTCATCCTAGAAAATCCCAACATGCCAGCCTAACCCTAAACCAGCAGCACTGTTTGAGTCCTATAAATCAGAGAGAAAACGATTACCGGCTAAATGAGAGGGAGGAGGTTATAACGCCACTAAAGACACTTTTTAGCGCATTGTTCCTTCCGCTCCTAATGTATTTCCCTCGAGGGGCCACATGCAGTCACACAGACAGCCCTGTAATACTGTACATCAGTTTACGCTTACTACTGTCTTTTCTGCGGGCACTAGTGTCACAATATCAAAACAGCGATAAGGACACTCAGCATATGTGCCATTCTAAGAGGTAAGCCACATTGAATTACAAGTAAATGAGGTTACATAAACAAATAGCGTATGTAAAAAAAAAAGTTACGTTTCTCTTCCTTATGAAACTCAAAATTAAATAGTTGGAACAGACACTTCACATACTAAAAATTACAAGATAAGCTGCTGCCTTAAAGACTCCAGTTCATCGCTATCAGAGAATTGGGCACTAATATTGTACGTTTCACTGAAGACCCAGGAAGATATTGTATATTTGAGGCTACATTAATCAATCCCTCCTAAAAAAAAAAACAGAAAAAAACCGGATAGTATATATAAATGTGGTGCATGCTGGTTGCAGAATGTTTTCTCACGTACATAGCAGGTGACAGAGCCCATACGTAGTTATCATCACTGTATGTGATCATCGAGTGTGCCCACAGCCTGCTCTACAAAACAAAAACAAACCCCCACTCCCTCCTCTCTCTGCAAGTCCCAACCTCTATCCTCATCACTCCTCTCGGAAGTTTTTGTTTTGCCCCAGGGCCCCGTCCCCCATTACCACCCACTGTCTATGGTTTCACTCAGTGTATCTCCTCTACCAAAGCTCTCTTTTGCCACTAACCCACACCCGAGTAGCATTTAGTACCCTTTCCAAAGACTCTCACCTCCACCTACTATCTCTCTACATACCCCATGCAATCTCTCAGTGCACACCCAGCTCTCTATCCTCTCCCAGACCCCCTCTCTCTTGTATCCCAGTCTGTTTGTCCAGCTCTCCTCCGAGCAGGTTATACCCCTCCATACAGTGTGAACGTGCCTCCTCCACTGGCAATGTGCACCCCCCTCTATTCTTCTCTCTCCCGCATTTTGGGCCCTTTCAACTCCACTCACCGTCCGCTAAGCACGGGCCAGCCCCGGCCAGGAAGAGGTTGATGATGAGGAAGGCCGGTAGCTCCGCCATAGTAGCAGCCGCACAGCGCCCACCACCTGCGCGACACCGACCGATCCAGACAGACGCACTACGGGAGCGCGTCCGCACGGCGCTGCCTCCTGGAGCCGTGGCACGCACACTCTGCGTTCCACGCCTCGCTATCGCTAGGCTCTAGGCACGACGTGAATACAAAAATGAGGCTGTTGATTGGCCAGAACACACCCCACGCCGCTTCCCAGCTCTCGCGGCTGGTGAGTTGGAGACGTCAGCGGAGAAATCTTTTGTTTCGGCTCTGTGGGCCGCGCGAGTCTGGTTGTTTTGCGGCGCGCGCCTTAAAGGGACAGAGCGTCTGCGCTGCTTGTCTGCCAGCTTTTAATAGTGCGCCTGGCTGTCTGGGCCGAGCCTGCAAATAGACACATAGCCGTGTTTGCACAGGGGGCGTCTGAGGCCGTCCTTTCAAAGAGGTGGGACCTATAGCTGTGCACATTAACAATGTGCAAGAGGCCAGCTCTGCGTGAAAAATAACACTCTATCTGTAACAATGGTGTTTCATGCTCTGCAGACATCTGATGCAAAGCAGTAACACACACTTTGCCTTGTCCCATACACCATACACCATACACCATGACATAATATGCACCAAGGCACCATCTATTTATTGCAAAGTATTTATAGTTACAACGTGTATATTTACCCGGCAGCAGGCTCTATAACCTCCTTTTGCCCTTATTTAACCAGCAATGGTTTCCCCCAGTTTATCAGGGCTCACACAGTGCTGGTTAGGATAACATACTGTAGGTGGCATGTTAGGTTAAGGGTTAGGCTGAGCACATCCCTTATTTATCCTACTGCCTGTTAAAACAATGTTGAACAAGTCCCTTACCAGGCTCGCTGGGTACGTAGCCTCTGCCATTTTATGACTTTATGGGGAAGGGGGGAGGTTATGACAGTGATAAGTCAAAATAGGAATTGGTTACTGTAGGCCAGGGGTTCTCAACCTTTTTTACTGTTTGCACCCCTTGCTAGAAAATATTTGTTCCACGAATGCCTAATTAATAAATCTTATTGCCTACTCATCAGACGGCTGCTAACAAAACTGTGTGACTGATCCCAAGATGTATAGTGTCCTTAGCTTGTGGGGAGAACACACACTTAATAGGGCTCCAAACTGCACCTCAGTGAGTACAGATTGCATGGGTGGTATAATTGTCAATTACTGCAGGAGCTTCCAAAGTCACGCCCCACAATGCATTGCCGCTGTGGATGAAAAACATTGTGGAGAGCGACTTTAGAAACTCCTGTGGTAATTTACAGCTATACCACCTACGCTAAGGTGCAGTTTGGAGCCTTACTAAGTGCGCAGTCCTCACACTGGCTCAGGAACCCACTATACTGCCAGGTATCTAATATGGCATATTTTGAGGGGGAACCCCTTGGAGCTACCTCATGATTATTAGTTTCTTTTAGGACGCGTTAGAGTGACTGACCTGTCTTCCATGTTGTCACCAAGATAAATAAAGGTGTTTTTAATTTCGTTTTTGGTTTGTAGCCCCATATTTTTGCCATTGCTGTGCTCCGCTTTTTTACCTGTTGGATTTCTTCAAGCATGCTGCTAGTGCGATGCACGCACTGGTACCGGACTGCCCCAGACTGTGAGTACAGCTTTCTCTTCGCTTATGTATATGGAGACAAGATTGCATGTATGTGTGTGGCTCTAGGGTGGCTGTCCATATAGGTGACAGACGGGGCTAGACTGTTCATATACAGTTTGTCCTATATATACACCACAGGACTTCATTTACAATATTACCCCCTTCATCTGAGCATATTAACCCCTTCATCTGAGCATATTAACACACTAGATCATAGCTACTCACAGAGGCTCTTATGTCCATCTCCAAGCAAGTTGAAAACTTTGAGCAATTACAGTATATACTCATTGCCATCACTGTTTCATGGATCTTGAACACTGATATCTAGAACTTTGTTCTTCTTTCTCTATCTTTTTAGAAAGGAAAGGTATTCAGGGATATACAGTACCAAATAATTAAACATGGGAAGGATGTTGATCCAGGGAGTAATCTGATTGCCAATATTTGGAGACAGGAAGGAATTGCGACGCGACGCCACTCGAAAACAAATACATTGACTCCGTCGTCAGCGCTTATAGTAAGCGCAACAGCAACGGAGCGGCAAAAAATTTGGTAGCCAGGTCTATTTGATTTTTTAGAGACAGTCGCCACATGTGACTGTCTCTAAACCAATCAGAGATCGCGGCGCGCCCCCTTTGGTGACGTCATTGGCGACCGTCGCTAAAAAACAAATTACAACTATCACGGGTGGCGACGGGTGACATAATAGGTCGCGTCGCCGTCGCCTGCACTATAAGTGTGGCCTTTGGCTAAATATACTGCAAGTACAAATATAGGATAAAGTATTTGTCGTCTAAATTTAGCATAGGTTGAACTTGATGGACGTATGTCTTTTTGCAACCTCATCTATATAACTATGATCACTGCTCTAAGATAATCACATGTGGTCTGAGGTAACCAAACTCCTGGTGAGGGAATTGAACTCAGGGCTTTAAAGGTTACAAATATGCTACAGAAAATAATAGGAGTCCAAGAGAAGTGACAGTGAATGAAACTTATACACTGTGAATGCCTGGTGCAGTGTAATTGGGAGATTGAGAAGCAGGTATAATAACACGGAGACAAAAGAAACAGACACTATGAGATGAGTTAAACTACATTATAGAGCAGCAATAGCAGATGCTATCGCCACTTCCTGTCAGTGAGCCCTGGGCTCTGTTCTGGAACCAAACCATTTAGCTTCTAATATATACTCTCTCTAAGTGAATAGTTTTAACTGTTAAGGCTTCAAATATTGGCTCCATGCAGATGACTTACAACCCAGCCTAAAACGTACACCTACAGTTTCTCGCCAAGTCTTTGAATGCCTAATCGCTATGTTGTCCCAGGTGGTCCTCCATCATTCCATATGTTCTATGTCCAACTTGGAGGTTTATGCTTTTATGTAAACCAAGCTTCATTGCCCCTTTCTATCAACAACAGCTGTATTACTTAATATGTATCCAGTCCTCCAAGCACATTGCTTTTAACCTATTCCTGTCCTTCAGACAGGTTATCGTTTCTGTACGTTCTCCCTACCTACCAATTAGACTGTAAGCTCCTCGGGGCAGGGACTCCTCTTCCTTAATGTTACTTTTATGTCTAAAGCACTTATTCCCATGACCTGGTATTTATATTATATGTTATTTATTTGAATACCACATGTATTATTACTGTGAAGCGCTATGTACATTAATGGCGCTATATAAATAAAGACATACAATACAATAGTCTTTTAGGGTACAAGTACAAGACAAACATTTTCTGCTGGCTTGGATAATAAGAAACCCTGCTGTCTGGGGAGTAGAAAACCAGTATAATAATGTAACACTCCTTGCCTGGCTACTAGGGAGTTTACATCAGATAGTCTCTAGATTTGGCATGAACAGTGTATTACCTTGCCAGGGTGCTGGGTCCGTGCAGCTGGGTGTTGAGATAGAAAAGATGGGCGCAGGGATCTTTATAGTTACAAACAGGACAGGCTTTATTTAGAGAGTTTGAGGCAGAACAACTTCCGCAAGTGGATTACTGCATTCCTGGAGAGGTACATTCTTAGAACAGTTGGTGTAGTTGATTAGTCATACAAGGTAGCTTAGTCATCATATTACATACTCTTCTTATACCTTCAGGGTCCCTGCTTGGTCTGCCCTTTTATATCTTTGGTACATAGAGGCCTTAGTTCTCTATCTGGTTCTGACCATCCTTTTAGTAGCTATTCAATGCTGGAATTGCAGAGGTGATCCCTTTCTCTTGGGCTCCATATTATACTCCCCTTGGATGCTCACAGTGGGGGGGGGGAGGGGTATGCGAGGGTACCAGTGACTATGTTTCTTTGAGCCCCAGGGCTACCAGTTGGGGTAACCCCTAGGGGACACAGGCCTCACAGTGGGGAGCCTGTACTTGTATGACTCCTACATTTCTAGGGAGCACGTCCCACATATCTTCAAGGGCACTTCCCTATCTTTCAAAACAACAAAGGGCTATTTACAGGTGAGACCCCTCCTCTGGCTCTACTCCTGGAATATGAGAGTAAAGTTCTTCTCCCCTCCTATTTATGTCCTCTCTCCCACTCCCTATCTCTAGGCAGAAAAGGGGTGGAGCTTAACCTTTGCTGAGTCGTACTGAACCATGTGACCAACACAATATGTTCTAGAAACGGAATAATCATTCCCCTGCCTGGTTACTTCGCATCATATTGTCAAATGAGGCATTACTCAGTTAACTCTTTAAATCATCTTTAACCCCTTAGTTGAATATAATAACTCCCTGAAGGGGGGTTACTATAATATGGACAAATAAATTGAATGCAGGTAACAGCCCATCTTGTCGTCATTCAGCATCAGTCATTCATTCGCCCACATAGTGACCATCATTGGATACACTCAACTACAGACCTTTGATAACCATGTTGGAGACAAGTAGATCAGAGAACAGAGCCCTTCTTTACCTATGGAGGTTCTTCAGAGTGTGGTTAAGAGAAGTAGTTTGCACTCACAATATGAAAAGTCATGTGCAGTGTAAGTGTGAGACAGGAGAAACAGGGCCTGTCCAATACATTGACCATTGACCAGCCACTTCTTTCCAGTCTCCACTACCTTACTGCTCAGGACCAACCTCTCCTGGCTTTCTTCCTACCTCTATAATCTTTCCTTTAGTTTATCTACTTCTAACTCTTCTTCCTCTGGATGGCAGCTAGAGACCTTAAATTCAATATGTCAAAGGCTCAGCTGTTCATAATCCCAACTAAATCAAGTCCCAGTGTACCCTTTTCCATGACAGTCAGTAACACTACAATCCATTCTGTTCCCCAGAGCGGTTCTTTAGGTGTAGGGGTGGGGGGGAGGGAGGAGGAGAAGAGAGGGGTGGGGAGGGAGGGAGGAGGAAGGGTGGAGAGGGAGGGGAGGAGGAGAGAGGTGGAGGGGGGCTGGGTGCGCATGCGGAGCCGCGCAGGCTGGGTGCGCATGCGGAGCCGCGCAGGCTGGGTGCGCATGCGGAGCCGCGCAGGCTGGGTGCGCATGCGGAGCCGCGCAGGCTGGGTGCGCATGCGGAGCCGCGCAGGCTGGGTGCGCATGCGGAGCCGCGCAGGCTGGGTGCGCATGCGGAGCCGCGCAGGCTGGGTGCGCATGCGGAGCCGCGCAGGCTGGGTGCGCATGCGGAGCCGCGCAGGGTGGGTGCGTATGCGGAGCCGCGCAGTGTGGGTGCGCATGCGGAGCCGCGCAGGCTGGGTGCGTATGCAGGTGGTAATGATGGGCACCAGGAACTTTATAGTTACGAACAGGACAGGTTTTATTTAAAGTTCATTATTTACAGCTTCCTCTCCAGGTGCATTACAGCAGGGGTGAGCAAACTTTTTATGCCGAGCCCCCCTTTTTATCCATGAAATTTCTCGGGCCCCCCTGCCTGATGTAATCAAAATCCCATGAAAAAAAACCCTTTATTAAACGGTATACAATGTAAATACAAATATGTCTAAGGCCGCGCATATAGTGCCGGCGACGTCACCCGTCGCCGCTAGCGAAAGTTGTATTTCGCTTTGCGGCGGCGGCGTGGGCAACCAGGCCATTGATTGGTTCAGGGGCTGTCATATGAGGCGACAGCCCCTTAAAAATCAAATATTGCCGGCTTCAAAAAATCGCATCGCCACGTCACGCTTACTATAAGCGCACGCGGCGGCGCCAATCCGCATTTGTTTTCGGGCGACGTCCTTGCGTCGCGGCACCGTATAGAGGGGCGGCGAGGCGCTACGCGTGAAGCACACGGTCTGGGAGCTGTACGAAGACGCGATTACATGCAACAGGGGGGGCAGCAGGCACTGAGCGTGGACGCAACACACAGGTGGGAGCTGAAGCGTTAAGCCACAGTGAGGGTCGAGGGGGCACGGATGCGGACGGTGAGAAAGGCAACGGGGGCCCGGGGAGGGATGAGCGCGAATCAGCATGACGGCGGCAGCGAAGAGCTCTGTCCGAGCAAGGGCATGAGCGACCAAAGGGCGGTCGCGTGCATAATTTATGGAGCAAGCCGTACCGGTGAGCGGGAAGCGGAAATCGTTCTTACAACTGTGTGTTGGGAATGATTAGCGGACGACAGGGGGGGATGAAAGCGGATGCATGCGTAGGGGTAGTGGTTGCGATATATTGGCACCTACACCCTCGACACATTGGAAGAAGCATCGGTGCAGGATCGCAGCGAAGCAGGTTGCCTCGCGGAGGTGAGGAGAGCAGGACCACAGCGCTATTGTAGGCAGACACCGCGAGGGATGGGCGTTTGACATCACACAGCGCTGGGGCATGCTCCTCCGCGTACTCCGAATCACGTGGCCCCAAACCTGCACTATTATTGGCTCGGCCTCGCGCGCGCACATCTTTTTCGCCTGCACAAACCAGGTTTTGCTGTCACGCGCCCCGCTAAATAATCTTGCGCCTGGGGCGTCCCCGCCCTGTTTGTGGCAACGCTGCATTCAATCACACACACCCACAACCAACACCCACACACACACAACCCACCACCTAAATCACAAACCAACAGCACACACTCAATCACTACACCACACAGTCACAACCAACACTCACATATCACCACACCACACACACAAACTCAATCCCAACACCACCCACCCACACCCCACACAACCAACCATATATATATATATATATATATAATATATATATATATCTATATATATATTATATATATATTATAACACACACCCCACCACCACACACCACACACCACACACACATTATATAGATAGATATCACACCCCACACACACACCACACACCACACACTCCACATTCACAACTTATATATACACACACACACACACACACCACACATATATATAGATCTACACAAACACACACACACACACAACACATACATACAAAACACATCACACAACATAACACACACATACATATCACAACATTTACTAATTCACACACACATTTCTACATATACACAACATTTCTTTACACACACATTTCTACATATACACACACCATTTCTCATATACACACAACATTTCTACATATACACACACACAATTTTACATATACACACACACCCTACACACATTTCTACATATACACACCACACACCTACACACAATTATACATTACACACACATACTATAGCACACACAACCATACACACCACACACACCACAAACACACCACACACCACACCACACACACCACAACACAACACACACACACACACACACACACACACACACACACACACACAGTGTGTGGAGTGTGGAGGGAGTAACTAAACTGCCTCCGGTCCCCCCATGTGCAGCTGAAAAGGGCTGGTGTAAAAGACAGGAGGAGGAGAAGGGCTTGTTTGTGTGCAGGAAGGCCCCTCTGTAAGGCCCCCAGCCCCCCTCTGCAAGGCCCCGCCCCCCTCTGCAAACAGCAGAGAACTGGAAGCAGCCTGTGCACAGCTCTGCCCGCCCCCAGGTTTCTCCACACGCAGCCTGCGCCCCCCTACATAATCTTGGCCCCCCCAAGGGGCGCGCCCCCAGTTTGCGCACTCGGCATTACAGCATCGCCCTGCAGAGGAACCATCCTTTGGACAGTGAATAGTTGATTGAGTTACCATATAGTTACATAGTAGATGTAGGTGTGAAAAAAGACGTGTAGGTCCATCAGTTCAACCTATGCTAAATTTAGGAAACAGATACTTTATCCTAATCATACTACTTTACTTATTGATCCAGAGGAAGGCAAACACAAAAACCCCATTAAGGGGAAAAATTTTACTTCCTGATCTCCAAGAATTGGCAATCGGATTAATCCCTGGATCAACATCCTTCCCATGTATACTTATTTGGTATATCCCTGCTTAACCTTTCATCCTAAAAAGATGTCCAACCTTATGAGTATACATTACTGATAACCCTGTGGTACTTGCTTTGGTCTACCCTTCACTCGTCCTTCTGAAGGTAACTGGTACTTTGTACTTTGTTTTGCTCCATCCCTCTCAAAGTGCTTCCTGGCTGGGGTGGACAGAGATATACTCCCACATTAGAACTGGCCACATTATTCCCTTGGGGATGCTCACCACAGGGATATACCAAAGGGCTTCTAGGTACTTGCCCTTTCCGACAAGTCCCAGGGCTACAGGTTGGGCAAGCTAGGGGGCACAGGCCTCCCATTGGAGAGCTTGTCTTGGGATCCTTCATCTCTAGGAACAGGACTAAAAGGGCACTTCCCTATCTATCAAAACAATATATGGTCTCCTACCTACTCTAAACTATATACAGATCTATAACACAGGTGAGACCCTCGCAGCTTCTCTCCCCCAGGGATCTGAGGGGCTCTACCCTTAAAGCGGGGGTCCAAGCTGCCGTCTTATTTTATTTTTCCTTTAATATGTGCATCAATACAATCACACAATGATAAGTAATTAGCAAAGTTGTATGTATGTATGTCTTTATTTTATATAGCGCCATTAATGTACATAGCGCTTCACAGGTGAAGTTGCCGATTGATCTGTTCTCCTATGATCTATCGGTGAAGATTTGTCTCGTGGGTTCACTAAATGTGGCTAGTGAGCAAAGGAGAAGAGGACCAAAGATGCAAAGTCTGTATGGAAGATCATGTGACCAGACAGGCACTGAGTACAATTGGTGCACTGGCAGAGAGAGGGGAGGGAGGCGGAAAAAGGGGTGTGCCAGAGCCTTTTAGAAGTGGAAAGGTGACTTTGTAAACGGTTGTTATAGAAACAAAATCATACTTGTTACTTTATAATACATAAAAATGTCATACAGAAATGGTTCTCTCCATTTTGGATTTATTTTGTGAAATAAATCATGACACAATGTAATATGTCATGTCTGTTGTTCATTTGAGGTTGTATTTACCTAATTGTAAGACCTGTGTAAGGAACAGATGATTGTTATTATGTCTGATATGTAAAACCATAGAATTCAAAGAGGGTGTTGTAGTTCTTTTTTCACACCACTGTATATACCCCCCATGTAAGAGAAATGCAACACACTAAACAGCCCCCCTTGTCAGATTCTCTCCAGTGTGCACTGAACTGTGACTCATGATGGACATGGGAGCAGCTAATAACAAAGACTGTGAGGAGAGGGCCTTTAAGAGGGGGGTGTAGAGAGCACGTGAAGGAGACGTGTGAGCTGAAAGATGTCAGGACTGACTGCGCGGGACCCAGGGCCAATCTCGTTCGCTGCGTGTGTTTGCACACGCGGGCTGGGCTGGAGGGACAGCAGCCAACCTGGAGGAGGTCAGGTGACACCTGTGAGGCAGCACGAGAGGAACGCGCACCGTCTGAGGGGACCCTCCAGGCGGTTCATAAGTGGCACACGAAGCATTTGTGAAGTACAGGCCGGCTACCATTAATACTTAGTTAAGAGCTCCTTCGGGTGTACGCACCATACACACGGCCTTGATACCCAGGATTGGATGGCCTCAGCCACAGACACTGATATGCCCCACTAAACGCTAGGGGTGTATGTTATGTTAATGTATTATGTGAATGGTATGTAGTGATCCTTCTGTTAAGGATCGAGGGTGAGGTGCCAGAGTGTATTGCTACTCACTTTATAAAGTATCGTATACTATAAACCTTACTGAGGTGTCTCTCCGTTGTTGTCCTAACGCTACTAGTGTGAACATCACATACAGAAGGAGGGGCAGGCCCACCTCAGCGGCAGGTGTTAGTCTGAGGCAAAACTAGGGGTTACATACAGTTACTACAGCTAAACCCCGTATAAACGCGGGTCTCGGGGTCCACCCGAGACCACCGCGTACTAACCGGGGTCGCGAGTAAAAAAAATGGCGCGCGCGCTTTAGCGCCATATTCATCCGCGGGACAGGAGATGGGAGCGGGCATGTCCCTCCGTCCCCGCTTCCCCCTTACCGGACATGGCCCGGCAGCGACGGATGGGAGCGGGGGAATGTACTGGCTGCTCCGCCGCTTCCCCTGTCACCGCCGGGACAGGCGCGGGGCAGGAGATGGGAGCGGGGATTTCTGTCCCTCCATGTCCCGTTCCCCCTGTCACCCGTGTGACAGGCCCGGGGCAGGGAGATGCGGGGGCGGGATGCTCCTCCTGTCCCGCTCGCCCCTGTCACATCCCCCGTCCCGCTCCCTGTGACAGGCCGCGGGGCAGGAGAGGGCGAGCGGGATGTCCTCCTGTGCCCACGCTTCCCCCTGTCACGAGGGCGCCGCGGCAGAATGGAGGCGGGGAGTGTCCCGGTCGCCTCTTACCTCAGATCCCGCTGCTGCACGGAGGTGGTAGCGGGTGGGTGTTCCTTCTCCCCACCGCTCGTCCCTGGCGGTCCCCTCCCGCGCTGCGGGGAGGGTGGGGGGAGCGGGTGGTGGTGCTGTCGGCGCCGTTGGCTCTGTTCCTCTGCTGCTCCGACCCACCCCCTCTGTGTAGAGTGAGAGAGTGTGTGCTTGTGTATGTATATATGAGTGAGAGAAGGTGTGTGGTGTGTATTGGGTGTGTGTATGGTTGTGGCAGGTGTGAGTGTGTGTAAGGTGTGAGTTGTCGTGAGTGCTCCTGTGTGGAGTGTGTGGAGTGTGTGAAGTGTGTATTGTGAGTGTGGTGAGTGTCTAGTGTGGTGGTTGTGGCATGGTCTGGAGATGTCTGTGAGTGTGCTCCGAGTGTCGAGTGTGAGCATGAGGAGTGTGTGTGCAGTGAGTCTGTGTTGCAGTGTGTGTGCGTGTGGGGCGTGTAGTAAGTGTGTGGTGTCATGAGATGTAGTGTGCAGAAATAGGTCAGGGTCATTGTGTTGGTGGGGTGCTAGTGGGACGGTTGGGAGCAATGAGTGAGCTGTGTGCAGTGTGGTGTCAGCGTGTGCAGTGTGTGAGCAATGAGCAGTGTGGTGTGCAGTGTGCAGGGTGTGCAGGTGTGTCGGAGCAGTGTAGCATTGAGGCAGTGTGGTGTGTGCATGGGGAGCAGTGGTGGGGTGCAGTGGTAGTGTGGCAGTGTGCGTGTGCATGTGTGTGCAGTCCAATGAGGCAGTGTCTGGCTGTCAGTGTGTGTGCAGTGTGTCCATGAGCTGTGTGCGAGTGTGAGCAATGAGCAGTGTGTGGTTGCAGTGCTGGTCAGTGTGTCCATGAGTCAGTGTGTGTGCAGCAGTGTGCAGTGTGTGCAGCCCTCAGAGTCGTGTGAGCAATGAGCAGTGTGGTGTGCAGTGTGGAGTAGTGTGTCCATAGAGCAAGTGTGAGTGCAGTGTGTGTGCAGCGGTGTGCAGCATGAGCAGTGTGTGTGCAGTGTGTCAGGTGTGTGCAGTGTGTCATGAGTCAGTGGGTGTGCAGATGTGGTCAGTGTGTGCAGTGTGAGAGGTGAGCAAGGCTGTGTGTGCAGTGTGCAGGCTGTGTGTGCAGTGTGTCATGGCATGTGTGTGCAGTGTGAGCAATGAGCAGTGGTGGGTGTTGCAGTGTGCAAGTGTGTGTGCCAGTGTGTCAAGCAATGAGAAGGTGTGTGTGCAGTGTGCAGTGGTGTGTGAGTGCTTGTGCAGTGGCAGTGTGTGTTGCACCGTGTGTCAGTGTGTGTGCAGTTGTGAGCAATGAGCAGAGGTGCGTGTGCAGCTGTGTGCTAGTGAGTGTGTTGCAGTGGCAGTGTGTGACAGTGTGCAGAGCAGTGTGTGCTGTCTGTGTGATGCAAGTGTGCCAGTGTGATTTGTGCAGTGTGTCCAATGACGCAGTGTGTGTGCAGTGGTGGTCGTGTGTGCAGGCGTGAGCAATGAGCAGTGTGTGTGCAGTGTTGAGCAGGGTCCAAGTGTGAAGTCGTGCAGGGTCGTGTCAATGCGGCAGTGTGAGTCCAATGGGAGCCAGTGTAGTGTGCCGAGTGTGCAGTGTGCAGTGTGTTGCAGTGTGTCCAATGAGCAGTGTGTTGTGCAGTGTGTGCAGTGTGTGAGCAGTTGCTGCGGTGTCAGTGTGTGCAGTGTGAGCAATGAGCAGGGTGTGGTGCAGTGTGCAGTGTGGTGCAGAGGTGTCAGTGTGAGCAATGAGCGAAGTGTGTGTGCCAGTGTGCAGTGTGTGTGCAGTGTGGGCAGTGTGAGCAATGAGCAGTGTTGTGTGTGCAGTGAGGTGTGCAGTTGTGGCAGTGTGGCGTGTGTGCAGTGTGCCAAAAAAAAAAATGGAAAAAAAAAAAATTTAAATTTTTTTGTTTTTGTTTTTTTTTAAAACGGGAGCCACGGGAAAACCGCGTTATAACCGAATCGCGGTATAACGAGGCGCGTTATAACGGGGTTTAGCTGTATATACAAAATCATGCAATGAAAATGATAAAGACAGCGCAATTAAATAGGAATCCATTTAATATATCAATTTGATCACAAACGTGTGTTTTAGAAAATTACACCGTGACATCAAATCTGCAGATACAATTGGTACAAAACCTTTTTTGTTATAATCCCATTAGGGTATATATTAAATAATTTAAGCAATATTATTACAATATATACGTCAGTTATAGTATGTTTATTTACAAAATATAGCCATAAATATTTTTTTTTACCCCAGTCCACTCTTAGTTACTCGGACTATAAGAATAAAGCAGGCTTTAAAACTAGCCGTTCGTATTTTGTATATTCTTTTGGCCATGTGAACTGCGCAGCTCAAATACTGTACGGTAAGATACTGTAAGTAGCCTGAACAATTATTTGGGGATGTTGTAATCTTTAACAATCCTTCTGACTTTGGTTTAACTACCAATAGGGGGCAACTAGACGACTTCTGCAGGGGTCTGGTCAGAGGGAACTGAGACATTAGTAAGATGTGTCCAAAGCTTAGTTATTGGGCTTTACTTAAGTATCTTGGTGCATTCTAATTTTGTAGGTTCAGATGGCCAAAAGCAACAATAATTACCCACTGACGTCAAAGTGGCCAAGTGAATCATTTTGCCACTAAGCAAAAATTGTTTGAGCGTATCCCAAACGGAACAGTGCATCAAAAAAAACCCATACATAGCAATGGGCAGAGAAATAGATGTGTTGCAAAAAACATTATTTTGTAGCGATTGAATGTCGGTTCATATGTAGAGAATAAAGCATAAGTCCCAGTAAGTGAAACCTCGAATTCATGATATTTGGAGTCCATAGTGTCTTTGAATGCATGTATATTGCTGCAGGAAGGGCCTTCTATGTTTTGCAGAGCAATGCATTGCATGGACTTCTGGAAACAGAGGTCAAATTGAAACATGCTGGAATAGTAAAACACCGATCACACCCTCAATTTTTGTGCTTATTCAGGTAGCTTCGATAAGATCACTGCCATATCAATCGGTTTGACATGTTGTTACCTCACGGTATTAATAAATTTGTGTAAAAACGGTATTCAGTAAGATTTTTGTGTGTTAGATACCGTTTGGTACAAAAATGCAATACCGCTTGACTTACCATGCCATATCCTTCCAGTCAGTAAGAGCTGCGCAGACAGAGCTGCATCTCCCTGAACAGCTCTTACGGGCGGTCGTCCTGTTTTGATTTTAATTTTATGAACATGTTATTGAAGGGGGTCCCTGGAGCTGAACCGCATTACTTTCAGGTCCGGTTATTCCCTGCTTCCAGAGTTACAGGCCTCTGTATGAGGTGCTGGCATCTCCTGCAAGTTTAAGTGTCCCAGTCACGTAACGCAGGAGAATTAAAATTGCAGGAGACACCGGCAACCCCATACCCCCTTAGCCTCAAGAAAAACAAACGATTCAACCTCCTGTATTCCTTGCAGGCAAAGAACCATCCTGGAGCCATCTTTATTTGTCTTGTATCAAGACACACTCCAGGACTGATTACTCAAAAACAATACATTAGTACAAAGTTTTTTTTTTTTTAAACAGTTATCCTTAGAACACTTTATTACTGAATATGCAGGTGGAAGATTGAACATAAATAGAAAATACTGTATAAAGCTGCACTGCTTGAGTTCAACTTCTAGAACTCTTTTTTGAGAAACCATCTTTTTTTTTTTTTTTTTTTTTTTTTAATGACTTTCAATAAAACCCAACTATGAGGGAAAAAAATGTATTTCAGTCAGGTGACAATTTTGCAGCTACCTGCTATCTAGTCTTTCTGTCATTGTAAACTTTGCAGAAGTTTCATTATTTTGCTACCAAACGGGACATGCACTCCAGGGGTCTTGGGCTCTTATTCAATACGTTTCGAAGCTTCCGTTGACTTGAACAAGGGCTTAAGAGACTTTCAAAAGTAGTGGTACTGTGCGCGAGTTAAATAAATACTACCATTTTTTTCAACACTGCAGCAACACCAGTTTTAGAAAAAAAGCTCAAACAATATTTTTGCTGCAAAAACGGAAAGGAGCAGTCCTAATTAAAACATTTTGTATTTCCCTCTTTACCCCCAAACGAGACAGCTTAATAATAGAAATGGGTGATAACGTGTTTTAGTAAGTAGAAAGTGAGTGGCACGGCATGATTATCTCCTGCTACCATCACACTTCAATCCCTGTCGTTTCCAACCTATCTGGCGGTCAAGGAAATTGGCGTAAAAATAAATAAATAAATGAAAACAGAATTAGCATGGACTACGGCTCGGACAAAATCTAAATGTCAAAATCTCGACTTGTAATTGACTTATCTATCCATTTTACTTCTTGTGGCCTGAGGCAAGTGTCTTTATCTGTCTGGGTTTCAAGTGCCAAAAATTGAATTGGAAGAGGGATCCACTGCTCCTTTATTGTTGAGACGGGTACGGCACGAGCTACCGCCCGCAGACAGCTTAATTACGTAACTAGATGATTACCATCACGTTTGCTTGTGGCGTGATGCAGCCACCAGGGGGAGCCGGTAGAGAATGGACTCCGTGAAGATTAACATATTTACTCGGGGATGCTAAGCCATTCATTTCTGGGCCGTAAGGTGCTTTTCTGATCGGCAGCTTTTAGTACATTGGAGTCTCTCTGCCTTACTACCGGACATCGTTCTTGTGGCTGCTTAACCAGGGTAATGTGTCAAATGATTTCCAGATGTATCAAAGACATCTGTGGTTATATTTACCCAGAATCCCTAGCTGCAGTGGAAGCATTGTATGCTAAGAGATAATGGGGAAAGACAGGGTTGCAGACCTGTCTGAAGGTGCTCACAAGGGGCATTTTTATTTGCTGTACGGTGGAGGGTTTTTGACACTTTTTACCCACCATAACTATCCTAGTGTCTGACTATATTTGCAAAGAAATGCTACTCTATAAGACGCCGTCCGTGCTGAAACTCCTTACGGTCCCATTAGTATTTACTAACAGGGTCAACCACTTGAATGGACCTATATTTACAAAGCCGTGGTAGAAGGTGTCTTATGGAGCAGCACTCCTTAGTAAACATGGCCCCAAATCCCACTGCTTTTGCTTGCTGCTTTTTTTTTTTTTTTTTTTTTGCACTAGGAGACTTTGCAATAGTTTTGTAGGATAGTATCTGCAGTTGGCATTATAAATAGTTAGCGGTCATTCACCCTCTGGCTGGTGATGATTACCATACTATATATGCGGCCTGCTAAATAAAGCAAACCGGCTTCCCATGCGCCACACAGCTTTCGCTGCTTTGACCAAGTGTCCCGGTTTGCCCAGGACAGTCATTATTTGCACAGATCTGACGAAAAAGGACAAATACACCAAGAATAACTGGAGACCGCATAAAAAGGCTCGGTGCAATCACCAAAAACAATGTTTTCTTTTATATAAAGTTTCATGGGTTTCATTAGCCTAGTTCCAGTATATTGCTGGCTCATGTAAAGCCCTGCAGAAATGTCTTTGCTTTATGGCCAACACCAATTCTCAAGGGCCACCAACAGGTCAGGTTTTAGGGATATCCCTGCTTCAGCATAGGTGGCTCAATCAGTGGCTCCGTTGACTGGGCCACTGATTGAGCCACCTGTGCTGAAGCAGGGGTATCCCTAATACCTGACCTGTTGGTCGCTCTTGAGTACCGGAGTTGGAAACCCCTGCTCTACGGTGTGTTAGTTATGTGCTAGCTACATGATTTAACGTAATACTAGGCAGCACAGGGGAAGAAACGGCTCCCGAGATTGAGGCGCCAGCGCTGGGGAAGCTTTTTGACCCATTCATTTGAACAGAGCGGATCTCTTCTCTGATACAGGGGAAGGGTTTCACAGCATATTGAATAAGAGCCCTAGTGAATAACCCCCAAATTAAATGATACTGACCTGTCATGTGAAAATCAACATCCTTATGGGTAAGGAAGAGGCTCTGATAATGTAGACAAACACATATTGACCCCTTCAGTGACAGGGGGCTTTGCTCTGCTTTCCCCTCTTGCACTTAAGATGATAAATAAATACATCTATTAAAAAGTATTGTCTTGTGGACTTGTGAGCTTTTAAGTGCAATTTCTCCCTTTTATTTTAAAATCAGAAAATCAAAATAATTTAAAGAAAGAAATACAACCCCCCCCCCCTTTCCAATTTTTGTTCTAAATCATAGAATGACACACTGTACTAGGAAATAGTTGTTTTCACAGGGATCAAAAAAAACAACACTTTTTTGGCTTTATAAATATGGTGCGTTTTTTTCCCCCCTTGTCGTCGCTCCAGGTTTTGTTTCACGTCTTCAGCCGAAAGACTTTGAAAAATGACTACTTCCATATCGCATTTATCCTGGTTTCTACTCTTCTCCACACGTCCATATTTACTACTCGCCTCTCACGCCTGTCCCTGGCGTCCTTCTGTACATGCTTTGGGACACTGCGGAGCGGCACAAGGCTTTCACACTTCAAAGCTCTCGCTGCAATATTTGGAAAAGTGATGTCGCTCCGTCCCAAGCAGCACATTTCTGC
Source organism: Ascaphus truei (assembly GCA_036426205.1). Lineage (NCBI taxonomy): Eukaryota > Metazoa > Chordata > Amphibia > Anura > Ascaphidae > Ascaphus > Ascaphus truei. The sequence goes on along the minus strand of CM071569.1, from coordinate 199,287,865 downwards.
AGTTTACACTCTCTCGCACAAGCTTATGGAAGAGATTTCTTCTGGTGTTGAAAACATGGTCCAACGTTTGGAATTTTTCCCCTTTGTTTTTACAAAACCGGATTTGAAGTGCATACAATGGATTGAATGAGTTCTTTTTTTTTTTTCAGCATTCTTGCTTTGTTTGATCCATTGAACTTTTCAGCTTGTTTAGAGTTTTTTTAATCCTCAGAGCGGTAAGTCTGGCTGATGGACTAGGGTACCAGCATTCTCTCATGATCTTTGCTAAAGCCGACAAAATCTAGCAAGGGGGGAGGGAAGCAGAGAGAAAAAGAGAACACATTTTATTTCTTCTTCGAAATTATAATAATAATAATAATAATAATACATCTTATTGGAGATGGAAATACCCCTAAAAAAAAACAATAGTGTATGCTTATGGTGCATATCTCTACTGTTTCCAAACCAATGTTTTTCTTCGAGAAATTGTAACTCATTGTACTCTTGAATGTCACTGTCTTGCCTGGTCTGCCAGGTCTGTTTTGTGAGGTGTTTGGTCTGAGGAAGGGACTGCTTGTCCTGAAACGTTACTATTGTTAGCTCTGATGCATCAATACATTTGAAATCATTTGATTCCACTACAATTTGTGTGCCTCTTCCTTTCTCCTATCTTGCTAGGTCTGTTTTGTGGGCTGCTTGCCCCGCTGCCCTGTGACAGACATTAATAATGAATAGTGGTAGATATACACCACAGTCAGCAGGTCTCTATGTCTGTACCACAAAGGAGGTAATTCAATATACTCCGCGGCAAACCGATCACACAGCATTCACCCGAAACTCCCCTGTGACTTAAATAGGGGTGATCAGCTGCTGCTGAACATATTCAATTACCCACCAAGGCTGGAACTACCAAATATCCCAGATTACCTAAGGCAGTCCTGTTTTTTAGAGGCCAGTAACAATGAAAATAAAAAATAGGCCAAAAATAGTTTTGTCCAAAACAGCATAAAAAAGGTTTGTTAAAATCCTAATATTTTCTTTGGAATAAAACTGATTAAATTTTAGAGCAGGCCTATAACTCTATCTCCAGTATTTTCCAGGCTCATAAAAAAAAACACAACACGTTCAGGTTGACACGAGCCTCCCAGAGAGGTGTTAGCTCTATCAAAGACCCTTTTTTGAGCCTCTGTTCTCTAAGGTGACGTTTTGGAAAGTTGTGCGCTGTACTACATTGTTTTCTAATATGTGCATGTACATGGGGGAGTCTCACACAAAAGGAAAACAGAGAGAGACGAAACACACACACACACACACACACACACACACACACACACACACACACACACACACACACACACACACACACACACACACACACACACACACACACCTCTTAACAGACAAATGAGCACAGATGTAATAGGGTCTTACAGAGAACAGAGCTTTTGTAACCTCGAAAAAATAAATAATTCCCCCTACCTGAGTGGCCTGACACGTGTGGCGCGCTGCCAGGACTTTTTTTTTTTGGTGCGCAGCCAGGCTCTACATGAGCTGGGCTGTCAAGCCCGCCCTTCCTTTTCTGCACTGAGGTAAGTAGTGTCTCATGCCCTCTCATGTCTCCCCCCCTGTCTCCCATGGCCCTCCCCTTGTCTCCGGTGTGTGAGTATGTGTGTGGCCCCCCACCCCCCGGTCCCGTCACTTACATCCTTCGCTGCCTCTCGTACTCCACTTTTGGTTACGGGCCTCTCCCGCTCCCTGCGGGACACGGTGTCAGATTGGGACTTCCGGCACCGGTGCCGGTTAGTCTTGCGGAATTTGGAGCGCTTCCTCACCCGCTCTTTCTTCCACGAGTGGCACCGTTTCTTGTTGTGTTTTGTCCCCCCCCCCTTGTCCCCGTTGCGTGAGTGTGTGTGTGTTACAGTGTGTGTGTGTGTGTGACAGTGTGTGTGTGTGACAGTATGTGTGTGTGACAGTGTGTGTGTGAGAGAGTGTGTGTGTGAGAGTGTGCAGGACACCAGAAGTACCGTCACCCACCCCGTCTCTCACCCACCCCGTCTGTCTGTCTCTCTGTCTGTGTGTGTGTCTGTCTCTCTGTCTGTGTGTGTCTGTCTCTCTGTCTGTGTGTGTGTCTGTCTCTCTCTGTCGGTGTGTCTGTCTCTCTGTCTGTGTGTCTGTGTCTCTCTGTCTGTGTCTCTGTGTCTCTGTCTGTCTGTCTCTCTGTCTGTCTCTCTCTTTGTCTCTCTGTCTGTCTCTGTCTCTCTGTCTGTCTCTGTCTCACACACACTCTCCCTCGTCTCAACACTCTCCCTGTCTCATACACACTCTCCCTGTCTCACACACTCTCTCTGTCTCACACACTCTCTCTGTCTCACACACTCTCTCTGTCTCACACACTCTCGCTGTCTCACACACTCTCTCTGTCTCACACACTCTCTCTGTCTCACACTCTGGATCTGGATATCTTATTTACCCTATATATCTTAACTGCCCTATACCTACACCAAAATAACCTATACTGCTTTCTTCCAGATCTGACTCAAGCTTCACACGGGAGACATCGGAATCCCCCCTAACCCAGAAGACAGGTAGGGAACACCTCCCCTCCAATGTATAACATTGCGGGAATGAGGGTAGTAGCTGGACATTGAGGGACTGCGGATCAGGTAAGATCCCAGGCAGGATTGCTGCTTTAGATATTGTAAATCGGGGACGTCCAGACACTGGTTAAGGGGTTTTCTAGATTAGTGAGGTCATCCGACACACACACACACACACACACACTAATTGTAGTAAAGTATAAATGTAATACAATAAACTGTTATGACAAAAAAGAATGTTATTAGTTCTTACTAGGAATTTATTCAATTTCTTTTTTAAAAAGCGGGGCTAGGGGGCGAGTAGATTTTTTGGTTTGGCGAGTAGATTTTTGGTTGATTTGTCAAGCACTGTATGTATAATATATATATAATTTTTTGGACAGTGTGCACAGTGAACCTACAGTAAATCTGCAATTCACAACATGCAGTGTATCTACAATTCTCCAGGGTAATGTGGTTACTACCACTTTCGACTATGACACAAGGAAAAAATTAATTTATAATATTGATTTTACATTAATTCAGTATGAATATTAAAAAAATTATAGCAATTTTTGAGAAAATGCTGAGGTCAAAGTGTAAGGGTGATTACAGTAGAGCAATGGTTTTAAACTTAAGAACTAGTGCAGAAACCTTCAAAAATGTATTATGACTGAGGAACCCATGCAAACTATATTGTGGCTTTGGGAACCCAAACCCATGTATCCTATGTATATACAAATACTATTGATGAGGTTGGGCCTTTATATATTTTTCAATAAATTAACTGCTTATACGTACAATATACAGAGTATACTGTTTGACAGTATAGTTTAACATTTAATAGCTGTTTTGAATTACATTAAAAACCATGACAACCCCCGTCCAAACAGTTGGTTCTCCGTAGAACAAATGAGGTTACATCGATGGAATACTTGTCGGCCCTCCTGAACCAGAGCCTGGACCGGTTCAACAGGGTCTGGGACTTATGGCCCTACAATTAAGATTAAAACACCCGAATCACCAGATCGCTGCGCCTTCCTCCCCCCCCCTCCCTCTCCCTTCCTCCCCCCCCCCTCCCTCTCCCTTCCTTCCCCCCCCCCTCTTCCCCCTTTTCTCTTTCTCTACCTGTCCTTCACTATCCTCATTTTTAAAATAAGGAGCAGTTACTGCCCCGGCATGTTTTATGCAAGCTTCCCTGTCTAGGTCTTGAAAGATTGACTGCCTTACTGTATGTACAATGTGTTATAAACATACCTCCTGTAAACGTTTTGGAATGTTGCCTGTAACCTTCCATGAAAACCAATAAAAATGATTGTTACAAAAATGTTGTCATGATTTTTTTTTTATATCTTGAGTAAAATGTCCATCAATACACATTTTTATCAGGGATCCCCTGGTAACATTCAACAGAACCCCAGGGTTCCACAGAACAGATAGATAACCCCTGCAGTATACTGTAGCATTGACCTTTAGGCTTCGGTCATGGTGATCGTGACGGCGGTAAGGAGGGCGCACGCGGCGTGATCACATAGATGTGCCTCAATGAGGCTGTCTATAGAGCGCGCGGGAGCAGAGGCACCGGCGCTCGCAATGCAGGAGGGAACAGAAAAATCTGTTTTCACGCGCGGCGGCCGGGGTCACGTGAGCGGGTCGCCCAATGAGGGTGAACCAGCTCCGTGACGTCACAGCCACGCCCCCCCACCCCCCCTAACACGCCTCCCTAGGACACAGATCTTTCCTGCTGCAGGCGGCTGGGAAGCAGAGTGAACGCATGCGCCCTCTCCAGCGTTCACAATGGCCGCAGCCTTAGCCTTTGAAGTCTTGTTCTAAAGCTAAAATGCCGGTTCACGCTATAAGGATGAAAATGGAAATTCTTCTGATTGTAAAGCTAGGGCAAAAACAGCACAAGATTTACTAAATAAAATACTCCCGTTAGTTTTAATTGGTTTTGTTTTTCACCCATACATTTGGTGCTATTTTCCAGTTGAGGGGTTTTAATAAAATACAAATAGCCATTCTTTGAAAAAAAAACAAAAAAAAAAAAAACATTTTTTTCTAAACATTTTGATGTTTTGGTCTGTAAATAAGATGGTAACTGTATCATCACACTTCAACTTTTGTAATTGATTATAGATTTGTACAGTGCTTCAACCAAGAGCCCACTCAGTGTGAAGGCATGACAAATCTCTTGCCTGTTGCCAACCTAGGGTGCTTTTGTTGCTAATGGTTGTCCTTTTAGGCCCTAGCACATTGAAGTAACCCCTACTGTGCCAGAGACATCTCAAACACATTGATACGCAGGAGGTTACAAACAAACTGATGTTGACTCCACTTGTAGAAATAAGATCTTGGCCTCACTATGGCACAGAAGGACAATGGTTCAGTCTCACAGGCACCTCGATCAGAGCGAAATGTCTGCTTACTTTGCTGTGGTAAGCACATGTTCAAGGTCAAATCGAGCTGACACTGTATATTCCCACTCCAAGTCAAGGGCTGTAACACTAGACCACTCCTCAAACAGCTATATTTTTCCATCTGACCTTTCTGTACAAATTGGGAGCTATAGTCCCATAAAGGTTGTCCATTTTGGGATGGAAAAAAATGTTCACCAACAACAAGTTTTTAGCATGCCAATTATTAGGGGTGATCAATGACATCTCTCTTCCTTGAAAAAGCCAAATGCACTATTGTTAAAACATATAGGGGGCGATGCATCATCAAAAGAAAAAAGTGTATAATGCAGAACTGCTCCATTTGTGTTCTGTATTACAAAGCTTACTGCATCTAGTACAGACCGTTGTACAGAGAGGTTTCTTAGACCTCACATCTGGCAGAATTGTTGATGCAGGGGATAAATGGAGCAAGATGGGTAAAAAACATGATACATCTTATTCTTTGTGTGGGAAACTCCTCTATAGACAGTGCCCAAATTGCAAACTGGTACACACAGGGAAAAAAAGCCTTGAAACGTTATTGCAAATAGGCTTAAAAGGGAAAATGTATCTCCTTGCCCAAACGTTTCAGAAACGTCTCTTCTCTCTTGGTGGTGGTCAACTAGTGTCAGGGTCTTCCTGTGACGATGCTCGTCTTCGATCAGGAAGCGGACCCGCAGGGCTGAGGTAGGGATGCAAATAAACCGACCAGAGCCCAGGGACAGAGCCCTGTAAGAATATCTGTAGCCGGTAAGCAGGTAGGGGTCAGGGCTGGCGACAGTGGTGCAGAATACAGGCAAAGGGTCAGGGCAGGCAGCAGGCAGCAAGGTTGGGGTCACGATCTGGGGTCAGCAACAGGGAAATCTGATGAACAGGGGAGCCTCAGGGATAGGCACGCCACAGCAATAGGCAAGCCACACGGAAGGCTTAGGAACGGGGAAGCCACAGGGATAGGCACGCCACAGCAATAGGCAAGCCACACGGAAGGCTTAGGAACGGGAAAGCAACAGGGATAGGCACGCCACAGCAATAGGCAAGCCACATGGAAGGTTCAGGAATGGGGAAGGCACAGGAACTAGAAGGCTCGGGAACTAGAGCCCAGGGTGGCCAGGAACACAGCTAAACGCATACAATGCTCGGGCAGGGATTGGAGTCACTGGCTGCAATTTAAGCCCTGGAACAGGTGCAGCCAATAAAGAACACTGCCAGTAACCAAAATGTCCACAGCAGCCAGGTAAGGGCGGGTTCTTGCCAAAGCCTGGACTGGAACCCTTACACTTCCTAGACATCCTGCTCCCAACCACAGTTCCCTTGTCTGTCCACCGGGTGTACTGCTGTTTTCTGTCTGCTCTTGGGTTCCTCTTTCTGTCTCTTCTTGGTGCTCCTGTCCTTATAGTTTCCTGTCCCTCCCTTGCCTTTGTCTTGTGTCCTGACTCCTTATGCTTATGCCCATGCTTCTGCTTCTGTTCCGGGTGGAGTCCTGATTACTTATTAAAGGTCCTTGTATATGTACTGGTTTGTCCCCTGCTTGTGAGTCCCTGGTCTCAGTTCCTGCTCCCTAGTCTCAGTTCCTGTTCCCCTGCCCTGTTCGTGCCTTCCTGCTGCTCACCCCTGCCTGGACCCCGACGATCCTTGCCTACTGCCTGCCACCGAACCCTGCCTGTGACCCGACCATCCTTGCCTGCCGCATGCCACCGACGTAAGCCCGTGACCCAGACCATTCTTGCCTCCCCTGCTGTTCTGGCCACGAGGTCCTACCCGCTCCTGGAGTCTCCCTCGTGACAACTAGTAGGACACTTAAGAAAAAAAAAGTGGCATGTGGGGATATTGGTGCTGCAGTGTGTGATTACATCCCTGGCATAATAAGCAGCACCGTGTGGGGCCATCTGAATCAAGCCTATCCAACATCATATTAATTAAACTGCAACAATGTGGACTGGGGCACTATTACAAAGAAATTCCCATTGAAGTTAATGGGAGTTTCCGTATGATAGTGCTATGATTGGCGCTATCACAGTTTAATGAATAACCCCATAGTCTCAGTGTTAAGCAACACAGCTCTCCTCTCACAGCTACCAAAATGGTATGCTTAGAAAGCCTCAAACTGGTAATCGTACCAAGGAAGACAGTACATCAGCAAACTTCCATTCTGCAGCTAACTCTGACCAATTCCAAGTACAGTGCATCTGTTTACCATGGGTCCATGTAGTCCATATAGTAATGCTTACACAAGTGGCTAAGTACAACTGGTGTTAAACGCTTTCCAATATGAAGGCAAATGTCATGCAGGTTGGCTGAAATGCTTAGACCTCCCGCCTTACTACTTAATTGATATATTTGTACAGTGCGTCAACAATAAACAGTATTCGTGAGACCCAATCAGATCTCCAGCCTCATTATCACATACTATTCACACAACGTATAGCCCATATAACAACAGTACTTACATTGTCTGAACACCAAGTGTTAGGAATGTTTGGTCGCTGTTGGTCGATGCAGACAACTTTCTTCATGTCCTCAAAGCTTGGGTCATGTGGTACAACATCAAAAAAGGGAGTCCTGTAATCTTCCACCATACCTAAAGGAGCCAGTAAGGTACAGAGAAGGAGAAACACGTCAATATACATCACCCTGTAAAATGTTTTCTTTTAGGTATAAATGTGGTTGCGGAAAAATAGCTAATAATAGCCTCAAATCAGTGCAGTTAATGTCCAGGTATGGGATATTCACAACCACAGAGAGAGAATTATTAGTATTGTATATTAAACAAAGTTCTTAAAGCTGCACTAGCACTCACTGTGACAGGGTGAAGTCAGGTACTGATAATTATGCCTGGGAAACATACATCTGAGTCCTTCATCCAGCACTCAGAAAGTTAACCCAGTAGGAATAGTTGGGCAATCAGGAAGTAAGCTGACACACCTGACAACCAGCTTGATAAGGAGACTAATGCTTGTAGCAGGTGGCTGTCTCATACTACAGAGCTGTCCTGTGCAAGCTGCTATCCAGATGGATTTCCAACCCTCTCTCTAAGACACAGTAAGAACTTTGATATTGTTCCATGACTATTGTGGTGTATGTTTAGGGGTTGGGAACTGGACATAGCCAGCCAGCCCGATAGATAGGGATTGGAGTGTTAGCAAGGTCTCCCTGAGGAGTGAGTAGGTGTTCTTTTTTGTAAGTTTTGTTTTGCCTTAAAGGGACAGCGTGCCCAAATGTTTGGTTGTGCTATGACGAGATAAAACCATTCAATATGTGCTTTAACCTGAAACTACGCATGTGAACTATTGTCTGACCTCGCCTACAGGCCGTCCTGCCACACTCCCCAATACTCATTCTCTATAGGATGATTTCTAGCCATGAATGATTGGAATTCTGAATTCAGTTTACAGCAAATACGTTTTTTTGAGGCACTGGTATTATCCCGTTCTGCACCTGTGATACTTATATATATAGCCCTCATAATGTTCATTTTGCATTGCCTTCTAGTGGAGTAAATATTTGCAGCCAAGCACCCTAAACTGTTAGTATTTTGTAAGTGGATTATATTTAGTTACCATTTTAAAAGCCATTCTACTGACACTCTGTGACCATAGAAGTTTATTTCAGGTTAATATCTGAGCTTATACTGCATTCTATACACAGGGGCCCCCTTTGATTTTAGTATTCTGCGTTTCTTTCTTCCTTCTGATATAAACGCCCACCATATATTCTAGATTCTTTAGTGCTTGGGGAATTCCGTGGGTGGAAGCCAGATTCCATATTAGCATTGTAACTACATTGCAAAACTGGAACAAACTCATTGTCAAATGTGAGCCCCTGGAACGTCCTATTTTCCACTCCACAACGTACATTCTGCGCTTAGGCAGAACTCTTTAATGGTGGAATTTATCCTGCATTTGAGATTTATGGCAACAAGCTGCAGGAAGCATGGCAGCTTTCCAAGCTCTTCTGTGATGCTGCTAGTTTTGTAATCAGTGTTGAATAAACAGAGTGCTGATTGAATGTAATGGCTGCTTTAATCATGGACCTGGGTGCTGACACCAGATTACAGTGTTTATAATTTAGAGCTAATCTTTTTGTAGAAAACAAAACCAGTTGAAATCAGTAACATTAAAAGCGCTGATTAGCAGGCGTGGTGTGTCCATTTCGTACAAATGTTAAAAGACGGCCTCTGTCTTGTCGGATCATTTTGATTAAACAATTCATTGTCATATGCAATGAGAAACAATTTCATTTGCATCTGTATGGAGACGCAGGTCCATGCTCTGTCAATATTGGGCTGTAACATGACCGATACACTGCAGAAGTAGGTAGTTAGAGGCAGACAGTGGTAGAAATGTTTTAAAAAGTAGCGGTTCTGTTCCTGAAGGCAAGAAATCCTATTAAACGTTGGGGCAACGCTATTTAGAAGTTGGTGTAGAGGCTATTAAAAAAAATATTTAGACTACAAGAAAGGAAAATATTATTTATAAAATAAATAATTTTTTACTTTTTTTTAAAGAACGTGAAACTGTAAGAAAAAAAGGTGTGTCTTTGGCAATGAGTAGTGGTATTTCATACACTTTAGTAGTCTCACTCTTTAACCATTAGGTGGCAGGAAACAGAGATGTATACAATGGTAATTTTGTAATGAAAATCCTGAGCAAAGAAAAATCAATTTATATCAAATGGCAAATAATTCAGCTTTAAATGAATAAGGAAGTAAAAGCATTAAGCTAATTAGTGTGCCATATTTCTAACAATTTCATAATCAATGTATAAAGGTTCAGTTCCCCCTTATCTCTTAGCATACAGTGCTTCCACTGCGACCAGGGATTCTGGGTAATAACATGCAAACGAGCACTCACTGTGTGTCACCTTTTGCTTTTTGTCCATTTTAATACGGATCCCCTATGATCTTATGCCTGCCGTATTACACAGCTCTCAGCACAGCCTGGGTTGCTTTGCCCCCGCTGCTTGCTACAGCGTCCGCTGTGGCGGACGCTGCGCTCACGAGAGCCCTCCCCGCAATGGCGCCGGGCCCGCTGCAAGGGGGGGCCGCAGCGCTCGCGCGAGAGCTTCTCCTGCTCTCAATAGAATTGAGAGCAGGAACTCGCGTTGAGCGATTAGGCACGCCCCCCGGCGGTCCAGCCAATGAGGGCGAACCTGCCGGGTGACGTCATGGCCGCGCCCCCGTCACTCCCCCGCCACGCCCCCCGGTCTCTCTCTCTGCAGCTCCCTGCAGACCAGATAATCGGCTGCACGCGCCGCCAATCTCGCGGGCGCGCGTTGCAGCTGATTTACCGGGGCCTTAGCCTTAAGGAAGTGCATAGCCAGTAACCCTACTCACAGACAGCTATTTCAGCCACCTTTTTGGTCTCATCAGTGGGAGGATGGTTACTGGCTTTGCAATGTGAAGCTGATAGTGGCTACAACCAGCCACTAAATAAGTGGTTGTATCTTTATTTTCTGTACACTGTATGGTGGAGGGTTTTTGTCACTTTTGTACTCACTACAACTTATTTTGTGAGTGGTATGTATCAAATCCTCACTTTTAAAAAAAAAATAATTCACTGTCATGTGTGGTAGCATAAACTCCCCCGACTAATGATCTGCATGAAATGTAAAACCTTAGATTAACCTCAAGTTTCCTGCACATTTTTTCCCATGGTAACTTTTTGGGACCTTGATACATTAAGATATTATATACATTATTTATTATGAAGTAATTCACAGTAATATGTACACAGTTTCCCAATTGCAATTATACCACATAAGAGAGGTGAACTGTGCGTACAGCTGTAGCTGGCCTTATTTTACCTACTGATAACACAGAATATTACGTTACAAAGCAGAATATCACAGAGTTCCCATAGGATCCAATGGCAGTAATAACACAGAATATCATGCCATATCCCAGCGGTGCGCAAACTGGGGGGGCACACCAAACTGGGGGGGCGGGAGATTTGTCTGGGGGGCGCGGCGGTTGCAGAGGTCCTGCGCTCTTCCCCAAGGCATTTAAATTAAATTCCTGGGGATTGGGTGAGGCCTCTGCAACAAGAAATCTTACCGTGATTCAGACGCTGTGACGCGTCTCCATGGCAACGTGGCGTCAAATGACGTCGCGGGGTCATGTGACATGATGTCACAGGCGTCAAATGACACCGCGGGTCACTTGACACACGACATGACGTCACGTGACACCGGAGCGTCAACGCACCGGCAAGGGGGGGGGGGGGGGGGGGGCGCGAGCTCGGAGCAGGCCAGACGGGGGCGCAGCAGTAAAAGTTTGCGCTCCCCTGCCATATCCCTCCATAACGCAGAAGCGGGAGCAGTAAACCTAGATGCAGCTATATGGTACCCATTTACAGGGGGCCGTTCATACAAAACAATAAGCCCATTTCTCAAATAGTTTAATAATTTTGCAAATGTTCTTCTTGTATTTATAATTTGTATAGTTTTGTGGTTATAAAAAGAAACGCATAGAAAGTGTAGAGCAGAAAAAGTGGAGTGCAGAAAAAGAGCGCTATAGTAAACGGTGTGTCTGAAGTGATACAATATATTCAGGGATACAATAAAAATGACATAATGAAAGGAATATTTCCTGCCTGTTTATTTTTAACATAGGTATAAAGCAAAGGGATCTCCGGATCTGAACCCGTTAATCTCAGCTCTGGGAATATCCTATGTTCAGAGATACTTACTGTAGTTCAGTGATTCCCGACCTTTTTTGTTTGGAGGAACCCTTGACGTTTTTCGAAAAATCTCAGGGAACCCCTATCTGGCTGACACATATTAGGTTCGACAGGGGTAAATAACAACATTTCACACCTCATGAGCCCCCTCTATTTTCCACCCTCTCCCCCCGTCTCACTCACTCACTCTCCCCCCCTCCCGCCTCAGATGTATTTCTCCCCTGCGTCTCAGTCTTACTCCCTCTTTCCTCACTCACTCCCCCACCCCTCTCCTCTCACTCGTCCCCACCTTCCGTCAATTACCCCACTCTCACTCAATCCCCCCCACAAAGTACATACCAAAACCCCCCTAAATACATATAAAACCACCCCGCAATACATAATAAAAATACCCCGCCCCCACCATTACATAGTAAAAATGCCCCCCGCCAATACATTTTAAAAAGACCCCCGCCGCCCCAACACATTTTAAAAAGATCCCACTGCCTGAATACATTTTAAAAAGACCCCAACTGCCCCAATACATATTAAAAAGACCCCCCCCCAATACATATCTCCCCCAGAACCCCTCATCATCCTCATATCTCCCCCAGCACCTCTCATCATCCTAATTTTTGGTCACTATTGTAACCCTGTGACTGATTTGTGTCCTTGATGCTGAACATCCATGTTTATTGCAAATTATGGTATACAATACTGGGGTCAAAATATGCTCTATAGAGAAACAAATCCCATACAAAAACAGGGTATTTTTCTTTGCTATCCATACTGCAAATGGTTACCCTATTTCTGCCTGAATACAAAGGGGCCAATGAGTGAGGAGAGGGGTGGGTTGATTGAGGAGAGGGGTGATTGAGGATAGGGTGAGGTGCCCCTCAGACACTCAGTGTGATCACGGCCGCACATCTTATCTCCCAGGGTGCACAGGGACAGTCACTGGAGTCCGGCAAGCGCAGGGGGAGGGTAGTACAGATCTCGGCCCTCACATGACGCGGAAGTCTTATTCTCCCAGGTCGCTTTCGCCTGTCAGCTGGGAAACATGGACCCGTGCAGGGGGATTTGCTGGGTACCAGTGGCTGCGCTGCTGCTGGCGATTTGCCCCTCCATATGTCTACCTCAGACGGGAGGAGAGGCTGGTATCTTGCCCTACGGTTGCTGGCGGAGGAGGTGGCGGGGGGCAGGAGGTGGAGGCCAGAGCATCAGAGCAGTCAGAGGTGCACACACGCAAGCGCTCTATCAGGCACCGGAAGTGCCGCACTGCTAGAGCGCGCTCCTGCAGTCCTGACCTGAGAGCGGGCTTGGGGGATGGGGGGTGGAGCCATGAGAGCGGGCTCAGGAAAGGTTGAGGGGGAAAGCCAGGAAAGCCGTCACAGTGAGTGCGGGCGGCCAGTCCGTAGGCGGAACCCTTGGGACTGCTCCGCGGAACCCTGGTTGGGAAAAACTGCTGTAGAATCTCATGTGAGTTACTTCCTGGTTAATAATAATAATAATAACAACTTTATTTATATAGCACTTTTCTCCCAATGGGACACAAAGCACTTAACAGTTAAAAAAAGGAAAAATAAGAAAACATTTAAGGTTATAAACAAGACCAAACACAAGGAAAGATTCAATACATGATTGGACGGCACTGTAGCTATTAAATGCTGAACAGGTTGTGGTTCATTAATTAAATGCCTGGGGAAACTGGTAGATCTTGAGCCTGTTTTTATAGATTTGCAGAGAGGGGGCCTCTCGAACTTCACGTTGTTCCAAAGAGTGGGAGCAATGTGGCTAAAAGCTCGGGCCCCAAAAGGAAGTTAAGGAGATTCTGGGAACTCTTAGGAGTCCTTCATCTGCAGATCGAAGTGAGCGAATGGGAGTGTAGGGAACTAGAAGCTCTTTCAGATATCTGGGACCCTGGACATGTAGTGCTTTGAATGTCAGCAAGCCAATCTTGAAATATATTGGCCATTTTAAAGGCAGCCAGTGTAGAGAACATAGAACAGGTATGTAGGAGATGCGTGCAGAGTTTTAAAAAAGGAGACATATTTTAGGGGAAAATAATATAGGCTATAATTAGACAAAAATAAACAGGCCTAGCTCCTCTCTGAAGAACTGGCTAGAACAGTGTTTACCCTATCTATAAGTTGGAGGGCTAAGCCCCTTACCAACGATAACACATGTCATTGGTAGGAAAGTCCATATACAGGGTTGTCTCTCTTCAGCGGCCCAGGGTGGTAACTTCCTGGATCAGAGTTAAGTGCAGTGTGCTCTCCACAGCGGCACAGGGTGTGTCCCTGCCTCAGAGAGTGAAGAGCACTGAGAGTTATATATATTTTTAAGCCTATAATGAGCCAGCTGAGGGGGTTAATTAAGCCAGCCTGCTCTAAAATTAACCTGCTCAGTGCTGGCTCAAGGTCTGAATACAGGTTTCTCCTGCATCATTATCTGACAGGGGATCCACCCTGTTGAAACCCTCCCCTGTTTGCGGGTAGCCAGGCTACTCGCGGCCAAAGCCAGCGACTCCACATCCTCTCGAGTCCTAAACGTAGGTTGAGACAGAACAGTGGAGGGGCACACAGCCCCTGGTTAACCTGGGACTGGAGTCTTCCTCTTTGACTTCCAGTCAATCGTCCTTAAGTTTACCTTTATTCTCTTCTGTGTCTTCCATACTGTCGGGGAGTTCCTTAGGTGATACCCGAGAATCTGGGTCTCTGCTTTTATCCTGAGGCAAAGAACGGTGAGCATTGAGCCTGTTAAAGGCCGGCACTGCAGTTTATTGCCTCTCCTTTTCAAGCTTTGAGTAATTTGTCTCTGAACCTTCATGGTTTTCCTTAGAGTAAAGTCTTCTCTCAAGGAAATTTTCACTCCTACCAGTAATTTTGTTTTTCGCCTTTGGGCAATTATCTGGTACTCAGGAGATAAAATACAGAGGCTTGCTACCTCTTAATCAGTTCATGGCCACGATATATGGTCGAGGTTGAAGAGGACACCGGTGACAAAGTCCTTGTGCACATAACTAGTGTCTCTTCAATTGTGCGCTCTAGTAGCATGCTCTAGTCACTCTCGGAGGACTTCTTTAAAGCATGGTTTTTCCATGATGTGCTTAGCTTCCACAACCCTACGGAGGACTTCTCACTCAAGCTAATTTTTTTCATTTTACCAACTCTTCTTTTACTCGCTTGGCAACGAGTTCTGTCACACGTTGTGTGATCTCTTCTTCCCTGTTTCTAGGGTGACCACCTGCACCTGGCTCAGCATCATTGATCGTGGGCAGGTCAACCTTGGCCGAGTTCTCATCAACTGTAATTGTAACCCATGGCATCTATTTTTGGCAGTCGGCAGACTTATTGTCTTGCGCCCCTCTTTCCTCAATGCATGAATTTATTCAGCCTGTCCACTTCTCCAACGTGTGGGGAAGTTCCAAGTGATGTCTGGCGGGTTATCTCCTTCAGTACCAGGGGACCCTGGGCATACAGCTTCCTCCTCCATCATAGGCTTATCTGCAAAAGGCACAACCCACTTATCAGAAAAAAGGTAATTTGCGTTTGGTTCAGGATCTTTAATTTCCAGTACGTCAATCGTGTTGTAGTTCTCTACACACCGAACCGTTACCACAGCCTCTTTTTTTTCCATTGGCAAACCTGTAGCTTTGTGCCATTTCCCTTTGCAAAAACGACTGGACAACCAGTGTTGCATCTTTATGGGCATGATCACAGATACAGTTCTGTCTCATTCTGGCCAAAGACTGAATGCTTATAGCGGCTGCTTTCATAGTGAGGAATCTGGTTTGGGCCATGGTAGCCTGACTAGATTTCTATTGCACTTCTCAGTCGTATTTCGGTCCTTCTTTCCTGGACTTTCTGGAAAACCGATTGTAGAACTGAGACGGTATTGCGGATGCGCTTATAGCAGCACACATCTTGCTTGTTTATGAAGTAGGACCTATATCTGGACTGAATCCCACCAGCAGCTTCCTTCAAATGTTCATACTTCTTCCTTTGTTGTTGCATTCTCTGACCTGAATGAAAAATGCAGGCTGCTTTATTCTGGTGATAAAGCGGACAAGCTTTCATCCCTCTGTAGGCGGCCTGTATGACAGTTGCGGAGCGTTTGCGCCGATACCTTTCTCTCTCCATCCTACCTTAGATAAGAGCTCCATAGTATTTCTGAAATGTTACAATGCTTATCTTCTTTCTTTCAGTCTGCTCTGATCTGAGAAATTTCTAACTAAAGACATAGGGATTTTCTCTTTTCCTGCGGCAAAACGTTGTAGGAGACATGTACAGAGGTACAACCAGGGAGACATGAAGCTATGGGCTGAATAAAGCCATCGTTTATGTTCCTCAACCAATAAATATTTAAGAAAGCAACCAAATCAACAAACAGCTTATCCCTTTGTATGAGCTAACTCACTCTCCCTGTCCCTATCTGCAGGGCTGGGAGGATATGCCTCTTGCCAACCTATGACCCCAAAGTCCAAAGAGTTACCTGTAAGCAGCGGGCCCTTTATGTCAGTCTCTGTGTAGTGTCTGTTGGGAGACCACCCTCGAGCGGGTTCCAGGATCATCTGTACCCTGGATGCAGAGGTTCTGGTTTCTGGGTATCTTGCTGGCAACACAGTCCTTCTGTGCTGAAGATAACTGTTCCTGGGAACCTCTTCTGACAACACAGTCCCCCTGTGCTCAAGAGATCTCCTGCAGTTTACGCAGGAGGCTTTTCTACCTGACTGATGAGCCAGGTGGAGACTAGCTATTTGTATCTAGCTGCAATTAATCAGCTCCCTGCTGGACTCCTCAGCCAGATACAGGCTTCCTATTTGGAGTCCTATTTAGACAGGGGTTAAGGCCCTTTCACAAGAAAGGCTTTGATTAGTTAACAACCTGGCCGCAGCATTCTGCACTAGCTGCAGGAGGTGCAGCTCTTTATCCGGAAGACCCAGGTAAAGTGCATTGCCGTAGTCCAGGCGTGAGGGCACAAAGGCATGTACAAGCGTAGTAAAATACTCTGGGGAGATGAAGTGCTTAATCCTGGCTATCCTGACTATGTTCTTTAGGTGGTTGTTAAATCTTCCACGACATGCAGGCCATTAGGAAGCTGTGATGGATGATGCTACCTGCATGAGCTATGGAGCTAAGTATCGCAGGACCTGAAATTACCGGGGATTCCGCTCTGGAGACCCCCTGCTTCATACCCATCTAAAAATAAAAAGCATCGTAGGACAAGACACATTTAAGATATACAAAAGAAACTAAAGTAAAGTAGAGAAAGTACATTTAGAAAAAGTAGATATTTTTCTATTTTAAATTAGATTGTGTAAACATTCAAATATATATTTAATACCAATAATAGACTATATGAAAACCAGCTCAGACCTGGCAGATTTTGGGTCTGGTTGTATAACGTCTGAAGCGAGCGGTCGCAGTAACTCCCACCCAAGACAATGACTCTATAGGATTTGTTGTCCTATTATGGTGTTCTTGGCTACTTCAGAGTTTATTGAATCGGCATCTTTTGTGGACAAAATTGAAAAGAATTACTGCACAGAGGCATAGGTGGCGCTAGGGCATAAGCAAACAAGGCTGTACTTGAGAAAAGGTCTTTGCCCTGTGCCCTTCTGTATCAAAATATTCACAGGCTCTTGATTTAATTTAGACTGTCATTTCTTGACTGATATTATTTCTTGGAGTCACAAAGATGCAGCATGTTTTCTATTAGGATTTGTGTAGGAGTAGAGTTTGGCAGCTCAGAGGCAGAGAGCCAGCCCTGCTGAGTCTCACGCTTCCTGTAATGAATTCATTATGGGATGCACCAGAAACAGGACAGAATCTGATCCTCCCACAATGAAATCATTTCCCAACAATGTCCATGGACTGGAGTGAAAAGGGTTAAAGGGCTAAGAGATATTTTCCCAGGTCCTCGCCTTTTACATTGGGAGGGTAGTGCCAGAGAAATAAAAAAAAAAAAAGCTCTGTCTTTAGTTCTGCTCTATAGATAAGGAGTTGAGGTCAGACTGTGTTAACTGTATGTGTGACAGGTAAAGCATATGAAACCATTTTACATTGTGAGATCTCTAAATATACAGAACAAACACCTGTTGTATATCAATGTTTTAAAAATTGGGGGGCTGGTACCCAAATGGGGGCTCAATGACCTTGGAAGGGGGGCTCAGAGTGAGATTCAGGAAGTGACGAAGGATGAGGAGGATATAGAGTGACAAAAAGAAAGAGAGAAGATGAGATGTCAAAGAAAGTGACAGAGATAATGACACACAAGAGAAGACTGTTTCATTACATCAATAACCAATTATTATATTTTTAACTAATTTAAAAAAATCCTTAGTCTTTCAATTGGAATTTGCAGGGTAGAGGGTGGGGGGGGGGGGGGAAGGACATCCCTCAAATATCTGGAGAGTAGGGGCCCCAAGGGTCTTTGGGTGGTTCAGTGTAAATAAATTGAGAACTAATGTTGAATGTGGCTCTGCAGGGTGGTCTTAAACCATGATAATAGGAATAACAACTTATTCTTCTATAGCCAACAGTTTATTTAGCACTCTACATGATATTGAAATACCCAATAAAACCTTGTCCAGGATGGTTTGCCATCTAATCTTTTGATAACCGAGGTTCACAGAGACAAATTGCAAGTCGCTGATCCAAGCCAATGTTAAAGCCGGTAGATTACTTATCCATGGATAATATGACACAGTTTAAAAATGAATAGGTATTTTGATGAATATAGTCTTCCTATAGTAAGGTTGCTGACACCATGCCCAACTGTAGTCTTTTGAACAAGCTTTCAATACTAAGGAATATTAGCTAGTTGTTACAGGAGGACTCTTGTTTTGTGTGTCATGGAGAAGTAAGAGATATCCCATTTAAATATTTACTTAATTTCATGATGCACAGAAGGCAATAACATAAATTACCTTTATTTAAATTAAAAAAAAAAAAACAATTGTTTAATGCAGCTTTTCATCACGTGTGGTCATAAATTGAAAGATACTCCAGAACAATCCATACGATGAAAGAAACCACACAGCTATTATTACTGTGAAGTATCTTTCATCATATGGAGTGTTCTAGAGTTTATTTCAATTTTATGACCACATATACAGTACTTCCAACATGTTAAACTGTATTGTACCTATTGACCCAGTATTATGATCTGTGGCCCTCCAAAAATTGCAGCTTCTTATCTCCACTACAATGTGCTAATGTCCACCTCTCCCTTTCAAATGGCAAGATAGGACCCTAAAATAGGACCTTTTGGTTGGTTGGTCAAGTATGGTGAAGGGTAGTTGCTTGTTATCCTAAAATATATTTATACAGCGGAGCTAGAAATGGTCTACATGTCGGGGATATTTTAAGAAGAACCTTTTCTGTGCTAAAAGTGCATAATGATACTCTAGTATTATACAGTGCAGCATGACATGCTTTGGAAGCCCCACTGGACAATATTAACAAAGTGTTAACAAAATCTAGGATTGGTGCTTGTAAAAGATATTGGGGTTGATTATATATTCTTCTGAGTATACCCCCATCACCACACATACAAATGGGGAAAAAAGATAAACAAGCATACAAAGACACATGCATACAAGTACACTAACCCAAAACACCACTGATAAGACCACCAAAATCCCTTATAAGACCCCCAACACCTCTCAAAAGAACCCTCAACACCCCTCATAAGAGCCTTCTTACCACTTACTCCCATTCTGAGTCAGCTGCCGAGAGAAAGCAGTGCGAGAGGGACCGGGCCGCGGGCGCAGAGCCGTTACTGCCGCACAGGCACCTGTCTCTGGGGGTTCCCATATGTGCTTTGCCACTGCTGGTCGCACATACGCTGCGATAATGATCCAACTCGAACCTTCGGCTATGCTGATAGGCTGGCTGTATATGCAGACAGCCTATTAGGGGCACCGACAATTCTGATTGGCCTTTGGTTCTAGCAAGGTAACGAGTGTGCATGCAGCAGCGTGGGAAACCGGTACAAGCAGGTATACTGTTGGGGACTGGTACAGTGCCCTCCAAAACAGTAGTATACTGGCCAAATGGGTACATTTGCTGGGTCAGCCAAAAATATTAAGTTTTATATATAAGAAGAATCACAAAAAGTTGCATTTACTGGCAAGAGTGACTCTAGAAGTCTTTAATAGAAATAAAATGCTAAAACCTGGCGTTTATGTGTCACACTTCTCTCCATTACAATACATTTAAAATGCTGCTGCTAGAATCATATCCTGCTCTTGTAGACTTTCATCTGCTTCTGACCTCCTGAATACAAAAAAATTAAATAAAACCAAGAACCAAAAATACAAAACAATTAAATAAAACCAAGAACCGAAAATACAAAACAATTAAATAAAAACAAGAACCAAAAATACAATTACAGTATTAATACAGTGCAATACACTCAAATACATTACTATAAAACATACATTACTATAAAACCAAACTCTACGCCTTTTAATCCATTGATTATCACTGTGGTAATCTATGTCCTCAACAGGTCACAGATACCCATATGCCACCCAACAACACCCCGCTTCCTCTACCCCCAATACACAGTAATGAACAAAAGGCCTATTATCCAGATCTGGATAATAGCGCATTTGCCCATTAAAAATAAAATATTAGCCAGCATATAGTAAATAAAAGTTGTACATACCCCTGCCAGGATGAAGTTCGTCCTCATCTTCAGCCTCCTCATCCTCCACATCTTCAGTGGGCAGCAACAGTACAATAAAAAACGAACTACTGGCAAGTAATCCCTTAATTACCTTAGTGGTTATTATCCGCTATGATAATTATGGGGGTTTACCCCCCTCCACCACCACTAGCCACCCTGGAGACCTAACCACCCTCCCTGGGGCAACTACCCCCATTCCCAACTCCCTCTACCCCCATCACCACACATACAAATGGGCAAAAGCACTAATAGCCAAATATGGCTAATAGCGCTTTTGCCCATTTGTTTGAAATCCTCCCCATAAATGCACAATAAAATAACATTGACATTATAGTACCATACATGACACAGTAGGCAATAAAACACATTTATTGTCACTGTGGTAGCCTATGCCCACAATGGGGGCACAGATTACCACATTGGAAATGAATGGGCAACCTAAAAAAAAAATACATCAATTTTTTTAATACATTACAATTAAATAAAAATAAACATTTGCCAAATATATATATTGATTGTCAATGTGGTTGTCTATACGCTTAAGCGGGACATAGATAAACACATTGCCAATCAATGGGCATCCTAAACAAAATACACAATTAAATAAAATTTCAATACAAGTGTTTCTTACCTTTGCCAGGGTGAAGATTCATCCTCCTTATCCAATTGCAGCACCGACTCTTGACCCACAAAGCAATGATCCTCATCTTGAAGAACACCATGATGCGCAGAAGCCCACAATCTTTTGTTGCTTGCAGATGAGGCCCGGTGAGTCTTCTTTCTTTTCTTCTTTCTTCTCTTTAACAAGTCCAGGAGATGTTGATCCGTCATCTTCTTGGGGTCAAATGAGTTGCGACAGGCCTTAAATAAGGACTGTGATATCACATTTGACTGCCCAATGGTACATCTAGCAATCTGATTGACAGATGTACCATGTGATGGCTTACATTTTTTTGGGGTGGATGTGACATCAGCTTAAAGGGAGGGAAGTGTAAAAAAGGAAGCGTGAGGCGCTTCTAATAGAGGTGCAATAATAAACTAGTGAATAATAAACCTTATATAAAAAACCTTTTATAAAAAGTGCTCATTAATTATAAGTGAATAATATAATAATATAATAGTGAACTTCGCTGCTCAACCCTCTGAGGAGAAGATCCAATTCCTCCTGTCGTAGATTGTAGGGAGAAGCTTGTGGGGAGCGCAGATGTCACCATATATAGGGAAAGAAATATATATAGTGTAGTATGTTCTACAAAATAAACAATCAATTCAAAGAATCACGATTGGGAACTCACACTTTCCCAGTGAAAAATCAGCAGTGGATATAATATTGAATACTCGGTCAGTGTGAAGAATCAGGAATCGGCAGAAATCCCTCAATGAAAAAAGATGACACACTTAGTGCAACATTGCATGTTCCAGTAAAATATATTATCCAAGGCAATAAGTATTGCACTTACATTAGGCACTAAGTGCATAGACACGTAACAATAATGATGCGCAGCTTGTGCATGCCACCAGCCCTGCTCCCGAGGTTGCGTCGCGTCACTTCCGGTCGGTCCGTCGCGTCACTTCCGGTTGCGATCTTATTAGCCTATTATATATAAATGGGTTTTTTATATACATTTTTTTATTTATGTTTTTTATACATTATTTTATATATATATATATATATATATATTTTTTATGTGCATTTTATATAATATATATATATATATATATCTCTTTTAAGTATATTCATGCGTAGTGTATACATGTATGTTTATGTATATGCATGTAATTATAAATGCTATACTAATTCTGTATTTTTTGCTCTCTTTTGCGCCCTTTTTTCCCCTGCATCATTCTCTTCCGTTTCATTCCCTATATATGTGTTTTTCTGAGTGTTACACTTTGAATATTAGCTCAGATATAGTTACCCTCAGTATATAGCTATCAGTCATTTGGAATTATTATAACCAGTTCATATATAATTATTAGTTAGCTTTTTTATGTATTAGTTAGTATTAGATAGAGTCATTATGTATTTTTTATGTATTTTTTGTTAAATTATTTTAATATTATGTCATTTAAGATATTGTGTTATGTATTGTATTATTAGAGTAGGACGAAATAATAGTCCCGCCCATTAGCCAATCACAAGTGTCTATTCCAACAATGGGAAGTGGTGAATTATCCCTTTATCCAATCAGAACCTTATAGGGGTATATATATATATATATATTATGAAGTGTAATGCCACAGATTGAACTCCTGACGAAGCTGCCAAGCCAGCGAAACGCGTTGAGTTGAACCTGCAGCAGCCTGAGAAGTGTATTCAGCATCTCCCGCTCTACCCGGTGATTCCATCCCTGCGATCGTTCGCAACCGGAAGTGATGCGACGGACCGACTGGAAGTGACGCGACGCAACCTCGGGAGCAGGGCTGGTGGCATGCACAAGCTGCGCATCATTATTGTTACGTGTCTATGCACTTAGTGCCTAATGTAAGTGCAATACTTATTGCCTTGGATAATATATTTTACTGGAACATGCAATGTTGCACTAAGTGTGTCATCTTTTTTCATTGAGGGATTTCTGCCGATTCCTGATTCTTCACACTGACCGAGTATTCAATATTATATCCACTGCTGATTTTTCACTGGGAAAGTGTGAGTTCCCAATCGTGATTCTTTGAATTGATTGTTTATTTTGTAGAACATACTACACTATATATATTTCTTTCCCCACATATGGTGACATCTGCGCTCCCCACAAGCTTCTCCCTAAAGGGAGGGAAGCCAGCCAATCAGGTAGCATATGCTTCCCTCCCTTTAAGATGACATAATTTCACCCCCCAAAAATGGAAGCCATCATATGGTACATGCACCAATCGGATTGGTGGATGTACCATTTGTCAGTCAAATGTGAAGTCACGGCCTTATATAAGGCCTGTCACGTCTCATTTGACCCCAAGATGACGATGGATCAACATCTCCTGGAGCTGTTAAAGAAAAGAAAGAATATCTACTCGCCGGGGCCTCCTCTGCAAACAAATGATGATCGTGGGCTTCTACACATCATGGTGTTCTTCAGGATGAGAATCATTGCTTCGTGGGTCAAGAGTTGGTGCCGCAGTTGGATGAGAAAGATCAATATTCATCCCGACAAAGGTAAAAAAACACATATTGTATTCTATTTAATTGTGTATTTTTTCCCCCGGATGCCCATTGATTGGCAATGGGTTTATCTATGCCAGGGGTGTGCAAACTGGGGGCGCGCCCCTCAGGGGGTGCGGGAGATTTGTCTGGGGGGGGGGGGGGGCGTGTGGGCGGTTGCAGAGGTCCTGCGCTCTTCCCCAGGCATTTAAATTAAATCTGCAACAATAAAATTTACCGGGATTCAGACGCTGTGACGCGTCTCCATGGCAACGCGGCATCAAATGACGCTGCAGGGTCATATTTGCTTTTGCCCATTTGTACGTAGTGATGAAAAAAGAGGGGGTGGGGGTAGTAGCCCAGAGGAGGGTGGTTAGGCCACGTTGGTAGGTAGCGGGAGTTGTTTAACCCCTTAATTACCATAGCAGTTAATAACCGCTAAGGTAATTAAGGGGTTAGTGGCCAGTAGTTAGTTATTTTATTTTACTATTGTTGCCCACTGAAGATGCAGAGATCAAGGAAGACCGGGAGGACGAAGATGAGGACTTGGGCGGCCTTCATCCTGGCAGGGATAAGTACAACTTTAATTTACTATATGCTGGCTAATGTTTTATTTAATGGGAACATGCAGTATTATCCTGATCTGGAGAATAGGTATTTTGCCCATTACAGTGTGTGTTGTGGGGTGGAGGGTAAAGGAGGGGGTGGTTGTTGGGTGGCCATTGCTTGCCAATGTGGCTATCTGTGACCCACTGAAGTGATAGATTATCACTGTGGTAATCAATGGGTTAAATGGTGTAATGTATTTTCAGTGTATTGCACTGTATTGATTATTTGAATGGGCAAAAGCGCTATTAGCCATCTTTGGCTAATAGCACTTTTACCCATTCCTATGCAGTGTTGGTGGTCGAGGGGGTGAGTGGAGGGGGTAGTTACCCCAGGATGGGGGTTTAGGCCTCGCGGGATGGGTTTAACCCTTTCATTACCTTAGCGGTTGTAACCACTAAGGTAAGGGAGGGGTTAATCGATACCATGAAGCCTAAACACCCACCCCAGGGCAACTATGAAGGTGTTATTTGGCCCATGGTGAGTGTTTAGACCTACTGGGTGGGTTGCAGGAGGGGTTAACTCCTTCATTACCATAGCGGTAGGAACCGCTAAGGTAATGAAGGGTTTAACTCGTCCCGCAACCCGCCCTGTAGGCCTAATCACCCACCCTGGGGCAAGTACAGGCTTCACCCACCCTCTACCACCAACAAACCTGGCACTGATATTTAACCCCTTCATCACCTTAGCGGTTAGCCACAGGTAATGAAGCTGGCTGTAAATGTATTTTGATTACATAGGTTTGAAGTAGGGGGTCTCCATATCTAATAATAATGCGGGTCAGCTCCAGAGACCCCCATGTTCATTCCAATGTAGCAACAATACATTTTCTGCTTCATATGCACATCGCGGATCTAAGGGAGCGAGATCAGAATCTGCGAGTTGCAGCCGCGATGTGCATCTCGGAGCTACCTGAAAAGTTTGATTTGTCAAAAAATGCAAGTTTGAGCATTTTTGGCGCTACCGCTCGGTTTCTCTGTGCGGGAGTGCTACCGATCGGGAAGATGCCGTTTCCAAGCGAGTTTGGCATTCTATCGGAGCTCTCTGAATAGCTTACACATGCAAACTCTCTCGGAAAGTGCTCAAAACCTTCACCAAGTCCCTTATCGGAGCTACCTGAATAGGCCCCGAGTATGACTTTGAAGATTTTAAATGTCTATACAGAAAAGGGTGGACCAGCTAATCTATCCACTGTTTAGGATTTGCAATACAACATAAACTTTGAAATGAATATGCAAGGGGACATTTATTTCCTTGTGCACCTGTGAATATCAAACAGTTATTCCCATATTACAAACATTATACAGAGTGATAACAATGTGATGGCGGAAAGACAATGGAGCTTATATTCATTTCTGATTTCACACAACCATATTAAATATCAATTATGAGGTATACTGATGTTTTGAATGGCAGCTCACCATTTATGATTGTTCTCCTGGAGATTTCCCATAACACCAAGCCGTAAGCCCAGATATCCGTCTGTTTGTAAGATTCAAATGAATCCGTGCGTATAGTTTCATCAAGGACTTCTGGTGCCATATAGCGTTTGGTGCCAACTCGAGGGTTGTTACCGATATCCAGGTAATCACCACTTTGGGAATGTATCACAGCCAGGCCTGAAAATAAGAGGACAATATCTTCTTTATTTTAATATGGTACCAACCAACTTAAACTTTGCACGGGGCTTCCCAGTATAAACATACGGACACGTTGCAAATTCAAGGGACAAGGGGGGCATACAGATACAGAAGAAGCAACGCTGCTGCTGCCTCTATATCATGGGTGCGCAAACTGCTCTATATTATGCAAACACTACACTTTGTATGAGGGCTGCCATGAGAAATAGGCATGTCATGAGAGCTTAGCAAAGGGTCAAGCAGGTGTCTCAGGTCTAACTCACATGTCATACCAAGGAAACTAGTATTATTTTGTACTATGCATTGACCTTCGATGGAATATAGCAGCCACATAGAGTTATGGCAAGTTGAGGCGGAGAGGACTGGATAAGTGCCAAACCAGACAGTGTAGATAGAAATTAGTATGAGTTAATACAAGTGCCAGTGAAGGAATAGTGCGAGAGCCAAAATAGAACTTTGGGTCAGAATGTTTAGAAGAAGATGGTGGTCAACCGTTTCAGAAGGAAAAGAAGGACAGAGAAATTAGAGGACAGAGTAATGACCGTATGAGATGCAGCAGTACGTACTTTGGTGTAGTAGGTACATACTGTACAAAAAGGTAGAGAGCACAGAAGACAGATATAACACAGTAAGGAAGGCAGCATTGAGAATAGTCAGCATGTAAGAACACACAAGTTGTTTGGGAGCCTAATACAAAGGGGAACATTTCCTGGTAAAGGAAATGAAATCAAATGTTACTTTGGGTGTTACCAGACCATGCTTCAAAGCAACGGAAAAGGTGTCAAAGTAGATGTGTCAGGAGATAACTGTTTATGTTTAAGATACAGAGCTATCACACAAAACGTTGTGAATCCTACTTCACATTACAAAAGAATACGAGATCATGCTTGAGTATACAGTACTCACCAAGATCAGCGATGCAGCATTGCTTATTTTCTTTCACCAAGATGTTTCTACTTTTAAGGTCTCTGTGCGCTATTGCAGGTTTCCCCTGGGTGCCATAAATCTCCACGTGGAGATGCACCAAACCACAAATGATGGACACTGCCAGTTGCAAGCAACCTTCAGAATCCATGGTAGTGCTTTGGAGATAGTCATATAGTGATCCACTGTTATGATAATGAGTGATTAGCCATAACTGGGTGCTGGAGTTCCTAGAAGTCATGTCTGATGCAATAAACCCTAAACAGGTAAAAGGAAATAATGTATCAGCACAATACAGCTTCTATATGTAACTGCACATGGCCATCTGATGCATACCAATGTGGTCTTAGAAGCGGATATATTGCAATTTGAATTCACATGCCAAATCTGTATATGTTACGTATGTTGGTCTATTATAAATTAGCACAACCTGCAAAGAACGTAGTTTTAATCTGGACTAGCAATTACAATTAGTTATTGGCCTGGAGAATAGCTGTAGTTGTATTACAGGTGTACCCTGAATAAATATAGAATTAACTATCAGCAAATCTAGATTAGAACGGTTTAATTATAAAGAACTCGTGTTGTTTCAGGACATATGTACAATGGCCATGTATTTCTACAAGGAATTAGCACAGGGGAACAATGTGTAATGAATAAGCCCTTGTTATATATAGGTGGTAACCGAAGTGTTGGAAATAGGTATTCAGGTAAACGTTAGTAAACATGTAAAATGCCATTTTTACATGAAGCGGGCAGATGATCCCAGCCGCGCACATGAGGACTGTGCTCCACTTTCCTGTCCCTGCTGGGATCATCTACCCGCGTATCTGTTTACACCGCGTGATGCACGCCCACGAATACACTACAGGACACCGTATGTGAGTAACCCCTTATCATTGACTGGTGTTTGGTTGCTGCTGGGATATTACACACAGGGCTGATTTCTGCCTTTGAGACGCAGTCCTAATAGGAGGTGAAATTAGTGGGAGCTGCTTGATACCCCACATCTATGTCACTTACCAGGATTTACATATGCTTCTCATTACACAAGTGCATGCCTGTGTGTTGCACAGCACTCACTGATACCTGGGTTACCTGCATTATGAATTCTCTTCAATCAAGTTATCCAATGAATTGTGTATCTGAAAAAGTGACCTGACACATTGGAGCACTGTAAGTTACAGAACTTTGTTCTATATGTCTAATCTCAATTTTACATTAAGAAAGGGAAAAGTTGTTGCTAATAAAAAATGCTTTGATGCCGGGGCGGAACTAGTCAAGTGCAAGTGAAAAAAAATCCCCCCTTTTCCTCTACACCCCTCTCCCTGCAGGATCCTACCTATGAAGCAGGGCCTTACGTGACCACGATGGAGGGAGCCCATGATTGCGGAAACTGGGCCCAACTTTCGGTTGGGCTAACTTCCATTTTCGGATCACCTGGGTGGGCTCCCTCTGCCTCCGGGTAAGGTGCCGTGCCACAGGTAGGGCCTGGGGAAGGGGTGTGGAGACTGGAGAGATAAGAGCCTTTAAAAATGCCAGAACACTGTTCCGGCTGCTAACATAAGTGCCGGATTGCTGTTCCAGCGTGTGGGAGGCTGGGCCTCAGCTGCACCTATGGGAGGCTGGGCCCCCGCTGTACCTATGGGAGGCTGGGCCTTACAGCTCAGCTGCACCTATGGGAGGCTGGGCCTCAGGGCTCAGCTGCAGCTATGGTAGTTCTACCACTGTTTGAAACTGACTGCATATAAGATTTATATGCCCCCCTTAGCCATTTCATTATTTTGTTCTCAACCTTTTTCCTGCTGTATGTTTTGTGTTGTAAGCTCACAGTTCTCATTACTTGGAGGCGCCTGGTTAAAAAATTAGCACTTTTAGTCCCCTGCATTTTTATGATGCATTTACTGAGCATCTCCCTTATCATGGGCAAGTTCTTTTTTCACAGCAGTACCTAGATTAGCAGGGCTAGATTTTTCATAAACTACTGCAGGGTTCATTTAAAGGGCCATAAGGCGCCTGCCAGCACCAGGAAGCGGTCTCTTGGCAGAAGAGTGCTTCGTAAACATGGCTCAATATTGGGGCAGTTGTGCTCTGGGAGGTTTTCAAGTTAAAAAAAAATGAGCTGTCAGGAGGAGGAGAAGCACTTGTGCTGTTACACACTCTTCTTTCTAGTCATTATGTACCGAATCGCAAATAATGGATGCCTCCACACCACGCCTTCCACTATTCAAATGCAAAAACTAGTTTCTTGCGTCCACTAACTAAACGTAGAATCCCGGCTTTTATAAAAGTACAGTTTAATTATTCAACATAGCCATCCTAAAGTAGACCTTCCTCAGGCTGAATAAACGACACTGGTACATTAAGAGGACCAAAACACAAAACCCCAGCAAGCTCTTTTTGAGAACCCCTTAACTACATTAAGAGTACACCTCCTTTTTTTTACTTTTACTTACTGTATCTGTGTTATTTTTTGCTTTTTTCAATTTGAATACAGTGTTTTGGGTCGGGATATCTAATATTGTACTTCAGTAGAAATTTGACGTCCATGTCACTTACCCAAAATGTTCTCGTGTCGCAGCAGCACGGTGTTGTAAATTTCCGTTTCTCGAAACCATGATTGTTCATCTCGAGAAGAAAAGATCTTCACAGCCACATTTTCCCCCTGCCACATGCCTCTCCACACTTCCCCAAATCGCCCTTTACCTGCCAAATAAGACTTTGTTAGATCCAGCCAACGACCCTTAAAAGCAGGCGCCAAATTCCCATACTAGTTCAATGCCATTAAAAAAAAGCAGTGCAGCATCCAAATCCTCATCTTCAACTGTTGTGGATGCACTGCTGGACTAGGTCCTCCGCAGTTATCTTCCAGGCACTGCTGGACTAGGTCCTCCGCAGTTATCTTCCAGGCACTGCTGGACTAGGTCCTCCGCAGTTATCTTCCAGGCACTGCTGGACTAGGTCCTCCGCAGTTATCTTCCAGGCACTGCTGGACTAGGTCCTCCACAGTTATCTTCCAGGCACTGCTGGACTAGGTCCTCCGCAGTTATCTTCCAGGCACTGCTGGACTAGGTCCTCCGCAGTTATCTTCCAGGCACTGCTGGACTAGGTCCTCCGCAGTTATCTTCCAGGCACTGCTGGACTAGGTCCTCCTGTGTGTGTGTGTGTGTGTGTTTTCCACAAATCAGTTAGTTAGTATTAAATAATACTTACTACATTTTTTATCTCTAAATTCTACTCAATGCCATTTTTAACGACTTTTAATATACTGAGCATATTTTGATTTCTATAGCAAGATATTTGCTTCACTTTCCTGTTTGTGACAATTTGTTGCCAATATTCCCAGCAGTTTAAGCTGCAAACTGTAACAATAGATACTGTTCCCGTAGTAATATAAGGATATATTGTAGCTGCAGCGTTACACTGACTGAAAGATTGATGTGAAACTGAAAGGCAGCCATTTAGTGAACCCTGGGAAGCAGGATCTTTGCTGATCAATAATGGGAGAATTAATTGATCAGCAGCTTAGGTAATTAGTTCTCAATAAAGGAAATAAAAAAATGTGTTTTTGTTTTGTTTTAAGTACCACTTGGAGCGCCTGTTTGAACACAGCTGGGATCCTCGTCACCATATATATTTGAGATGTGTTGCTATCCTCCTTCTAAACCTCAACATATTTTTTTTTTAAATTAAATCAATTAAAAAGGTATGTGTTAATATGTTCTAACTGTTATACATAATCATATACCAAATTATACTGATTATAATGATTACCAATTATAATGATCTGGGATCACTCTCTATATATGTATAATCTTTCTAATCAAACCAGGGATTGCACCTAAGTAAGAGGAATTGCATTTGCTGCTTCTTGCTTACCATGTTTAATCCTCTGGTAGCACCCTTTGCTTAAATGGATGTAACCTAATTATTTCATGCAGTTGGATCAATAGAAGTGAATCGATAATTAAACAGCTGACTGCAGTGACCGGCAAGACTCTCCGATCCGCGGCTGCAAGGCCCCCCTGCTCAGCTCTGCAGAGAATGGGCCACTGCGCTCTGCCCCAGGTCCTTCTGGGATTAGTCCAAGTCCCTAGTGGGCCAGTCTGACCCTGATCCTGTTAAACAGTAGGACTTTATTTTAAAGAGCTGTACTCTATTAAAATATTTCAAGTGGAAGTTTTGTATTTCCACGGACCATCACACTATGTGAGCTGCATTTACATCACGTTTATTATTGAAAGATATCTTCACTATACTGTACAGCGGGCTGAATGTTTGTACTTTCATAGATGTTCCCTGCTCCGCGATGTGTACACTGTGTTTTATGCCTGAATAATTAGCTCAAAACCAAAGTGAACAAGGCAGCTAATCCCCTTCCACTTTTTGACATCACTAGACTTCTAAGAACCTAATCAGAGAAGTTCAGGAGAAGACAGTTTCTCTGATCAGTCTCTTTGAAGGCTGCGCAGAGAACAGCTCTGTGCTGCCTGTTGAAGTGGACCCAGTGAGAGCAGACGGTGTGGGCAGCTAGAAATAAAATAAAAATAGGTGCCCTGGAGAGAATGAATGATACATTATTATCCTTAAGGAAACTGTTGAAGGTGCAGTCTCTCCCAGCACCAAAGTGAACTAATGGCAGTGGCATGTTTAATGGGTTAAATAAAAGTTGACTAACTCAATCTACGCAAATAAAATCAGATGGTAATAAGTATTTATAAATCATTTAAAAAAAACTTGGAATATCTATATAGTAATCAGATACTTTACAATGTTTTTACAGGCTTTGCTTAACATCTTTGGTGGTAAGGTGTTTTGTAAACTGTTGCACGGTACAAGCAAATTGTTGATCCAGATTTTTTCCTTTTGTTGCTTTGTTTAAACTAATATTGTTGCCATCATTCACCAAAGAGATCAAGGGAAAAAGAACAATTATGCCGAAAAAAAGATTAGAACAAAGAACGTACAAATGATCTAATGCCGGAGGCACAGGGGGATAAAGTGACTTGCCCAAGGTCACACAAAGCTGACACCAGGATTTCAACGAGGTTCCCCTTCTTCAAAACAAAACCCCCTCAATATCCCACACAAATATCTTGTGTAAAATGAGAAAATAATGTGTTCTTCAAAAAAGGTCAGTGTCAAAATGTGTTCACCCACATAAATCTAAAGACCCCCCCCCCCCTAATGTCAGTGCCATTATCTTCAGTCTGTGCCTTTTCTCATGAGAAGATGTGGTCTAAAATGAGTACATGACATTGTGTTAGAAACACTAAGAGGCTCCTGCCTCATTGCTTTCTATTGCTCCATATTGACCCTGGTAAACTGAAAAAGAGATACGTTCTAAATAACTTTCTTATTGTCATATAAAACTGAAATTATCGGTGTGGGAGTTTTTGTTATTATACTATGGTAAAAAACGGAGTAACAGACAGTTACTATGTATTGTGGTGAACATTTTAGAACATCTATAGCCCAACCTACTGTTTTTTTGTATCTAAATTATTTCCCCCTTTAATATGTGCATCAATACAATCCACAGAATGATAAGTAATTATCTAAGTTGTCGATCGATCTATTCTCCTGTGATCGATTGGCAAAGATTCGGCTCGAGGGTTCACTAAATGGCTGTCAGTGCAGCAGAAGGTTACCAAAGATGCAAAGTTCTGTGGGGAAGATCATGTGACCAGGCCGTCACTAGATACAATTGGTGCACTGCTAGAGAGAAGGCCGGGCTCAAAAAGGGGTGTGCCAGAGCCTGTTTCAGAAAAAGAAGGGGGTGTGACTTTTCGAATGATTGCTATGGAAACAAAAAGTTCATGTTATATTATAATACATAAAAAATATAATTCAGGGTTGTTGCTGTTATTTTTTTTTTTTAAATGCTACAATTATTTTCTCATAGCACAGAACTGATTTATTTAAATTAAAAAAAAAACACACATGTAGGATATTGCTTGGTCTTCATCTTTAATGGCCTAAAAATGCACAGCAATTCGAACCGGTAACAGCTAAAACATTTAAATAAAAACAAAATTAGCCCACCAGGGTAATACTCAGCTCCACTCTATTATTTTACTCCTTTTGCAGTTCAGTGATGCCTTGTAGTTCCGTGATATTTATTTAAACCCTTGTAATACATTGATTTAGAATGAGAGGTATCTCTTTCGTTCTTACCTACGCATTCAACCAGTGTAATCTGCCGCGCCACCGTTCTCTGTACCAGGAAAGGGAGCCCAGAGCCGCTGCCCGTGGTGCAGTATTCATCCAGCAGGTCCTGTCACACATAACAAATGATGGGGGGGGGGGGGGGGTTACGCTGACAGAAAGCAAAATATCCACTTTGTTCTTAGAATTCATATTACACTAATTGATTCAGACCTATTATTTCAAATGGAGGAAATATTCACCTGACCCCCACAATTTTACAATTACAAGCAGATATTTCTGAGTGATACATCATTAAAAGAGAGGATAGAGTCAGACACATAGAGACAAATATGTTTTATTTTATTTTAAATAGACCAATATGTATTGTACCATCTCAATAAATGAAACCATTTGTAATGTGAAATGTACATGAAGTTAAAGGTGACAATGTGTGCTCATTTGCATGTCATTTCCCAGAATCCTTGGCTGTGCAGTGGAAGCATTGTATGCTAAGAGATAATGGTGAAAAGCAGGTTGCAGATTTTGTGCTCACAAGGGGTATTTTTCTGTAATGTGAAATTAAAATTGTCAGACCTGTCACCTAACTCAGATTTTTCCAGCCGTCCTTCAATAAATATGAAGAGTTAGATTAAAGGGCAAGAAAGCTAAGGGATAGGAGTGTAAAAAACAGGACTGGAGTTGTCTGACCGATATTGATTTTATATCTTTAATTTATCTGTGTAGGGCGTCACCAAAGTGAACTAATAGCAGTCAAATGTTTATATATTGTTTAATATTTGTAAAACTTTTTATAATTATTTACAGTTTTTGTAAAATCAGTGCTATGCCATAATACACCTTAACGCCTTCCAGACATCACTAGCCGAAGAGAGAATGTGGAAAAACAATTACCATATGTAGTTTTGAATTACATGGACCCGAAGAGAATAGAAATGTAGCCATTTAAACAGACGGCACAATCCCGGCTGTGGGAAAAGTAGCCCGTTTACAAACATGAGGCTTCTGCTGCTTTTTCTTCTGCCGTTATGAGGAAGGTGAGGAAGGTGAGTTGGGCTACACCTGTACATAATATTTATTATTCCCCTGGGACATAGCCTGCCCCAACTTTCAAAGTACTCACCCCCAATGTGCTGTCGCCAACAATTGATGCCTTTAGAAATTCTGTATCACCAAAGTCATTGACTCTGGCCAAGGACCTTTTCCTGTTGCACTGCCTCACTTTCCAGAACAAGATTGTAAATAGAAGGAGCAGGATGAGCAGTGAGGGGAGGACCGTCATCAGAACGAGGCTCGTCACTGAGGCATCAGGACCTTTCTCCTCTACTATCGAGAGAAATTAAAAAACTACCATTTACATGTACTGGGACAACTGAACTTTTATCTGCTAATAATAAATATGATAGTATATTTTTTATATGCAGCCTGCGAACTGGTCAACATATGATCCAGTCCTGGTTTTGTATTCCCATCTGCTGGTCTTTTGGTAACTTTGGAATAATACAGTGATACAGAGGGAGAGAGTGGGAGATGACGAAGAGAGAGTGACTTGGTGGTGGGGGGGCAGAATCTGGGCTCTCACAACATTGCTACCGCCTCCAACTGCTCAACTACTTTATGCCGACATGCTCATGAATATTACAGCCTCGCTCCTCGGAACCCACGGAAGTAATGTTGACTTGAGCACAGGAGCGGGACAGTATTCATGAATGCACTGTCAACAACAAGTTGACTGGAGGGAGCGCGGAAAAGCCCTGAACCAACGACCCCACGCCTTCTGCACCAGAAATCGAAATTTTTGGACTAGTGCTGGATACAGAATAATAGTGGATGTGTGTTTCCATATTAATTCATAGCTTTGATGCAGGTACCAAGCTTGTGGCTTGTGGCTCTCTTGTCACTATATTATGTGTAGGTCTAGTAGTTGTATTGGACCTGGAGAACTGTTGGTTTGTTGTAGGCTGTTATAGGTTGTAATGGACCAACATGACAGTTATTCTAAGTCTCTTTTTGTGTACCACGCTAAATGACAACATAGGACTAAAATAATAGTTATAATAAAAAATAAAGAACAACATATAGATATTTAATATCCAGTAAATGTCAAATGGATTGCAACCCCTTCTATAGAATAAAGTACCCCAAACATACAACCCCATTATAGTATGCTGATCCTGATGGGATGAAAACAGATCATTCCTTTAGCTGCAAACCAGAAAAAAAATCTGGGTGTAATAACAAAAAGCCTCTTTTATTATGATGTCCAAAATATCTAAAAAGAAGTTAAAGGTAAAAAAAAAAAACCTTTTGTTTTCAGCTTTAATATTCTGTTTCAGTGCTGGTTCTTATATTCATGTGTTTGAAGAGGTACATAGATTAGAGTCCCCTCCTATAAAGGAGATTGTTGAGGCACACGAGATGACTTAATATGCCATTGACGTAGATTAGATTGTGGGAACCTTTATCAAGAGATATTAGAAAATGTATAGCATTAGGGGCGTTAAGCAAATTCCCTTTATTTTAAAGGCATATTTCACCAATGTAAAGATTTTTTTTGACAATCTCAGCCCCCCCCGACTCCCAATAACCGAATCAAACATGAATCAGAAACATCTGTATGTACAGAGGGGAATATCAACACTTTAAATACTACCAGAGAAACTGTACCAGACAGATGGGTGGTGAGGTTCTTGTTACAAAAGTCAGAGGCACAGCACTCCACAACCACGTTCATGTTTCCGTTCACCCTGGAAGAGCAATGCTCCATCAGATTGGTATTAAAACAGCCCCTTGTTCTTCTCCTGTGGCCATCAGACTCTACAATCTCAGTCACAAAGCATTTCTTTCCAACACAGGTCTCTTCCTTGCAGGAAGGCACATCGCAGACACAAGTCCATTCAGTAGCCACTGCGGAGAAACAGAAGGCACGGCAGACATGTTTTCAGTGATGTTTCCCTTTGCTGCTGGAGATGTCTCAGAAACATCCTGTTGCAGACCCCTCTGTGGCATCACCCAAATACACATTTGTTATGTCTACTTATGTCATATCTGAATATTTGTGTTCGGACATACAGTAAGTTATTCTAAAGGTCAGTGTTGACAACTAAAAAAACCCAGTAAACACAGATGTTTCTTGTGTAGCATTTCCTCTGTAGAAAGTTCCTTTGTACTGCATGGGATTGAAATTAAGAATTTGAACAAAATAGGAAACTGACATATAGCGAGACTTTGGGGTTCCGCATTTCAGAAAAGTTAGGTGTAACAGTTGTGTTGCTTAGCCCATCATTTATTTATTTATTATTTTTTTTTAATATTTTACCAGGAAATATTACATTGAAAGTTACTTCTCGTTTTCAAGTATTCATCTCCAGCAGCCAGTGTTAGTTGAACTGATATAACATTAGTATCCTCCCCCTGAGCTTGTCCTGCTCTTTAAAAAAAAAAAAAAAAAAAAAAAAAAATTTATGTAAAAAAAATCATGATTAATTGGGTAAGAAATACTTTGCACTCGAATGGACACAAATGTGGAGTAATGCCAGCTCTTTCTCGATGTCGACGAATATATTGGAAAATGCATATAAGATAATATACAGGTGGTACTATACAACACAAAAATTGAATGAATGCTATCCAGGAACGTCTGATAAGTGCTGGAGATGGTGTGGGGAGGTGTAAGAAAATAAAGTGTTTTGGGGATGGGATAGTGGAGCAGATTTTTAACATTACCAAGATTAGAATCCCAAAAGATTCGAGTATTTTATTGCTAAACAGAGAAGGGGTCAAGGGGCACAGAATTAGGAAATCTCTATTAATACATATGCTGAATGCAGCAAGATGTACTATCCCTGCCAACTGGAAAAAACTGGATGCACCCACTATGGGACAATGGGAATCCAGAGTATGGGAGGTTATGAGGCTGGAGCAACTCTCATATATAACCACTGATAGAAGGTTAAAATTTGAGCTTCTCTGGCGGCCATGGTAAGAGTTCACTGGTAATAGAATATTATGAAAAGATGTGAGAGAGGAATCATCTGCCAAAATGGGAATAATAGGGATAAATGGGTTTATTAAACACGGGGTTGACTTGTTTTCAGATTTCATTTTAATTGAATTTAGTTTTTTTTGTATCGTGATTGTTTGTATTTATCATTTAATAATCTATATATGTATAATATAATTTTTATGTTGTATTGTACTGTAATGCACCGTTTTGTAGTGTATTATATTGTGTTGTATGTTCCCTGTTATAAAAATGTGGATAATAAATAAAGAATTAAAAAAAAATCCTGATTAATCTCTAGATTCTGTGGTTACTATGAGAGCTTTTAGACTGCATTGGGCTCCGTAGAGAACTCCCTTTTAACCCCGCAGATTGTGGGAACCCGGGGTCTCTGGAGCTGAACTGTGTTTATTTTACCCCTGGGGACCCCAAGTCTCCCGGGGTACAAACGCGGAAAGCTGACGCCAGTTACTTCCTGGTTGTCTAAATGCCCCCGTCACGTGAGCCAATAGGAAGCCGTTGTGGCTTTCTACTTAGGGTGACCAGATTTTAAAAATGGAAAAACTGGGACACATAATATTAATATACAACAAATAGCATCATTAAAAAACAAATATTAGAATGGTATTTGTCTAGTAGCATACCCATGTATGCTGTATTATTAATTCTCCCTCCCCCATTCTCTCCCTTCCCCCCATTCTCTCTCCTATTCTCACTGTCTCCCACCCGGACATTCTCACTCTCCCTTTTCACCGCCATTCTCTCTCACTCCCTTTTCCCCTGCCATTCTCTCTCACTCCCTTTCCCCCTGCCATTCTCTCTCACTCCCTTTTCCCCTGCCATTCTCTCTCACTCCCTTTTCCCCTGCCATTCTCTCTCACTCCCTTTTCCCCTGCCATTCTCTCTCACTCCCTTTTCCCCGCCATTCTCTCTCACTCCCTTTTCCCCGCCATTCTCACTCTCCCTTTTCCCCGCCATTCTCACTCTCCCTTTTCCCCGCCTTCTCTCTCCCTTTTACCGGACACAATTCTTCCAGTCTTCCTTCCCCTTCCACTCTCCCTTTTCCCCGCCATTGTCTCACTCTCCTTTCCCCCCGCCACTTTCTCTCTCCTCCCTTGCCATTCTCCTTCTCCCTTCCCCATTCACCCCATTCTTCTCTCACACTTCTCCCCACCATTCTCTCTGTCCCTTCTCCCTGCCATTTTCTCTCTCCCCCACTATTCTTTCTCTCCCTTCTGCGCGTCATTGTTTCTCTCTATACCTGCCATTCTCTCCCCCCCCTTTTTTCTCTTCTCTCTTCTCCAAAATTCTGTCTCCCCCTTCTTTTTGCCCCATATCTTCCACCCCACACATATTTCTCCTCCTTCCACCATTCTCTCTCCTCCCATTTCTCCCCATTCTGTCTCCCCCTTCCCGCATTCTCTCTACCCCCCCTTCCCCGTTCTCTCTCCCTTATCCCCATCAACCTTCCCTCCCCCATCTCTCCTACCAGGCCCATATCTGTTTCTCCCTCCTCCCCACCAGGCTCATACCGCCTTCTGCCCCACCCAGGCTGTACCTCCGTCACAGTCCTCCCCACCAGGTCTGTACCTCCTTCTCCCCCACCCCTCCCCACCAAGCATGTACCTCCTTCTCCCCACTGTCCCCACCAGGCCCGTACTTCCTCCCCTCCCCACCAGGTCTATACCTTCATCCACCTCCCTCCCCACCAGGCCCGTACATCCTCCTCTTCCCAAGCCCGTAACTCCTCCCCTGCCAGACCCGTCCCTCCTCCCCCTCCCAAGCCCGTACTACTTTCTCCCTCTCCCCCAGGCCTGTACCTCCTTCCCTCCCCACCTGGCCCATACCTCCTTCCCACCCCTTGCAACCCCCTTCCCAAGCTCGTACCTCCTTTTCCCCCTTTCCCTACCAGGCCCGTAACTCCTCTCCCACCCACTATTCCCGTACCTCCTCCCCCCACGAGGCCCGTACCTCCTCCCACCTCACACCAGGCTCATACCTCCTTCTTCCTCCCTCCCCATCAGGCCCGTAACTCCTCACCTGGCCCTTACCTCTCTCTCCCCCTTCTCCCCACCAAGCCCTTCTACCCCCACCAGGCTGTACCTAATTCACCCCCCCCCTCCCCACGAGGCCCATACCGTCTTCTCCCCCACCTCTCCCTGAGATCCGCACATCCATTCCACCCCTCCCCACAAGGCCCATACCTCCTTCCCACCCCTTCTACTTTTCCCCACTAGGCCCGTACCTCCTTCCCCCTCCCCACTAGACCCATACCTCCTTTCCCCCCCCCCCACTAGGCCCATACCGTCTTCTCCCCCACCTCTCTCTGAGATCAGCACATCCATTCCACCCCTCCCCACAAGGCCCATACCTCCTTCCCCTTCTACTTTTCCCCACTAGGCCCGTACCTCCTTCCCCCTCCCCACTAGACCCATACCTCCTTTTCCCCCCTCCCCACTAGGCCTGTACCGCCTTCTCCCCCCCTCCCCACTATGCCCATACCTCCTTCCCCCTCCTAGGCCCGTATCTCCTATCCCAGGTCGGGATCAGATGCCCCTGAACGGGTGAAATATATTCTTGTTTACCGAGATTTTACTTATTGGAGAATTGCTATTGTATTGTTGGAATGTTCTTATTACATTTGAGTCCTGCTTGAGCATAGTTATTTCTCACAATAAATAACTTTATTTTTGTATTTTAAAAAATCCCTGGTGCCCTTTTCTGTTCTTAAATCCACACCCACTCGCCCCCATGCATAAGAACCCCAAATTGAACAGGTCCCTTCAGAGGTTCTGGACCAGCCATCGTTAAAAAGGTTGTCCATTAAAAATTGCAGTTATTAGTATTTAGGAGATAGTCATGTAAGATTTATAGACCATTCTCTTCTATGCTGCATGTAACAGAAGTTATTACCAGTTTGTGTTTGTATTTCAATTATGTTTTTATTTTCATGTTTCTTTTCTCTTCTCCTCTTACTTCTAACCTTTCAATCTACTCCTTTGAATGTAATATTTTACATGTATTATTTGTCTTTCGCTCGCTTGGAATGATTCACATTTCAGATTGACATACTGTTATCTATAATTATAAACATGTGTAGCAGAACGTATTTGAAACCATTGTTATTTAAAAATGTGTGTATTTTTTAAAGACATCAGTTGTAGTATTAAATAATACTACATTTTTCTTAATTTTTTTTATTCAACCCAATGCCATTTTTAATGAGTTATAATATAATACGTAATACAATGAGCTTCCTTTAATTTCTGTAGCAGGTTTTAACACACTTCCCCAGCAGTGCAAGATTTTTGCAAAACTTTCCTGTCTGTGATAATTTGTTGCCAATATTCCCAGCATTTTCAGCTGCAAATTGTAACAATAGATAATGTTAACTTAGCAATATAAGGATACTTTGTAGCTGCTGAGTTACACTGACTGAAGGACTGATTGAAACTGCAAGGCAGCCATTTAGTGAACCCTGGGAAGTGGGATCTTTGCTGATCGATTGCGGGAGAACGTATCGATCGGCAGCATACATAATACTTTTTCAATAAAGGTAATCAAAGGCTGAATATATTAAAACAATATATATATATATATATATATATATATATATATATATATATTTTTTTTAGTTCCGCTTAGATTGCCCCTTTAAAAAAAAACCCAGTAAAGTGATTGTTACTAAATATACCCTTTGCTTCAGTTAGGGTTACTGCGCTATTTGACATTATTGCAATCTTTACAACTTATTATTGAAAACAGCTGTGCGGTTTGACACTGAAGTACTTGATTAATGTGTAACATGGAATGTAAATTCATTTTTGAAAAAGCACAATATTTAAAAAAAAGAAAATAGCCTAGGATAGGTATTATCTGCTCTAATTTACTTCGCTGTGGGTTTTCGGGGGTCTATTCATTAAACTGTGAGAGTGGCGTTTCCGTGCACATTTACACTACAGAAACACATCTCGCCGTATTCATTAAACCGTTTTCGCCTTTTGGTTGCGAGTTTGTTCAAGTTGTGCAAATCAGTGCTGTGTGCATACTGTTTATGCAAATGAAGATATTTGATAAAATTAGATATTTATGTGCTATACCACAAGTGATTCGTTCGCACTTCTTATTAAGGGTCTTAGAGGGAGAAAGGGATAGAGAGTAATCTCTCTCTGTCCTTTCCTACCGTGTCCAATTTATACTGAGCATGTGCTTGAAATAGTTGTATAATTTTGCACATCTAATACACATTTCTGCGTATACCGTGCAGATTTTTGTATCTGTAATTGTTCTTTGAAAACATCTCACCCCGAGTTTAACAGGATAAGTAATTTTCTGGTAAATAATGAGAGGTGGAGGCAAAAACTCCTGATTTGTATGGGGTTTCGGGCAATTTTCCATGGCAAAAACTGTCAGTTTATGGACCCTTAGAGTACAGGCAGTGATATTTTTATAGCAAAAAAAAAAAAAAAGGGCCAGAACCCTAAGAAAGGGACAATCATAATAATTATAATTATATGGCCTTTCTAGTTGATCCTGAAAAAAAGGCACTGCAACTGAAGAGATGGCAATGTTTTTGAATATATATAATGTATATAAAGTAGCGTGCACACACAATAAACTTATATAATAATATATATATATATATATTATATATATATCAAACATGAATAGACGATACCGTTCTGTGGCTAACAAAATGTTTTTATTTGTGTGAGCTTTCCAGATACACTGATCTCTTCCTCTGGTGGTGTTACAAAGGATAAAACACCATTTTATGTTTATCCATTGTAACACCGCCGGAAGAAGAGATCAGTGTATCTCGAAAGCTCGCACAAATAAAAGCATTTCGTTAGTCACAGAACGGTATCGTCTATTCATGTTTGATTATTAAGCTCGGCTAACACGGTACAGATACCTCTACATTATATATACACACATACATACACACACATATACACACACACATTATATATACCTATACAATAACCTGCACACACACATATACATATATACACACCTATACAATAAGCCACACACACACACACACGTGTTTACATGACTTACCAGTTGCAGAGCTGAATGGAGAAGTGAGTACTGCCAGTGAAAATAGCCAGATGTCTTTTTGTGACATTTTCTCTGGAGAGAATTTGCTTGAGTTGCTTGGACAGTAATTCGTTTCAGAGAGGAAACTGGTTTACTCCTGTATATCTAAAAAAAAAACCACACCATTTAAATATATTATTATGATTTCTTGTGATCATTGACGACAGTAGCATGTTGGAAATGTTTTGTACCTTGTAGATATTAATACAGAACAGACAATAATTAGGACAAGGTGAGCAAGACGGCCGCCTTGGGCCCGCGCCTTCGGGGGCCTTGTGCTCCCTCCACTCAAGGTAAGTCCCGCTAACTCTTTTTTACAGGGGGGGGGGGGAGTGCGCTGCCAGCGTGCTGCCTTGGGCCCCGCGCCTTCGTGGGCCTTGTGCTCCGCGCCTTGGTGGGCCTTGTGCTCCCTCCACTCCAGGAGGGCAGCTCTTCAAGGTAAGTCCCCTTAACTCTGTTTTACGGGTGAGGGGGGGGGAGGGGTGGTCTGCCAGCGTGCTGCCTTGGGCCGCGCAAAGCCTAAGGCTGGCCCTGCGTAAAATGTCCACCTGTCACGATATAGCCATGTAAATATTACTTTTTGTATGCAGTATGGCAACAATGGGGTTAACCAACAATAACCAAGCTGCCCTGCTCCAGCAGAGAAGGGGTAAACGTTTTCTGGTTTGGTATGTCCTTTTAAGTTACTAGTAATGAAACGATTAGGAGACAGTCTGTCTTCCCAAGAGGACGCAAGACAACCGTTTTACAACCATAATTAGATAACAACTGGGACGGGGTGAGTTATTCCAGGTACCCAAATGTGTTAATGTGAGTAATGCTTATCTGGTTTTGGGTAACTTCAAAGGGTTATAGAATCTTCACTGATACTAGACTCTAAACATTATATAAAGGACAGTACTGTATATATGTAATTATTACAGGCTAAGGCGAATTAAAATAATTTGAGTCCTATATTTATTTAAAAAAAGTTTTACCAGGATGTAATACATTGAGAGTTACCTCTCGTTTTCAAGTATGTCCCAGGCATAGAGTTATGATGACAAATAATGCGTTGTTACAAATACGTAGTTATATAAGTGAACAGGGTATACATTATATACAAGACATTGCATGCACAGTTTGAGATAAAATATTATAGGCGTATGTAACAGTTACAGACCAGATTAAAATGTGAGACAGCTTTAGTTTTGAAAGGACTTAGACTGGTGGCGGCTGTGAGAGTCTCCGGTAGATTTTTCCAGTTTTGGGGTGCACGGTAAGAGAAGGAGGAGCGGCCGGATACTTTGCTGAACCTTGGGACCATGAACAGTCTTTTGGAGTCAGATCTCAGATAAGTGCTGCATGTGGTAGAGGTGAGGCGTTTTTTCAGGTCGATGGGTAGCTTGCCCAGAAAGTATTTGAAGGCAAGACAGAAGAGATTAACTTTGCGCATAGACTCAAGTGATGACCAATCTAGTTCTTTTGAGCATTTCACAGTGATGTGTGTTGTAGTTGCATTGAAGAACAAAACGGCATATTGAATTGTAGAGGGTGTCAAGTTTGCTAAGGTAGGTTTGGGGTGCTGAGCCATATATTATGTCCCCATAGTCGAAAATTGGCATTAGCATCTGCTGTGCGATACGCTTTCTGACCAGCAGACTTAGGGAGGATTTGTTCATATAAAGTACAGCTAGTTTGGCATAGGTTTTGGATGTCAGGGTATCAATGTGCATCCCAAATGTTAAATGGGAGTCAAACCATATGCCCAAGTATTTAAAACTAGTAACAGGAGTTAGGGTGGTATTTTGCCTTGGTCCCAAATACCATTGTTACAGTCTTGTCAGTGTTTAAAAACAGTTTGTTTTGGGAAATCAAATTTTCAAGTCTCAAAAAGTCAGATTGAAGTATTTGTTCAAGGTTAGAGAGGCTAGGGTTGTGTGTATAAGATAGTGTCATCTGCATACATGTGTATTGAGGCTCCCTTACAATCTGTAGGAAGATTCTTGATGAACACTGAGAAGAGTAGGGGCCCCAGAACAGAGCCTTGCGGGACACCACAGGTGATATCCAAAGGGTTGGAGTTAGAGCCTGAGATGGACACATGTTGGGATCTACCTGATAGGTAGGACTGAAACCAATTTAAAGCATGTTTCCCTATTCCAGAGCACTGGAATTTGTTAAGCAAGATAACATGATCAACTATCAAAAGCCTTAGCAAAATCTAGGAATATTGCACCAGTAAGTTGTCCCAGTTCCATTCCCCACTGGATCTCATTGCAAACTTTTAGCAGGGTAGTTACCATGGAATGTTTGGGGTGAAAGCCAGATTGGAATTGGCTAGGGAAATTTGTCTCGGTATAGTAATCGCTTAATTGGGAGTGAACACATTTTTCCATGACTTTGGATAGAATTGGGAGAAGAGAGATTGGCCTGTAGTTTGAGACAGTGTTTTTGTCCCCAATTTTGAAGATTGGGACCAGGGCCATTTTAAGACCTTCGTAGGCCTTAGGCACTTTTATTTCTAGAGGCCTGTGTGTCTGATATGCTAATTAGTTTGCTTGTTTCTTTCGATACTAGCGATATTTGGCATTTATACTTTTGTTTCGATATTTAAAGGTATCGATACGTCGAAGGAATTTTAAATTAAAATGTACTGTTTTCTCTTATTTTGTGATTTTTTTTGTTTAGGTATTTTTTCAAGTGAAATATTGTAGGCCCTAAAAGGTTCGTAGGCCCTAGGCACTGTGCCTAGTCGGCCTAATGTATAAAGTGGCCCTGATTGGGACAACTCTGGCAGTTTTCCAGGTCTTGGGGTATGGCCTGCAGACAGAATAGAGTTGACTATGAAAGCAATTGGTTTGGCAATGGCTGGGGCACCAAGTCTTAGGAACTTAGATTGCAGTAAATTAGGTCCACATTGGCTG
Organism: Ascaphus truei; assembly: GCA_036426205.1. Taxonomy (NCBI): domain Eukaryota; kingdom Metazoa; phylum Chordata; class Amphibia; order Anura; family Ascaphidae; genus Ascaphus; species Ascaphus truei. The sequence continues at coordinate 199,243,036 of CM071569.1, read as the reverse complement.
TTTAGTTTTAATTTGAGGAGAGCTTGTGTAATCTCCTCTTCAGATACTGGGACAAATTGAAAATTGTGGGCAGATGGTGGGGCTGTAGGGGTACTCTCAGAATGAGGTTCATATTTGTGGTTTGGGCTGCGTTTCGCTAATAAGTTAGTAGCACACCCCACAAAGTAATCATTCAATGCATTTGCAATGTCAGTGGGGTTTGTCAGAGTAATATCCCCCTTAGTGACATTACTTGGTTGTTGATGGTTAGGAGGCTGGTATATATTGTGGATAACCTATTGTGATATAACCTGCAGCAGCGTCCCTTTTCATTATGTACAGTATAACTTGAGCAGAATCAGATGTCATAGGATAGACATTAATATACCACCACTGTGACAACTGGCTGATAATTAATTTCACCCTCAGGGTTAAAAAGGAACTTGACATATTGCATATGTGTATGTCCAGGAGGTTATCCTAAGTATGTTGACATTGTTACAATGACTCTGATAACAATTGGGGGACAGTTATTGAATGTTTTATACTTTCTGATTCCAGAAAATAAAAATACCCCTTGGGAGCACATTCACATGTCTCAGACGGGTCTGCATCCTGCTTTTCCCCATTATCGCTTAGCATACAGTAATGTGTGGTCGATACTTTCTGATTGAAATATAAAAATAGTTTTCTTCCAAGAACAAGGGCTACAGTATAAAACTGTGTGTAACTGGGGAGAAGTGACTGGCAGGACACACCCCTGCAGTATAAAACTGTGTGCAGCTGGGGAGAAGTGACTGTCAGGACACACCCCTGCAGTATAAAACTGTGTGCAGCTGGGGAGAAGTGACTGTCAGGACACGCCCCTACAGTATAAAACTGTGTGCAGCTGGGGAGAAGTGACTGTCAGGACACACCCCTACAGTATAAAACCGTGTGCAGCTGGGGAGAAGTGACTGTCAGGACACACCCCTACAGTATAAAACCGTGTGCAGCTGGGGAGAAGTGACTGTCAGGACACATCCCTACAGGGCATAAAGGAAGTCCCAGATCCACAGAACTCCATTATTTACTTAACGATGCACTAACTGAAATTAAAGCATCATTAACTGCTAAAAGGGATCTTCAAAGCTCCCCAAATGTTTGTCAAGGCTTGCTTTATTACTAAGACGGCCTTCTCTTAATTGTAACGGCTGTTAGAGTTAATTATATGCAAAAGGAGTGTGGAAAATGCATATCCACAGTTGGCCAATAATGTTAACGCGGGAAATAACGCAATTGTCTTTAGGTCATAGTTAAACCTTGTTCACCTAAGGCCTGGGACATAGTAGATAGTAGATAGTAGATAGTAAAAAGCAGCAGCGCGCCAGTGAAAGGAGAGAGAGAGAGAGAAAGAGAGACTTGTGGACATTTAACAAGATGGTTTGATTAACTCTGCTTAGTACATTTTCTCTGGTGTACTCAGTACTTTGCTTGCCTGTTTAAGCTTTCTATGTGCATTTTGTTGCTCTTTGAGTGCTGCTCTGGTTGTTGGGGTGTCAGGGTTAAGGGAAGTACCTTATGGTCTCCTTAGTCCTGAGGGAACGGGCCTGAGGAAGGGGTATCCCCCTGAAATGTTGCACCCGATTAACCTCCCCCCTTGTTTGTAACATGTCCTGAACACTAAAGTCTGGTGTAGAGTAATAACTTGTGTATTGTCTCGTAACCGACAGCATCATAACCTGAAGTGGTCACCAGCTTCTTCTTGTTCTCCCATTTACCCCGAATTGGAAATTGATGTGCACTGTCATTACTGCCCGGAGACCCCTCCCAGTTCAGAATATGTGAACAAATAGACCCCCCACCCCCCTTCCCCCTCACCCCCAATTCAGGGGTATAATTGTTGATTATTATACCTCTTCACAGCCAGATGTATTACAATGCATTTGTTGTTGCTTTTCAGTCCAAGGTGGTGTCTCTGAAGGGGTTAAACTGTGCTTCTGCCCTTTTAACCTGCTGAGCTCTTATGCAGAGGCCCTATGCACTGTTACCACTGCACCAATTCTCTAACACCCTGGTGCAGAAGTCTTCTTACCATGGTCAAGGCAGGCATGCTGGGGACAGCCCCCTCTAGGGGCCTAACATGCATGTCGTGTCGTCACCTGGTTCCCCTATGGTGGCAAACAGGGTACTAGCCTAGCTGCCACACCCCCCTGCTATGGCTTGCTCGCCAGCTGCTCCCTCCACTGAACAGACCCACCGGAATGTGCATCCCTGCCTATAAAAGGAGTGGTCCCATAGAGCTCATCCCTCCCCCCTCATCCGACCGGGCCACACAGAGGAGGGGGTATGTAACAAGGTCTTAGCCCTGTTTGAATAGGGCTGCAATATAATGTAGTGGTCTGAGGAATCCAGCAGGGAGCTGGTTAATTGCAGCTAGTCAATTAACCAGTCTCCACCTGGCTAATCAGACAGGGTAAACACCTCCTGCTGGGATTCAACCCAAAGATTCTTGAGCACACAGGGTGGCTGTGTGCTGATAACAAGGCACCAAAGGAACAGACCTCCCTTCCTGGGTGCAGCTAACCCAGGAACCTACCAGAGGCTGGACCCTCAACAAACACCGATCTGGACCCAGAACCAGAAACGGACATGAAGGGCCACCCGCTTTGAGGTACCTCGATACTTTGGGGTGATAGGCTGGTAAGAGACTTTTCTTCCCAGTTTTAGGCTGCGTCCAGGGTGAATGGAGCCAGGCGGAGGCGCGCTGAGGCTGAGGGAAAGCGGGTGCTTTCCCTGGCCTTAGACCACGCGCCATCCGGGGGCATGTCGGGGGGGGGCCTGTGACGTCACAGAGCTGGTTCGCCCTCATTGGGCGAACCGCTCACGTGACCAGCCCTCCGCTCCCCTCAGCGCGCAAATTTAAATCTGACTGTCGCCTGCGGAAGCGTGCGCGAGCCCCTGCTAAAGCTGCTCTCATTGAAGCTGCAGGGGCTCACTGACAAGCGTGAGTGTGGGATATCAAGGGTGGGGAAGGGGGCCTAATGACTGGGCTCTCAACCTTACCCCCGCAGATCATCGATCGCCTGATTAGTCAGTGTGCACACTGCTCTCCTGGAGGGCTTCGACGGAGCCTCGCTTCCACCCCACTCTCCCCCCACAATGCAGGGCAGCTGCCGCTGCAGCATCAGCCCACCGGTAACAGACAGACACTGAGAAAAGACAGTGAGGCATGATCTCCCCGCCCCTCACTGCCTGCCTTTAACTCCTCCAGTCGGCCCCTTCTCCCCTCTGTGGTGTCACCGGTGACCAAGAGGGGAGGGAGGGGGCAGGAGGAAAAGGTGGGGGTGGGGAGAGGCTGGGCCTTTTGGTATTGCCGCACTTTGCTTTCTTTCAACAATCAATAATGTCTTATAAATATAAATATTTATTGTTGAAGTGATCATAGTGAGGAGGACAATATATTTGGCATCAAACCAGTTGTAATAGGAAGTACTGTATATCCCAATTACCTTGATGAGCCCAGAACTATCTGCGCGCCTTCTTCACGTCCTTATAGCGTTAACTCCCAGCTCCCTGTGCATGGCGAGCAAAAGGAAATCCGGTTTATACCACTGAACCCTGCCTTCTATTCATATTTATTTATGATTTAACCTTGTCCCTTCAATAGCCCCTATTCAATATACTTTAAAGCAGCAAAACGTGAAAAATCATGTATGTTTAAACAAAAAAATAGTTCTGTAGTATTAGGTATTATATATTGAGCTGCAAACTGTAACAATAGATAATGTTACCATAGTAATATAAGAATACATTGTAGCTGCTGACTGAAGGATTGATATAAACTGAAAGGCAACCATTTAGTGAACCCTGCGACGCAGGATCTTTGCTGATCGATTAAGGGAGAACTAATCGATTGGCAGCTTAGGTAATTAGTTTTCAATAAAGGTAATCAAAGGCTGCATATATTAAAGTGCCGCTTGGATTGTATCTTTCAGTGTTTATATTTGAACTTTATTGATAAATGAATGCTAAGCCAATTCTGTCCGCAATGATGAAAGTGTCTCACGACTGTTACTGTAGAGTCTAAAATACAAAAAGCAGAACTTGCACCGAGCTTGGGCTAATAATTGTAACTGGTACTAGGGTCCAGTCCCGTCACCATCCGGTACAATACACATACATAGAAATATTCACATCAGACCAGCACTTGCTAAACTTGCTACCTCAGTCAAAAAAAATTGATTTATTAAAAATAAATAATTTACAAAAATCAATATAATCAGGCAAATAGAGAAAGTCTGATAGCAAGTTTAATAATAAGAGGTACATAGTCACCACATGGATCTCCAAAGCAGCACTAGTGTTTCAGGCTTCCCTGCCCTTTCCACAGGCCTGAAAGGAAATGGCCTTTTTGTGGTTGATAAATACACCTACAGTACTAGTTTCGTGTCTAGGACCATTCACCCCCCACCACTGCGATTTAGCCACCGGGACATTTAAACGCCGGACGTTTTGCACCCAAGGTAATGTATATCATAACCCCATAACCTTACCACACCCGAAAAAATCCTAAACTTAACTCTTTACCTTACCAGTTAAACCCTTTCCCAAAACCATTAACCTTAACCCCTAACGCTAATCTCTACCCTAAAAACCATAACTCCTTACCTTAAAACCCCTAACCTGAACCCCTTACCCTAAAACCCCTTACCCTAAAACCACTAACCTTAACTCCTTACCCTAACCATACCCTAAAAGGCTTAACCCCTTATCATAAAACCCCTAATGCTAACCCCTTATCTTAGGGGTTAAACGGCCGGCTGCTGACTGTCCTAGGTGGCTGAGCGGCTGTGGTGAAAGGTCTCATTTCGCTAGTTTCTAGTGCGTCACTATCACTTGCTGTGGCCAAGTAAATAGTGCTATGGACATTACTCAGGGCAGCCCAAATCCTGGACTTTACCAAGGGTTTTACAGAGCCAGCACAAAAACACTGCTTCCTCTCACAGATCTGTACAGTTGTATTTACATCTGTATGCTTCCTCTCTTAGGCCGCGATTATAGAGGTGGGCACGCACGACAGAGAGCGGGGGCTTGTCGTTCACACAAACACTGCACTGCGCTCCGAGGCGTGGCAAAAACGGGGCACGTGACATCACGTGAGGGGTTTGTCCTCATTGGCTGAACCGTGCACGTGACCCGACCGTCGCATGGTTAACACAAAATGTTTTGTCTTCCCGAGAATCGCGCGCTCTATGGGCGGCCTCATATAGAAGAGGTCTGTTCTCCGTGCCGTCGCTGCCACTATAATCGTGGCCTTAAAGAGGCCGATATACTAAACGTCGCAAGCAACTTTTTGGTGCAAAATTGTCGCACAGAAATCTCATTTAAAACTGCGTGTGTGCACCTATCTACTATCCTAATGTAGCCACGGTCTTAAATCTGCTCCAGAGACCCCCCTCCGCGATTGCCGAGCGGTCGCGGGTGCCGCCGGAGGTGGCGACGGACCCGCCGGCACTTCGCGAGGGTGGGGCCAGTGCAGGGAGCGCTCGGCGTCCCTGGAGCTCCGGCGGCGTACCCGGCTAGCGGGGGCCACCATGACACGTTGCGCGAGCGTGCGCGGGATCGCACATGCGCAGATAGGGGCAGGGAGTTAAAGAAGCCCTTAGGAGATCGCGCGAGGGTAGGGAAGCAGAGGAAAAGGTTGCGGCGGCCATTAGGCGTTCGCGCATGCGCAGGGCAAGTGGGCACGCGGCCCCAATGCTATAGCAGCCTCCTGGGAACTACAACTCCCAGGAGGCATAGGGAGGCAGGCACCAGGTGCCTGATAGTGGCCAATGAGGGCCAAGGATTCCCAGACGGCCAGAAAGGATACATTTTGCGGGCTTGGAGCACGCAAGTCAGTCAGAGCGAGGAGCAGCCAAGGGAAGGAGGTAGGGTACAGGAGTCAGGGACTCCCTGTACTAGGCCAGCAGCCCCCAAGGCCCAAGATAGCTCTGAGTCACTCAGTGAAGTAAGTGTTGACAGGGATAGCCTAAGGATAGGGGCTCTGTCACTTACAGCAGTTGGAGCTGGGAGTACGAAGGGGAAGGAAGGGTGTAAGGAGCAAGTGGCTCCTGCACCAGGTAAGGATCCCCAAGTCCCAGGCAGGCCCCAATCCCTGTTAGGGTAGTGGGTAATTGATAAGGGACGGCCCGAGATAGGGAGGCTGCCCTTAGGTGTGAGAGGGTGCAGGCTTGTCAGTGTCACCGCTGGTAGTGCTGTGAGCGCTGACAAGTAAGAACAGTGTGTGCAGCGTGTGCTGCGTGTTGTTGCTGCATGTTGTTGCTGCATGTACCGAGTGCAGTGTGTGCAGTGTGTTGCTGCGAGGCTAGTTGTTAGTTACAGTTAGGACTGGGAAGAGTTAGGGGAACGGGACAGGCCATTAACCCCTGTAGGGCCTTAGGAGTTTCCCCTAAAGCCATTCCAGGTTGCTGTGCTGTAGGGACGGCCTATAGTATAGTGCGTGTCACATAGGGCCAGTGATAGGGACTCAGCGGACGCTGCGGTTCCTGGGAAGAGGTTCGGGCCCAAGTCGGGGCTCACAGAGACTATATCCAGGGTGAGATCGCCCTTGGCGGTCCTCGTACAAAGAACCGTTTGGGATCAGACGGAATCACCGAGCGACGGATCCTTTGTGAAGCGGTTGCTGATCCGAGTACTGGAGTGCTCGGCAGGTACTATACAATCACAAGTGCATCAACGGGCCCTTAGTGTAATTGTGACTGCGCAGTCACCCATTGCCTCTCTGCAAGAGTGCGGGACATTGGGTGGGATACTATGGACACTGGGTGGGATCACCTAGTGTTGGGGAAGCGTCCTGCGAGACGCAGTAGCTAGTGTTTCCTCCAGAGAGGGACACCCGTCATTCTGTGCAGGTTATGTTGTGTTATGTTTTCTATGCACGTTAGTAAAGTATTAGTTATTATTTATACAGTGTATGTGTGTTGTTGTATTTCTTGCCCAGGGGAATCTCACGTCACGGGGATCCTGGGTAAGTGGAGGCGCTGCGCTATGTAAATGTGTAAGTATTACCCCAGGCTCCCAGCTAGCGGAGGCTCAGATCTCCTGGAGCCGCAGGTGGCGTGCAGTTACCCGTAGTCGCTTTAGCGTGTCAGAAAAAGGGCTACACTGACATGTCTCAATCAGCGCCACACGTGTTGTTTAAAAGACAAAAACAGAATTGCCATACAGAAATGGAGCGTGCTAGAGTGTTTCTGTCACAAAAGAAGTAGACAGTGCGTCAACATCGTCCCCGATATAAACCCAGAAAAGATTGAATGAAGTTGCTATGGATTAATCCTAAAATGTATTTGACGCAACATGGATGTCTCATAATATAGGTTACAAAAAAGTATCATTTTCACAGTATGGCTATTATAAACGATATGACGCGAATAATTTATATTTACTAACATTACAGATAAAGAAAAAATGCACAGAATTCTGTTTTCATTTAAATTGTATCAATCAGGTATTCAACATTACACAATGCATCAAAATGGATTTCAAACAACAAATTATGCGTCAGGTGTATGAAGACTTTAGACCAGGGGTCTAAAAATCAGTACTCAAGGGGCCACCAACAGGCCAGGTTTTATGGATATCCCTACTTCAGCACAGTACTGCTTCAGCACAGCACAGCTTCAGCACTATGCTTTTCAGCCCACGTTGCTCAGTCGAGCCACCTGAGCTGAAGCAGGGATATCCATAAAAGCTGGCCCGTTTGTGACCCTTGAGGACCGAGTTTGAGACCCTTGAGGACCGAGTTTGAGACCCTTGAGGACCGAGTTTGAGACCCTTGAGGACCGAGTTTGAGACCCTTGGTACGATGCACATTTCATGAAGGTTTGTACTACTTTGTAGCACTAACATTTTGATGCACAAATGAAATTCAAATATGCCCTTGATACATACAGTAGGCCTCAAGGGGCCATTTATCAAATTTGGCCGTCTGCAAAATCAGGTGAAAACACATGCAAAAATACTACAGCAGATTAATGAGACATGTCGCAGTTTTACAGTCAGGAGACTGATTTAATAATAAAAAACAAAACATGTAGGGGGTGATGTATCAAAATCCCCCAGCTGCCTCTGATTTTGCAGCCAGAAGACTGACACGCATCCTGCTTATATTGCAGGCTTTTTAAGGCCGCTCTTATAGTGCCTGCGACGTCGCCCGAAAATATATGCATTGTCGCCGCCGTGTGCGCTTATAGTAAGCGCGACGGCGACAAAGCAACGTGGCAACGCGATTTTTGGTAGCTGTAATTATTTCATTTTTCAGGGGCTGTCGCCTCATGTAACAGCCCCTGAACCAATCAGGAGCCTGGTCGCCCGCGTCTCCGTCGCAGGCACTATAGGCGCGGCCTAAGGCATATATTCCCTTTACATTATACTTACTTTTATGTCATAAATTGCCCACCCCCTGTATTTTATCTGATCTGTATGTTTATTGTATGAAGCACTGTAAAACATACAGGTTAAAGCAGCAGAAACAGTATCACCATCAGACAGGCGTCCCTCATATCCTTGGCCTTAATCTAACTAGCCCTTTCACACTAAAGGAGTTGATGGAGCTACAGGCAATATTAAATAGCGTTAAACTCATATAGCTCAACAGCGTTAAATAGCGTTAAACTCAAATAGCGTTAAACTCATATCTCCCCCCCCCCCGAGCATGTACTGCTCGCTAAAAAAATATATGTTTTTTTTGGGTGTTAAAAATAAATATTTTGTTAATCCCCAGTGTCTGAGGTTACCCTGGTATTCTTTAGACTGCACTGGGCTCAGGGGAGAGCTTCATTTTGACCTCCTGGGCACTTAATCTATCTCCGAAATCTGTCTCAGCGCCTCCCCTGCTGAAATCACTCTCCTGGCTTCCTATCAAATCCCGCATCTCGCACTCAATTCTCCTCCTCACTTTTAAAGCTTTACACTCTTCTGCTCCTACTTACATCTCAGCCCTAATTTCTCACTATGTACCATCCCGACTTCCGTTCTGCTAAAGGATGTCTTCTCTCTACCCCCCTGTATCTAAAGCCCTCTCCCGCCTTAAACCTTTCTCACTTTCTGCCCCGCACCTCTGGAATGCCCTTCCCCTCAATACCCGACTAGCACCCTCTCTATCCACCTTTAAGACCCACCGTAAGACACACTTGCTTAAAGAAGCATATGAGTAACACCGTGGCTAATTCTATACACGATACATAAAGCTTAGCCTCCTGCAGACGCACTTACCTGAACGCCCTCCTACTGTCTCTGTACGTTCTCCCCACCAATTAGATTGTAAGCTCCCCTGAGCAGGGACTCCTCTTCCGAAATGTTACTTTTATGTCTGAAGCACTTATTCACATGATCTGTTATTTGTATTATTTGTTATTTATATGATTGTCACGTGTATTACTAATGTGAAGCGCTATGTACACTAATGGCGCTATATAAATAAAGACATACATACATACATTAATATTTCAAACTCTTAAATCTCCTGAACGGAGTGTCGGATTTGAAATATAAAAACAGCGTTGGCTATGGCAAGAAAAGATCTCTTAAAGTAAGTAGTACAATACAATGGCGATGTGTGTGAACTGCCGCTTTATAATGATCTGTTTTGCTGCTAGGAGAAGGAAGATATGAAACAAGACAATTACACAATATAGCATGCAAAAGAAGATCCATGTTCTCATCAACCAGATTTTCTGAAGCATCCAGATTAGAAAATATTGATAAGTAGAAGCAGAAATGTTAGATACATTTTAACGGCAAATATGATTAGAATTCAATAAAAGAATAACGGTGTGAACAGTTTACACGTATTCATAACATTTGCACCATATTTTCCCCTTGAGAACGCGCCATAGCGGTGTGAAACTCGTAGGAGGATTTTTGTATCTATGTTAATGATCTAAATAAAGTATTTTTTTCTATTTTCCTATTTCGAGTTCCCCGATACCTTTTGGCTGCTGCTCCTCGTCTGATTTCTCTTTCCGAGCATATATTTTCATGACCTTAGCGTAAAAGTGACATATTGCCCAGAGATACTGGAACAATGAGCAGCAATGGAATTAGCAGGAGCAGATGGTCCAAGGGACCCTCAGAGGAGACTAGGTTTACAATCAAAAAAGAATACTAGTAACGTCAGCATAGGTGGCTCAATCCGTGGCTAAGTCATCTGAGCCACCGATTGAGTCACCTGTGCTGAAGCAGGGACATCCTGAAAACCTGACATGTTGAGGGCTGGAGTTGGCGATGCGACCACTGATTTACAGTATACAGGCTTTAGAAACTTATGGGGCTTTTTTTGCAGGAACCGTATGAAGTTCACTAAAACGTCCAACATATCCACTAAAAGGTCCACTAAATCATATCAACATATTCTTTTTTTAACATGAAATAAGGGACCAGAATGGCTACAATTCTTTTTTTGTGTGTTCACACTCAGCTACACATAGGCAGTGGTGCAGCTGGATGTAATATTCCTTCAACTCGTTTTATCAGCTGCGATGGCCTTTTAAAAAATAAATCACAGAAAACTTGCAGGAGTTATCAGAACAAAAACGTTTCACATTTACTGTCAACAGCTGGGGGCCCAGCCTGCCAGGGCTATTGCCTCATATGCTTAGTCTGCTGGGGTTTCTTATCATTTCTATCTATAAACAACTATAAGAGTTCCAGTCTGCAAAAATGTCTCAGGGGGGCAGGGAAATATGCATTATTTGTGCCGGTTTTTTTTCTTCTTTTCTTACCAAAGTAAACTCAGTGCAGACAGCCACACCCTGTTGTTTTGAATCTAACACAATTGCTGGAATAAAAGAATGCCAAAGCCCCGAGATTCTTAAACGCATAATTCCGTCAGTGTTGTTTAAGACGTAAAAAAAGAAATATATATATATGGATGTCCATAGCTTCCTGGCATTGAATTAAGGCAGCCAGCTGTCTCTGTGGAAGCCAGTTCAGGAATCAAGATTGTTTAGATTTTGGCAATGATGGAGAACTACAGTCACGCACTCTGAACTGCTTTTAAGTGTGTGCAGAGAAGCTTGTTTTAACCTTCTAACTCAGGGGTGGGCAACTCCAGCCCTCAAGGGTCACCAACAGGTCAGGTTTTCAGGATATCCCTGCTTCAGCACAGAGGCAGGCAAAGACTGAGCCACCTATGCTGAAGCAGGGATATCCTGAAAACCTGACCTGTCGGTGGCCCTTGAGGACTGGAGTTGCCCACTCCTGTTCTAACTCCATGTTTCATTAGCAGTTGCTTTTAATGATTATTACCAGGGAGGCTTCAGGCAGTGATGTCCCCTAGAACAGCCATCTCAGATGATAAAACGTAGGGTGCATGGGTGTTTTGGGCTGTTAGGGATCTAGCTGGCAAGGACCCCAATAATTATGATAGAGAGCGAGACTCTTCTGAAGCCAACAAGACCTGGATCCCCTGAATGATGGAGTCAGTGATTGAGACTCGATCAAATTGAGACTTGATACATCATGTACTGATAAGTCTAGCCCCTTAATCAGCAGTGTCCCATAAATATATCGTTTATTGGCGAATCTGAAAAGTTTACTTTGAAACAAGAATTAAAAAAAGAGTTGGAGATTTTTAAAGGGGTTTTGTTTTCCTATATTAAAAATCTATTTGGTAGTCATTGCCTTATTTATTAAAATACCATTTATTTCTAAGAGGCTCATTTTTATTATCACTGACTAAAAAGCTGTGAATTCATTAGTGCAGTACTTTAATATAAATAGAACAACAAATTATTACATGCCCTAGACAAAAGGTAAAAATTGAAAGCTCTAAGCAGCGACCTATCAGAGTCTTTGTGATTGTCTACTTTTAATAATGTTTATTAGTAAATATGTATATGATTCCTTTTGTATCCCAAATTGGACTGCATTATGAAATATGATGGTAACATAGTAGCACTAATAATTCTAATCATTATTGCTAAGAGTTTAGATGAGTTTAGAATCTCAGAGCTGCTACTTCTTGAAGTTGCAAAGCACTCGGAAGCTTCCTGTTAAACACAAACAAACGAAGCAAAATAATACCATTATCTCCAGTTTAAAAGGGAGGCAGATCAAACGACAGTTCCTAATCTTGATGTTAATGACTACAATTGTTTGTGTGCTAGTCTGGTGTCTCCCATGTTTAAACAAGACAGAACAGTGAGTTTCTACGGAAGAAGAACCAGTAATTCAGGGAGCCTTTTTTTGCCACGACAATTCCTCGCAAAATCTGCCTTTATTTGCCCCCAGCTCGTAGGATGCCCGGGACAAATGTCATTACTGCCACACGATTATAAGAAAAGGAAAAAGCAAAGCAGTAACGTCAAGTTGAAGAAAATGAACCGAATTCTGTGACAATGTCTAAGGCTGAGTCCCCGGTGTAAGCGGCTGCACATGCCATTGCGTGCGCGCCGCACACCAAGCACAGGCCTCTATGGGGCAGGCCCCAGTAGGTGTGTGTGCGATTGCGCACAAAGCGCGATGGCGCGACCGCTGGAAGGGAAGACAAGAAGTTTGTCTTCCCGTGCGGTGACGCGATCACATGGTTGGCGGGCAACCAATGGAAGTGCAGCTAGTGTAAACCGCCATGGCCACGCCCCATCTGTCATGGCCACGCCCCCCGCGCATCCCATCACTACTCCTAGATTGCAGATCACGGCTTTTACCTGTGCATGCGCCGCCAGGCGCTCTGACTCGCATGCAGCTGTGGCCACTGGGGACTCAGCCTAAAGCTACCAGACTACTTGGGTTATCCAGAACACCCTGGTTTACACAGGTCTGTAAAAAAGCCCAAAGTTCAGGATTCACTAAGCTTTGAAAAGGAGGAATCGGAGCTGGAGCCCATGTTAAAGCAGTAGTCTCCCCATCTTGTTTTTGTTACGGGATTGGAACCAGGGAGTTACCCGGAGCTGAAGTGTGCTATTTTCAGCTCCGGGAACGTCCCCGTTTCTGATATACCAGTGAAGTTACTGATGTCTTAGTTGTATCTCCAGGGGAAACAAAATGGCCGTTCAAAGCTTGCATGTTCCGCAAGCCAATAGGAAGCCACAACATCATCCGTTGCTGCTGTCTATTGGACGGACATTTAGATCCCTGTGAGGAAATAGTGCCAGTAACTTCACAGTTATGTATCTCGGGAACCCAGGGATCACTCTAGAAGACTCGCATTCTTTTCAGTAGCTTCCACCCTCTAAAAAACAAATTATATATATATATATATATATGTATATATATATGGGTCAAAAAAGCAGGAACACCAAATAGTACAAGAAATGTGTCTTTACTAGCTCTTTGGGAAGAAGAAATGTTGAGCTACAGTAGCAAAGACACTTTATTGTACCGTTTGGTGCCTGCTTTTTTGCCTCCTGTACAGTTTTGTATGTTAGCAGCATCACCCGCTCCAATCTTTTGGATTATTACAGTTATTGTGTTCCCCGACTATATATAAATATAATGGGATTGCTGCCTGAATGAATACCCCCTTATTAGAGATTTGTGCATCTCCCCCGAATCGTTCAGGAACAACTGTACAGAGCATAAAATACTTTTGATGTTTTCTAAGGTATTACAGATTAAAGTTGGACCACCATTCCCTACATCTGTCTCCAAGATAATGGTGGCTTATGTAAACATGTCCTGATTGAGCTTTCCAGGAATATATTAGGTTTAGTAATGTGCAATTGGACCCGCTGGCAGTGACACAGTTAAATGTATTAGCTAATCTCTACTGATTACAATATTTGTTTCTGAATATGTGTGACATGATACAACGCTGTAAACATTTGTCAAGATAATTGGAATGTTATTTGGTCCTAAGTGAAACTGATTTGACCTGAGAAAAGAGGGTTATGTTTTACTGTTCCTTGCAGAATAATTAATTATTACTATAATGAATGATTCCTTAACATAAATGATTCTCAATTGTTCTACTCTTTTTATTCTACTAGGTTGCAAGTAATCTCTCTATTGCAAGTAATCTCTCTATGCAATGAGACAATGTTGTTATTTTAGTCCACACTTATACTTATAATATTTTGTATGCAGGGTTTGTATTTTATCAATAAAAAGATCATATACTTTATCTCCATGTTTCTTATCGTATTCAGTAATTTGGTAATGTGGACAGTTGAGCTGCAAAGTGATGTGTACATGGTCAACAGAATGGAAGAATGAAAGTCATTTTTTCAGATTATACGCCACTTTATTTCACCTTTCATTGTATTGGAGTGCTGTACTCATGCCTAGTGAATAAATCACAAAAGGATTACTAAGTTAGCTACGGTCAGAAACAACACGATCATATTCAAAACATCACATTTAAGCAAACATTGCGCTGCATTAGTAAAAAAAAAAACAACGTGTGTTTTGTTTCAGTAATAACTCATAGTTTGAGGTTTTAACCAGATGTTTAGATACAGAGTGGAAGGACAGACGGATGCTGGCAGTGTACTCTATTATCATGTCCGTCAAATGAGTTACCACTCAGTGTGGAAGCAAGAACGTAAGAGTAAACGCAGAGATCTGCTTTGCTCTGCACACAATTTAAGATCAGAGTCAGACTCCAGACATACTGTAAACTGACAAGCAGAACTGAGAATATCTTGTTTGAACTTTACCTGGACAGGGCTTCAGGTGAGACAGAGCCAGTTGCTGCTGAGACACAATTCATCAAAAAGCCTTACTCATCCGTCCAGGTTGTCTTCCAAAGCTCTTGTCTCTGATCTCTTCACATCTGCCCCTTCGTTCAGTTGGATGTTTCTTTGACTCCCTCTGCTCTTGGTTTTGATTATAACAGGGCTGTGCACAGTCACGTCATTTAATGTCTTTAGTTTCCTCTCTCTAAAAACAGCCTTTTTTTTCTGGCTACCAATCCCACTTCCTGTTGGTCTTTTTTTTTTTTTTTGTGTTAAATACAGGATGCACACATGACACAGTTCCCTTTTCAGAATACAGCCACCGATGTGAAAGCTCAAAGTAAATGGATTAATGAAAAGTGACAAAGAGGTCCTGGGAGCTGCCATTTATAAACACGATGATTAACTTGGCCATCTTGTGTGCCTGCGGCTCTGTTCCATTTCATACCTCTTCACAATAATACTTTAGAGAAATTCACGCAAACTCATCCCTCCACGGTGGGAAATATTTGTGACGTTCTGGTCCAGAGGAGGAAAGGGGGAAAAGTGGTTCTTATCTACCATCAATGTCTATGCTTCTATAAAGGACCTCAACTTGTACAGCTTAGACAAGTGATGGGAAAGGGGCAGTATGACAGAAACTTTCAAATACATCAACGGGATCAACAAGCTACAGGTGGAAAATATATTTGAAAGAAAAAGAGGTGCTAGAACGAACAAGAAGGGGGTGGGGGGGGGGGGGGGGGGGAGGGGGGGGGGGCGGCTTTCCCACCCAAAAGGGTCCACACTCATTATTAGTTATGGTTACTGGTAACCAGTCACGTCACTCTGACGTCGGGGACACTGAGTAGGATGAACGTCTGTGGGAAAGAAGAAAGTAAAAAGGGTTATCAGCAAGGTTTGCATATCATTATTTTTGTGCAGTAATTGTGACAATGTCTGTAATGGTATGACAAAAACCATAATGAAAAAGTTTGATACACGAAAAGAAAAGGAAATATCACATTCACCTCTTAAAAAAATAGGAGGTAATATGTTCCAGGAAATGCATTTTAATGCAACACAAAATGATATGATACCTTTTATAATTAAGTAATAATCCCCTCAGAACAGGGCATTTCTGGCCAATAATGCCCTGGCTGGAAGAGTTGAAGGCCCGAGGCAAAGCCAAGGGACTTTAACCCAGCCAGGGCATTATTGGCCAGTAATGCCCTGTTCTGAGGGGATTATCTATAGGGCTAAATGTAGGTTTTTTTATTTTTTACATTTTTCATCAAAAAGATAGACACTTTTGTATTCATATTGATTTTTTTATCAGCATGATCGTCTACATTCTTTTACTCCACGTGTTTATTAAAAATTGTACATAAACACAGCCCCCTCTATACACACACACACACACACAAACACACACACACTGCAGGCCCCCCTCTATATACACAAACACACTCTGCAGTCCCCTTCCTCTACACCCAAAAAACACACTGCAGCCCTCCTCAACCCTCAACACTCACAAAACACACACAGCAGCTCCCCCTCTACACCCACAAAACTGCAGACACACACACACACACACACACACACACACACACACACACACACACACACACTGCAGCCCCATTCTACACCCACAAAACACACTGCAGACACATACACCAACAAAACAGACTGCTGCCCCTTCTACATCCACAAAACACACACCAGCAGCCCACCTTTACACCCACTGCAGCCCCCTGTAAACACACACACTGCAGACACACACACACACACACACACACAAAGAAAACACTCTGCAACCCTACTCCAGCCACAAAACACACACTGCAGCTCCCCCTCTACACCAACAAAACACACACAGCAGAAACACACCAACAAAACACTCTGTTGCCCCCCCCCCCCCACACCCACAAAATACACACCAACAGAAGACACACACACACCAATAAAACACTCTGCTTCACCATTTTAAACCCACAACACATACCAGCAGACACACAAACCTTTCCCCTCACTCTCCTGTGGAGCTCTCTGCAGGGAGGGGGAGGAGTAAGTGCCTGGTTGCAGGCACGCTGGGGGAGGAGTCAGTGCCTGTCTGAGTGCTGATCTCACTCTTTGTGAATGAGAACTGAAAGCTGATTGGCTGAAAACTTGACAGGGTGCCAAAAATGCCAGGCCATTACCGATTGGATAATGCCCAGAATTTTAACCAATCAGAGAGCAGAGATTTCAATAATCCCCAGAATTTAACAGCTTTAGCCTATAATCAATGTTATTTATCCGCAGCAAGGGCGACAAGAAGAAGAGTGGATATTATATGTGTAGCCCCCTTTCCCCCGTGTCTAAGGGAAACTGTGCATGGTGCGTTACCTGAGAGGCTCACAGGAGACCTGATCCTCTGCCACAGGGAGCCTGAGGTGATTACAGTCAATCTGATGACAGCGCCTCCACATGGGAGGTATCCAAGCGCAGTTGGATAACCCCTTTCCCAAGAACACCCAGTAAAGAAAAATTATACACATGGTGATATAACAACTGATCTTTACTGGTAACACATAACTAATAACAAAAACCATACAGGCCTCGCACGGCCGTACCCCACACAGTGCCCCACTGTCCAACCACCACCTTATCCACACCTTGGTGAGGTTCTCCAAAGTACTGAGGTGCCTTGGGCACCTAACAACCGGGAGTCCACAGAACCAAGCCCATCCCAAAATGTGTGGAGTAGCGCTACCCACAGGTGTGTGTGGCAGTTGGTGCACTTGTAGAGGGTGATACCTGCCCGGGCGCTCCAGCATCCGGGTACCGCCAGCTGATGAAAGGATCCGTCTGATCCAACGCAGACGTCCGCCTCTGCGTGGGGTGAACTCCTGTTGGAGTGTCTCACCTTTAAGAGTCAGTATAGATGGTGGTCTGGTCCCAGACGACAGGCCAGAAGTCACTGCGTGGCATCTTCACGGTGTCCCTGACACTATACAGTAATGGCATCTTCACGGTGTCCCTGACACTATACAGTAATGGGGGAAGCGTCCCTATCTAGGGGCCTTCCCTGAAGCAACCACAATCTTTGGTGAGTCGGGGCCTAGCTGGGACCTGGGGGGACTCTGGGCCTAGTCTCAGGGCAACTGTCATCTGAGACACTACTTCACCCTTCTCTGTCCTGCTCCCGACTGGTGTGCTCCCCCTGAAGAGCGCCAATTGTATCTATCTTCACGCCGGGGATACTAAAGCCCTATTGGCTGTGTCCCATCACTTGAGGTGCAGCCCCTGAGGCTACAGGGAATTGTAGTTCCCCCTTGCGAAGCCTGTGTAATGGCCGCCGCAATTATTAGGCCATTGAGCATGTGCGAGCCTCACACTGCGCATGTGCGACTTCCAAAATGGTGGCCCCTGCTAGCCGGGTGTGCCGCGGAGCTCTGGTGACCCGGTCGCCACTCCGGCTCCCCATCGCAGCACTCCCGCATCCATGCTGGACCCGCCCATCACTCCGGCGGAGCCCGGCACCCACAGCAGCCAGCTTTAGCCTCCCCCTGCTCCGCTCCCACATCGGCGGTAAGGGAGGGAAAGGGGGACCTGGATACATATGTAGCAGAGATACCCCTTTTAATCTTGAAGTGCACAAGTTTTCTTTTCCGTAAAGGTGCTATTTTGGGGAATTTATGTACACTACTCACAGTTTATGCACCTAATGAGGACCAAGAGGTTTGTATTGAAAAAAACTCATAAATCAATTAAATTCAATTAGGGAGGGGCAATGGCGTATAGCAAGGCACACCCAGGCTGTAGCTACGCCCCTGGGGAGGGGGCAGTTATACTTGGTAGGGATTTCAACTTGGTGATACACCCACTAATAGATACTGTACATCAGATCCTGGGGAGGAGAACTGATTTTAGAAAGTTGATTTTTTGGACACAGTCAGACATTTGGAGACAGTTTCGCTCATCAGAAAGAAGGTACACTTTTTCTCTCCCCCACACATCATGTACTCCAGATTAGTTTATATTTTTGTAGACTAAAACGTTATTCTTTTATTATCAAAAGCAAATATAGGCCCTATGACATGGTCGAATCATTCGCCAGAAGAGTGGAAATGAAATGAACATTTTTTGGGTAATCTGAGTATAGACAGTCAAACGTTGACAGCTCCGGCAGTATATTTTGTGTTTAATAATTCTCCAGGAAAGGACAGATTAACATTACAGTTGGCTCATAAAGCAGTAATACAGGGAAAGTTAATTAGTCTAGCCTCCTCCATAACGAGAAAAGGGAACACGAAATTGGAGAGCTGACTAAACAGGTGGTGGAATTAGAAAACATACATTAAAATGTGTTAACTTAAACTGCTAAAAAATGAAACAAAAAGGAAATTGAAATGCTCTTTTGTTACATAAACAGAAAAGAATCGAGCGCAAATATCATTACAGGTGATAAATGTGAATACACTTGTGTGATGAAACTGATAATAAATGTATACAATCCCTGAAGGTACAGTAATGCTGCTCCCGAAATTGACTCAACCCAAGTCCATAAACGAATGGCAAAAACAGAGATTCAGGAGCACAAATAGATCCAGGTATATGTGAAAAAGAAAGAACAAATATAGCACAGGTTGATGGACGCATGTCTTTTTTCAACCTCATCTACTATGTAACTATGTAAATATAGTGCAATACAATTGTGATGAATGAAATGGGTGAAATAATAGATGAATAACTCACTCGCATGGTCAATGAGTGGTATAGGCAGTGCGGTTGTTCAGAGTAACCAACTTGTGTGTGCTTCCAAGCACTCTCGTTGTGGAGTCCATCAAAACCAGATGAAGAAAGTTAGGGGACAAATGGGGGGGTGGGGTGGAGGCGGGGGAATCCGACATAGAAAAATAAAGAAGACACTGATAGTGCAGATTGCTTTATAGATTAAAAACGATAAAAAAGTATTACTCACACAAGCAAACTGTGTTAACAGGCGTTGAGACCACCCCGGGTCAGAACCTGGAAGAGGTCCAACACCCCCTCTCTCACCAGTGTTCTAGCTGCGATGGCTGTTCACAGGGGAAGTTGGTGATAACAGGGACAAAGGCACCAAATTTCGGCTGAAAATGCCTCCAGAACGTCCACCAGCAAATGGGTAGTCCTCAAAATGTCTATGTAGCTTCACCCTATGCATTTCGCTCCGTCTAGCTTCCTCAGGGGAAATTAACCCCAGAGTCAGAGTAGGGATAAGCACAGATACACACAGCCATCGCCACAGGCTCACTCGCAATATATGCCTTGAGCATATTTATTTAGTAGATCCGCTGCCTAGTCTGATCTTTGTTCAGACTTACCACGTAATTTGTCTCATTCACCCACCTAATGACCGTGTACAGGCCGGACCAGGAAACATCTTGTTCTGCTGAGTGGGCTTAAGAACAAGCACTTGCTGCACCTGTACCAATCCCATGAGATCTTTCAACCGCACCCTGCACAGAGCATAGAACTGTGACCTCGACTACGCTGCCGCACCTGCCCTGAATCCGGAACCAGACTCAACTATTCATACTCGTCTTGGATACAGATCGCAAGTACGGGTCAGTCTATACTCCCCACATCAGCCCTGCGCGTCTGTCTCGTGGACAGCGAGTAGCAACGTACACAAACGTAAAACATTGCATAGGCCATGCAATGGACCCTGCATAGGTAGAGAAGGCCGGGTCCTTTCAGGGTCAACTCCTGGGGGCTCACTTTGCAACCGCGTGGCTACATTGGATCAAAGACTGGACTCCAACTCATCCACCTTGCAGACCCCTGTGCTCATTTGACCTCTGCATCCCCTGCTGGTTCATCTTTGACACCCACACCTCTGGCATTGGAGGCTGCACCAATCCCGGTAGTTCTCAAGGAACCGACTAACCCCAACACTGAACGTTATGCTAGCTCCTCCTTTGGCTGCAGGGGGTTCCTTAACCAGTGCTAGAACCACTTTAATTTGCAGACTTCCTCCTTCATTTCCCATCGCTCTCGTGTGGCATTTATCATGTTCTTCCTGGCCAGTAAAGCCCTGGCATGTATATGAGGAGATTTCCCCTCCTAGAAGACTCAACAGCCTTCATTCAGGCTTTCCGGGGGTTGTTCGTCACTCCTGGCACCAGCGCGTGCGCACGCACAGCTCTTATAGTGTGCCACGGAGCTTAAGTCCGCCCCCTCGGACGCGCCGCTCGCACACACGTGACGACGTGCACCGCTCCCCAGCTGCGTGGCAAGTACTTTTAGCCCACTGCAGCCAATTCTTGCCTCCGTGGAGGCCGCGCCTCCGCTCCGCCTCCCTTGCTACTGGTTCCTGTTTCCCATAAGTACCCTGCTCTCACTCCCAGTCATTGCTGAGCATAACTTGTTGTAGCCTTGAGCTCCTGCGTCCGTTGTGGCTTTCTCCCTGTCCTGTGTTCTCTTTCAGTTAACTCTTTGTGTACCGAACCGGCTTGACTTTGAAACCCCTCTGGATACTAACCCCGGCTTACCCTCGACTCTGCGAATATCTCCAACCCAGACCACGGCCATACGGACCACCATGATTCTAACCTCTCCAACCCCAGACCACGGCTATACGGACTTCCACAATTCTGACCTCTCCAACCCCAGACCACGGCTAACGGATTTGACTATTCTGAACTCTCCATTCCAAGACCTTGGCAAGTATCAATTAACCCACTCTCTCCAACCCAGACCCGGCTACGGTTGACAATCCGCCTGCCAAGCACGCTTCCGCTCCTGTGGGTGCGTGGTTTGCTACTTCCCCACCTCAGTACTGTCAGTACTTCCCCACCTCCTGCCTTGCTCGTGGGCAGCGCAAGCATTACACTGAGTGAGCGCCCACTGCTGAAGCCACCCTTTTACGGATAGAGCAAGGGAATCACCCAGTGGACGATTCAGGTCTCTTCCTGCGGACTCTAAGTGGAATGAGAGATCCCTGATTCTAGGATTGTGGCTACAGTAACTCCTACTGTCATAGACCACATTGGCCCAATCAGCTAATCATTGCCCTCTCTGTACCTCCTTGTTGGCTCTTCACCCCCTCCCTTTTTCATCTACAAGTCCTTCAGTGGGATCATCACTCTAGATATGTGGGTCTCCCACCAAGTTTCTCGAGTGGAATTTCTGGTTGCCGGAGATCACGGAACGAAGTCAGGGACTTTGTCTCAGCCTGCGTTGTCTGTGCATGAATCAAGGTGCCACAAACTCTGCCTTGTCGGCTATTTCATCCTCTTCCCATTCCATCCCATTCATGGACACACCTGTCCATAGATTTCATTGTGGAGCTACCCCTTCTCGGGGCATGACGGTAATCCTCATCATGGTGGACTTCTTCTCAGGCAAATTTAATTTCTCTTAAAAAGCTTCCTTCTGCTCCTGAGATGGCGGACATTTGCACCAGGGAGGTGTTTTGCCTTCATGGTCTACTGCCGCAGATTGTCTACGACAGGGGTTCACAGTTCATCTCCAGATTCTGGAAGACTTTCTGCCGATGATTGATGGATTAACCTCCATTTTTCCTCATCCTACCACCCACAATCTAAACGGCCAAATGGAGAGGACATACCAAACCTAAGGCGGCAAAATTTTGTGGCAGCAAAAATGTCCGCCCCCATTTGCATTTGCCGCGTTGTGCTGCCATGACAACGGAAAGTAATGTGACGTTATGGCACCATGCAGCGTCACGTTGCCATGTCAACGGGTGATCTCATGGCACCGTGACGTCCCATTGTCATGGCAACGCGACGCCATTTGATGTTGCAGAGCCATTTTGACAGGAGCATGCAGGGGGAGATGCTACCGAGGATGATGCCGCCGCCGGAGAAGGTAAGACAGTTAAATATATAAATAAATATTTTTTTTAAATAAATAAATCTCCGGTTATCATTCACCAGAAGGTGGCAACCCTGCTGTGGACACAGAGATGTACATTAGCCTTGCACCATTAGCAAGACATACATACACATATATTTTCTGGGCTAGTTATAATTTTATTGATTGGAGGAACTACTCTCTAGAACCACAGACTGTTTTGGTTTCAACTCATAATTAAAACCTTTCACACTAAAGGTTTTAATTATCTACTAGTGTGACCATTATACATATAGAATGATACAATGACATTATACATGCAAAGAATTCTTCGTATTGTGTGTATTGTGGGGAGCGCAGAAATCACAGCAAAGATGTAAAAGAAAAAGCAAACATAGTGAAGTACAGCCAAACTAAAAAATGGGCTTTTCTGTAGTCTAATGATGCCAAAACTCACATGGCCCCAAAGAATATCAGGCAGGGATCTTTCCAAAACGTAGCTCCCTCTTATCTGCCTCTTCCAACTCTTACTGTAGGTGATCAGGTATTTATAGGACGGAACTCCAACCCTCCCAAGGAAATAAGATAACACACAATAGTGTAGATTGTTTTGACTTTATAAAGAATATATATCCAAAACTAAAAAGTGAACACTCGCATTTTAAAAGATCTTTACAACTTTTTAAATACAAATTGTGGGAGAGTATGTTCAGACCGCAACCAGCGCAGCCCCTCTGAGACCGATCTCACTGCTGTTGTCTCCAGACATGGAAACCATTCTTACTGCATGTTCTTGTAGAGCTATGACTGATGCAACATTGTAGAAATGGCGATTGTCACTGATTTTTGAAGTGAAACTTCTTTAGCGACACCTACCACATGAACATTTCCCTGGCAGTAAATTGCCTTGATGGTGACAGAAGTACAGTGCAGGAAGTGACCTCAGTGTTGCCAGCTCCCACCAGTCACCGGAGAGGAGGAAGACACACACATACACCCCTCCCCCACCCCAACCGTACCAAACTTCTGTGCCCCGGCTCCCCCGACACCTCCTCCTCTTCGGACGGGGGCTGCGAGATCCGGGCGCTGGGCGCATCTCCGCAGGGGGGAGGAGGGGGGCTTCTCTGGGCCAGGGGACTTGGAAAGCTCGTCTCCGGTAACGGGGGGGGGGGGGGATGAGGAGGGGCAAGAGAGAGCACGCAGTGTCCCCGCATCCCCGCCA
The DNA here is from genome assembly GCA_036426205.1 of Ascaphus truei. Taxonomy (NCBI): domain Eukaryota; kingdom Metazoa; phylum Chordata; class Amphibia; order Anura; family Ascaphidae; genus Ascaphus; species Ascaphus truei. The sequence goes on along the minus strand of CM071569.1, from coordinate 199,219,354 downwards.
GAGGGAGGGGGCGGGGAAGAGCGCTGAGTGCGCTGCAGAGGGATGGGGGAAGAGCGCTGAGTGCGCCGCAGAGGGAGGGGGAGAACACTGAGCGCTGAGCGCGCCTGTCCCAGCAACACCGCCTGAGGGAGGGGGAGAGCACTGAGCGTGCCGTGTCCCCGTAGCTCGGAGGGAGGAGAGCGCTGAGCGCGCCGTGTCCAAGTAGCTCGGAGGGATGAGGGGGAGGAGGGGGGGAGAGCGCTGAGCGTGGTGTCCACGGAGGGAGAGGGGGGGGGGGGGGGCTGGGAGAGCCTGCAGGACATTCTGAGCGCACCCTCCACCTCAGTGCCACACTTGGAAGACACAATCAGTGACACACACTGACATGCACAAACACACACACACTGGGACACAATCAGTGACACGCACTGCCACTGACACGCACACACACACTGAGGCACACACAGTGATACACACAGTGACACACACACAGTGACACACACAGTGATACACAGTGACACACAGTGATGCACACACACAGTCACGCACACACTGACTGATGCACACACACACACTGACTGACGCACACACAGTGACGCACACACAAGGAATTCACAGTTACTATAAATATAGAAGTACAAATAGCTAAAACACGCGTTCAAAGTCAAACTTCTTTGCGTTGGCACTGAAAGTGTGTTTTGATTTTTAACACCACCCCCCCCCCACACATCCATACAAACACACACACACACATCCATACAAACACAAACACGCATACATACATACACACATACACACCAATACATACATTGGAGCGCAGGCAGCGGCGCGAAAAGACAAATTTCTTCATCTTCGCCGCTGTCTGTCGGCTCCCCTCTCCCTACCGTGCGCGCGCGCGGCACATCTATAGAAAGGCTGACTAACGTCAGCCAACTAAAAATCCACGCGCGCGCACGCCGTAGCACGCGCCCGGCACTATAGAACGTGCCTTAGTGGAAAGCAGTGGTGGGAAACCAGAAAAAATTAGCATACAGACCGGTTAAGTGTCCTTAATATTCAATGAGTGTCACTGATTTGAGTCCATGAACCTTATTCTACAAAGTGCAATAGTGTTCGGCGCTCACACACTTCTAAGGGCCTATATTATTGACTTTCAGCATCAGATGTCTAATTGACTCCCACAGATACAGATTGAACACTTGTTATAGAAAGACACAATTGAAGATTGTATTTTTTCATTAAAATTACTCCAAATATTTCTGATGTGGTTCTTAGGAGGTTGAAATCTCTGTTTCTTCTAGGCAGTATGTGGTTTTCTGTTCCATTCTCCCTTAGAGAAAGAAGCTGTGTTATGTTTGAAATGTAGAGAGATAATTATCAGGCACCACGGGGAAATCACCAGGGAGAATGTGAGTGAGTACCTTAGTTCTGGATGAGACCCGGCGCCAGAACCAGGGATCCGGGAAAGCAGAGGAGTAGGCAGACTAGGGAACCCGGTAGGCAGAATGCAGGTAGGACCATCGGGCAAGCAAGGGGCGAGGCAGACAGATGGCCAGTAGAGTAGATAGCGAGTCGGAATCAGGAGCCCTAGCCAGCGATTCGGAGTCAGAACCAGGTATCAGGAGCAGTAGAGTAATCAGCGAGTTGGAGTCGGAACCAGGTTTTGGTAGCAGCTGAGAGCACAAGCCGGAAGTGGTTGAGGAAAAGAACTGCACAAAGAAGCAACAGAGCCTTCATGCAGTATAGTCAGAAAGTTGTGAAGCAATGGATATTTGAGAACAGGGGCCTTTTATAGGCCGTGGAGAAGCCAGGTGATGACATCACAGAACTGTCCACCGCAGGGCCCGCACGTGAGTCCATATATTACCCCCCTCTAAGGGAGAAGACGACTGGTTTTCGTGGGTACCGGATATGGAACTCTTAGATCAACCAGGGGGCATGGACCCGAACTGCTGGTTCCCATGATCGCTCCATGGGACCTTATCCCTTCCAATCTATCAGGTCAAAGAGCCTCCTGCCGACCCATTTAGAATTGCAAATAGCCTTCACCTCAAACTCCTGGTGTTCATGGACTACAAACAGAGGCGGGGGGTTCTCACAATTCTGCCAGGATAAGGATTCACCCGAGCAGGTTTCAGTAGTGTTTTATTAAAGACTGAGTGAATCCTCCAGGATGCGGGTAACTGAAGCCGATATACCAACGGGTTAATCTTCCTGATGATGCAAAGGTCCTAAGTATTTGGGAGCAAACTTCTTTGGGATATTTTTCAGAGGTAAATCTCGAGTGGATAACCATAACCTATCACCCAGTTGGGACTTAGGAGTGGGCTTATGGTGATGCTCCGTGAATGCCTTATACTTGGTCTGTGCTTGATGCAATCGCCCTAATAATCCTTGGTGAATCTTTTGAAAAGTAGACACCCAGGAGAAAAAAGGCCAGGACTGGAGACCACTCATGTTCTGAAGGGAGCATTTTAGGGTGAAATGCATACGTAGCAAAAAACGGAGTATGGTCAGTTGCAAATTCGGCGGTATGTATTAACATAGTCCAATCTGACTAGTGTGCATTGGTAAAGCATTGCAGATATTGCTCCAAGGTCTGGTTTAGAGGCTCAGTCTGTCCATTATACGGCGGGTGGTAGCCAGAAGACACATTTCGGACAAAAAATGGGATATAATTTTGATAACCTCTATTCGTAATTATCTGACTGGTAATACCATGGAACCGGTTAACTTCTTTCCGGAAAATTGTGGCCAATCCTTGAGATAATCGAGGAAGTGGTAGAAAATGAGTACATTTCGAGAAGGAATCGATGATTGTTAAAATTACAGTAGACCTCTCTGAGGGGGGTAATTCAACAATGAAGTCCATTGAGATATTGGTCCATGGTTGAGCAGGACTGTCGATCGGTTGTAATAATCAGGGCGGACGCTGTCACAGTTGCTTCATTCACGCACAGGTTTCACATAAAATGAGCCACGTCTTGTGGGAGTTGCGGCACAAAAAACGTTTTCAGAGCAATTCCACTGTCTTTGTGACGCGTTATTGTCACGATAATTTACAGGGTTATAATATACACCAAATTACTGGGTTGAATTGAATACGACTGTGATATGATAAAGAGATTTTATTCCTTTAAATAAGGTGGACACACAATGTTGGACAAATAACAAACGGAATATTTACACTTACTTGGGATGGGGACCATGAAGTAGCCAGGATTCAGGCCAGCAATTCATTCAGCAATACAGGTGTAGCCCCCTGTAAACAGCACAGGCTATACCTATCTTCCTTCTGCTGTGGTAAGCCCTGTTAAGATCAGGCACCAGTAATCATCCTGGGTTTTCCCCCCTGCATAGCCCTATCCTGAATGATAGACGCAGGCCTGGACTCTGCTGCAGGCGTGAGCAAGAGGGGGGGTCCTGTTGACATCACAAGGGGCGGGGCTAGCTCTATATTTAGCAGCCAACTCCGGAGAGTAGTTGTTGTTCGTTAGAGTTTAGTCCGAGAGAGTTGAGCGTGATACCAAGCATCTGGAGCTGCCGGTTGGTTATGCCGGGCAAATGCAGAGCCGCTACTAGGCTATGAGTCCCGAAATCCTGCGGATAGGCCCGAGGATTTGGAGGAGACTACGGTTCCCCCTGCGCAGAGTGCAAGAGAGGGAAGAGCAGTAAGAGTCAGCGTCTGGTATTAGAGCTGATAGAATTATAGACTTGGTGGACCAATGCCCTCACCCCACTGCCAGGGGTGATGGGGAGAATCAAAGACCCACCGCGAGGCTACCCTCGGGGGTGGGCCACGGGGTATTGAAGCCCTAACTCAGACCATCCTGCCGGAGGAGTACTTGGAGGGGAGGAGAGGATTATAGATGGGCGACGGCAAGTGAAGTATAACCCGTCCTGGCTATTGTGTTGCTCTGTTGGAAGCCCCTATCGTTGGGATATTGTTGCCCTGTCAAATAAAGAGACTATTCTTCATCCGTAAAGACTGTGTGTATCTTGGAAAGTACTACCCTGGGACCCAAGGGGTTCTTCTATACCGGTCCTGTACCATATTCCTAGGAGTATAGAAGATGGAGGCGCTGCATCACTAAGAGACCATGGAGGCTACCACCCCAGAAGCCCAGTCCTGGCTCCCCCACAACATCGCGGGCAGCTCAGGCCCTCCTGTTCCTCCCAGGTACGCACCACACCGCATGTAATCTGTCCCCATGCACCCTAGACATCACCGTAGAGTCTGGGGGAGGGGGAGAAGCAGGGTTACACAGGATACAAACGAAAACAACTGGGTAGAGGGCTTACAGTCACTTAAATAGATTTTAGCCTCTACTCCTTAACATTGGGACCCAGGTATTGGAGAACAATTATCTGGACCCAATTAACTTTTGCCAGCTCACGTGGGAGCAAGCTGGTACATGCCCCCAGGTAGGTGGGACATGCGCACAATGTCAGTCAGAGTCCCATTTAGTGCACCCCACTCTTAAGCCTGGTGCCTATGAGTCAACCATCTGTATTTCTTCACAGAGGAAACGCTAACTGGAGATGTGATTTGTGGCCCTTGAACATAAACAACCAGATCCTGCTATCTCTCCCCACTGCATACTTTAGGCTAAGGCCCCGGTCACGGCGCTCTAATGCGCGCCCGCGCTTTTGGCTGCGCGTTCCGGCGATTCCCCGGTCTCTGCTCCTGCAGTGAGCTGCAGACCGGGGAGGGGGGGGGGGCGTGGCGGAGGAGTGACGGGGGCGCGGCCATGACGTCACCCGGCAGGTTCGCCCTCATTGGCTGAACCGCCGGGGGGCGTGCCTAGCCGCTCGACGCGAGTTCCTGCTCTCAATTCTATTGAGAGCAGGAGTAGCTCTCGCGCGAGCGCTGCGGCCCCCCTCGCAGCGGGCCCGGCGCCATTGCGGGGAGGGCTCTCGTGCGCGCAGCGTCCGTCACAGCGGACTCTGTAGCAGGCAGCGGGGGCAAGGGCTTATCTGGGAGGTGAAGCTTTGATCTGGACAAAGCACGTAGACACACCGGCGCCTGATGGCTCATTACAATTCCAAATGGCCAGCAACTTTCGTGGGCTAATTGGGTAGCCCTGACTATACAGAAATATATCACAATTTATATATATCAAAAATACTCTGTGCGGTTAATCTGAGAGGGCTGAAACCTGCCATGCAATCCTGACTCAGGGGTCTCTGCCTTGTGGCCAAATTTCAGCCCTCCAGGTATTGTGATATCAGAGATAATGTTTTTAGGTCTGAAACCTCATTTCAAAAACAGCAGTAATTGCAACAGCCCTGTAAACTCTGCATAGGAATACATGGCATTCTGTATGCCACTGCAAATGGTGGCCAAAAAGGCGGGAAGGGGAACAAAGGGCATTCAAACACCCCTTCCCTCCTGGCCTGATCCCAGTGTAGATGTTTGGTGCAATCACGTCACAGGGCGGGAACACATAAAACAAGGGGAATACATTTTGTGCTGAAGCAGGGGACTGCAGAAATTCATGTATACGATTCCATTAACCCCTCACATCCTGCACGATTGTAGGGGCTGCCAACTGGGGGTTGACCCCTTTATTACACGCCTGGCAAGCCTATCATGACAGTTATGAACTGCTGCCGGGAGATTATGGTACCACTGGAGAACTCGCAGACATAATGTCTTAGTTGGAGTATAAAGTCTATTCTTATACCATAAACATTTTCTCAGAATACTGAAGTTATGTGGCCATATCTTCAGAGAAAAGCTGTCCCTTACTGTAGCCTGTCTCACTGGGTGCAGAAATTAGTCACATATTTGAGTTGCTGCTCGTACATGGGCAGAAGGTAGTTTTACCATTGCTCTTTCCTGGTTTGTAAGTTACATTGAATCGAAAACAGGATAAATATAATTTGACGCTGGGTTACCAGGACGACGCGTTGCTGGAAGGGAAGTGTATTATAGAGGCCTCGCGCGGTCCTACGACATTTCGTTTAAATGCCTGGGGGAGAGCACAGGACCTCTATAACTGCCGTGCCCACCCCGACCCCCCAAAAATCTAGCGCCCCACTGGGGGGCACACCCCCCAGTTTGTTGTATACGACCCAATACCTCCTTGACATGGCCTTCATGTTGCTGAAGGTCACTTGAGAAGATGAGTATGTTATCTAAATATACCACAAGAAACTGGTCTAAAATGTCCCGAAATACATCATTCACAAAATGTTGGAAAGTGGCAGTAGCATTGCATAGACCAAAGGGCATGATCCAATATTCGAAGTGGCTACATCAAGTTCGGAAAGCAATATTCTATTGGTCACCGGCCCGTATACGTACCAAATTATAGTCCCCACTGAAATCCAATTTTTGCTCTAGCTCGCCCTCTGGCTGGATCCTCCATTTTTGCTCCTGCCAGCATCCTTTAAAAGGACAGCCCAGTAAGCAGGAAGTTGCCGAGCAAAGGTTCAGTTCATGCAACGCACTTATCTTTTGTCTTCCTCGTTACCAGACCCGGCTACGTACCTTGACCACCCGTCTTCTGCCTGCCTCGATCTCTGCATTCTCACCAACTTCGCAACTCTGCTGCCAGCCCTGACCTTCGGCTTACAACTCACTACTCTATCAGTACTCTGTCCCTCGCTCAGGTCGGTTATTTCATATTCCTAACTCAACCCTGTGGGTCCGTTTCCTGCTTGAGACGAGCATCATTACAGTGCCTTAAAGCAGGTGGTCCTTCATGTCAGTCACTGGCAGGTTCCTGGGTCCCTTGTGACCAGGAATATAGGTACCTGGGTATCTTCATCTCAGCACAGCCTTTGTGCACAAGACAGTATCTGTGTTTAGGCTTCTCTGCTCTCCTGTGTCTTGCAATCAGCACGCAATAATGCTGTATGCTCAAGAATCCCTGTGGGTCTGTTTGAGCAGGAGTTTTAAACCTGTCTGGTTACCAGGTGGAGACTGGCCAATTGAGTGGCTCCAATTAACCAGCTCCCTGCTAGACTAGGGGATAAGTCCCTGTTATATAACTCCCCTGCTTATAGGAAGCTGGGGCTTACCATGGCAAAAGCCCATCCTTCCACTCTCACTTGGGATATCCCTGTAGCTCGAATGTGAGTGGATGGAGGATGAAAACCCTGAGTCCCCTGGGATTGGAGCCCTGTCTCCAGGTTAATAGTGTCTCCTTCAGAAGGTGCTTGATATCAGCACTCCTCAGTCGCTCGAGGACGACTTTTTCCAAGCACAGTCTTTCTTCTGACTGCTTGGTCACATATTTTTCCGTGCGTCAGGCAATCCTTTCTTCCCTGAATTTAGAGTGACCACCTGCATCGGGTTCTATAGCCATATTCACGGGTGGTTCAAGCTGGGCAGAGTTTTTATCCATATCACTTGACTCTCGTGGCATCTCAGTTTGGTAGTTACCTAGTGTTGTACCTGTAGAGGTGTGAACACTGAAACAGTTCTGCCTCAATCTAGCCAAAGATTGCATTTTATAGTGGCTATTTCCATTGTGTGGACTCTGGCTTGGGCCATGGGGCCACAGTAGCATGACTGTATTGGTATTGTGCTTCTCAGTGGTAATTCGGTTCTTCTTTCCGGAATTGTGTGGAAAGCCGATCGCAGTACTGAGATGGCATTGCAGGTGTGCTTATAGCAACGCACAGATTGCTTGGTTGTTATGTAGGACCTGTATCTGGATTGAATCACCCCAGCAGCTTCCTTCATTTTTTTGTAGCATCTTTGCTGCAGACACTTCCTAACATTTGACTGGAGAAGAATGACAGATTGCTTCAAATGTTCATAGTTCTCTCTTTGTCGTCTCATTGTCCATATGGATTGGAGAAGGCAGGCTGCTTTATTCTGGCGATTTAGCTGACGAGTTTTCATTCTTCTGTAGGCAGCCTCTATGGTGAGCTCTTCCGAGCGTTTGCACAGATACCTTTCTCTTTCCAACCTTGCTTGGACAAGAGCTTTGTAGTATTTCTGAATTACTCTGCTGCTTCTCTCCTTTTTCAACAAGTTTAGCTCTTGCTTCAGTTTCTGGACATGCTCGTGCTCCCTCTCATACTGAGTCACCTGGCCCTAAGCTTGGCCTCCAGCAATGCTCTAGTAGTGCTCAGGGTAGCCTTCAGTTCCTCATGCTGCTCTGCAAGGACATATTTTGTTCTTAGTTGTTCCTGCCGCACTTGTACTTCTTTAGCAGCCTGCAGATTTTCTTCCTGCAGAGATCGCTGCTTCTCTTCGGCATTCTAGAGGTGCGTACGCAGACCTTGCAGTTTGCTCTGCAGTAGGTGCTCTGCTTGTGTGCGTTGCTCCAATGCTTCTAACTTTTCATCTTCTAGTTTTGTAGTTTCTCTTTTTACAGTCTCTATCATATTCAGGGCCTCCTCCTTCCATTTACACACTTCTGAGTTGAGACTCCCGGTGTCCTGGCGTGAGACTTCCATCTCTAGGCTGAAGGTGTGAAGCTCCTTTTGAGAGACTTTAAGATCCATACTAAGATGGAGGACAGCTTTTTGAGAGATGTCCAGCTCCTCAGCGAGACTGAAGTTCCTTTTTAGAGACTTCCAGTTCTGTGCGGCAACTGCTGATCTCTTGGTGTGAGTCATCCAGCTCTATGCGGAGAGTATGAACCTAATTCTGCAATATGTCCAACTCTGTCCAGGTGCTGTTGACCTCCTGGTATGAGACTGTAATCTCTTTCAGTGCCTCCTCATACTTCTGTTTCAGAAAAGCAATCATTCGGTCAGACTTGCTTTGCTTTTCATCCATGGCGGTAATAGTAATGTTCGCAGTATTTAGATCCGTCCTTAGATCCTCCAATTCGGTCTTGGCCTCAGAGTAAATTGCGAGCACAGTCTTCTTTAGCTCAGCATTATTTTCTCTCTCCAGTTTCAATTCTTCACGGAGCAGATCACAGTTATGCCTGGTACCTTGCAGTGCATCTTCAGGGCTGGTCAAGGGATCGTCACTCGCTGGTTTTGGCTCCTCTTCCCTGGTATGTTTCCTCAGTGAAGGTTCCTCGCTGTTAGCACCGGACAGACACTTCTTTGGGTTACACGACTTCTGCCTTGGGCCCTCTGGATATTCTGTCATCCGCGTGACGAATCCTCCATTTTCTCTAGGCTGCAGGGCATCTCGGCTCCTCTTTTCCTCCGTGGGATCTGCGGACGTGTCTGTTTCTTCCATTGTAAGTGAAGAACTGCTTTTCTTTTTCCGCCTTTTTGTTTTGGATGACTCTGTCCCATAAGGGAAACTGGGGTCTCCTGCTTTATTTGAAACTTCAGCGGTTTCACTGTATTCGGTTTATCTTGCAGTTGCTTTAGCTGGCGTAAATATTCAGTGATCTACTGCTCCCGCTCTTGCCGAGCACACTCGTCATTATAGAGACAGGACTTTGGGTGTGTACCGAGTTCAGGCACCTCCACCATCCATGGGGTGTTTTGTGGGTGTGACTTGGTTCGGGTTCCACATAAGAGATATCTTCATCCTTATTCGTATCCTCATAGGACTGGAAGGGCCACTCTTCCGAGGGGTAGAGTTCATTACAGAAATGCCACATCTTGTCCTCCATTTTGGTGGTATCAGGTTTATTTTTCTTCCTGACCTCGGAAGACGCTATTCCAACTGTTTTCACTGTATTCGCTAGAACCCCAGCTGGTTGTTCTACAGATGAGCAGACTTTGCTTGCAGAATTTGTAGCTCTCACAGGAGTCTCTGTAGACTTTTTCTTCTTTACTTTGATAGGTTCTGAAACATCAGCAGTACTGTGCACACATTCTATCTCATAGGCGATACTGGATGTGCACTTGCTAAGAAAAACCTCTGTACCTTCCTTGTGACCACAGCGCATTGTTTGCTGCTGCAATTCCTTGGCTCATTGAAAAATATATTCCTCTGGCTGCTGCCCTTTTTCTGGGGCCACATTGGGTTCATCCTCATCATCCAAATAAGGCCTTAAGGGACACTGCTCCATGTGGCTGGGCTCTTTACACCAGGAACACATTTTCTTCCCCATTCTTGCAGAGTGCGTATTTGACTTCAGCTTGGTGGCCATTTTAAAAACCACGTGTTTTTTTAAAGTTAATAAATAGTTAGAGCATTTTCCCAAATCTCAAGAAGAGAATATTCTGCAGTCTGGCTGGATGCTGTGAGGCCAAAACCTTTCTTCTTGAATTCGGCCTTAAAGTCTGTATAGACCCCCAAGAGCGGGCTGTTCAGGGCGAGCAGTAGTGCAGCCCTCGGCAGGTCCTCACTTGTCAGGTTCAGGATCAGGCAGGGGTAACATCAGAAATGGATTAGCGGGACGTGCTGCCATCGCCCCTTGAGCCACTTGTTGCAGAGTGCAGATGGTATCCTTGAGAATGGCATTTTCCTCCTGTCAAGTGACAACTTCACTTTGTAGAAACTCCAGTATATTTCGGATTTTGTGCATGTAAACCATTTCCTCTCCAGGTGGATAAAATATTTCTTCTATGGCTACACAATCTCATCAGCCACCACAGGGAAATCCACAGGGAGAGTCTGAGTGAGTACCTAAGTTCTGGGTGAGAGTCAGAACCGGAACCAAGGATCCAGCAAGGCCGAGGAGTAGACTGGCTTGGGAACCCAGGACACAACAGGCAGGTAGAATCATCGGGCAAGCAAAGGTCGAGCTTGGCAGATGACAAATACAGAAGTTAGTGAGCCGGAGTCGGAACCAGGGATCAAGACCAGTAGTCAACAAGCCGGAGTCAGAACCAGGGGTCAGGAGCAGTAATCAGCGAGTTGGAGTTGGAACCAGATTTTGGTAACAGCTGAGAGCAGACCTAGTAAGTGATTGAGGAACAGAACTGCAGCAAAGAAGCAACGCAGCCTTCATGCAGTATAGTCAGAAAGTTGTGAAGCAATGGATGTTTGAGAACAGGGGTCTTTTATAGGCCGTGGAGAAGCCAGGTGATGACACAGAACTGTCCACCGCAGGGCCCGCACATGACTCCTTATTATAATAACCTTTGTAACCCCCTATGGGATTACCATGGACCAACATAGAGAGTGATACTTTCTCCATTACACAGGATAGGGGGATGAGTCAGCACATGTTAAGCCACACCCATTGTTGCCTGGAGACAAGGACGCCACAGGGGATATATATAGGGAGGAGAAGGTTATAGAGGGGAGTTTCCTGGAGAGTAAGTGTGGAGGAGCCTCAGTGTTAAGAAGTCGTTAAAAAGTGTGTTCCTGCATTTATAGGACAGACCCGTCCCATTTATTATTTTCAAGATAGGGAGAGTCCCGAGATATGGCTAAAGTGAATCCAGCAGTTCAGAGAAGATAGGCATGCCACAGATGTCTACATGAGCAAGGTCCCTGGGTGCCATAGGATCAGCTCTACAGGCAGATCCCCACATGCCTCAAATCCTAGGCGTGAGGCATGTAGAGTGGGTGGGGAGAATGTGGAGCAGGGTGAGACTTGTGGAGTGGGCGGAATGAAGAGCAAGTGGTGAACTGCCAGGGTGGCCGTGGAAAGGGAGGAGAGGTGTGGCAGCTCTGTAGCGAGTGGGGAAGTTTGTGGAGGGAGCAGAGGGAGTCTTCCAGAGGCCAGTGAATTAGGGGGAGTAATAGCGCTGGACCAGCTCTATTCACACTTTACAGAATGAGGGCCAATAACACAAGAAGCAGTTGCAATTGGCCTGTTAAACAATATATATATATATCCTCTATACTATATAGATATACTAGTATATATATCATACCATGATACTGCCAGGTCACCTGTTGCCCCCTGCGACCTCCCAGGGAGCCTCCGTGGCCAGGACTGATGTCGGGTACTGCCAGAGGCCAGCGGCAGACCCGACGGCCATTCCGGAGGGTGGGGGCCGAGGAGGGAGCAGCGCCTCTTCTCCGCGAGCGGGCCGGTAGCCGGGGACGCGATCGGGCCGTCGCTAAGGCCGCGGTCACGTCTCTAAGGTCCCGGCGGCTGGCGAAGAGGGCGCCGCCATTGCCTAGCCACTCGCGCATGCGCCGTGATCGCGCAGGTGCGGGAGGAACCCCAGGGAGAGTCGCGCGAGTGCCAGAGCAGAGTAGGGAAAGGTTGAGGCGGCCCCCAAAGACACGCGCATGCGCAGGGCGGGTGCGCACGCGGCCCCAATGCCAGGATAGGCTCTATAGGACTACAACTCCCATGGAGCATAGCGAGGGAGGCATCAGGTGCCTCATAGGAGCCAATAGGGCTGAAGGACTGCCAGGAGAGCAAGTGGATACATTTGGCGGGCTTGGAGCACGTTAGTTCAGTCAGAGACCGGAGCAGCCCAGGGAAGGAGGTAGGGTACAGGAGTCGGGGACTCCCTGTACTAGGCCAGCACCCCCAGGGCCCGAGATAGCTCAGCTCCCCAGTAAGGTGAGTGTTGCCAGGGGCAGCCCTCAGGTTAGGGACCCTGCCACTTACATTAGTGGGAGTTGGGAAAGGAAAGTTACAGAGAGTTGGAGTCAGGGAGCTGTGAGGGAAGGAAGGGTGCGGGGAGCGAGTGCAGCTCCTGCCCCATATAGGTACCTACACCCCAGGTAGGCCCCAACTCCCCACTAGTTTAGTGGGTAAGTGCTTAGGGAGGCCCAAGATAGGGACGCTGCCCTTAGTATAGAGTGCTGCCTTGTCAGAGTCACGGCTGTTAGTGCTGTGAGGTCTGACAGGCAGGCACAGTGTTGCGCAGCACGTTGGCTGCAGCATCCAGTGAGCTACAGCTTGCTGCTGTAGGCACTGGGACTCGTTAAGTGTTATTGAGCATAGTCAGGCTGGGAAGAGCTAAGGGAGTGGGGCAGGTTATTAACCCCTGTTAGGCCCCTAGGAGTTTTCCCCAAAGCCACTTTAGGTTGCGGTACCACAGGGACAGGCCCTAGGTTAGGGTTCCTGTCACGTTAGTACCACTTAGATAGATAGGGAAGCAGCGGCTGCTGCTGTTCCTGTGGAAGCGGTTGGACCCACGTTGGGGTCCACAGAGACGATTCCAGAATAGGATCGCCCCTGGTGGTCCGCGCGTACGCCAGGAGTTCGGTTGGAGGATCAGACGGACTCATCACACGTCTGACCCTTTTTGAAGAGTTGCTGACCCGAGCACCGGAGTGCTCGGCAGGTATCACACATTCTTAAGTGCACCACCGGGCCCTTAACGTAATTAGTGACTGCGCAGTCACCCACGTTCCCTCTGCAAGAGTGCGGGACCTTGGGTGGGGGTTCTTTGGACACTGGGTGGGATCACCTAGTGTTGGGGAGCGTCCTGCGAGACGTCACAGTAAGTGTCTCCTCGTGAGAGGGACACAGGTCATTATGAATGTGATGAGTTGTTATGCATGTTAGTAAAGCCATTAGTTATTATACCCCACTGTGTATGTGATTATTAGTGATTGTCCTGCGAGGAACCACTCCCCCTCTGGCGGGAGCCATCGCAGGTGGAGGCACTGCATCGTGTAAGTGGTCACCCCTAGTATTGTGTTATGTCCCAGGTTCCCCGTGGCGGAAGCTCAGCCCTCCTGTGAGCCAACAGGTCATGCACCACACCTATGGTAACACCGTATGTTCCTTGCACCCACATCAGATCTGCGATTGGGGGGGGGGAATACCCGTTACATATATATATATGTAGCGGTCATGTAAAATGCCTACAGTCATCTCTCCTGCTGGCAGTAAGGCCTGGTAAGTGTGGGCATGCCAGCAGTAATCATGGAGGTTTCCCCTCACACCCTGGTGGGGTGCTCTGTGTATGGCTGGGACTGGTCACATGCTCTGACTCCATGGTTAGTGATGTCAGAGATGTGTCAGCCTCAGAAGCTTACATAAGGCACAGCACTGTGTTCTAAAGTTAGTTGAAGTGAAGGAGTTGGGGTTCTGATGCAGAGTTACTGCAGTGTTGCTGGAAAGCTCTTGTCAGAGCTGAGGAGGAGTTCTGGCAGCTATGTTATAGTAACTCCATAGGAGGCTGTGTCCAGGGACCTGGCACAGGACAGTGATTCCTGCGGGGATAGTGAATCCCTGATCTAGGTGACAAACCTAACTAAAGGGAGCACTGGCGAGATGAGAGGCTGAAGATACTCCTTGTGGAGGGCAGTTGCCTTGCCGTGTCAATAAAGATGAGTTCAGCCAGAAACCCTCTCGTGTATCTATCTGGAATGAGTGTACAGAGAGGAGCACCACGGAGGAGTTCCTCGCCAGGATCATCCCCATGCGGACGCAGGGACCCTGGTGAGGTGGAGGCGCTGCACTGTAACTAGGTGAGACTCAGCACACTACCTCAGCTGCCTGTTTGACGGGTTCTCCCCACACACCATCATGCGGGAGACTCAGGAGTCCTGTAGCCAGCAGGTGCACCATATGACATATCCACACTGTAATGGGGTCCGGTTAGACCACAGGGGCCAATGTGAGATTGGGTGGGTCAGGCCGGGCCAGAAATACCGTTACATTTGGAGGCGAGCTGCTGAGATCAGATCCGTCAACAGGACAGGCTTTTAGCTAGGTCACTTGGAAACAGGGAGAGTGTCTGCTGCCACTTTGTGCTGCGTAGGGACGGACCTAGGGGTGGTCAGGGGGCTGACGGGATATTGTCAGTTCGCAGGGACAACCTAGGGGCCTGAAGGGAGTGAGGGGTCTGGAGCGGGCTATAGCTGACCGAGTCACCTTGAGGCAGTGCTAGTTGGTAGGATGCCAGAAGGGACAGCCTGTTAACTTGGTCAGGAGTCCTGGAGAGGGTCTGCGCTAGGCTGACCAAGACAGGTAGACGCCCCAAGTACTGCATGGCAGAGCCAGAGTACCTAGCCCATTTCAGACACTCACCGTAGGGAGCACAGACTGGGAGGAAGGAGTCACAGCAGACACTGAGAGAGTGAGCCTAGCCTGAGGTAGTGCAACACTGGGTCACACCTAGATAAGGTACACATGTGGTGGTGCATCTGAGCAAATCTTTATTGTACTGGTGTGGTGGCTGCCCCGCAGAACGGAGCCTCATGTACAGTAACAGCAGCGAGAAAATGGCGACCGCAAGAATGGAGGACCCGCGCGGTGCGGATAGTCCAAAATGGCGGACAGAGGCTAATGGAGAGAGCGCACATGGTGTGTGTGCGTGTAAAGAGGACATGGGACAATTGATGAAGCGGTACCTCAGTCTTTATCAGGAAGACGGAGAGGATCTACCTGGGTTCCTCCTGCGGATTGGAATCGCCTTACGGGAGATGCGAAAGGGGGATTATATTAAGGCCACTGAGGTGGAGGCGTACCTTAGTGATCAAATTCTGAGAGGAGCGAGACCTGACCATCCTATCGTGGCTAAGATGCGGTGCTCCTGGATGCGGGGTGACCCCCTGCCCTTAAGGAGGCTATTGGGTGAGATAGAGGAATATGAGGTTGCAGCTGCTGCGAATATGGATTGCAGAGCGATCCAAAATGGCGGTTCCCGCTACCCGGGGAGACCGCGTGGGCCAGTTGCAGAAAATGCTGCAAATGCAAAACTTGCAGAAAGTTGTCCGGGATTGGCGCCAAAAGAAGAACTCCACCCTGTTGGGGATAAGGGCGCGAAATCGGAGGCCACGCCCCCCAGGACTGTGAAAAGTTCAGCCCCTGTGCCGGGGCATCCAATTAACTTGGGGGACCCTCCCCAAATATTCACCAGGGGGAGGGGTCTCTATATCTGCCAGCCAAGACCCGAGTTGTCTGAGGGAGGAGCTGGGTGTGAGCTTCCTGTCCAACAGTTGCGAGCTGGTGAACAGGAGAGACCATTGTGCAAAGTGTCTCCCGTAACCAGCACAACAAAGAGTGAGATGGATATTGGGGTATATCCCTATTTATTGCCGGGAGGCTCCCTGGTAGTAAAGGCGGGGGCGGACACAGCCATGCTGACGGCTGAAGCCCCGCGTGCGGCCTGTACCGAACCAGTTGATCCCGGAGAATGGGGATCGCTCCTAACGAGCAGAAGGGAGCCTGAAGAGAAAGGGGTCTACAACCGCGGTGAGAACCCGGAACCTCACCGTCGGTCCCCTGCGGCAGTGCCACTCCCCGAGTCGGAGTTCGGCTCCTCGAAAGAGGAACAAGCAATCCTAACGACGGTGGTGATGCGCCTACCGGCGGACCACTACAGCGGTGCTGGAAAAGAACCGGCACTTACCTGTGTCGTGGCGGAGCGGAGTCTCGTGTCGCCGGTGCAGAACCAACCCGAGAGGCGGAGTCCCACGGCCGTGGTGACTTACAGCGCGGAAGGAGGAGAAGATTCCATCCCGAGCCGACGGAGCGGTGAGATACATCCTTACCCTCCCCAGGCGCCGGTGGTGGCAACGGCGGAGGAAGGCCTAGCCCAGGCCGGAGCAGAGCGAAGAGCAGAACCCTCACTTCCGGCGGCGGATGTCGTTGTGGAGGAAGAGATCCCGCTTGGGGATCCATCGCGAGATGGCGGAGTATCCGGTTCCGGTGATGACGCCACTTCCGGCGGAGGTAGCGGAACGACCAGAGAGAGAACCACAACGCCTCAGCGATCGGGCAGTGCTTCCCGATCACCTGTGTCAACAAAGAGCTGGCAGGCTGCGAGGAGAGCTGAGACGGGTGAGGCCCAACCAGCGGCACGTCCGCACAATGATACGGGACTATCCGAAGGCAGAGAGCGGGTCGGAACCCCGCGGATGCCCATTTCCTGTCCCTATGCCCAACCCCATGCCCTAGGTAAAGCCCCTGTCCCTGTCACCTTTTCCCGTGGGTCCACGTCCAGTTTGGGAATGTCGGGAGGGTCCCAGGGAACCGATGAGGAACGGACTGGGGAGAGACTGAATAGCTATGCCTCTGATGGTGGGTCGAGGGGTGGAGGGCAGTTGGGAAAAGTATCCGAGTCCCGATGGGTACCTAGTGTGGCCGTAGTTAAGTCTCAGGATAGCTCCAAACAAGAGAGGTGGTCTAGGCCTCTTTCATCAAGGACCTCTGGGGTATCTTCTTGGGGGGATACAGAGGAGGGGGACTCACTAGAGTGGGGGTCTGAGGAACGTAAGGAGACCCAATGGTGGGCTGTGGGGGAATTTACACCGGCCCAGAAGAAGAGGAAGATGCAGGAACGATGGTTTCCGATAGGTCAGCATAATATAGAGCCTATGGGGCCTGGGATATTATCTGACCCTGTGGACACAGACGAGCCCCTGTCATGGGTGTTGCCAGGGAGGGCAGGGAACGCAGAGCTGACTAGGAGCAGCCGGGCCGAGAGGGCTATTATAGCTAAGTACAAAGCGCCCCACAGGTTGGAGTACCTGTATGTCCCTGAACCCCTCATGGAAGGAGAAATTGAGTTTAAAATGGGTTCCACTGGTGAGGATAGGGGATATGGCACTGATGAGGAGGAAGGATCAGGGGAAGAAGATTGGGATCCTGGCGGGTTAGATGAGAGGTGTCACCCAGAGGGTTACAGCATTGCTGCTTTAAGCCCAGTGGACCATGCTGTGCGCAAGCCACCGTAAGAGGGTATGGTAGTACCACTAATGGATACTCCATACGGGAGTAACCCTGGTTGTTATACATCTATGTTAGGATGTATCTGTAATGTTTATGATGGAGATATGACTGTATTCATGTGTACTGTATTATGAGGAAATTTGTGTGATGTTAATTATGTTTTCTGTTGCAGTGCTTCCTGGAAAGAGGTATGCAAATTTAGGTCCCAGCGAGGACGATGGGATTCACCAGGGGGAGAATGTAGCGGTCATGTAAAATGCCTACAGTCATCTCTCCTGCTGGGCATAAGGCCGTAAGTGTGGCATGCCAGCAGTAATCAGGAGGTTTCCCCTCACAACTGGTGGGGTGCTCTGTGTATGGCTGGGACTGGTCACATGCTCTGACTCCATGGTTAGTGATGTCAGAGATGTGTCAGCCTCAGAAGCTTACATAAGGCACAGCACTGTGTTCTAAAGTTAGTTGAAGTGGGAGTTGGGGTTCTGATGCAGAGTTACTGCAGTGTTGGCTGGAAGCTCTTGTCAGAGCTGAGGAGGAGTTCTGGCAGCTATGTTATAGTAACTCCATAGGAGGCTGTGTCCAGGGACTGGCACAGGACAGTGATTTCCTGCGGGGATAGTGAATCCCTGATCTAGGTGACAAACCTAACTAAGGGGAGCACTGGCGAGATGAGAGGCTGAAGATACTCCTTGTGGAGGGCAGTTGCCTTGCCGTGTCAATAAAGATGAGTTCACACAGAAACCCTCTCGTGTATCTAGCTGGAATGAGTGTACAGAGAGGAGCACCACGGAGGAGTTTCCTCGCCAGGATCATCCCCATGGCGGACGCAGGGACCCTGGTGAGGTGGAGGCGCTGCACTGTAACTAGGTGAGACTCAGCACACTACCTCAGCTGCCTGTTTGACGTTCTCCCCCACACACCATCATGCGGGAGACTCAGGAGTCCTGTAGCCAGCAGGTGCACCATATGACATATCCACACTGTAATGGGGTCCGGTTAGACCACAGGGCCAATGTGAGATTGGGTGGGTCAGGCCGGGCCAGAAATACCGTTACATATATATATATATTATAATATATATATATATATATATATATATAGATTATATATATATTTGTAATACAAATGCTTTTACTTTCCTATTTTAATCCTGGTCACATATTACAATTGTAAAAAAAAAAAAAACTCCAGCAGTTTCCTATATCTGAAACATATTGCTAAAAAAAACATTAATTTAGTGGAAGCTTCTAAAACAATTGTTATGTCAGAACTTCAGGTGTGGCTTGGACCTTCAGGTGTGGTTGGGACAGCTTACCGACTAAGCAGGCAAGGGTTAGACGGGGTCACAGGCAGGGGTCCAGGGCAGGCAGCAATAATCGTAGTTGGGGTCACAGGCAGGGGTCCAGGGCAAGTGGCAATAGTCGTACTCGGGGTCAAAGGCAGAGGTCAGCAGCAGGGAATCCACGGGGACAGGGGCTATGGCAGGGACAGGGCAAGGCACAGACTGGGACAAGCCTAATTAAAGGCAAGGACCTTTATTAGCAAAGACCGAACAAATACAGAATCAGAGATCAGGAACAGGCTGTGGTAGAGAAGTCCAGGAAACCGTGGAATTGTCACAGCATACTTTTTTTAAAATAAGGTACGCGGCCCTAACAAAAAGCAGTACACATTGGTCCCTACTCAATATTCTGTGAAGCCGTCTTGTCCTTGTCAGGGAAGATTTTAGCTCCACACGTTTGAAACAAGGTCCTTATGGTGTGTAACAGTGTTTCCCCCACCCGATGGGAGATTCTGCCATTATAGGTTGTGGGGGCATATATCAGGTTTCTGGGGTACATACCCCACATGGTTCTCTAGCAGTGCAGCGCCTCTATCTGCCACAGGCTCCAGATGTATGGAGGCGATCTCCTACGGTAGAAACAATCCCTCTCCTTCCCCAGTAAGACCACACCCCAGGCAGGATGTATATGAAACAGGAACGGCTTTATTCTGTTCAGTCCAATGTAGTCACAGCAGGGTGAACCCAGGCCTGGTTCCACCTCCCCCCCTGTCACTCATGGGCTCTGCTGGGAGTGGGGAAAACCCATGATAAGTACTGGCAGGCCTGCTCTTACCAGAGCTTACTGCCAGTGAGGGCAGACTGGTAGCCAAGAACCAGTCCTGGCTACAGTGCTTTCACAGTCAGGCTTTGGGACTGAAAGACAAGTTTTTATCTAGGGCCCCATCTTGTGGTGGCTTTTATTGTTGCAGCCACAAGGAAGACCTGAACTAGATTTACTGTAGAATGTATTGTTCTACAGATCCAATAATTTCTGCAGTGCTTTGAAGTAGAAGCAGAGAGGCCACTTCAAATACAGGGAATTACATACAGTATATAAATCAGAGAGAAACATTAAACATGAATCTAAACATAAAGAAAAAGAAATCCCTGCCCCAAATGGCGCACAGTTTATGATGTGATGGGAAACAAAGTAATAACATACATTATAGAAGTAATAACTATAAGTGCACCAGGCATCTCAATGCCTGATACAGAATGTGATTGAATTTTTTTGAAAGAGAGGGGTATTCATTAGTATTTCCATGAAATAAATTATCTTAAAGGATCAGTTCCATTTAGCCTTTTGTTTTCTGTACCCATTGTTATTTTCATAGATGGGAAGCAGGGGGTCTCCGGAGCTGAACCACATTAATGTTAGCTCCGGGAATACCCCAGTTCCCAATATACTTGCTGGGGAAGAAGCCGCCAGTACAGTGCTCTCCAGAGGGAAAACAGCATGGAGATGTAAATCTCCTGCGTGACGCGGGCCAGTTGGAAGCTGGAATGCCATTTGTTGCAGCTTCCCATTGTATGACGCAAAGGTTTTAAACCTCTTTACAGACTATCATAATTTTTTCTAATTTTTCTCCCTGGCACTTTGTTAATTTTAATTTAAAACTATTCTCTCCCCCCCCCCCCCCCCCGCACTCTCCCCCCACTAAACACTGCTAATGAATATATGGTCCTACATTCTCTCCACATTTCTCACTACCCCTTTCAACCATTTATTGCCCTGTCTGTTTATTGACCATGAATTCTCCGCATATTCTGCCTTAGATAGTTATCTTGCTTATTTACATCTGGGTTTAAACTCATAGTAAATAAACATATCAAATGAGCACACCTTTTGCTTCATGGCCATTTTAACATGGCCCCCTAAAAACACATGCCTGTTGTATTACACAGCTTTTCAGCACAGCTGGGTTAAAGAATTGCATAGCCAGTAAACCTACTCATAGCCGGCTGTTTCAACCTTTTGGGTCTCATCAGTGTGAGGATGGTAAAACTGGCTTTGCAATGTGAAGCTGAGATAGGTTTCAACCACACATTATATAAGTTGTGGTGGGTAAAAAAGTGACAAAAACCTTCCACCGTTCAGTAAATACAAATATCACTTGTGAGCCCATTCCCATCTCAGACAGGTCTGCAATCCTGCCTTTCCCCGTTATCTCTTAATTGGTGGCTGCGGGGAGTGGGAGGGAGGTTGGGGGCTGCGGGGGGAGGCCGGTAGCTGCAGGGGGGAAGGCCGTGGTTGAAGGATGGGTGAGGCTAGTGGGAGAAGCCGGTGGCTGCGAAGGGGAAGAGGCCGGTGGCTGCGGGGGGGAGGCCGGTGGTTGCGGGGCGGGAAGGTCAGTGGCTGTAGGGGGGGGGAAGCCGGTGGCTGCAAATGGGAAGAGGCCGGTGGCTGCGGGGGGGAGGCCTGTGGTTGCGGGGGGTGGGTGGGCAGGCCGGTGACACTCACAGTGACACACTTACAGACACACACAATAAATCCACTTCCGCAAAACACACCCATAAAAATAAGCCCTCTCCCCCCCTTAGGGTTAGTAAGGTGCCTGGGAGGGTGGTATAAAGGGGGCCTGGGGCATGTGAGCTTACCTCTGGCCCTTGGATGGGCCTGCTGAAGCAGCATGACCAGTACAAGGCAGAGACCAGCAGGGCCTGGGAGGGAGTGACAGATGGGAGGGGCCCAGGAAAGGGGAGGGCCCTGCAGTCCTGCAGGAGGGAGGGGAGGTGGCGGAAGCCAGGAAAGGTGAGGTCACGGCTTGCCTGCATAGAGTGGTAGTGTTGCCAACAGGGAGGCCAGGCCCCTTGACTGGGCAGGCCTGGGACAGTAACCCGGCTATCCCCCCCTAGCGGCGGCTCTGAGGCCTGCTTCTCAGCAGGCTTCTGAGAGAACAATGAGATATGGAGGCTGCAGTGTTTTATAGACCTTTAGTTCCCATCAGGGTTGCCACCACTCCGGGTTTGACCCGGAGACTACAGGTTTCGGCCTCGTATCTCCAGGCTACGGATTTACCTGGAAAATCTCCAGGTGGCGGCATCTCTCCCTGCAAATCCCGTTGCCATGACTGCGTGACGTCAAATGGTGCCCATTGCCATGACAACGGGGCATCAAGTGACGCCTTGGTGCCATATGGTGTCGCATTTTCATGGCAACATGACACCGTGACATAACATTGTCATGACAACGCGCCATTTGACAGCGCCGGAGTCCTATTGACTGGATCTTGGAGGGGGAGATTATGACGGGTGATGCCGCAGGTAAGAGAAATAAATATATACATAAGAGAAATAAATGTGAAACATTTTTTATTGCAAAAAGTCTCTGGGTTATCTTTCGATAGAAGGTGGCAACCCTGGTTCCACACAAGAGTTGATTGGAACATCCTAGCAGACCTGAAAGCTAGGATGTGGTCTCCTATGCCTGGAACAGTGAGGGAGTTAACCACCACATGTATAAGTGAGGGAGTGAAGAGGTTAAGAATAGTGCTCAGCACCTGGTGGTGGTAATGTGTGCAGATTTCTTAATGTGCGAGCTGCTTCTCTCAGTATATATTGTATTTTATAGCATATATGTGTAACACCCTTTCCCTCCTCAGGGAGATATGAGTGTTATGGGTGTTATGGTGCTACCTGTTAGGCTCACAGGGGGCCTAAGCCTCTGCGCTTGGGGAGCTTGGGGTGGCTGGTGCAGTGCCTCCACCCGTGAGGAGCCCTGCATTGGCGGGATAGCCCCTCACGGGAACCGGTATACCTATTTGGTATGCCTCCAATAACCACAGTCACAAGAAGTATGTACCACGGATTTACTATAGTCCCATAGTCTCCTGATAACACAACATACACAATATAGATTATGACAATACAGTAACAGTATTCCCCAAAGTACTGAGGGTGCCCTGGGCACCTAGAACCACATGTCCACAGAACAGTCCCACCCAAATATATGTGAGGGCAGCGCTACCCTCCCATGAAGTGTTGGTGCATGTGGTGGTACCTTCCTGGCTACTCGAGTACACCAGGGGATTTGTAGAGAGGCTGCAAGCATGATACCACGATGTGTGGCCTCCAACACAATCCCCTTCTACCTTACGTCCGGTAGTACCGCGGGGTCGATTCCGCCAGGCCTGGGGAATCCTTCGCTGCGGTTCTGTCTGCTCCGCTGAGTCGTCCGTATACTGTGGGGGTAAATCCCTTACTATGAGTCGGCCCTACAATACATCCACTACCATGTAGGTGAAACTACCTGGAGCCTAGGGGGAACAGGTCTGGCCTAGTCCCTGGGGCTTGACTAGCTCCCCGGACACTACTTCTCCCTTTGCCGGCTCCGTCAGGACTGAGCATGCCACCTCCAGTTCGTGAAGGAAATCCTGAATGGCAGGACCTCCTCTTCCTGCAGCACCAACCTCAGCATGGCCGCTGCCCTACACACAGTCCAAATGTATGTGGCCGTGCCAACCACAACATGGCCGTCACAGCTCACTAAATTCTCCCACACGATGGGACCACTGTCAGGGAGGAGGCAATGTAGTGTACCCTGCTAGACTCTCCCCCTGGCAAAGACCTCATTGTCCCCGCATGAGAAACCATAGTCACACACTTTTATATAACAAAAATACACTTGCGTGAATAATATAATTAACATTTTATAAAGCATAACTTAAATGGCATGATATACTTCCGTCAAGACAGACATAATAGATGCAAATCTGTCCATAGATGTCTGCTGAGACCCATAGTGGGGTTGCCTTTTTGAATCATAGGCCAATCTAATTGGGGGGGGGGGGGGGGGGGGGGGCATTTTTTTTTCACTCCTCAATTCGGGAGCCGTATTCGGGGTACGTTTGGTAACCATGAAAGCTCTTCTTCATTTTCTTGGTCGGAGAGGTTTCCAGCGGCTTGAGACCTAGGCCCTCACATAGAGTGAATGTCATTGTTATTGTCATCCTTTGGGGTGAATGCTGGGCTTTCAGGGTTTAGAGTCAGAGTAGCACTACCAGACGAAGTAGACAGGGGACATCTAGGACCAACGATAGGTTTGTCTTCATTTACCTCCCGCTCATTAGGAGAAGAATCTGATTGATCAGGCTCACCAACTTGAGGACTAGGCAGTAAATGGTTCCGGTGCCAAACTTGTAGACCTTTATTCGGTACACCTGAATCCCAGGTCACTGTGAATCCACCTCAAATGGGCTATCTCTCCATCGGTCAGCCAGTGTGTTTTCCTGGCACTCCCAGATTTCTCAGAAGGAGAACGCTGGATATTGCATTAAGGCCAGGCATACGTATATCATAAGAGATAGTCAGTTTTGGCACATGGCCAACAGCTACCACGCGGCTGGGATGTTCCGGCTCTGCCACGGCCCCTTGCTGGACCTCCATTCTGGACGGTAGCGACACGCCGCGTCCAGTCTGCGGAGGAAATCCTGAACGACAGGACCTCCTCTTCCTGCAGCGTCAACCTCAGAATGGCCGCTGCCTTACACACAGTCCATATGTATGTGGCTGTGCCAGCCAAAACATGACTGCCACAGCTCACTAAACCCTACCACACAACGGGACCACTGTCAGGGAGGAGGCAAGGGAGGGTATCCTGCTACATATGTCTAGGTAATACTATATTTTCAGCACTTTACTGATGTTCCTATGTTCCATAGTTTTTTTAGAAAGGCTATGTTGGCTACATTATTGTTTTAATATTTTATGGTGTAAATTATCATGGCATAGATATCATATGTAACAGTGTTTCCCACACGCCTTTGGAGATTCCCCTGTCACCAGGTGTATGGTGCATCGTGTATGGTGCATGCTACCTGTTGGTTCACAAGAGGCTGAGGTGTCCGCCGATGTTTGTGGGGACTGCAGAAAAGGCTTCTGGGGTACATACACGACATTTACTCCATGGTACACTATAGGCTTCAGACGTATGAAGGTAATCTCCCACAGTAGAACAAACTTCTCTCTCACCAGAAAGATTAAACACCAGGCGAGAGGTATATGTAGCAGGGTCTCCCCTGGCCCCCCTCACCTGCGCGGAGTAGCGGAGACCCCTACAGTATGTCAGGCAGTTGCAGGGGCGATCGTGTTGCCGGGGGCTCCCTGCGACATCAATGACAGGGCGCTGCCATCTTGCGTGCGTTCGCGCATGCCCAGTGCGTATTTAGAGTTGCGGCGGCCATTACCCTTAGCGCAGGGACACCCCAAGGTCACCTCTGCGCAGTTAAGAGTAGCGGCGCCATTTCACGATCGCACATGCTCAGTACAGATCGCACACGCGGCCCCAATGATAAAGAGGTACTGAGTGGACTACATCTCCCAGCAGCCTCTGGGGACTGCCCTTTCACCCAGATCACATGCAGCCAGACAGCCACTAAGGCTTACAGATTCTCATGCTGCATGTGGATACATTGTTGTGTGCTGAGTGAGGAAGCAGACAGTGGAGCACATGAGTCAGTCAGACTCAGGAGACAGTGAGGGAAGGAAGGGGGGCAGAGAGCTGCGAGCTTCTGCCCTAGGCCAGAAGTACCCCGGGCTAGAGTTGAGGCCCTGACTCCCCACTAGTGAGGGTGGGTGTTCATAGGGACAGGCCCTTAGGTAAGAACCCTGTGCCCCTTCAGCTGTGTGCTAGGCAGGGACCTAGTGACCTAGTCTGCTGTAGTTCCCTAGTGCAGGGAAGGAGAGAGAGGCCCTGCTACAGTTCTTTAGCGCAGGGACCCAGTGAAAGTGTTTGCTGCATGTTCCTGTATGCTATGTTGCTGATCCAGAGACTGTCCTTATGGTGGGACGTCCGGCTGGACCCCATCCCACACAGAGGTACAGATCAGCGCTGGACCAAGCAGATCCGGTAGACCCTTTGCGAAGACACCCAGGTGCCGGGGCACCTGGGCAGGTATTTACACCCTTCTACACGTGCACCAACGTTACCTTGCTCCTCACATGTGACAGGCATACTGGCCTATTCACACATTTGGGTGGGTTTGGACTCTCTGGACAGGGGGTTGGGAAGGGGGTGTAAGGGTATAGCCCAGTTAGGGGCAAGGTTATAGCCACCAGCTAAAGGCAGAAGGTGGCCTATATATTGTTGTGTATGCTGATGTTGTTGCACTGTTATATCATATACTGTGTGTTGTGTTACTCGTCCAGTAAACATTTTAGCCATAACCCTGGTGTATGTGGTTTCTGGGTGGGTTCCTATGCTAGGGCATTCTACATTCCTATAGAATCCTGCATAGGTGGAGGCGCTGACCGACGAGAGAACGTTCCAGAGGATTCACCCCAGGTTCCCAGTTGCGGAGGCTCAGGCCTCCTGTGAACCTGCAGGTATACACACCACACCTGGTAACACCTAATTCTTTGCACCACCCACATCTGCGATTGGGGGGAGGGGGGGTACAATATGTGTTACATATATGTACACCAGGAACCAGTTTATTCTTCTGCTCCACACAGTCTCTAGAAAATTCTGCCCAATGCAGTCACAGCTCTGTTCTCTCAAACTTCAGACTGTGCTGCGGGTCACGGGCCCCCACAGCAGTCCCTGCTCTTCCCTGATCCTCTAGCACAGGGGTGGGGAACGTCCGGCCCGCGGGCCGCATAAGGCCCGCGAAATTATTTGGTCTGGCCCCCGTGCGGCCCTGCCCTTTATATTTAAAAAAAATAATAATAATAAAAAAAAATGGCAGCGATTCAGCATGCGCAGAGCAGAGGTCCCGCAGGGCAAGCAGAGGTCCCGCAGGGCAAGCAGAGGTCCCGCAGGGCAAGCAGAGTGTCCGGTCTGATGCCTGTGAGCCCGCTCCCCCCCCTCTTCCCAACTTGGGACTGAGGGCGGGGAAGCCCCAACCCAGCAACCCCGCGCTGTGCTGACCTGCACACTACCAGAGGACAGCCAGTGCGGGGTTTACAGTGAGCAGTGCGGCTCTGCACTCGGCTGTCAGCTCAACCCGAGGAGCCCAAACCACTGCAGGCTCTGCGGGGGAGGAGAGGAAGGGGGAGGAGAGGAAGGGGGAGGAGAGGAAGGGGGAGGGCTCCCGCCGCTGATAGGCTCATCAGCGCACCACGTGACGCGTCACCGCTCGGGATCACAATTTTCTTGCATCCCCTGGCGGCTGACGCGTCACAGCGCGTAGTGAGCCGTGCAGCGAGGGGGGACTGGGACCTGCTCAGAAGGATTCGCTGCTGGTGTGGAACGCTCACGCGGCCGCCCGCGCCGCCGGGCGCAGCGGGTCCCAGCCCTAATGAGTGGCTGTCTGCAGTTTGTTTCTGGCTGCAGTTTCTGTCTTTCTGTCTAGTGTGTGTGTGCAGTAGCAGCAGAGTTTGTGTTTAGCAGCAATTTGTGTGTGTATGTGTGTGTAGAGCTGCAGGGTGTGTGTGTGTGTGTGTGTGTGTGTGTGTGTGCAGCTCCAGTGTGTGTGTGGTGTACACAGAGGGGACGGCAGTGTGTGGATATAGATAGCTGCAGTGTAAGTGTATATAGAGGTGGTTTAATGTATTTACCATTTTATTTTCATTAAAAAAAACAAATAACTTCACAAAAGTGTCTTATTTATGGAAAAAACTACATTTAGCCTATAATAGTAATAATCCCCTCAGAACAGGGCATTACTGGCCTGGGCATCGGGCCTTCAGCTATTCCAGCCAGGGCATTATTGGCCAGTAATGTCCTGTTCTTCAGGGATTATTACTTAAGTATTATATGTATGTATTTTATTTGTAATCAGATCACTTGCAGTTCCATACATGACCACCCTAGGAATATCAATCCTGCAACAACAACAAAATATCCCACAAATACATAGGGTTAATTTAGTTGACTATTTAAAGAGGAGCCATGGTCCTCCACACCATAGAGGCCTCTGTCGTGAATCACGTAGGTGTAAAGGCAGAATAACAGAGTGGAGAAGTCCCAAGCTGCCTAGCAAAAAAAAAAAAAAAAAAAAGTGACATCACTGAAGGGGCAGAGCCCTGGATGCTAGAACAAGGAAGGACTGGGAAGCTGAGCTGTTTGCACACAGCACCTGCATGCAGCATATTAACTGGGACTTCCAATCGGCAAACAGAACGTGCACATTCACTGTGCGCTTCCAACTGGGGTAATCTTGTGAGTAGGATTCCAATGTTACCTTGACATGCCAAGCAGAGATCAACAGAATGAAACACATTGTGTGCCAAATTGTAAGATGCCTTATGTTTCAGAGGGGGGATTTGTGGAGCAATTTTAGTATTTATAGAGTACACCCAGTACTTTGTAGAGTGTCATTCCTTGTCAGTTATCGGATTCTCTTAAAGGAATGAGGGGGTATTCTTTCACTTTGCTGTCGGAAGTACTGTGTTGTACATTTTTTCCACACGTTATCCTTCACGTGACACAGCTGGTAGGAGCCCCTCCTGGAGATATCTATCTAGTTATAATTTGATTCATGATGTCTAGGTCATATTTATGTGTATATTAATTCAAGTGGCCACTAGTGCCTAAGAAGTCTGCTGTGGACATAGTTTCTGATTTTGAAGAAAAATCTGTGGACTTTTTTTTATTTTTATTTTGGCAGCTCTTTGGACCTTGGTATTTATAAGTCTATAATTACTATAATTTTTTTTCTGTTTTTTCTCATTACTATAATTTTTTTCTGTTATTGTATTTGTAACATTTTGTAATCCCATGTGTTTTTATATCTTCTAGGTTTGTACACTTGCACATATGGTGGTTAAAAATAGCACTCTGCACCTGGTGGTGTTAATATTCTATATGGTTGAAAACAAAATGAAAATTTTAGTCAATAAATGTTAACATAGCGTAAATATAAATTAACCTAAATGAGGGGCGTAATCAAAATCCGTTCCTCATTGGAGAATTGCCCACATGAACGATGGTGCATCATGAGCGGCGGTTTGGAATTGTGGTGATTGTCATAGTCACAGTCGGTGCAGACTCTTTCCTCCAGGCCAGGTGGGTAGGTCGTGGAATCTATTGATTGGGTGGGTTCCGGAATGCGCCTGGTGTAGGTCGGGAGGTGACGCGACCGCCAGGTGGGAGCCATGTGCATCTTGTTGTGTAATGAATTGTGGCACAAAGGACAACATTTTATTGTAATGTCAACTATGGAGGGCTCTTCCAGGCTCCCGTTAGAGGGGGTGGGGGTGCTGGGAAGAGCTCTTCCTCCATACACTTGCATTGAGGGTGAGGGAACTTTTGTCTTCTCCTTGGGCAAGTCACTTTATCTCGTGCCCCAGGTGCAAAAAAATAGATCATAAGCGCTCTGGTTGTATTATGGATGTACTGATAGGTATGTATGGATGCAGGATAGGTCCACTGAGACCATTCTCCCCCCCAGCAGGGGTAAATGAGAATGTTCACAGGTAGTGTTAGGACCTGCATACTGGTCATGCCTTGAAGTGGCTGCAGTCTTATAATGCTTTGGCCAAAGGGTTTAACTAAATGACCATTACTCATGTGAGTAAGGCGGGTTCCAGGCCGCCGCCGCCGCCGTAAAGCGGAAATCGCCGTAAAGCGGGCCCTACTGTACTGGATTGTACCCTTTGAAAACAGAGATGCAGAGCTGTAAACTGACTGTTTCGCTGACAAATGGCATCTGACAAGGAGTTGCGCATGCGCTAAAACTGTTGTTTAGTGACAGACGGATACTTTGCTGCTGTGCACGTCATGCGGAAAAACGGAACAAACGCCAAAACTAATGAATATGGGTATACATTGGGAAACGCAGTATGAGCGGAACGCTGTAAAGCGAGGCCCTACTGTACCATGTATTTTGTCGCATTGGGTATGTTTGTCTTTTGTTGTATATATTTGGCCACGCTCAGTAGCACTCCTTTTTGATGTATGTTGTGTGTTTATCATGTAATACATGTATAAACCCAGTAAAAGTGTGTACTTGGGGCTAATGTTGGTCCCAAGAAAAATATCGGAGCTCAAATGAAAAAGGTATGTATGCTGTGTGCCAATCTGATATGATGATCTATGAAAAAATATATTATATGTCCATGTAGCAACTCCTACTCCCATCCACCGATAAGATTATATAATAAAACAGACGGTAACAGGCTAACCTTGATAGCACCAATGATTGCCTGTGAATTACTCGCGGTTTACCCATGGTCAGTCCTGAAGGAGAAGGAAAACGAAGCGCTGTAGAACTCACAGCTCAGAGCTGTGAAACAGCTGATGAAGAGAATAGCCGGTTGAATCTGAGCCTCTTCAATAGACTGACTTGTGTCCGTCAGTCTCTCCGGTCTGAACT
Organism: Ascaphus truei; assembly: GCA_036426205.1. NCBI lineage: Eukaryota > Metazoa > Chordata > Amphibia > Anura > Ascaphidae > Ascaphus > Ascaphus truei. The sequence continues at coordinate 199,189,376 of CM071569.1, read as the reverse complement.
CCGTCGGCGTCTCTCAAGCACCATGTGTGCGACGTCATGGAGAACGGACCGCCGGGAAACAGCTGATCACAGCGCGGCTTCACTTGGATGATGTGATCTGCGCCGTCAGCACGGCACCGTGAATAGGGAGTAGATGAGTGATCTTCAGTGTAGCGTGCATCCATGCGCATGCGCATAGGAAGGAGAAGTAATTTAATACCTTTTCCATTTTGAGGCCAGGGCGGTCTGTTGCTTGGCCCTGTGGCAGTGAAAGGGTTTAGTGTTGTGCATTGCATAAGGAAGTGTCTTCTTGGCTGTCAGCCGGCTCTATAACCTCCTCCCTCTCCCTTATTTAGCTAGCAATTTATTTTCTACCAGATTATTACACATATTGGGGTTCAGGTGAGAGTAGGGGTTAAGGTGAACAAAGTCTCTTATTTTGATGCCGGTTAAATAAGGCTGGAATTGGCTTCTTCGGGCTCTAGCTTATTTATGAAAGTGTGTGTTTTTTGTTTTTTTCCCCACTGGTTTAAATAACATTGAGCCATTCATTTTGCAGTGTTTTTGCCTCTGGGTGGAAGTCCTTTCCTTGAAACCCATTGGTATTAACCCTGGCTCAAAGGGTATTTGGGTGTCAAACTGGGCATAGGCACCACTATTTGCCAATTTTGAATAGGCTGCTGCAGTATCTCAAGGGTTACATGACTTTACATGACTTTATTTCGGTGTTTACCACGTAAATGTCACTTACATAAAACCCATTTATATTTAGCCTGGCCATAATGGTACAGTGCATTAAAACCGGTCCCAGACTGGGCACGGGTGACTAATCGTAACCATTTCAATAAGTAATTTGTGTTTTATGGGTTAAATGACTTTGGGCTACTTTACTTATTGCATGATGGCTATTTAAAAAGATGGCCTTTTGCATAAAAAACACTTGGATTTGGTCTGGCTCAAAAAGGATTTAATGCATCAAAACAGGTGCTAAATTGGGCATGGAGCCCATAGTTGCCAATTTGAATGTCCTGTTTATCCACTGAAGGGAATACCCTATGTAAAATCTAGTTGAAACTTTGCCCGTCCCAAAAAAGGTGTGGGTATCAAAACTGGTAACGCTCAGCATGGATGCCTATTTAACAATTTAAATGCGTAGCTCCTAGTGTTTCAAGGGTCCATGACTTTGGCCCACCTATTTCACAATGACTATCCACTGAATGGATCCCTTGCATAAAACCCACTTGTATGTGGCCCGGCCCAAAAATTATTTGGGCAGTGGTGCTCAGGTTTGCAATTTGAAGTGGATCCAGTAGTTAAAGGGTTAAACAACTTTGAGCCACCTGTTTAACAGAAGTTATCCATAGTGTGGTCCCTTACATAAAATATTTGTATTAAGCCTTTTCCCAAAAAAAGGGTTAAATGACTTGGGGCCACCGATTTCACAGGGGTTCTCAGCAGAAGGGGATTCTCCCCCCTCACCCCCATGTAAAACCTAGTTGTAATTTAATTAGCTGCCGTATTTAAAGAGTTTAATGACTGGGCCATCTATTTCACAATGGTTACCCACAGAAGGGGAACCCCTATGTAACACCCATTTGCACTTTGCATGGCCCAAAAAGGGGTTTTTATCAAAACATGTGTCCAACTGGGCACAGGTGCCTATTAACAATTTGAACAGGGAGCTGTAGTATTCCAAGGTTTTAATGACTTTGGGCCACCTACAGTATTTCAGTGGTTTGTCCATAGAGGGAGGTGCTTTACATAAAACCCACTTGTATCTATGCAAGGGTCTCCCTTTTTATGGGTAACCACGGTGACATACAGTAGGTGGCCCAGTCATTTAACCATTGAAACACTACAGCTGCTCCTTTTTAAAATTGGTAAATATTGGCACCTGTTATGGTGCTCATACCCTTTCTGGCTGAACAATAAAGAAAATAAGAAATATTGCTTACTTAAACTATCTACTGTAGTGCCGACGATTATTCTAAAACAAACCTGGGGCAATCTCCAAAAAGACCCGGGTACATGCTGCAACATTTCAGTGACCTTTCTGCAGACAGACTAATGGCCCATTGGATTAACAGCGGGGGTCCTTGGCAGTCCCATTCAAACTGAATGGGACTGCCAGGAACCCCTGCTGTGTTAATCCGATGGGCCATTAGCCTCTGCAGAAATGTCATTGAAATGTACCCAGCATGTAAACTAGCTAGTTTAAGGCAAGTTTTAGAATACTCGTTGGCTCGTCTTTATATCTCAAAATCCGAAAAGGAAAGGCAAATAATGGGTGCTGTAGACAGTGAATTTAGCCTGATACACAAGATAGCCCAAAAATGCAAAATGGTTAAAGCACACCAAAAATGAGAAATATGTGCACTTGCATTTTAAATAAATCACGAAATAAACGTTTCGGTCTAGAAGGACCTTCATAAGGACGTGACAAAGATCTACAGTATAAAGCATTACACAAACATACCAATATTTATAGGACCGATTTTGGCGCCAATAATTCACATCCGTATGGCATAAGCCGGAACATACGTTAAAGGGCGTCACTTCAAGTAGACCGTAATGGTGCCCAGCAACAGCTACAAACTATCGTTAAGTATTCCTCATCCAGTACGGTCTAAATAAAAACAAACATCCATCAACGTTGCTTGCAATTAAAATCAAGGATCACATTGGTGCCTAGCGACGGATGGAAACAACCGCTAGATTACCATTCCTTGCTATGACTTCTGCTGTTGGACATCATTTCTGGTAAAACAGCAGTAGCAAAACAATCTTTATAGGTTTTTACTGCAACGGTTGGTAAAAATACTGACGACATGCGTTGTAAAATAGTCTTATTCCAGCAACCAAGCATACAGCTGTTACTGCATATGTGTCTGGTCAGAAATTATCTTGCCACATTTAGATCTATTTTGATATTTATGTAGATATTTGGCAAGACCAATTTTACATATGCCTAACACCAAGCGATTAAATCTTTAGCTGGCAATAATACCATTATTATCAAACAGCTGACAAATGTGGTTCGGTGGTTAGTAATGGATTACAGCAAATACTGAAATGATTAAACCACTTTCTGACGAACGCTACTACCCATTTCATAATTCCGCTTTCGACTATTCTAGAGAAATGAAAACCATTATCTGGATTGGTGTAATTGGATTAGAGGGGCCTGCTTTTTATTTTTAATGAGTTCCCTAGTTGTTCTTTCATCTGTACTCCCTAAGGTTCATAAATGTCTTATTCATTCTCCAATTCTCCAGTTCGTCAACCAATTATTAATGCAACCCTGTGTCGGCCATTGGCGATTGTTTTTGGACTGTAAAAAAATATAACAAACAAAAAAAAAATTCTTCCAAATCCTTTTTATTTAGGATACTAACTTTTTGGAGGAAATAAATTGGTTATGTTTCAGATGATGTATTGTTGGTTACCCTCTGTGGAGAGTTTATACACCAATATTCCCCGTATGAAGGCGGTGTGGGAGGCTTTGGGACACAAGCATAAAGGCAACCCCGCAATGGATTATTTGGTGCTTTTTATTATGTTATATTTCACAGAAACTATTTTAAATTTGATCGACAAGTTATTTTTAACGCATTATGGGCAGCAGTGTGGTGCCATCCTATGCCTAAAGATGGATATATTTTATGTATAGGATATCTCTAAATATGAGAATAATTGTGTTGTTTTTTTAACCACTTTTAGCTTTGGTGGTTTTGCTATAGTGGTGACCCCTTATTTGTTAGGGAGACATTGGTGACGTTTGTGAATGATCTAAACTATGGATGTGGTGGTGAGCATCAGATCAAATAGGTTTATTAATATCTATCATAAAGACACCAATCATACTACCTTATGTGCAGATTCCTTTAACCCACCATCCTTGATTGTTTACCTTATTGTCTGTTTTCAAGAGTAGAGGAAAGATAAAGATGCGGAATTAAATGATCTGGCCACCTCTCGTATACATATCTGTTTTCTAGCTAGAGGTTATGGTGAGAAATTAAATGGAGGTTAAACTACTGTACGTTTTGATAGACAAATCTCCTAAGAAATCAAATGCATGAAGACTTTATTTATTTTTATTTTTTTCTTGGACTACCTATAATTATACCACTAGACCTTCTCTAGCACGTAATTTTTGGCAGTATTGGTCAATTTTACAATGTGACTGTATTTTGGGGGATTTTTGTTAATTCATGTGGTGGTTCTATATGTAATTTTACACTTGTGATGTGTTTTTTTTTTTTTTTTTTTTTTAACACCTGGACAAGGCGACCATTTTAAAATGACATTGCATGTTGTAGGGACCATGTGAGATATAGATATCTATATCTCTATCCCTGCGTCTATGTGGGAAAACAAAATTAGAATTTAAACCCTGTTTCATTGAGCACGAGCAGAAACTGGCCAAGAGAACACTACCCTTTGTTATACACATTGTATAACGTGTATATACAAACACCCCGTTTCATCCCTCCGTCAGACTTTTATTTTATGGTTTCCCCCCCCCCCTCCCCATTGAGGTGGTTAAATGAAATCAACCGGGTGTAGATCGTGATAAATATTGCAAAGGGAGAGTTACAGATGCAGTGGCCGTTATTTGAACATTTCACGGAACCGTTTTCGTGTGCTCTGCTGTATTCCACCGGCATTCACGCCACCAATCACACCAGGCACACCTGTGTTTACCGCGGTTGATTTGTTTGAATTTCATGGATTCTGATTTCTTTGGGTGTAATTGTTCGCATATCCGCCAGGTGACAGAAATGAATAAATTGTACTGTGCTACTGTGTCAATTTGCAGGTGTTTAAAAACCAGATAAAAACAAGTCTAAGTACCACAGTGGTCTCAGAAAGGACTTCTTTCCCATGTACACTATACAGTATGAACTCGTAACGTTAATATTACAATTAAAAGACAGGTTTACTATAATTGCTATTAGATTTTTACGACAACTCGCGATCGCCCACTTGAGTTTCGACGGTATTGCAGACAACATTAAAATGCCTTTTTCTGCACTCGATAAAAACACAAGTCAACACTCGTCTTAAGGTGGTAAGGTTGGAAGAAATCCCGCGCTGTGACATGAGTGTTCCGAGGTATACAACACGTGAAATGTTAGAATAACGGCCGCAGCATCTGTTTTGGATCTTTACCTTAATTCTTTGGTCCCACATGGCTTGAACAATGATCTAGAACTAGTGTTTTCTTACTAAGCGTTTATTCCGTTAGTGGTAGTTTTGAGCTGCGCCCCCCTCGCCTTGTTTGTTGACATCAAATGAGGCCGCGGGGTCACATGAACCCATTGCCATGGAGACTGCAATGTGACGTCGCTCCACATGCCGCGTTGCTATATACCAGCTCTGCATCCCTGTAAGTGAGTTGCAGAGGACTCACACGATTTCTCCCACCCCCCCAGCATTTAATTTAAATGCCTCGGGGAAGAGTGCGGGGCCTCTGCAACCGCCCGCGCCCCCCCAAACAAATCGAGCGCCCCCGACTTTGCGCACCGCTGTTCTAGATCATGACAATGTTTTATGGGAATACACCTATGTGTACTCTCTCTCTGGATACATGTATTTTGATAATTGGTATAATTATCTACACTCTGGTTCTGTTTTAGGTTTAGCTTTGGTAACAAAATAATTTTTGCATACCATTTGAATGTATTTATATCTGTTTATTTCATTATTAGGTACCGCTGTTTTACCGGAAGTGATGTCCAGCAGTAGAAGTCATGGTGAGGAATGCTAATCCAGCGGTTGTTTCTCTGTCACTAGGCACCAATGTAGTTCTTGATTTTATCTAAAGTGACGATGGATGTTTTTGTTTAAACTGCACTGGTTGAGGAATACAGCTCAAGCCCGTTGTCAAGAGAGAGGGGATTTGGCCAGGGGTTACACCCCATTTGGCCACCCTCTATTCTCACCTGGGAAGCAAGGGGTTAACTGGACTGGGGTCCTGTAATGTGTTTGTGCCTTGCTTCAGCCATCCAACTGTTTATTCCTCTGTATAAATGTATTGTTTCTGGGCCAGTGTCTGCACCACACACACACTGGGGCTTAAGGGGTTAATGAGCTGCAGTTTAGGAAAATACATTAGGATGCGTGGTGTCTTTTCAGAAATAGCTGGGCTTCAAAAGGCTTGATTGAAGTTGGGTGTGAAAAGTACAGAGGGGTTTTGGTGTATGTTAACACATCTGGCTGGTAGGGACAGCTAGGACCCAGGCTAGGGCATTGGGTGTGAAATATAGCACCGGTGACAAATGTTCACTACACACAGCCCAGCTTCAAAGGATTTCTTGATGGGGGGCCAGGGGTGCGGTTACGCAAGGAGATCTCAGAATGAGTGACCTTATTAAATATAAGAATATTATGAGATGTCCTCGGCTGAACATGCTAAGAGTTACATAGGTGTAACCGGGGGACCGAGCCACAAATAATGATTACAGACACACGATGTCTGGCAGGTCCTAAGAGACAGATATTAATATCTCTCTTAATTTAGTATTGCACGGTAATATTTAGTCTCATTGGGAGCGTCATGCGTGCCGGAATGTATTAATATGTCTCGCGTGCCAGTAAGTAAAACTGAACTGAAGTTATGAAGTTTTTTAGATGGGAAAAGCAGTTGTTAAACGTCCTTGGGTGGGAGGAGTTTGTCTCTGAGAAACTGTCAACCTCACCACTGATTTATGAGAGGGGCTGGGTTTAGGTTGTGTTCAATGGGAAATAATTGTATAAGAACCAGGCTCAGCCTATGGCTATTGTCTTTCGTGTCTTTGTGAGTTTCAAGATTGCTGCATGAACTGCTAATCAAGATTTTCTGATTATTTCATCAATTCCATCTTAAGTAAGTGTCATATTTTGTCTGTTATTTGTATATCTCGTGTGTTCACCTTTTTCAAGGAATAAATTATATTTTATCATATCTAATCCTCGTTCAGTTCAACCCAGTTATATTTGGTGTGTATTATTAATAGCCTGTCTCAAAGCTACCGTCACACCTGTTCTAGCACTTTCCTTTACAATGCGAATATGCTTATAACGCAATGTGAGCGTGGCTCCCAATAATATGCAGTACCATGATGCAGATCTCCTACCATGCCGTTTTCTAGCCTCCCCTGTGCACTGCTGGGGTGACCAGGGCTAGTCATGTCCCCAGGTGGCAGGGAGCTGGTTGCCTGCGCCCCCCTCCGGCTCCAAATGATGTCGCAGGTCATGTTGCCATGGCAACGCGATGTCACGTGACCCCACGACATCATTTGACTCCGGTTACCCTTGCGACGCGTCGATCTGACGCGCTCTGTTCAGGGGGATCTGTCAGTCTGATCCTACCACCCACTGTGGTGTCCGAGCCAGGAAAAGCCTCAGGTTTTTAACCCCTCCAGTTCCGTTTTTACCCCCCGCCTCAGGTTTTTAAATGAAAAAAAAAAATTGTTGTGCTTGATGGAATCAAATCTTGGAGTCTAGCAACCCCAAGTGTCTAGAGACCTAGGAGTGAATGAGTCTACAGTTGATGGATAGAAAAAGGAGTGAAAATTTGTGATGCAGATCTGTCCATAGAAACAGACAATGGACTGAAACTGAATAGTTTGCGGCAACCTCAAAACAGCCTGTTGGATAAGGCTGTGTTTCAGTGGTTTATCCAAGAAAGATCTGAAGGCACGCCTCTCTGGACACATTCTGCAAACGCAAGCCAAAAAGTTGCACAACGAACTTCACGGAAATGAGTCAATGTCATTCACGGCTAGTAGTGGGTGGCTAAATCGCTTTAAAAGGCGACATGGAATACCCACAACCGCTATATCAGGAGAGACGTTCAACTGGCGAAGCTGCATGCTCGTACACTGCCCAGCTTCAGAAGATAATTTGAAGATGGTGGCTATACCACAGAACAGGTGTATAACTGCGATGAGACCGGACTGTGTTACAAAATGTTACCGAATACCACTCTGGCTTGTAAGAATGACTATCGGCGAACACAAGGCTTTAAACAAATGATAGTGACCGTACTTTTTTTGTGTTAACCAAACAGGAAATCACAAACTGAAGTCTTTGTATAGACAAGTTTAAATCGCCACTGTGCTTCCACCCTGTGAATATGACCTCTATGCCTTTTTCTTACGACTTTAGTAAAAATGCATGGATGACTTCCAGCATTTTCGAAAACTGTTTCATCAGCAGTTCGTACACGAGGTACGTAAACATTTACGGCAACAAAGGTCGGATACCAAAGCTTTGCTGTTGCTAGATAACTGCCCTGCCCATCTGTCTGCTGATAGCCTAATAAGCAGAGATGGCAAAATACAAGTCCGCTACTTGCCAAAAAACACCACATCAAAAATACAGCCGCCGGATCAAGGCATTATATCAACGTTAAAGATGAACTTCCGAAAGACGCTGAGACAACAAATAATCACGAGTGAGGATTCTGTTACTGCATTTTTAAAGACGCTTAACCTAAAGTTTTTATTTTATTTTATTACATTGGTGGTGAAGCATGGGAAGCAATCACAAAAACGTGCATTTCTAAACGCTGGAGAAATGTAACTGGTGCAAGTCTTGTCCCGGGTAACTTCCAGGTAGCCAGTGACCGTGATGAAGAGAATTACTTTGAAGGTTTTACAGAGGAAGTCGCCGCCGCCAATCTGTTCTTTGAAAGATACATTAATGAAGGCCTTGCAGAAAATGACATGGCCAATGCACAAAGAGTACTGGAACCGTTTGCTGATAGGGAAAGTGGGGACATGATAGAATCTTGGGTAGATAGGAACAACAGCTTTCCTACAGGAGCATATGACTGTCTCAGAAATAATCGAAAACGTTACTAGCGAAAATCATGATTTGGATGCAACTGAGGACGAGGAACCAGAGCCGCCACCTAAGATCAGAGGCGCTTGCAGGTTTGCAAACTGGACTTAAATTTCTTGAAAAGGGAAAGGTAGATTCCATTTCAGTTTTACAGTTAAAACGCTTGATTGCAATCGTTAAAAAGAAGCAGAGATGCACTGAAGCAGTCAACCCTCAATTTTTTAAATTTTTTTTTAAATGAAGCACTTTAACGTTTACTCAAGTTTGTTTGTTTGTTTGTTAATGCATGCTTTCCGTAGTAGTTGAATGTACACTGAGTGCTTTACACTGTTTTTGCTTTTCTTCAGAATTATAGCCTCATAGTAAATTTTAAAACATGTAACACGTAGAAAAGCAGTTGAGTACAGTACTGAAGCTGACGGCAGAAGTAGGGAGAGGAGCTGCTGCGCGACGCAGTGACGTCACAGCTGCGATGTGGGAAGTTGGCTCCTCCCCCGCTGTCCAATAGGAAAGCTCCTGCTCCGGTCACATGGTTCCCCGGCTGAATAAGGACACTGTCACCGCGGTCTTACTCACCCTGCAGGTAAGTGCCAACCAGGTAACCAGGTACCCGTCCGGGTAAAATGATTCATTTTGCCCGGGTACCTGTTACCCGGTTTTAGAAAAATATACGACCCGGTACAACACCAATTACCTGCTCGAGCTGCTGCGTTTTTATACTGTCAACCACTCTCTGCTTCAACCTTCTCCACTCACTTGGTGTTATCGAGGACGAGCCACACTGTTGGTTTTAATGACTGCTGCCTAAAACTTAATTTCCAAAACTAAGCTCTTCATCATTCAACCCAAGTCTGGTCCTATGCACATATTCTCTATCACTGTTAATAGCATTACCATCCATCTTGTCCCCCAAACACAACGCATGAGTGTTATGTTTGACACCCACCTCTCCTTCCCTGCTCATATTTACATTGTTATGGTTTTTTTGCAGTTTCTTCCTGTACAGGATTCAATCCTGTATTAAAAAAATGAAAAGAAGAATAATTGTGGGGTGGGGGAGGAAAGAGAGACACCTAGGATTGCCTCTTTAATGCCTTCTTCTCTGTCCCACGCATCTCTACTCCTCAGCCCTATCTGAAATACATTTACAGGGCTGAAAAATCTTGTCTGTGATGAATAGAAAATTGGAGGATTTCTAAGGAGCCAAAGCACCCGTGGTTGCTGCTAAATGTCATGGCGCTATGCATGGCATTGTTCGGAGCATGACTTCGGGAAGCAGAGTGGTCATTGATTGCTCCCCTCCCAAAGACGTACTGCAGCCTCCGCCATCTTTTTGGACTGCTCCTTGGTGTACAAGTGACTTTCCATGTTGGATTGGTAAACGTTTTCTAGCCCTGAGCCTTTCCATAGTCTTGTGAAATGACCACGGTGCTTTAATTACATTTTTGTTAGATTGCAGGGTTCCTTTCTGCTAATGTTTACTTTTGTATTATGTATTTTTGTATGATACTACCATGTACTGTATTATGTTCTGTAATGCATGCTGTACACTGGCTTGTGCTGTAATAAATATATATATTTTTTATTTGTTTAGAGAAAATACCAACCGCAGCAGATCTTTCAGGTTCAATGCTAAAATAATTGTGGTGAAGGATGCTATTGCACAAAGCATTTCTGACAATTACAAATATTATGTAAAGGAGTAGTTGGAAGGACTTGCTGAACAGTATTGTTGAAAATGAAAAATAGATATTTTTCTTCTGTTGGTTGCTAAACATTTATGTATTTTAATTTTTTTGTAATTGAGGTCTTTCCCAGCATTGTCATGTAAAATACTGACATTAATATATCATTGTCATCAACAAAGATGCAATGATTTAAATAAAAATAAAATTTAAAAAAACCCCACAAACTCTGCTATGGTGTGTTCACTTTCAGATGCCATGTTCGAGTTAGTGGCAACCTAAATTCTTCTAAGCTGAGCTTAAGTCATAATGAAGATTTCCATGTTCATAACTTGTGTACATGAGTGAATAAAGTGAATTAGAGACTTACAAGCAAGAAAGCAGCAGTCTCTACATGGAGGAATGAAATGTGGGAGGGGAGGAGAAAAGAGCCAGGATAACTGTCGTGGACATTGGGGCTTCTCTGTCCGGTTTCTGGGCCTCTCATTTCCACTTGGTACCAGCTCTTCTCCATTGCTGTGGGCCCCTCTTCACCGCTGGGCCTCTCGTGTTGGTGCGCTCTAGAAGCTGGGCCCATCTTCCACTCGAGAACCGGCACGGCATCAGAGACCTGAGACTTCGTGTGTTCAAGCTGATTTGACTCATTGGTTGAAATTATTAAATAAAAAAGTTGTTTTGCAAGGCTGATGTTCCTGCTCACTTAATAGCATTTTAATATCTAGAGGTGCAAAAAGACACAGTATCTTTAGAAGTTAGGTTGAATTTGACATTTATCCCAATATTCTCAGTGGTAGGGAAATATATTGACTTTTTATCCTGCCCCTTTCCCTTCATGTCACAGACCTCATCCTGTTCTCTTTCAGTCAACATTATAGGTGGGGATGCTATAAATATAGAACACAAGCAGTGCCTTGGTTTTTGGAAAGGACCCAAAGGAAACTGTCAAACTCAAATAGTTTTCCCATGAAAATGTTAGCAGTAAACAGCCACAAGTAATATATTTTAGGAAAAAGGAATATCCAGACAATTAAAAGTAATGAATAATCAAGCTACGTCTCCAGGTATAAAAATCCTGAACCACCTAAAATATTTTAAGACAGTACTCACTAATTATAATAGATTTTGTTGTTGCACAAAATAAACATTAATCATAATACAAAATAATTAATCCATATATTTTTTTTAATATATCATGAGTTGCAACATACCAAAGGGGGGAGGTGTAGGCATAAAGTTTCAGGGAACCGATCCCTGTTGTACGATGCTACCCACAATTTTACCTGCAACAATCATTGTTTAAATAAGGGCCAGCGCGGAAGCAAACACCTCCATTTTCCCTTCCCCTGGCAAGCGTCCCCAACGCTGCCCACATGATGGTGGCAATTTCAACCTTGCGGATGAGCACCAGGAGACACAAGACCAGCCCTCCCCATTCTCACAGAGCACCATGCTGCACGTCGCTAAGATGCTCACTCCCAAATGCCTGTCAACGATGTTGCAAGCAACACCTGTGTGTCCCAGCAATAACTGGAAACATGTAAAAGATCTACATACCCAAAAGGGGAAAAAGGGAATTATAATAGTGAGTTTAAAAAAAAAAAAAAAATAATCCATTTGTAATGCATTCGAATGTGAAATTTAGATGACACATTTATATAAAGAACAATTACAGATCCCTATGGACCCACGTCAGGAGAAACATGCCAAAGCTCCCAGGAAAGGGATAACCTATATCTAATATAGGAAAATAAACCACAATGAAATATTCTATTGAACAGATGTGAGGCAAAGTCCTCTTTAATAACTTGAATTGGTAGGCATGTTTTCAAATGTAAATCCCACCTGTTGCTCAAAATACAATGTTGACATCAAGTCTACCCACTGCAACCTCCTATGCTGTGATATAGTTCCACGGCACCCAATAAAAAGATTGCTGAGTAGCCACCCATTAAATGAGTACCCAGTAAGTAGAAGGCAAAGTATGGTGCAGCACTGGACATGCCACCTCCGTCCCAGATCTCCACTCAACCAAACAGCGAAGGAAAAGGCCTTCTTCTTGCCCATCGCTTTTAGAGAGTAACTTGGATTATAGAAAATAACGAAGTTTGAGATCCTCATTCATCCCCTGTGGGAACACGGTTTGTAATATATCTATCCAAAATGCCTCTTTGTCTCGGTCTCCTGGGTCTATCACCTCCTTGGGGTAGATTTCCCATCTGTTCAACAATCTGCAATCTTAATTGATATGTATAGTGTCCAAGAGTCATAAAATGTCTTGCCACCGGTGACCTCGTCTTTCCGTCTAATGGCACTTTTATGTTCCGTAAAGCGAGTTTTGAATTTCCGTGTGGTCTCTTCCACATATAGAAGGCTGCATAGGCACTCTAGAATATATGCCACATTCTTGGAATCACATGAAAAGAAATCTCTAAGGCCAGGTCCTCGCTGCGAGGGGTGGGTCACCGTGCTGCGCCGACAGAAACTCCTGCTTTCAAGAGAATTGAGATCAGGACTCGCGACGGAGCACTAGACCACGCCCCCCGGCGATTCAGCCAATGAGGGCGAACCTGCCGGGTGATGTCACGGCCGCGCCCCCGTCACGCCCCCCTGTCTTTCCCCCTGCAGCTCACTGCAGACCGAGGAACTCGGCTGCACGCGCTGCCAGCCTCGTAGGCGCACGTGCAGCTCAGGCAGCGGGGCCGTAGCCTTACGGGGATTGCCTTCCCACTCCTTGGGTGGCTTGAGGATGCCCTCTTGATGACATTGTGCAACAAGAACAATTTAAACATTTGTCACGAAAACTTTGGGCTCTTTTTTTTTTTTTTTTTTCAATGTTTTTATTAGGCATTTTTAGAGGATACAACATTTCTGACAAATTGTGTAGCCTAACATTTTCCAAAACATATATATTTTTTTTTAAAAGGGGGGGAAAGAAGGGCAACCTAAGTTGTCCATGAAAAAAGGGGGGGGGGAGCTTCATAGAGAGAAAGGTAAGGAGGGAGGGTGTGGTGGGGTGGGGTGGTGAGGGGGGTGGGGGAGAGGGGGGAGGGGGGTGGGGGGGAGGGTTAGTGTCAGTCCTAACAGGGCTGATGGGGTGTGCTGGTGGGGTTCGTACTGATTTTTTCATTATGGAGGGGAGTTAGTCTCCCACCTCCCTGGGTTGGTCGGGGCGCGCGTGGTATAGTGGAACCAGGTTCCAGTTCCCAGATATCCTCAAAGGCCGGGTTTTTGTCTGATGTGGCTGTGAGCTTCCATAGTCATTACTTCCCCATTCTTCTATTTGTATTGAGCGCTGGCGTAGCTGTGTTCCTCCAGGAGGCCGCAATACGCATCTGCCGCAGTGAGAATGAAGGGTATTAATTTCCTGGTGGGCCGAACTATATTCGGCATGGGTGCTGCCAACAGGAAGGTCACGTGGTTCAATAGGACTTTCTAGGCCGTGGACCTCTTTTATAAGAATTTGACTGGCCCAGTATTCACAATTTTCTGGACAGGTCCACAGTGTGGGCAATGTCCCCTCTATTACCACAGCCTCTCCAAAATTGGTCTGATGCCAGAGGGTAGTAGATCTGGGTTTAATCGTGCTGGGGTAAGATACCAGCCCAAACATGATCTTATAGATGTTTTCCTTAATTGTTGTGCAAAGGGAAGTTTCTGAGGCTGCCTGCAGATTTCCTCCCAAGTCTCTCTTTCTATATCGACGTTTAGGTCAGCGACCATCGCAGCATGTAGTGGCTGTGTAGGGGACGTTGAGCGCATTAGGATATTGTAAAATATCTGAGATGAGTCCCTTCTGGTAGGACTGTCTACACAAGAGTTCAAAACGTCGTGAGAGTGGGGTTTCTGGATGAGGGCACGTAGTTCTGACAAAGTTTCTATTTGTAGATATTTAAAAGTGTCCAATTTTGTGATTTTAAAAATTGTTCGTCAGTTCTTGGTGGCTCAGGAGCTTCCCTAGGCTCAGTACGTCGGCAATCGCCTCTAAACCCCGTGTGTGAAAGTGGCGAACAGCTTAGATCTGCATTCTGGAGGGAATTTAGGGTTATAACAAAGAGGGGGGTGAGTTGTGAGTTGTGGATGTGAGGTTAAAATTTAAGTTTGCAACTGGACCAGGTATCCCACGTGGAATGTGAGGCCTGTAGCTTAAGATTGTGTAAGTGGCCTCTCCTTGTTTCAGGCTCCAGAGGCAGAGCTTGCAGAGCAGGCAGTTTGGCACACCGAGTTTCCATTCCCACCCGCAACATCGGGTCGGGTCTGAGTTCCACATTACTACCTGCCTGAGCTGGCGGCTAGGTTATATTTATATAGGTCAGGCACCCCCATCCTCCCTCTGGATCTGTGGTCATCAGGACCTGATCTGGCTACCCTGGAGGTCGCTTACCTGCCAAATGAAGTGGAGTAGTCTATTAGGATATATTTTAGATCGGCGGCGGGACCTGGATGGGAGCGTCTGGAACAGTACACATTCTTGGGAGTATATTAATTTTGTGGTAGAGATCATCCTCCCAATCCATGAGATCTGAAAAAAACCTTCCCAACGATCTAGATCCCTTTTGATCTGACCATAGTTTCGGGTAGTTATCCCATATAGGTCCCGATAGTGCCTAGAACATTAATTACCAGATACTTAATGCTATGAGGGCACCATCGGTAGCTGAAATTTAGCTGAGGAGTTTGATTTGGGGCGGGAAAGACTAATATTTAGGGCCTCAGATTGTCGATATTTTTTATATCCTATACCTTTCCAAACTCCGGTCAGTTCCATCTGAGGTTGGGGAGGGAAGTTAGGGTCTGGTCCAAGGTCAGGATAATATCGTCAGCGAATAGGAGGAAATTTTGTTATTGTTCAGTGGCCATAGTATACCCTGAGTTTGGGTTTGTCTTATTTTGGCGCCAGTGGTTCATCGTGAGAGCGAAAGAGGAGAGGGGGAGAGGGGGCAAACCCTGTCGGGTACCATTTCGAATGTGGATTTGTTCCGCTCCTCCAACCAGATAGTCTAACTGAGGCGGATGGCGTTTGGTTTTTAGAGCGCCGTGGACACCGTAAGAAAGGAAGTCCCTGAATCCGAATTTTTTAAGTTTGGTCTAGGAAACCAGCCAGTCAATTCTGTCAAATGCCTTCTCTGCTTCTAAGCTTAGTAACATAGTTGTGAGTCTGTAAGGTGGGCCTGGTCAACAAGGTTAATGATTTTCGGGTATTGTCTGAGGCCTGACGGCCCAGGACAAACCCGACCTGGTCCATGTGTACTAGTCTCGGGAGAGAATTGGGAAGTCTGTTCGCCAATTTTTACTGTATAGTTTTAGATCATTGTTCAACAGTGAGATGGTCTATAGCTACCGCATGTGTGTGGGGTTCTTCCCTTCTTTAAGGATATAGCCAAATTGGCGGAGGACATTGAAGATGGGATAGGACTCCTTCTAAGAATGAAGTTGAACAATTGTAAAAGGTGGGTGTGGACAGAATGGGAGAGAAACTTCTTATAGTAGGCATTTGTGAAACATCAGGGACGGTGCTTGTAGAAATTTGGAGGCCTAACGGCCCATTCTAGTTTCTCCGCCGTTATTTTGGCGTCAGGAGAAGGAGTTCTCCGTTGTAATGAGGGGAGGTCGCAGTCAGCTAGATAATCAATGGTAGCCGATAGCGCCTTCGGGTATGGGCTAGCAGAGTGAGCCCTTAGGTTATATAATTTAGAGTAAAATTAGTGAATTCCTTGCAAGTTTTTTTTCATTGTATTGGAGCTCACCGCACTATTCCGGATCGCCGGTATTTGCGATTTTTGGGTATGCCTCGTAAACTTGCTAGCAAAGAAGTCTATCGGCCTTGTTCCTTTATCGTTTATACAGTAATACCTCTGACCCGTCCATTTAAGAGCTTTTTCGACACTGTCCATTTGAATATTCTTAAGTCGTTTGGTAGAAGTCAAATGTTTATAGATTTTCCGGGAAGGGTTTATTTTTATGCTGTTGTTCTAAACTTATTATTTGGCGTTAGTAGTCTTTGGTTTGTTTAAGTTTAGTTTTTTCTATGGGAGGCAATCGAGATGAAATGCCCTCTAATTGTCGCCTTATGGGCTTCCCCAGGCTCGCTGGAGAGGTGGTAAACAGTACCATATTTGTCCGGAAATATTTTAAGGGATTTGTGATTCCCATACTGTCTACGAGAGAGTGATCAGTAGGGAGCTGTTCAGATCTCAGGAATACGATGGTTGTTTTCACGAATGGAATGGTAGGGTCGGGGTTGATGGGAGCATGATCTGGACCGTGATTGGGCCGATGTCAGTATTAGGGCGGCTTCTCTAGGATGTTCTGGTCGCACAAGAAAAGTAGTCTATACGGGAAATGTCTGGTGAGGGGACCGAGTAAATAAGGTATAATCCCTTTGCCCTGGTGTTGTGTTCTCCAAAATGTTAAGAGTGAGAAGTCCCCCATTATGTCCTTGAATTTTTTCCCAGTCTGTGTGACTGGTGGAGTGTTTCGCCCTGGGAGGCTCGATTATCTCTGTAGGGTTGAGAGCCATATTTAGATCGCTGCCAATAGTAGCGATGGATAGGTATTGGGGGTCAATTCTGCCAGAACTGTTTTTAAGAAATCTGTCTGGTTCTCGGTGGGCCTATAGGTTAATAAGGGCGATTGCGAGCCTGAGAGCGGAACGTAGACCACAATAAAAATTCCCTCTGGATCTGCCTGGATTTTAGCAAGAGGTAAATGGGGTGCCCTGACGAATCAGAATGGGCGACCCCTCTGCGTTCTATACTATATGAGGCAAGTAGCTCATCGGATACACATGCTGGAATGTTTTAGGGCGGCCCCGAGATGTGAAGTGGGTCCTGGAGGAACAACAACATCGCTCCCAAACTCTTAAGTTCCTGTAGGGCCAGGCGTCTTGTTCGGTGTGTGGAGGACCTTGCAGTTTAGGGAAGTAAATTTTAGAGCTTGGTTGCGTGACAGTATGCTTGGGAGATGGACGGAAGATAATTGTTAAACTTGTTTAAGTTAAGATGGCTAGCTGGACAGCCAAGTGGGACGGGGGGTTAGGGTGGGCTGGGGGAACCGCTGGGATAGGATCAGCGGATGTAGAAAAGAGGGAAGGTAGACCCTATTGGGGTCTGTAAAAGTTTGAAACCGATGTGGTTTAAAAACGGTTGGGGTGGTTTAAGGACCCTAGGGGGGGGGGCGGGTCCGACGACGTCTCCAGTAAGGGTGGGCCGAGGTAGTAGAGACCCTTAGCTATTGGGAGTTTAAGCCAAAACATGCAGACCGTGGGGAGTCCTAGAAGATTGGATTTCTCTCCTGTATGGGCAATGTGGGGAGGGGGCAGGCGCTGGGCTGCTCAGTTTAGGGGTGGGCGGTGGGGGGGGGGTGAGTGGTGGAGGTGGTGGGGGGGGGGGGTTCAGGGTTAGGCTGGGTAGGGACGCGTCTGGGAGGAGTCTGATTAATGTGTTCCTGCTGCGTACTGTGTGTAAGGCGCTCATTAGGTACCTTGAACCGCTCCGGTGGGTGTTATAAGTGTTGAATGAGCCTGATGTCTTTGGGACCTAACGGGGCGGTGAGGTTGGGTGCCGTACCCTCCGTGGAGTGGTCCTTGGTGTGTGAGAGAGGGGGAAGAGAGGAGGGTGGGGGGGGGTGGAGGGGAGGAGTTGGGGGAGGGTGTGGCAGGGAAAAAAGGGGGGTGATACGGGAAGGGGGGAGGGGGTTGGGGGGGAAGATAAGGGCAGAAGGGGGGGGAGAGCAGTTCTGACAAATATCCTAAGCATAGCATTCAATACCACACATTGACCTCGTAATTAGATAGGCTGTGTGTATTACAATGTTGACAGATTGGTAATACACATACACTACTGAGAGAAGCAGTCCACTCCTAGGCGTCCTTGGAACGGCGGTGGGTACCGTTGATTTTACAGGAGGACGAACCGTGGGTGGGGGAGGAGGGGGGGGGGGGGGAGATGTGATCATAGAGGGAAGGGGAAGCGGAATGGGGGGCGGGGGGGGAGGGGGGGGTTGGGGGAAGGGGGGGGGTTGGGGGAGGGGGGGGGGAAGGGGGTTGAGAGGGAAAGGGGAGGGGGGGGGGGGCAGGCTTAAACATTGATCCTTGCGCAGTGTACACAGTTTACATTTAACAATAAGGACATCAAACATTTGCCAATAGTACCGGTGTTGTGTGACATTTTGTGGTAAACTGGGCAAAAGCGTCGGGACAGATGGGGGGAGAATTAGGGGGGGAGGAAGGGATAGGGGGTAGGGGGGGTACAGCTTATACATTAAACATTGATATTGTGCGTAATTTACATTTAGCAGTGAGGCAAACCGACATTTGCCATAGCACAGACGCCTGTGCGACCTCGTGTGTGTGTAAACGGGTACCGTGTCTGCAGGCCAATCAGGTGAGCGTGTCGGCCGAACAGACAGGGGGTGAGTGATTCAGTCCGAAGAGGGTGTGGCGGGGGGGGGTAGGGGAGGGGGGGGGCAGGGGTGGGAGGGGAGGGTGGGGGCAGGGGTGGGGGGGGGGGGCGGGGTGGGGGGGTGTGGTGGGGGAGAGGGGAGGGAGGGGGGGGGGGTGGAGAGTGTGACCCGGGTAATGAGTCATAAGTAGTGAGAAAATTTTTGCATTACAGTTAGAGAATGGACGAATAGGCAGAGGCAACGGATCAGCTGGAGGGGAAAGAAAAAAAGGGGGGGGCGGGGGGGCAGTGGGACAAATGGGGTGAGGAGAGGATGTTTAGGGGGAGGGGTGGAAAAGGGGGAGGGGGTGGGAAAGGGGGGGGAGGGGGACTTTAGAATGAGGGGGGGGGGGGTGCTGTTCCCGGATCGGGAGAGCAGGGTGGTTGGGGGGCCAGGGGGGTTGGGGGTGGAAGGGAGGGGGAGGGGTTGGGAGTAGGTGGGGAGAGGGGGGGGTCCGGAGGTGGGGGTTGAGAGAGGGGGTGGGGGGGGGGGCGAGGGGAACCGGCTTGATCGTGGAACCCAAAGCATTGTGCAGATGCAACATTCAAGTATGCAGGCACCAGATACTACGGTAATACTAAGTTAGTGCAGACTTTTGTGTCCTGTCAGTAGAATGTTGTATACGTGACTTTATTCTCCAGTAGATGTAGATGGGTTGTGGCTGGAATACGTGGCCCCTCTCTTGGAGTGGATGGGGTGGGGGGGGGGTGTTGAAGGGGAAGCATGGGAGGTTTTGTCCTCAGGGGTCGGTGGGTGGGGGGGAGCAGCGGGTTTGGGGGGACCTCTTGCTGGGCATGCTAGTGTGGGGAGGCGGAATTGATGACATAGAGACATATGGGGGGAGGTGGTGGCGGGGATGTGCGGGGGGCACTGGTACAAACTGGTACAAACCATGGCTGTCGCGTATGTCCGTTGTGTTCTATCGCCGTTCCTGAGGTTATCGCGTGGGGGGGGCGGGGAAGGGGGATCGGGTTGTCTGAATAGGGCTTAACACCTTGGCCACGGCCCCCCCGGTCGAGGGGGGGGGGGGGGAGCGTTGAAGAAACCCCGGCCGGGAGAGAGAAGGGGGTGATAAGGGGATCCTCCGGAGGATGCCGCCGGGGAGGTCCAGCGGTCTGCGCCGGGTGGCGTCATCACGCCCCGACGGCACAGCCACCGCTATGCTCAGGCAGCGCAGCCGTCGCCGGCGGGAACCCTTCGCGCAGCGCGATGACGTCAGTCGGCGCCCCTCCGACCTCGGCGGGGCTCGACTCGCTGGTGTGAGGCCTCCTCGGGCGCCATTTTGGTGAGCAACCAACAGAGCGACCGCGGATCGGAGAAGGACCACGAGGGGGGGTATGGACGCTCCGGCCGCCATCTTGGGAGACTGCGGAGTTGATGTCGGTGTGCAGGCAGGCGGGGATCGTGCTCCTCAGCGGGGCTCCGGATTCAGCTCATCGTCGTCCTGTAGCTGGATTGTCCTCATTGAGGTCTCAGGGGCTGGCTGCAAGATCGCCGGTGAGCCCTGGGTCGAAGGGAAGGCCACGAGGGGAGGTAAGGATATACCCAGCGCCATTTTGGGGGTTGTTTCTTTTTTTATTTGTTGTGGGATGAACGGTGGTATTCTGCCGGCTGGACTTTGTGGGTAGTTCTGTGCGGTCCCACATTTTTCCCGGATTTGCCTCTGTCCCGCAATTCTCTCAGAGGTCCTCACAGGCATGTCGTCTCTCTCTCGGGGCCGGTCACCGGCTGAGTGGGCAGGTTGGAAGGGGTCATCTGGGAGGCCCAGGGCTTTAGCGAAAGGTGCCATGTCCTCGGGGTGCCTAATTGTTAGGTATTTGCCCTTGTGGGGGACCACCAATTTGAAGGGGAATCCCCATTTGTATGTTACCCCTTTTTCTCTCAGGAGCAATGTGAGGGGGCGAAGAGCCTTGCGTCGATCTATGGTTAGTTTAGAAAGGTCGTTGTAGACCTGTAGCTGTTCGCCTCGGAACGCGATCGTGTTTCTCCCCCTGCTAGCGCCGATCAGCTTGTCTTTGGTTGAGTAGCTGTGCAGTCGCACGATCGCGTCCCGCCGGCGATTAGGGTCCTCGGAGCGTGGCCCCAGAGCTCTATGCGCTCTGTCAATCTCCAGGTCTCTTGGCTCAAGGTCCGGGCAAAGGAGAAGGAAAAAATCCACCAGGTAGGCCCTCAGGTGCGCAGGCAGGATTGCCTCAGGGATGCCGCGGACGCGCAGGTTCTGGCGGCGATCCCTGTTTTCCTGGTCTTCCAGGCCATCCCGTAGGGTGTTGATTTCGTGGCCCAAGCGGATGATTTCGTCGTCAGCCTCTGACTGATGATGTAGGGCCTCGTCGAGTCTGGCTTCTAGCGTGGTGGTACGCTCCTGGAGGCCATTGATATCCTGCCGGATTTCGGCCACCGCCTCCTTGATGTTGGTTTGGAGTGAGCGCTGTAGTTTGGCATGTAGTTCCTCCAAGTATGCCTTCGTGATTCCCCCCTCAGCGGGTGGGGGGGACTCGGCGGGGTGTGCTGATTCCGTGGGGCCTTGTGTGCCTCGTGGGCCTGGAGTCTGGGGGCCATCTTGCCTCTTTCCACTCACTTCTGCAGGCCGCTTTGCAGGGGTGAAGAAGTTGGCTCCTCCGTGAGTCGGGGGATTTTTCCCTTTATTAGCCATCCTGCCGTGTTTAGGGACCTTTTAGGGGCTTTTTATAGGTTTTTGGTCGGGTTGAAACTCCTTAAAAAGTAGGTTTATTCAGGAGGGTCTCAGGAGCTCTTCCTCTACCCGACTGTCCTGGATGACGTCATAGACACGCCCCCCAACTTTGGGCTCTTTTAAATGAAAGCAAAGGTAAATTATTAAAGAGTTCATATCTGCAGTTATACCTACAAAATACACACAAAGTATTTTATTGATCGTCTTTCTCTTGTAACTGTAGAGTATTTTCTTGTTTTATTACTTCTTCGAGGTTGGCTCTAAGCATGGATTCATCATAGCTCCTATTTCTAAACTTAATGATCAACTGTTCAGCTCTCTGAAGGAATACTTGCTCCTGACCTGGTCATACGTTTTAAGCATGAAAACGGACTATAGGCTAATCCCATTTTAGCATGTCTTGGATGAAAGCTGTCAACTTGTAACAAACTATTACAATCCGTGGGTTTAATTTATTAATCGGTTTCTAGCTGCCGTGCAGTTTTAGATGCCATACATCCCCAAAAATGGATATGTACTTTGTCCGATTCCAACGTGCACTTAATGGTCTGATGACAACCATTTATTTCGGTCAAGAAATCAAGAAGAGTTTGTTCTGAACCTCGCCAAATAAAGAAAATCTCATCAATGTAATGAAAAGAAGAAAAAAACTTCTGCAAAAGGGAAGACAAACATAAAAAGATTCAAATAGCATTGGGCCATATTGGCCCCCCATTGCTGTTCCTTGCACCTGGAAAAAACAAAAACAAATAAGAATTCTTAAAGTTCTTTGTTAAAACAAATCTAAGGAGGTCCAGGACAAACTATCGCATTGCCATATCCTTGTCAATAGACTCAAATAGTCTATCCACTGCCATAAGGCCTTCCTCGTGTGGAATGGACATGTATAAGCTACACACGTCCTTTTTACATGGGAGAAAAATTTATAATTATACAAGATTTATCCTAAGTAGTCAGTAGTGTTACGTAAATATGTAGGAATGTTGGACATCAGTGGTTGTAAATACTTATCGACAAAAGGAAAAGGGAAGTTCTTATGGACATCAGGCATATGATAAAATACAGGTGTAATGGGAAATGGTACACAAAGAAAATCAAATACAGTTTTGATTAGAGTCTAGGGCACTCCTCAAGACAGCGTCTATGCTCGCCTTGCAAGGGAACTGTACTTTCTCTTTCAAGGGGAGAATAGTGCTCAATCATAGTCCATTGTTAAATAGCCTCTCCAATGTATTGTTCTCTATCACTACTACAGCACGGCCTTTGTTCGCTTGTTTAAAAACCAAAGGTTAATTCTTTATTAATCATTCTAAAGTGTTTCTCTCCGGGGTTGTTTTTTTTTTTTTGTTTTGTTACATTTGATTCCATTTGGAGGAACTCTCCCAATGAAAATGTTCAACATTGCTCAACCATCTGTATTAACGTATGTAAGTAATAATTCCAGATAAAAGGATTGAACTAGTCCTCAAAGGGGAAAAATATAATTTAACTTATAGGGTTAGTTCATGGGAAATAGTACTTTTGTACATTTGTAGACTGGTGTATGTGGGAATTGAGTAATAGTTGAATAGCCTAACAATTATATTTTTACTGAGCAAAAAGCAGAATTGAGATTGCTTTAGAATTCTGTCTTGCAAGAAGTTTATGATGATGTGACTCTGTCATGATCTTTTTTTTTCTGTGACATTTATCTTGTATATTGATTTTATATATATATATATATTTATAATGTTTTTCTTTATCCTAAATATTTTTTTCTATATTCTATTTGGTGTGGGCTGTCTTATTTGTTAATATAGATTTATCAAATGAATAGTTTAATATATTTATCTCCTCTACTGGAGGGGGCTAAAATGAAATAAGCAAGGTCTGTTGCACATGACAGTTATTCGGGGGGAGGGGGCGTATATATATTCTTTAATTAATCACAAAAGGAAGTGCAACTGTAAACTATTTACACTCTTCCAAGATTACATTCGTACATTCGCATGAGAACAAATACTGTAACTACTTAAACAGGTTTGCTTTTTGTCCTCTGCCAGGTGAAACAGTCCTCCAAAGGGGAAAAATATCATTTATCTTATAGGGTTAGTTCATGGGTACAGCTTGGAGAATCAAATGTTCCTGCTCCCAAGCAGTCATATACAGTATAACTCAAGAGACTATTGTTTCTTTTTACAGATTCATTCCTCTGAGGATACATTCTTCTGGTTATTGGACTCAGGAAACTGGAACTTCAGTATTTGCTGATCCTGGCCTGCAAGTTCTGTGGATAATATTTAAAACACAGGTAGGTCTTTAAGAGTGGAGTACATAGTATAGCTTCTTTAAAAAGAAGACACAGGTCTACATTGTGGGAGTTTTTTTTTAGCTACATCGACGCAAAAGGAGGCATTTTCATCCTGCCAAGAAATAACTTTTGCACTTTTTTTTTATTTTTGTGTGCGTCAGCGTGCTGTTTGGGGGTGATCAATAAGAGGAGTTGGGGAGGAGTTAAGAAGCGTATATAGTGTGTCGGAAACAATGCATGGCTGACTCTTCTTGCAGCAAGGGATTGAAAAGAGGTGTGTCACGGGAGACCAGGACACTTCACCCCGGGGATCGTATAAACCAGACAGTGCAAGAGGTTAAATAAAACAAGTTTATTTCTAACTAGCTCGACGGGTACAACACTACACACAGTTTGGCACATACTCACCAAGGACAGGGAATATGGGGGGGAAAGCTTCAATGGTTTACCAGGGCAACTTCCACTCTCCATCCGCTTTGGGTACCGCAGTAGTCCAGGGATGCTATTTGAGCTATAGCACATTCAAATAGCCCGCTGGCTTCCACTACGAGCCTCACTTTAGTGTCTCTGGCACAACCTCTGATGACCCTTACTCCGCTACGACCAGAATAGTCTCTGGAGCTGAAGTCGGCAGCACTTTATATAGGTTCCCTGTCGCCATAGGAAAGCATGGAGGACGTGATACTGACCAATCAGTGCACAGATGCTGCATGTGGACCAATCACCGAGCGAGGGCTTGCCTGTGATGGGCCAATCTGGGATGTGGGAGGTGACCATGCCTCTAGCACAGCCCACAGATGGGCTTTAAGAGGAGTGGGAAACTCGATCTGGCCAATGGAAATCATGCCTACAGGGTTCATACCCAGCAAGAGTTCCCATAGTCAGCCTGTGATACCTCTTATAGAGATAGACACCTCCAGAGTTTGGGCTGAACCATGGATCCTCTAGGAGAGGCTTTGTTCCCCAGACCTGAGTCAACAACCCCCCCCCCCCCCCAAACAATTCCTAACAATGTCTGAAGCACTTCACCTCCCACATTTTGGATATCAGGGCCCTCTCTCTTTGTGTGCAGGCTGGCGGAGTAAATTACCAGCCATACACACAGATGACCGAAAATACAATCATCCTAGTCTACGCAGTTGAATACCTATGACAAACCACATTATCAAGAGGCATACTGGGTTAACCCTTGAGTATCCATCTAGACAGGGGCAATGGCCGGGCTTAACCTTTTTGTTATATAGCCGCATTGCCCCTACTGTCGTAGGGTGTATTAAATTCTTCATCTTTGCACAGCATTTGTCCTTCCTACAGAACACCCCAAACCACCAAAGAACACTTCTGTACAGTAGCACACAAGCTGCAAAGCTGAATACGGGCTGTTATCAGCACAAGGCAGAGACACGAGCACTGATACTAAGGACATTATTTCTTAAGCGGACTTTGTGCTGCTTTTTTTTGTCCGACAATCTTCATAGACTTCCATGGGGATTTTCAGCTGAAAACAGCCCTAATGGCTGCTTTGGTAGATGTAGAATAAAGCCCTACACCTTCCCATCTGCCACGTGTCATCAGCACAGATTTACATACCTTTGGGTATACTCAATGAGAACACCTTCTGAAATCGTACAGCTGATATTTGTGAATCACCGCATCAACATTGTGGTACTAGGCACCGTTTGCTTTTAGTTTTTCTTATTTTATATTTGTAATATTAACAATTCAACAAGTAAAGAATTTGCATAAATATTTCCAGCTATTGTTATTCATATCTTATTTGTTATTCTTTGGTGGGGCTGCTTCCTAGACGGCGTGACTCCTTGCCCTGTTTTAACTATTATAGGTGCTTTTGCATTCCACTGGGGTCTTTTTTTCATGAATCCAGACGAATATTTCTGCTGCCGTGTTTCCTTTTTTTTTTGGAAGTGTTTGTTTCTTAAAGTATGTAGTTGAAAGTTCAAGTATAGTGTGTAGTTCACGTGCACTTGAAGAAGGAAACCTGTGAGGGTTCTAAAGCAGCTCTGTAGACTATTGTAGTTTAATCTGCTACACGTAAAGTTCTATCTTTATCCAAAGCTGGAATGAAGTGTGTGTTAGTGTGTGTGTGTGTGTGTGTGTGTGTTAGTGTGTGAGTGTGTTAGTGTGTGAGTGTGTGTGTGTTAGAGTGTGTTAATGTTATTGACATCTGTCTTTTCTTGGAAGTCCAGCTATTCTGACTGTGTTGGATACCTTAAAAAATAATGATAATTAAATACAATGGTTTCAAACTTTATTTACATTTTTTATTTTATTATTAACTTGAAGTAATTTGCTTAGTAAAGGTCTCTTTTTGGTATATTTACCTTTTTTAAGATCAAATCTTTGCAATGTTTTCAGATTGCGCAGCTCCGCTTCTCATCTTCACTGACGATGGTAGACGTTGGGAAATGGCCAATCTTCGCTCTTTGCCCTCACGAGGATCTGAAGTTCATTCAGCAAGCCTGTGTGTTTGCTTCTGGAAACGAGGTTTTATATATCACAAAAGATGATGAGGTAAATGCCACTAGTGCAATCCTGTTGGAGCATGTCGCCATAAAACCTTCTACATAAATATATTTTCTATAACGTTTTGAAAGAAGCTTATTTATGTCATTATCTTAAATGATAGCATTGAAGGAAGATTTTGACTGGCGCTGCATCAGTTTGTACTAGAAAGACTACACCCTAATTAGAAAAACGTTAATCTACATATTTTTTTTTTTGCTTTTCATATAATGTTTTAAATTTCTGCATTTAATATAGCAATAAATGTAAAAATCAAAAAACGTAATGACTTCCTGGTTTTTCACTGTGGGCTTCCAAGTTCAGCACTGTGCATCTTTATGGGGTCTAACTGTCACTTCTTGTTTTATAATTGATGGCTCTGCCTCTGACGGGGACCATTTGGTAACAGTAGGAAGATGTGCTTGAAAAGTGTAATAATCTAATATTTTGTTCTGAGGGTGCGTTTCTGAAACAGTGTTGGTGATCTGCTTGTAGAGCAGTTGATTTTGACGTGTGTTCCATGCATCGTTATCATACATATTTTAAGTTCTGGCGGGTGAAAAAGGCGACAAAAAAACTAGAATCCCTTGCTGCAGTGGGAGCACTGTATGCGAGGTGATAATGGTTGAAAGGCAGGGTTGCAGACCTGTCTAGGACATGTAAATGTGCTCAAGTGATATTCTTTATTGGCTATATGCTAACGGTGGAGGTTTTTTGTTGCCTTTTACACCCACCATAACTTAATATGTGATGGTAAACCCCAGCCTTGAAAATTGCAAAGCCATTACAACCAACCTCTCACTGATGATGCCCATTAAGGTTGAAACATGTCTGTGAGTGGTTTGACTGGCTTTGCATCTAATCCCATGCTGTACTTGAAAGCTTTATGAACAGCAGAGCATTTGCTTATATGGGTTCCATGTAAATGGATTTCAGGCAAAAGGTGACACATTGTGTGCTCATTTGCATGTAATTTCCCAGATTCCCTTGCTGCAGTGGAAGCACTGTATGCTAGGTGACACCTTTAAGACACACTTGCTTAAAGAAGCATATGAATAGCACTGTGGATTATACTGGACACATGATACATATAGCTTGGCCCCCTGCAGATGCACTTACCTGAAGTCCCTCCTTCTGTCTCTGTACGTTCTCCCTACCTACCAATTAGACTGTAAGCTCCTCGGAGCAGGGACTCCTTTTCCTTAATGTTACTTTTATGTCGGATGCACTTATTCACATGACCTGTTATTTATATTATCTGTTATTTATTTGATTACCACGTGTATTACTACTGTGAAGCGCTATGTACATTAATGGCGCTATATAAATAAAGACATACAATACAATAATGGTTGAAATGCAGGGGTGCAGACCTGTGTAAGACATGTGAATAAGCTCACAAGTGATATTCTTTATTGGCTATATGCTAACGGTGGAGGTTTCTGTCGCCTTTCACCCACCATAACTTAAAGTGTGTGTGTGTGTGTTCACACACACTCTGTATATTATTTTACAATAATTATTTTCCCTCAGGTATTTGTGATGGGTACAAACTGCAGCGGATGTTTAGGAACTGGAGATGCCCAAAGCATTATTGAACCAAGACGTCTAGACTCTCTCTGTGGGAAGAGGATAGTCGGTCTAAGTTATGGAACCGGCCCACACATTGTCATTGTTACTTCTGGTATGTATTTAAGAAATCCACTTGAAAGCGCGCACACCCACCCCAGTTTTATCACACTTTAATAAATATTTGCTATCTTGGTGGTTTACACCACCCTCAAAATCCCCAGATCTCACTGAATGCAGTCCAAGGTATTCCCCTTTGGCTGAATATAACATATTGAATTCTGGGAAGCATTTTACGGTTTTTCAAGTTGTATATATGCCTATTTGTAACTTGTATATACTGGTAAAAAAATAAATCTTATTTACAAATGTTTTTAAGCTGTTTGTGTAGCATACGGGATGGTGAACATACTGGTATATGTGTATAGTTGATACATAAAATAAGAGAAACAGAAGTTCATATTTAATTTATTTTAGTTAATTTTACATCCAATTGCATTATTTCTTAACATTTGGAGAAATATTTATGAAATGTGTAGCCTGAAAACAATAAACCACAGGTAGTATTAATGCAACATGCAGGCTCTGACATAAAAATATATCATTTGTTGGGGTTGTTTATCATTACTTGGACACTTTTAGCGTCCAATACTCCTCCAAGCAGATCTTCGGCACTGGAGGTTACAAAGGGTTAAAAATACTTACATTATTACAGGCCTCAACATTTTGAAAGAATTCGTAACATAAATATTTGGCTAACTTCAAAGTGCATTTGTGTACAAAAATTGCACTTTGCTTCCTGAACTGCTTCTGCAATGATATTAGCAGGAGCAGATAGTCTAAGGCTCTTCACGGGTTAGGTTTGGCCACACGTTAGAGTCCTGCCCATCACGCAGCCCTGATGGCCTGATCTGTACACATGCAACATATGCATACTATTTACGGCGTTTCACGGGGCCATGGGAGAGCGGGGAAAAGAAAAAGGTACATACAGAACTTGTAAAACACCAATAAATTCCTGAAGGTTGCGTAGCAAACAGAAAGAGTAGCAGAGTACCAAGGATATCCTGGTTAGGAGAATACCTAACTACATTTATTGTGTGAATCTAGCAACGTTTTTTCGTTTTAGCGAAGTGTCCTATTATAAACAGCTAAAGGTAATCGTGATGCAACGTTTATATTTCTACAGAAGGGGAAGTATATAGCTGGGGCCACAATGCTTACAGCCAGTTAGGCAATGGGTCAACCAACCAAGCATTGACTCCTTGCCAAGTCTCCACTAACTTGGTAAACAAGAAGGTTGTTAATGTGGCTTGTGGTTCACACCATTCAATGGTATCAACAGCCGATGGAGAGGTAAGAATATTATTTCCTTCTCATCCCTAACATTATAGCATTATTATAAGCACTTTCTCGCTGATTTAAGCTATTTGGGGGGACGCATTGAATTGAGAAAGATTGCCTTCGCATCAATATGCAGGATCTATTAACTCGTTGTGTGCCAGAAGGTAGTATAGTGATCAGATGGCCCTGGTCTCCCCCTGACTTCGGAAGAGGAAATCCAATTGTGATCTCGGCTGAAGTGAACTGAAGTCGCAATCCCCTTTAGAAAACGAGCCAAGACTGGGGCAATATCATAAGGCCACCAAGGTCCCACTCAAAATGACATTGCCTCAATGTCATGGGGCACCCAAATGGTTATTTCCCATGAAGTAGATTGCATACTGTATGTTCTCAAAAGGATTAGTTGCTGTTATTTCATTAAAGGGTTTGTTATATTACGCAGTCACAACAACCATTTATAGGATGACATCTTGGAGGTTTTAGAGAAACACAATGGATTGTATTCTGTGTAATCAATCTGTTTTTTTTATTTGGCAGTTGTATGCTTGGGGTTACAACAATTCCGGACAGGTTGGTTCAGGCTCCACTGCCAATCAACCAATACCCAGGAAAGTAACCAGTTGTTTACAAAATAAGGTCGTGGTTAGCATTGCTTGTGGACAGATGTGCTCCATGGCAGTAGTGGACAATGGAGAGGTAAGTTGTGCATTTTTGGGGGTTTGCGTTTTGGGTCTCTTCATTTCCGCCCTTCATTTTATGAATATAGGGTAAATGGGGCTGGGGAATATAAATATTTAGCTGCTGTAAAATAAGGTTGCCAGTTTTTCAGCGCCTGTGCAAATACTGTATTAGGCTTTTACAGTGGTTTGGGGACTAACTATATTTAGAATTTGCTTTGTATTATATTGTTCTGTTTTTGAGATGCATTTTTAAACCTGCTCAATGCATTTGTAGGTGTTATGTATATAAATAATTTTAACCCCAAACTGCAAATAAAAGATTTAATTTTGGATTCATTGTGAAAGCCGCCCTGGGTTAAGGCTAAAGGTAAGATCCATTAGACCAAAAAGCATGAAATTTGCAGTTCTAGGCCTTTTATTCCATGTGCTGTGAAACCGCTTCCCAGTGCTGGAGAAGATTTTAGTCTCATTCATTTGAATGAAGCTGAACTCTTCTCCAGCACTGGGAAGACCTCTACATTTTATGTTAAATAGGATCCATAGTTGTTTGCTTCCAATACTTACTGCTATTCTCTTGTCATTACAACGCAAGTAAGGTATACTTTCCTGCTGGTTTTACTTTGTTACTGGGCTTTGGCTGGTGCCACAAACATGGGTGACGAGGGCTGTGTGTGGAGTATGCTGCTGGTTAAACAAGATTGGAGGCGTTACTAAACTTATTTTTACTAAACCCGTGTATATTTTTGGGTGGCTACTTTACATTAATACTGCCCTTTTTCTTCACTACTGTTGCTTTTGAGTACGGGCCTACATGCTGATTAAAATATTATAAATCGCACTAGCTATTCGTAAGGACTTCTTCATGGTGAATATTTATTGCATTGTCTTTTCTATTTGTGAAGGTGTATGCGTGGGGTTACAATGGAAATGGACAACTGGGATTAGGCAGCAGTGGCAACCAGCCAACACCATGTAGAATAGCTGCTCTACAAGGTATTCGTGTGGAACAGGTACATTCACCTTCTGATCAGAGCAACCATGGGTGAATAACTAAATATTAGAGAAGACTATATGTCAAATAGCATGTATAACTAAAACACGTTATAGATTGTATCACATAATATGACATTATTTCAAAGCATAAGAATTAAATGAAATAAACCCCTATCCAACCAATTAAATAAATAAAACCACTAGCCACAATCAATTCAATAAATAAAAGCACTCATCAAAACAATTAATTAATTTAAAACCCTAACCAATCCTAAAATGTACTAAAAACAAGTCAGCCAAATTCAAAACAATTTTATCTAAACAATACACAGAAATCGAAAAAATAACAATCAATTCAAAACAAGCATTTGCTAAAAAATGCATTGGCTGTCACTGTATTTATCTGTACCCTGGGCACATACATTATAGGCATACCCCGCATTAACATACGCAATGGGTCCAAAGCATGTATGTAAAGCGGAAATGTACTAAAAGTGAAGCACTACCTTATTCCCACTTATTAATGCATCAGTACAGGTAGGGAACCGATATTACTGTTCAGGATATGCTGACAGGCGCACGCGAGAGCTGCCGTTTGCCTATTGGACGAGGGGAATCGGCGCGTCACTACTACTGTGGTCTGTAGGGCAGAATAAGTGTCCGTACTCGTGAAGCAAGCGTACGGTCAAAGGGGTATGGGGCAATTGAAAATATGTCCTTACTCGCGTGTGTACTTAAAGTGAGTGTCCTTAATCTGGGTATGCCTGTATCAGTCAATGGACAATTACAAACATAAAAATAAATAAATAAAATGAAAAAAACCTGAAAAAATACAATTTACATAGATGCAATATTTATCTTACCTTTAGAAGTCTTCACCCTCCGAATCCGGCGTATCTGGAAGCTCTCGACCCGGACGTCATCAACCGCAATCCATCTCCATCCTCCTTGAAGATCAGCATCAGGTACCAAAATCTTCTTCTTCTTTCTTTTATCTTCTCTCACCGTCTTCTATCTTCTTTTTTAATTATTTTCTTCTATTCCTCCATCTTCTTTCTTTCAATCCATTAGATCCCCATGGTAAATCCACAATGGAAGTTGTCTCGTCGTCTTTGTGAGCTTTAAGGGATGATGTCACATCCTTTAAACTAATTTAACATGGTACATGAACCAATAGGATTGTCTTCAATCCCATTGGATGTAAATACCATGTGATATGAGACGTGGTTTCAAGGATGTGACGCACATCCCTTGGAGATGACGTCACATCCTTTAAAAAAAAAAAAAAATTAAGCGGCGGGCACATGATACAGCATCCAATTGGATTGGAGCTGTACCATCTGACCCTAAAATGTGACGTCACCGGCCCTATATAAGGTCGGTTCCGTCTCATTTAAGCTCAAGAAGACGACAAGACAACTTCCGTTGTGGATTTACCATTGGGCTCTATTGAATTGAAAGAAGATAGAAAATGGAGTAAAAGAAGAAAATAATTACAGAAGAAGATAGAAGACAGTGAGAGAAGATAAAAGAAAGAAGATTTTTGTACCTGATGCTGATCTTTAAGGAGGATGGAGATGGATTGCGGGTGATGACGTCCGGGTCGAGAGCTTCCAGATACGCCGGGATTCGGAGCGTGAAGACTTTTAAAGGTAAGATAAATATTGAATGTATGTAATTGTGTTTTTTCATTGTATTTATTTAATTTTATGTTTGTGATTACCCATTGACTGATAATGTATTAACTCTGTGCCCCTTGAGTACAGATAAATACAGTGACAGCCAATGCATTTTTTGGCAAATGCTTGTTTTGAATTGATTCTTATTTTTTCGATTTCTGTTTATTGTTTTGATAAAATTGTTGTGAATTTGGCGGACTTGTTTTTAGTACATTTTAGGATTGGTTAGCGTTTTAAAAATAATGAATTGTTTTGTTTGCTAGTGCTTTTATTTATTGAATTAATTGGTTGGCTAGTGGTTTTATTTATTGAAATGGTTGGATAGGTGTTTATTTAATTTAATTCTTATGTTTTGAAATAACATCATTTTTATTGTTTTGCTGTTTTGGTGATAGATAAATGTTATTCATGTGCACTGTTAGGCTTTTTAATTCTTTTATTGTTGGGGTATAGGTGCTTGTGTATTTTATTATTGTGTATTTTTGACCTTAATGGTTTTTATTAGGTTGACCACTGACTGCTATAGTGGCTTATCATGCCCATATTATATGGGTAGGATATACCACTGTGCCAATCAATGGGTACAGGGTGGGTATAGTGGGGACGGGTTTTTAGGCCTCCCGGGTGGGTAGCATGGGTTAACCCCTTAATTAATCGCTATGGTGATTTAAGGGGTTAGGGGCCAGTATATTGTATTTTTTTTTATGTACTCTTGCTGTCTACGGAGGACATGGACCTGTAGTATGCTGATGAGGACACCCTTCATGATGGCAGGGGTAAGTAGAACGTTTTTTTAATTTACTTTATGCTGGCTGGCTAATGTTTGATTTTATAATGGGCAAATGAGCTATTATCCATATCTGGGTAATAGTAATTTTGACCATTAATGTACTGTATGTGTTGTGGGGGGATGTTGGTGGTAGAGGAGGTGGGTAGTAGGGTTGTTCTGTGTATTTTGTTTATTGTGGGATGAGGAATTGGGAGAAGGGGGTAGTAGCCCCAAGGATGGATGTTTAGGCCTACCGGGTGGTAGTGGGATGGGTTAACCCCTTCATTACCATTGCAGTATTAACAGCTAAGATCATGAAGGGGTTAACTCGACCCGCAACCCCTCCAAGGCCTAAACACCCACCCAGGGCCAAATACCACCTTCACCCACCCCCCGCTACCCACAATTAAACATGGTACTGGTGGTTAACCCCTTCATTGCCTTTGCGGTTAGCTGCTAAGTTAATGAAGTTGCCTGTAAATGCATTTTTATTGCATGGGATTCCTGCCAGGGGTCTCCGGTGCTGATATTAATGGGTATCAGCTCCGGAGACTCCCCGCATCATCCGATGCAGGAAAAAAGCATTTTTTCCCCCCTAAGTCCTCTCTCGCCGCCTTCTAAGCAGGTTCTCCCCAGCCATTCTAGAGCCGCGATTAGCCTCAATAAGCTAATCAAGTCTTTAGAATTGCAAGAGTTTCAGAACCTGCCGATAATTGGCTTATCGCCGCTCAATCTGCGGGGGGGAGGGTTTGACAGCTGAAAAAATTGGCGATTTATGCCTTTATCACCCACTTATCGGGGCTTACAGAATAGCAGTAGGCATTTTGGCCGAAAAGGCTTCGATGAGTGGGTTATCGAGGCTTATAGAATAGGCCCCTATGACGCAAAAATCTATTCAAAGGGCAAAGGCATCTTGTTGGCTTCTTTAGTTGTTATATCTATATTCAATTGTCGTAGGAGGATGAAGTTGAGTGATGTACTAAAACATAAACTGCAATTCAGGGATTTATTTATTTTTTGTTCCCCAACACCAAATAATTTCCAGGTTGTGTGTGGCTACGCTCATACATTGGCATTAACAGATGAAGGTGGGATGTATGCTTGGGGAGCGAACTCCTATGGCCAGTTGGGTACTGGGAATAAAAGTAACCAGTCTTACCCTGTTCAAGTCTGTGTGGACAAGGAAAGGTAACTTTTATTACGTTTACATTCCGTTTGAATTAATATCATGGACTCATTTGCCTTAACCTAGTGATTCTTGCTCATACAAGTCAGCACGCTGTTGTACATTTATCTGTTTGGTTTCAACCCGTTGTATTTGTTACAAGTGCACACATGTTCCGCATGAATCATGCTGAAAGTGGTGTTTTCACTAAATAGACTTTTTTGTTTTATTTACGATCGTACCACAATCATTCGGTTTTAAACTTTTATTTGTGTCATTTTTATTGTTGACACATGTTAATCCATTAAATTGTCAGAAGCACTGGAACTAGAATTTAAAATACACCTAAAACAAGTGCAGTACATCTGTTGACAGCATTTTGTTTTTATTTAAGTGGCCAAAATGGTGTAATTTTTCTCCCGTTGCCCAACATCTGCTTAACACACCATCCGTGCTTGGTTCCTATCCATTCTTTAAGTGTGTAACGTTTCAATTAAAAAAAGGGAACCACAGAAACCTTCTTCTTTAACTTGTTTACAAGGCTACTGTCAACAGAAGCTCAAGTGAAGCACATCTAACGGACAAGGACACAAGCATTGAGAGCGTGCATAATGTATAGCTTAAGGCTGAGTCCCCGCTGGCGCTGAGCGCGCTCATGCTTGGAGAGCGCTCCAAGTATGAGCGCCGGGTGTCCTGCTTGTACACGCCGAGGGGTAGGTGCATTGCGGGTAGTTGAGCGTGCGGGTAAGAATAGTTATTTTGTTTACCTGAGCGCGGGTGAGCGTGTGTGCCCGTGCACAAGTGCCGCGCATACCGCGTGAGCGGGGACTTACATATATCGATATAAGTCCCCGCCGCACGCTCAGCGCTAACGGGGACTTAGCCTAAGTGATGTTCCTTGTTTAGAAAACCAGAAGAACACTTGTGGAAGCCCTTCAATTAAGTTGCAGTCTTACCATCTTAAACCAAGATTGTTGTCTAAAACCTAAATTAAATCAGCATGTTAGTGCTAGTTGGCAATGAGAGCATAATAGATATGCCCAAATAGCTTGAATAAATGTTGTTCAAATGAACGTAAATCACTGAAGTTTAACTTATTTATGGAAGTAACCGTATACTGCACCAGGAACAAAAAACACCAAGGCATATAAAAAGGAAGCGGGATGGAGGCATTGGGGAGAATGATTTGAAGCATGTGGAAGATACCGATAATACTATGTCTTGGAACAATGGCATAACATTTCCGAAGTTATGCCCCTCTGTCAGATTTAATACTGCCTGTCAGATCAATAGTAATTATACCGAGTGGTTTTATGCCCATTGTTTCCTCCTTTTTTAAGTTGCCTTTTCAACTGCCAATGTTTGTTAAAAGAATGCTTTGCAGTTACCTAAAAAAGGAGAATATCTATATTTACATGCAGTTTACCCGACTTATTTCTGGAGTACGCGATGGTCAATTTCTTTTGCATGCATAAAAAATATATATGTGGAGCTACCAAGTGTAATATACGGTATGGTAGGGCTCAGCCTCCACTGAACAAAACTTAATGAAAATGTGGCTCTTTTTTCAATAGTTTTTATAGTTCGATTCTGCAGTAATCCTCTGACCAGCCCAGGAGAGGGAGATATTCTGTCCCAGGAGAGGGAGATATTCTGTCCCAGGAGAGGGAGATATTCTGTCCCAGGAGAGGGAGATATTCTGTCCCAGGAGAGGGAGATATTCTGTTCCTGTCCGCAGTTTACCGTGTAAATAAGAAGGTTGGGGTTTGCACTGGATTATGGGAAGTGATCTTGGAAAATTAGGCTTCCTTTGGTAATACAATACTCCCAATACCTTCTTCTGAATTTATAATGGTGGTCAGACTGGAGATGTAATTACTTTATTTCTATGCAAGGACTAATGAGCTTCATACACTGTGGCCCTTCTACCAGTTTATTTTTTTGATATATTTTTGTGAAGAAAATATTTAGCATTCTTAAAGTCGAATATGACAGGTTAGCACGTGTAAGGTTTATTTTGTATTTATTTTTTATAACCTACAGACAAATACGTAATTAGAGCTAGCTGATATTTGATGGCATTGGTGGGGTAGGGTTATTCATTCAAGTATTTCATGATAATACCATTAAAATATTCAGTATTTTAATAATCAAGTCAACCTGGTCTAGATATTTATTGGTCAGTAAAGCAAGTGTTCAGATAACCCCCACCAGGAACGGTTATCTCTGAGCGTTCTGATCTGGGATTGTGGGGTGATTAAGCCATAACCCAAACACAGCTATTTATAGTAAATTGTCAACCAGAGCTTAACCCAGGTTTGTCATTGAATGCCCACTAACATTATATGTTTATATTACTGATTTCTGGTGACCGTACCCAGATCTACATTACCAGAGGCCCTGGGTGTCATCTTCAAAGGGG
This sequence comes from Ascaphus truei, assembly GCA_036426205.1. Lineage (NCBI taxonomy): Eukaryota > Metazoa > Chordata > Amphibia > Anura > Ascaphidae > Ascaphus > Ascaphus truei. Next base: position 199,152,315 of record CM071569.1, on the reverse strand, counting down.
ACCATATATTGCTGAACCTTCCCCCACCCCCCACCCCTTTTTGGTAGCAGGGAAATGTGATAAAAGGGTCACCATTCAGTCTCCAGGTCTTTACTAAAAAGAAAAGATATCTTGGATCTGATATACACAAAGATAAAAAAAAAACATAAAACTTAGAATATAATATAATTATAGATATATATATATATATTATTATATATATATTATATATATAATATACTGGATAATATGATTATAATATATATACTATATATATTATATATATTTCTTACCAGCTCCTTCAGCCGTTTCAATTGAGTCCAAAGATGCTGGACTAGTTGGCTGCATATGTAAAACATCCATTTTTACATCAAAGATGGAAATAGGTCTATCAAGGTAAGTATGTAAATGTACACATTGATACAGGTCCCATCATTCTAGGGGCTATAGAAAGAATATTTCAGAGTTTCAATAATCCATGACTTTCTAAGTCTAAAACCATGTTTGCCGTCATAAATGTGAAAGGAGATGGATGAGGGGCATTAAGGACACACCCACAAAAGGTGGGGCTCATCTTTGTAACAGATATGGGATATAGATTTATAATTTAACAAAGGGAGTGTTAACGCCATGACACGTGAATTCTCATATTTCCACCCGAGACCCTGTGAGAAGCCTAATACAGTATGTGGTAATGTATGTTAGAAATGTGTGTGTTTTTTATCCCATTATTTTTTATGAAACTGCCTGTATATTATACTGTTTATAGTAACATTATTTTCTGTTACTAAGCACAGCACAGTACTATTTTTGTATTTTACATTTTAGATTGAATAAGTATTGTCTTTTTGGGCCCTAATTGAACTTTGCACACTTTTCAGACCTATTTTGCAACAATAGGTTTTTGTGTTAATTACATATTTTTTATTGGTAAACTGGCCCCAAACTCTGCAAGTAAAGCTTGAAACTATTTTTGGTGGTGGCAGCTAATTAAGGTATTATGTGACGGATTGAGGGGAGATATTACTAATTTTAGGCACCCGTCTGGGAGATAAGCGAGTCAGCTAGATGGACAGGCAGATTATTGGAGATCAGGAAAAAGCAGAGGTACTAAACAAATTATTTGCCTCTGTGTTTACCAGCCAAGAATCAATTTCAATAGTAGTGCAGCAGGAGGAAGCCACAACCTTTATATATTAACGAACAATTGGTTAACAGAGAAAGAAGTTCATAAGCGACTTGATAAAATTAAAGTAAATAAGGCACCTGGCCCCGATGGCATGCATCTAAGAGTTCTTAAGGAGTTAAGTTCAGTAATAGCCAAACCATTACATTTAATATTCAAAGACTCCATTTCCAAAGGCTCAGTACCTCAAGATTGGCGTAACGCAGATGTGGTGCCTATATTTAAAAAGGGAGCTAGATCACAACCGGGGAATTACAGACCTGTAAGCCTGACTTCAATAGTAGGGAAACTACTTGAAGGTTTAATACGGGATAATATTCAGGAATACCTCATGGAAAACAAAATTATTAGTAATAGTCGGCATGGATTTATGAAGGATAGATCATGCCAAACAAACCTTATTTGTTTCTTTGAGGAGGTAAGTAGGAATTTAGACCAGGGTAATGCAGTTGATGTGGTCTACTTTGATTTTGCAAAGGCTTTTGATACGGTTCCACATAATAGGTTGGTGTACAAAATAAAGCAACTTGGACTCAGTAAAAATATATATGCACCTGGATTGAAAACTGGTTGAAGGATAAACAACAGAGGGTTGTCATAAATGGAACTTTTTCAGGTTGGGCTAAAGTCGTCAATGGAGTACCTCAGGGATCGGTACTGAGACCCCTGCTTTTTAATTTGTTTATTAATGACCTTGAGGTTGGCATAGAGAGCAAAGTCTCCATCTTTGCTGATGATACTAAATTGTGTAAGGTAGCAGAATCAGAGCAGGATGTAATTTCCCTCCAGAAGGACTTGGAGAGACTGGAAACTTGGGCAGGTAAATGGCAGATGTGGTTTAATACAGATAAATGTAAGGTTATGCATTTGGGAAACAAGAATAAACAGTCGACTTACAAATGAAATGGGGATAAATTAGGGGAATCCTTGATGGAGAAGGATTTAGGAGTGCTTGGAGACAGCAGGCTTAGCAATCGCGCCCAACGTCATGCAGTAGCTGCAAAGGCAAACAAGATCTTATTTTGCATTAAACGGGCAATGGATGGAAGGGAAGTAAACATAAATCATTAGTAAAACCACACCTTGAATATGGAGTACTATTTTCGGTACCACTTCTTAGAAAAGACATTATGGAACTAGAGAGAATGCAGAGAAGAGCCACCAAATTAATAAAGAGGATGGACAATCTAACTTATGAGGAGAGGCTAGCTAAATTAGATGCCTCTTTTCTAATGTAAATAAATCTAAGAGGGGATATGATAACTATATACAAATCTATTCGGGGACAGTACAAGGAGCTTTCAACAGAACTATTCATCCCAGGGGCAGTACAAAGGACACAGGGTCATCCCTTACGTTTGGAGGAAAAGAGATTTCACCAGCAACAAAGGAAAGGTTTCTGTACAGCAGGCCTGCACAACTCCTGTCCTCGAGGGCCGCAAACAAGCCAGGTTTTCAGGATATCCCTACTTCAGCACAGCTGGCTCAATTACTTGCTCAGTCATACTGAGCCACTAATTGTTCCAGCTGTCCTGAAGTAGGGATACCCTGAAAACCTGGCCTGTTTGCGGCCCTCGAGTACTGGAGTTGTGCAGTCCTGCTTTACAGTTAAAATGTGGAATTCATTACCCATGGAGACTGTGATGGCAGATACAATAGATTTGTTTAAAAAAGGTTGGACATCTTTTTTAGAAAGAAAAGGTATACAGGGATATACCAAATAAGTAAACATGGAAAAGATGTTGATCCAGGGATAATCCGATTTGCCAAATCTTGGAGTCAGGAATTCATTTATTTTTCCCCTTATGAGATATCATTGAATGATATTTAATTGGGGTTTTTTTGTTTGCCTTCCTCTGGATCAATATACTGTAAGTACAGATATAGGATAAAGTATTGGTCGTATAAATTTACCATAGGTTGAACTTGATGGATGCATGTCTTTTTCCAACTTAATCTTACTATATATTTCTGAAAGCATCATATGTTTCCGTGTCTGTATGTGTTTCCCTGTGTCCCTCCCTGTGTCCCTAGCGGCAATCCCATTGGACCTTGGGCCAGGCCAATGAGATTGCTCCCTTGGCCCGCCCGCCCCCGCACACCTCTCATTGGCCTGAGGCGGAGTGACAGGCCAAAGCAGAGACGGATAGACACACACACACACACCACCCCCCCCACCCCCCCCACGCTCTCTGCGGCTCTCCCCTCACACAGGCCGCTCCCCGTCCCAGAGGGCGCTCCTCCGGCTGTCTCCGCCTCTCCCCGCGAAAGGCGCAGCACCTCCTCACCGGAGCGTCTCAGTCTCTCCGCGGAGGAGCCCGAGGTGGAGGAGGAGGGCGGCCGGTACCCAGAGGAAGAGGAGCGCGGCCGTGTGCAAGGTCAGTAAACGCAGAGGAATGGGTTATTAAACGCGTCCCTGACTCCCCCTGCCCTTTGCCCCCTCCCTGTCCCCCCTACCCTCCCTGCCCCCCCTACCCTCCCTGCCCCCCCTTCCCTCCCTGCCCACCCTTCCCTCCCTGCCCTTTGCCCCCTGCCCTCCCTGCCCTTTGCCCCCTGCCCTCCCTCCCCCTGCCCTTTGCCCTCCCTGCCCTTTGCCCCCCTGCCCTTTGCCCTCCCCACCCTTCGACGCCCCTTGCCCCCCCCCCACCGCCCTTCCACTCCATGCCCCCTGCCCTTCCACGCCCGGGCAACGCCGGGTATATCAGGTAGTCTACTATATATGTAACCTTTTTAACATATACAAGTCACATGTTCACAGGCTGCTTAGGACAGGTGGTCGTGGCCGTTTAGCCGTAACTTTCCTTGCTGTAGGGACATCTCTCTGCCGGCCGTTTCACCACTAGGTAAGCCCCTTACTCTAAAAAAAACCTAATCTTAACCACCCAATACTAAGGCTACCCCCTACGCTAAAAACCTTAACCCCTTACCCATAGCCCTTACCCTAATACCCTACCCTAAAAACCTAACCCCTTACCCTAAAACCCCTATCCTTAAGCCCATAACCGCTAAAACCCCTTAAATTAACTTGCCTTATTGGCGACACGGCTGAGGTTTCAGCTGAGACGGCACAGTGGCCACACGCCGGCACCGACATGATCGGGGCAAAATGGTTGCAACCCCAATGTCCGATTCCACTCACAGTGGTGCCTTTCATGCCAAAGTACAATAATGCTGCTCCGGCACTGACACACACACACACACACACACACACACACACACACACACACACACAATGTGAGTTTGTGTGGCTGCTCCGGCACTGCCACACAAACTCACATTGACTACAATGGAAGTTTCTGTGCGGTGGTGGTGGATCGGTACGATGGCACTTTAAGGAATAACCCCCATGGAGAGATCAGTAGAGCTGATGACTGAAAGCACCACGCATGGTACAGTACATGTGAGATCTTGAATTTTGAGGTTGCGCAGGAGAGAATAAAAGAGAAACTGAGTATTTGTTGGCAGCTTTGTCTTGTGTAATTTATTAGTGAGAGAAAAGCTAGGAGGGAGCCTGTGGGCTCTGTGCAGCCAGTGCATGAAAGTAGAGCATATGATAAGAGGAGCATACATTCACATCCATTCCCTTTCCCTCTCTGGTTTACGGCAGTCTTGTGCAAATGAAGACTAACGACTTGTGGCTCCCCTTCCTTTTTTTTTTTTAATGATTTACATTTGACAGGTGCATTTTTACTTTGTAGGGATAATAAAAGCCATTGAAGATCATAAAATACATCAGATCAGTACGATTTTAAGTAGTAATAAAATCCGTTTTCAGTGGAAGTGTGAATCATTCCATAAATGCAAGAGCACCGGGAAGTTTCAAAAATAAATATTAAAATGTAATCTGCGCCATGATATCAAACCAATGCCACCTGTCAAGAAAATGCATGTGGCCTGTAATTAAAGGAGCATTTTTTTTTGTTTGTTTTAAATAAATGCAGCTGTTGTTTGCCTTTATGGCAATGCAATTATCTAAGCTGCCGATCGTAGTGTTCTGCTGTGAGACTTCAGTGGGGAATTTCAGTCAAAGACAGCCTGATCGCCCCTATGGCTGATGTAGAATAAGCCCCTTTAAAGTGGGAATTACAAAATGTAGTCTCTTAAAAAAAATTAAAAAAAAAGATTTATTAAGAGAAATTGTAACTAAAAAAAAAACAAAAACGTATAACGAATGTAACCAGCCTCACACGGAGACCCAAAAGGTCGAAATAGCTGTCTGTAAGGAGGTTTACTGGCTATGTACTTCTTTAACCCATGCTGTGCTGAAAAGGCGATGCAATGTGGCGGGCATAAGCTTATACAGGTCCGTGTTAAAATTGATAAGAAGCAAAAAGTGACGCAATGTGCTCATTTGCATGTCATTACCCAGAATCCCTGGCTGCAGGGGAAGCATTGTAGACTAGGAGATAATGGGGAAAAGCAGGTCGCAGACCTGTCTGAGACATGTCAATGTGCTCACAAGTGGTATTTTTATTTGCTACACATTTGCAGTTTTTTACCCGAGAGTTGCTCCAATTCAGCCTTAAAACATAGACCTCTGTTTGTTTAGTGTAGGTTTCAGATCCAGACGAGAGAGAGTTTTCTGCTCTTAGTATGTACAGTATAACCTACTTTTTTAAGTAATTTTTTTTTATGGCTGATTATTTCTTTTATAGAAGTCGGGTGGCCTACCCTAATTTGATTTATTGTTATGGATTAAGGAAATCGGAAGAAAATATACTAGGGTATATTTAGTGGTAAAATACAGCTGCTTTCTGCTGGCAGGACAGGGAGTGTAAACCATTTCTGGATTGGTACACATTAGCAGGAGCAACATTTTAAGGTAGGAGCCAACTATTATGTTAACTAGGAATTATTTTAAGCTACTTGACTATGTGGAATTATGGGACAATGAATGGCAGGGCCTCTGTAAACCCCACGCCCCCCGCAGCCAGTCTCGCCCCCCCCCCCCCCCCACTTTGTGCACCGCTGCTTTAATCAATTGTTTCCAAATTAAATTACACATTTCTAATTGTCAGGCTGTGTGCGGTGTTGACTGACTGAGCTGCCACTAGTGCCATGGCAAATATCACCAGTATGCCACCACAACCATTAACACTAGTGTCCACCACCATTGCCATCTACATCATCACTTGCCAATTGCATAATTTATATTTTCATTATTTTTGTACCATTCTGTCAGCAACAAGCGTAACAACTGAAGGATTGTTGTGCAGGGAAAGGTGGGTGCTGAAGGATTGTTGTGCAGGGAAAGGTGGGTGCTGAAGGATTGTTGTGCAGGGAAAGGTGGGTGCTGAAGGATTGTTGTGCAGGGAAAGGTGGGTGCTGAAGGATTGTTGTGCAGGGAAAGGTGGGTGCTGAAGGATTGTTGTGCAGGGAAAGGTGGGTACTGAAGGATTGTGGAGTGGGAAGAGTTGTTTAGGGAGCACGCCCCCGCGGCAGAGAAGGGCCCAGTCAGGCGGTGGGGAAGTGCCCAGCCGGGCGGACCATTATGGAAGTTGTGCCCGGATTCTGGTTGGTCCCAACTGATGGTATCACTTGAGCAGGCCCCCTGGAGCTGCTGGACTGGGGGCAGTTGTACTGGCTATGCCCCCTGGTGGCAGCCCTGTCAATTATTACAATTTCGTTTTGGGGGCTTTTTATGGAAAAAAAAAATGTTGCCTATGTACCCGGCTCTCTGAAATCAGGCACACTGGTTGTTTACTTCCCTCCAGCCATGTAAAATGAGACTGATCACCTGTTATTGTATTTTATGTGCATGTAGTTGCAACAATCTACATATCTTTACAGAGACACAAGACATAGTACAGCAACTTACAACCAGAAGCGATCAAGAGAGATAGAAGGTATTGACAAAATAAGAGCAACATCGCATTATTTTTGTAGTTTATCAGAAAGATTACTAAAAGTTCACCTGACCCAAGTCATTATGATAGGTGGCATGTAATGTAGCACTTCTGCTCACAGAGGAAATCTGATGCTTAGGATTACTATATCTTAGAATCACTATGCACCATTACAACCCATAACTAATTCTATTTTCAAGCAAGGTTACAGTTAGATGATGTATTTAATGTGCATATATTTACAGTATTTAGCCTCATCATTAATATTTCAGTCCCTATTGAGCTCTTTAATGAAGGGCTTTTAAGAAATGTTATGGATTGTAGACATAACAGTAGGGCATGTAAGGTATGACATATATATATTCTTTGCAATTAATAATGACACAGTTTTTTGATGGCTAACAGAGTTCTGTATACACGCAGTTTGTAGGTGAGCTCACAACTCTAGCAAGTTTACCAATACCAGTAGAAGAATATTTTCTCTGGAGCCAGTATGGCTATGCAGACTGTACTGTAAGATGCAGTTTACAATGAAAATACATTGTACCATATACAAGTTAATTTAACTCACATTTTAATTCTATGCTGTTATAATAGAAAGTCAAATTGGATGCGTTCTATAAACTATTGGCTTTTTTATTTGTATCCTCCTGTAGTCGAAGGCTGAAATGTAATTATCAATGTTTAATGCATGTTTTTTTTGTTTATGTCTTGTTTGTGAACAGAATAGTAGAGATTGCAGCCTGCCACTTGTCACAGACGTCTGCTGCTAAATCCCAGAGTGGTCAGGTGTACATGTGGGGCCAGTGCCGGGGACAGTCTGTCATCCTTCCACACCTCACCCACTTTATCTCCACAGACGATGTGTTTGCCTGCTTCTCTGCCGCTGCTAGCATGTGGCGCCTCCTGTCTGTAGGTAAGTTGAAGGGGAAAAACGAATGGTTGCTCAAGTCTCATGTTTGCAATAGGCTTTACTAAACAATGTAGTCATTTATCCATTATCTTTAATTTGTATGGCACGGACATATTCCGCAGCGCAGTGAAATGTGGGAGGGAAGACAATAACATTGTATGTCGAGATGTCAAGACCATGTATAAGACAAGATGAGCTTAATATATATATATAAATGTGTATATGCACACACACACACAACAGTACAAAAATGTCGTTCTATTGTAATATATTAATGTTAAAGGTACTTTTATATTAACTTTTACAGGATGCAACTTGTGCCCGGATGCCGTAAATGGAATTAGAGGGAGCTCCAATTTGGTTTTGATTGGGCTGACTGCTCCATTGGAGGAATCGGCCCAATCTTCCTCAAGAAAATGAGCAAGTGCCCATGATGTACCAGTTACGTAATAAGAGCCGCTGCCGTGCCAGGGCTTATGCCGTACCAGGTACATCATTGAGCCACATTATCTATAGATTGAATCTTTCGTTCCCCTCCTCCATCACAGATACCACTGTTTGCACACATGGTTCTACAATGTAGACTATACTGAATGAGGCATCATAACAGAAACAAGTACAAGACTCCTTTTTAGATTTATACGAATAGGAAATAAGTAAAGCCAAGAGGGAAAAATTGTAAGTATAGTTCTACATACTGAAAATACCAATTCTTTGCATATAGTTTCCACTGAATTGGTCCAACACCAGTTTCTTGCAGTTCCAATTGATTTATTCTAGAGGCCGTTACAACAATACCTAGCTTCAGATATTATAGGTACTGTAAGATGCAGGTTAAAAATGGGACCCGTGCTTTTTGTTAGGTGTTTCTATTCTGTTCTGAGGCTTCTATTCCTCATAACAGGCGTGATGTCGTGTATTTTTTTTCCGAACTACAATTTCACCTTTTAATAACTTGTTAGTATGAAGAGACAGCTGCTAGAACAAAGAAAAAACTTATATTCATTGTCGAAGGTTGTTTATCTGCTGTCTGTGCACCGGACATAGACTTCTCTCACTGGTGTACGCTCACAGACTTCTCTCACTGTGAAAACTTTCTCAGCAGTTTTACAGAACATGGAAAAGTAACCCTAAAAGGGAAACTTCAAAGAAACTGAATTTTGAACCCCAACAATGTATCTGCTCATACTTTTACACCTGTAAATAGACATTTGTGATGGGATAAAATAAGATATAGGTAAGCATGGATTGTGGTAAATAGTAGAGTGAAATGCCCAAGCCCTAATTCTGTGGTATCAATTTATTTTACCGCTTAATTAAAGGTGACTGGGCCAAAATACTACTGGTAGAAGTGTCGGGTACGGCGTGCTCCCTGCTTGCGTGTAGAGTACCTGAAGATCTCCCATGGGGGACGAAATGAAGCAGTGTACTGCCGTGCAAAAAAAGAATGATGGGAGCCGGATCGCAATAAAATATTTATTTGGCTGTTGGCAGCATGCTAAAATAGAGATGCAGGAACCCCTAACGCGTTTTGCTCATTTGTCCGCTTTATCAGAGTGCACAACTGCGCGAAATGCGTTGGCGGTTCCAGCATCTCTATTTTAGCATGTTGCTGTCAGCCAAACAAATATTTTATTGCGATCCGGCTCCAATCATTTTTTTTTTTTTTGGCTGCAAGGCAGTGCACTGCTTCATTTCGTCCCCCACATAAGATCTTCCGGTGTTTATTGCTTAACTTCACCCTTAACAAGAGGGAGTATCACTTATACCCTCTGCATGTTTTCCCCTCCCCCTCTTCTTTTTGAATAACCAACAATGTGACTAAGTGTACTGATACGATTACTGACAAGCTTGTCATTTTTGTGGTACTCAGCCACGTTTGTGACATCGTATATCTGGAGAATATCTTTGGTGTATGAATAAAAACTATAATATCCACATATATTTATATCCAAAAGGTGAAATAGGCAATACACAACAGAGGTATGTTTCTTACATCCCCCTCTCTTTATGCAATGTAGGACTATCGTCCCCCAGATACATTCAAAATAAGCAAGAATTGTGAGGCCAATAGATGTTATTGCCTTTTGTGATCCAATCTTCAATTTCAGATGCTTTTCAGAACATGATCATCTGCGATTAGTTTTACAAATGTCATCTTTTCACACTGATGGTACCTTCCTTTCACCGGCACCACTAAGGGTTAGCCACATTCTTTAGTCTCTGAGCTTCAGGGGATAACAGCACTGTTGCAGCTGTGGGCAGTCCCAGCCTTGAGAAAGGGTTGCTAAGCGAAACGCTGGTTGCGTCGCACAGCTGTGAGGAGGGCACACATAAGAATGTATCAATAGACCTGGCCACCTTCATAGCGGCAGTAGGATGACCTCGTATTGATTTATAGAAATGACAACGGTGCATGAATAGCACTCCGCTCTAACACTGCAGACATGGAAGCACTGTGCAACTTTCTATTGCCTCAAGATCGTGTTTGAAACTTCTCTTTTGACTGAATCTGGCTAATTCAGTTATATTTTTCCTTTCATAATATCACAGAAACTGATATTTTGGTAGCTCCGTTTTAGGGCATCCTTACCTTTACCAAAGGTAACCAACTATCTACTATTGCTAAGCCCATTGAGAGGAATTATCTGATGCTACTAGCGTTTATCTATTAAATTTACCCTGTAGATTGAATACTACTCCTCTTTTCCCCTCCTCTCTGACATACTCCCAGTACAAATAGGTGTTCTCTCTGTCTCTCTCTCTTTTAAAATATTCATGATACCAATTTGCGTAGTGTTATGTTATTTATTTATACAGTGTTTTACCAGGAAGTAATACATTGAGCGTTACCTCTCGTTTTCAAGTATGTCCTGGGCACCGAGTTGTGATGACAAATACATGGTTACAAATACATGGTTACAAATACATAGTTACATTAAGTGAACAGTGATATACATTATATACAAGACATTGCATGCACAGTTAGAGATAATATATATATTATAGGCGTATGTAACAGTTACAGACCAGATTAAAATGAGAGACGGCTTTAGTTTTGAAAGAATTTAGACTGGTGTCGGCTGTGGTTTTTCATTTTGTAGTTTTTGGACAAAAAGTAAGTCGTTTCATATTTTACTCTAGCGTTCTGTTAGAGATTTAGTGTGCATGTAAATCGGGGCTTTTCTGTCTTTGTTCAAATATATGATTTTTTCCCTCCTTAGTGCACCTATCTGCTTCTCCATTTGGGGTTGAGCAAGTGTTCTACTGCATCAGGAATCTTAACACCAAAAGTTTGTGGAATTCAGTAGCATTTCTATAAAAAATAAACTGTATTTTAAAAAAGGATTTTGGGTGAAGGGACGGAGGTATACAAAGATCATAGAATAAAACCATAAATGTACTCAATTCCTTCAACAACCCTACCCTTCTTTTCTTTTTGTAGAACCAGACGATCACCTAACAGTGGCAGAGTCGCTGAAGAAGGAATTTGATAATCCTGACACTGCAGACTTGAAATTTTTAGTGGATGACAAATATATCTATGTGCACAAAGTTCTTCTCCGAATTAGGTAAGAAGCAGCTATGGTTATATTACGCCTCTTGTATGTGAAGTCCCACGTAGCGTGGGTGTGGCTAGGAGGGGAAAATAGCTAAAGATAATAATAGCCTGTTCTTGACTAGCGCTGCTAGTTTTACATAGCGCTTTACAAAGACATTTTGCAGACACAGGTCCCTGTGTTTTTGGTGCCTGAGGCACAGGGAGATAAAGTGACTGCCCAAGGTCACAAGGAGCCGACACCGGGAATTGAACCAGGTTCCCCTGCTTCAAACTCTTGGTGCCACTCAGTGTCTTTACTCACTGAGCCACTCCTTCTCCCATGCTATGCAAGTATAGTTCTACATACTTTGATACACCTGTAAATAGACGTTCCATATATCTATCGTTTTAAAATAATAATACACGAAGTGCAATTTAACAAGCTTAAATATGTAATGTTTTAGAGAAGGGCCACTTTGCAGGAATAGTAACACTTTGTTTGCCATTTTATCTGGAGCAGGGTTTCCCAAACTTTTTTTTCCGTGACCCGGTTATTTTTGAACTTCTCCTTCGTGACCCACTAAAAATGTTATCGCCTATAGGCACATGCGCGCGCACAAAAAATACCAATATATTGCACACACTACGAAGACTACCAACAAACACACTATTCACCAACACACACACAATCACACAACACACAAACAGCCACACTACACACATAACACACACACACACACACACACACACACCACACATACCACATGTAACCACTGATGACACACAACAGCCACTGATACACCACACTGATACACACACACAGCCACTCGATACAACGCACACAGCCACTTGTATAACACATACCACACACACAGCCCTGATACACACAACACCAGCCACTGACCACTGACCACACACTGGTACATACACACAGCCTCTAATACACACAGCAGCCATTGACACACACACGCAGCCACTGACATCACACACGCGCCACACAGAGACATGCTAACACACACTGATACACACACACACACTGATACACACACACACTGATACAGATACACACACACACTGATACACACACAACGCTCCTCTCCCCTATACGCACACAGACACAAACAGTGAATTACAGGCACGACGGATGTGAGTGACTGGAGAGGGGGCCAGGGACACTTGGGTGGGAGGGAGAGAGGGGCCAGGGGCACTTGGTGGGAGGGAGGGGGCCAGGGGCACTTGGGTGGGAGGGAGGGGGCCAGGGGCACTTGGGTGGAGGGAGGGGGGGCCGGGGCAGGGGCGGTGTGGGAGGGAGGAGACCAGGGCACTTGGGTGGGAGGGAGGAGACCAGGGCACTTGGGTGGGAGGGAGGGGGCCAGGGGCACTTGGTGGGAGGGACAGGGGCACTTGGGTGGGAGGGAGGGGGACCAGGGGCACTTGGGTGGGAGGGAGGGAGGGGGACCAGGGGCACTTGGGTGGGAGGGAGGGAGGGGGACCAGGGGCACTTGGGTGGGAGGGAGGGAGGGGGACCAGAGCACTTTGGGAGGGAGGGGACCAGGGCATTGGGTGGGAGGGAGGGGGACCAGGGGCACTTGGGTGGGAGGGGACCGAGGGCACTTGGGTGGAGGGAGGGGGCGAGGCATGGGAGGGGGAGGGGGGACCAGGGGGCACTTGGGTGGGATGGGGGGAGGGGGAGGGAGGGGCACTGGGTGGGAGGGAGGGGGACCAGGGGCAATGGGTTGGGGAGGGGGCCCAGGGGGGACTTGGTGGGGTGGGAGGGAGGGGCAGCCAGGGGCACTTGGGTGGGAGGGAGGGGGACAGGGGCATTGGGTGGGAGGGAGGGGGAGCATGGGGCACTTGGGTGGAGGAGGGGGGACCAGGGGCACTGGGTGGGAGGGAGGGGGACCAGGGGCACTTGGTGGGAGGAGGAGAGGGACAGTTTGGCGAGGGATAGTTGGGCACTTGGTGTGGGATGGGGGGGGCAGTGACTGGGTGGGGTGTGACTTACTATCCGCCGGACCTTTCCCCTGCTGCCCCCGTAATCCCCTGCTGACATTGGGACGGGATGGTGGGATTGGGGGAATAGGGATTAGGGGGAGCTCGGGGAGGGGGTGCCACGGGAGGTGAGCGCTGGAAGCTGGCCGCGGGGGGAAGCAGGCCGCAGTAGGAGCTTGAACTTCCCCCTCCGCCCCACATAACGTGCGGGCCGCAGAGGAGCTGGTGCTTCCTCCTCCGTCCCATGTTGGGAGGGGGGGGGAGGAAGGGAGCGGGAAGAAGGAAGGGAGCGGGGAGGAGGAAGGGAGCGGGGAGGAGGAAGGGAGCGGGGGGAGGAAGAGAGCGGGCCTTGTTTGCCCTGCGCAAGCGCGCGGGACCGCGGGGGGGAATCGCCGCCATTTTTTTAAAATTGAGCAGGGGGGACGGGAGACACCGCGCGGCCAGCCTCGCTGCGACCCGGCAATTTTGGTGCCGTGGCCCGATGCCGGGTCGCGACCCACCATTTGGGAAACGCTGATCTGGAGCATACATAGAATATAACATCTGATTCTCTTCAGTATATTGCATGCCGTAATGATTTTGTTCATAGGTAAATGGAACAGATTTAATACTATATCCTTGTAGGTGCTGAATTGCATTTGAAGGAATTTTGTAGATTATATTTATATGAGTAACAGCTGGTTGGGTGTTATAAAAGTGCATTTTAATCCCATGTACAGTAGTTTGAGAACTACAAACATGGCCAGTAGGTCACCAGTAGAAAGCTGTGACATCCTCTTCTGATGACGCTGCAATAGTGAGCCCCGAACCCGTGGCAATTTTGTGTCCACCAGGCAAGTATTCTCGTCACTCAGGAACCAGGGGCCACAGATTGGCTGTGGGGAACCAGTTCAAATTAATATTAAGTTAGGTTATTTTTACTGGAGATGGTGCATAGTGTCTCTGAAATTATATAAAGCGGTCATAAAAGCATGTTATATTTGTTAGAAACAGTAACATCCAAATTCACAGACGGCCACATTGGAACCTAATGTATATCTATTCTCAAGATAATTGTTTTGTAACAACATGTCAAATATTTACAGTTGTGTTGAACTGTTTCTCAATAGCGCTTTTGTTTTTCTGTCATTTTTTAGGATTTTATGGCAGATAAAAATAGTTTTGCCCGTTTGGACATGGAAGAATCTGAGTTTTTTTTTACAGCTAGTAGTCAAAGACACACTCCAAAAGCCGCAATTCTCCCATGTCATACTGTACATTGTACTAATTTACAAGGACCGTGTTTATTGTGATGAGGTTTTTCCTTTTACTGTGTTTACACACCTGTTTTCAGTTGCGCGTATGATGATGACTTTCTGAAAGTGGAATAAAAAAAAAAAAAATATATAGATCTCCAGTGTGCAGTTATAAAATTTATAATGGTTTGTATCATTAAAGGCAAAAAAAAGGGATTATTTATTTAGTGCAGGGAAGGTGAACCTTTTTTGAGCTCAAGTGCCATCGAAGTAAAAAGTATAATGCAATAAGTGTGCCGAGTAAGTTGTCCTCTGATGGCAGTAACCAGGGCAGTAAATCTGGAATACAGTACACGGGAACTGCTTGCGTGATATGGAGCGCACAGCAGCAGTGCAGGCAGAAATCTTGACCTTTCGAGCGGCCTTAAACCCTGATGTAAAGCATGTTGCCCGTGGTGGCCTGGTCATGCAATTTGTGCGTCTGCCATGAGGAGATTGGAGATACTTGGGTCATGCAACCATGACGTGCCAAGCAAATTTGTCTTGAGCGCCGCATTGAGCATGTGTGCAATAGGTTCACCATTCGCGATTGAGTGTATATGTAGGAGCATATCTGTGTATTTGTTTTCCGGAAGCAGAGAGGATTGCTGTTTTAAAGTGTTTTTTTTCTGCTTTTTTCGATGTTCACGTTTTCTTGCCTTTTTTTTTTCTCGAGGTGTGAGCATCTTTGTTCATTACTGCATGAAAGTGAGGAAGAAACAATCGAAATGAACCAGTTTTCCTATCCGGTATTTCACGCCTTCCTGGAATATCTGTACACAGATAACATAAGCATCCCTCCTGAGGATGCAATAGGCAAGTGTTAACATACAAAAACCTATGTGAACGTAGATAAGTTATTTGCAGAGGTTATTTTTTTTTTTTTTTTACAATATTGAACAGTACAGGAAGGATGTAGCATTGGGGATTTTTGTATTTTGCTGTTCACACGCCTTTTGGTGTGTGTGTGTGTGTGTATATATATATGTGTATATATATGTATGTATGTGTATATATGTGATGGGTTTTAGTTCTGAGGTTGCGGGAGCTGTGTGTAATTGTTAAAGGAGTACCTACTGCACTGTTAAATTAAGACATGTTACAGGAACAGTAAGTACAGCAAGTAGAACACTTGCTTTTGTATTGAAATCACTGAGGCTTTCCTGTGAAATAAACAAGTATGCAAGACTGTTATTATGCGGTTATTTTCTCATCTAGCAACGTTCTGTTGAGGAATGTTGTAGCAATATAATTTCAGGAACTTTAGATATATAGAAGCAAGATGAAACCATAGCTTAGACTGAGCCACTGCAGATAATGATGTATGAATCAGCCTCCCGATCATCTCAAAAGATAACCAGCCAAAGCCGACCATTTCCCCATCGTAAGATGCTGGACCAGTGAAGGTTGGAAAAGCATCAGTTCCATGTTATTTTGGTTCCTTTTTCATGGATAAGCATAAATGTTAACTTGTTTTTTTGTGTGCAGAGCAGCAGTTTAGTTCTAGCCCTATTTGTATCGGATAAGTGAACATCTGCTGCAGGTTTAATGTTTTACGTGTGTACTATGCCCTGAGATCTTGTTAACATACATGGACTATGTAGTAATAGTCTTTATTAGTTTCGAGAGGTTTGTTTCTGGGGATACAATGGGTGCTTTTTTAGATCAATGAAAAGTGTGTGTGCTGCATTGAAAAAAAAGTAGATCCTTGCAAAGTAATATTTTATTTTCTAACAGGGCTTTTGGAGCTGGCAACATTATATAGAGAAAATAGATTGAAACAGCTTTGCCAACAAACCATAAAACAAGGCATCTGTGAAGGGAACGCTGTCACACTGCTGTCAGCCGCCGTCAAGTATGATGCTCAGGTACAAGAACAAATATCTCTATATTGTGACTCCAGCCATTTGGCATTGACTCTATATGCAATAAAATGAGTCTTCTGTGAAATATGAAATCTTTTCCTCTGCTATTTACTTGTCATGAACACCCACCCTGCTTCACTATACATAATGCTGAGAAAGCCAGGCATGTTTTGGACTTTGACGCTCATGAGGGGTTTGACAACTAAAATGCAAATGAAAACAATGTTGCTTACAGTACATTAATCCTCTCCATGTATTATATGTAATGAAGTGGTGGTAATTTGCTGGTCTTTAATGGTTAGAACAGGAAAACAAGTAATGTGGAGCAGTAAACTGTTGAGCTTGTCTATTGTACCACCTATAAGTAGATTGGTGCAGGGGACCATAATACAAAACAAAAAGGGAATGCACGCACAGTGGGCCTGAACCATGAAAAAGCTTTAATGCAGCAGGTATTGAATGACAACTTGAGGCTTTTACTAGTAATATTTGGTGTGCCCATACAGATAGTAATTATTTTGGTATGCTAACTAAAAACGGTGTAAAATGTGCAGCATGCGAGGCAAATCTGGTCCACATGAAGTGCATTAGGGGCCCTTGTTCTGTCTGCTCCTGCTAATTTCTTTGCAGTTGTTCAGAGCACTGAATGCAATTTTTGTTCCTGAAATTAATTTCTGAGTTAAAGCAATTTAACGAGCTATCTCTTCCCCCATGACAGTACACACAATGGGGTTAATGCCCCTCCTTCTGTGTGGTAGGACCGCATTTGCCAAAGCGATTAAAAACGCTCCACCTCCGATCCACAGTCATGTTTTCCTACCTGCGGGTGTGAATGTTCTCTCAGAAGCTCCAACAAGAAGAAAAGATTGGCGTTAACCGGGGGCCTCCCAGCGTGCTGGTCCCACTCATATACACATTTTCTGATAGAGGGTTCAAATGCATCATCCTAGAACCAGGTCCTGGCCGTGCAAACCAGCTGGATTTCCGGATCGAGGTCTGATGCAGCCTCTGAAGCCTGGTCCGGCTCTGATGCCGCGCATAACCGGGTGGATCATCCGATAACGAGAATAAGGGTTTTCCTGAGCTTCAAGAGAGGGCTGATCTATGGCCGGGAGAGGTGTTTAAATCTCTCCAATTAAAATATTTTATTACGACGAAGCATACAAGTGTTTCTCCGGCGGTTACAATCTATTTCAAAGGGCTCTATAACTCAAGGTATCTGGACAAAAGTTTAATCTCTATTATCTATCAACTCCCTGTTAGATGTAGATTTTAATCTGAAGACCATATATATGCGGAAGTGGGAAGAGGAGATAGGGGAAAGCCTAGAGATTGAGGTTTGGTCTGATATATGTGAGGCAGCGGCATCCAGCTCGATATGTACGACCATAAAGGAAAATAAATATAAGATGTTGTTTCGCTGGTATCTTACACCAATACGATTGCATGCTATCAATAGCAATATATCTCCCCTATGTTTTTGAGGTTGTGGACAAAGAGGATCTCTTTGGCATATATAATGGACTTGTTCAATTGTTGCCCCTCTCTGGGGGCAAGCTTTTGAACATATTAATTCTTTCGGAGAAATGACGGTGACCCCAGACCCATGGCTGGCCCTGCTGGGCAAACTTCCGCCCAACATACCCAAACACCATTATAAACTAATGCTACATATTTTACTAGCCCCAAGATGCTCTATTGCTGCTTGTTGGAATGAACAGACTTCCCAGGACTATCTATCCAGCGTAGGATATGGCATATCCTGAAAATGGAGAGGATTACAGCATACAGTACTTGCGAGTAAAATCATATCAATTTGCTTGGGTGTGGGACCCTGGCTGAAACAGGAAGGTGATGTTGGCCTGAACCCAGAGTTAGCGCTCTTGTAAAAATGGTACAGGGTGAAACAATAAGATCAAAGGAGAGATGATCTCTGGGATAGAAATACGATTTCTTGTAGACGTGAAGTTTTTGAACAATACAATATTTTTCCCTATACCCTCCCCACCCCCACCGTAATATTATTTGGTGTGTAGGTTCTTTTTCTTATGTTGCCCCCCCTTGTAAACGGTTATGTTCAAGTCCCCATTGTTGTTCCCTTCCTCCCTCTCCAGTTGGTTGATCTATACGATTTCTGTCAAAAACTATGATTCCGAATATACATTATTATTATTATTATTGTTAAGCTACTGTTGGTATAATGTACTGATTACGGGCTTCCCCTACCCCCTTTTCATGCTGACTCGAGGTCTGAGCTACCTTTGGCAGCCAGGTCCCTGCCGGTTCGGATGCCGCACAAACCGCCTGGAGCGGCTTATCAATGTCTGATCCTCTAATGCAGGCCCCTGTCTGCATTGATGAATTATCCTGAATCTCTGACTAGAGGAGGGAGGTCTGATATACCTCTGCAGCCAGTTTCCAGTCGGGCCTCAGACCATTCTGTGCAACCGGAAGTAAGCTCTGACTCCTGATTTGGGTGTCAACAGTCCCAAGAGGTAATATCTTGCAGCTGCACTCCTGGAAGGAGTATATAAGGTATAATGGCGGCCCTTTTACGTGCCTTTTATTCCTTATTATTGCTGCTTCATGAGCTGTATTATGTCACCTCCTAATGCTTCTCCTGAGCTTATAATGTAGTCAGGGGCTCCTGAACAGGTGGCTACTAGGCCTAAGAAGGCTGCAGCCAAATCGGCTACATGTGCCTTATGTGAAGCCAAATTACCTAATAATTATGCTAAGATAGCTTGAGCCACCTACATTTAGCCTCTCTCAGATGAGAAATCTCTAGCTCCGATTAATGAGTTTTTCTCATGGATAAAATCGTGTCTTGGAGACCTGTGAGGCTGTCAGACTGCAAGCTAAAAACATTATCTCATAAGGGATCAAGATCCCCTCATGCAGACTCTGATATGCAAGACACCTATTGCTCTGACTGGCAACAATATTCATCTAAAGAAGAGGCTGCAGATATCCCAGAAAATGTCAACGTAGACATTGTGAATAAGCTCATTAAAGGTATGAGACGAGCTATGGACATCGAGGAACTTTGCACACCCTCTTTACCGATGCCAGCCTAACAGAAGGATTTCTCTAGAAGGGCACCCCAACCTCTCAAGGGAAATGGTCTGTCATAGACAGCTCGCCCCGATAAATGTTCTTGAGATCAGAGGAGTCTTCAGGGCAATGATCATAATTTTCAAGGAACAGCTGAGTCATTTCAGACAGCGTTACAGCAGTGGCTTACCTGAGCAAACAAGGAGGCACACAAGTTTGCAATCATTAAAAGAGGTTTCAAGGATTCTGTCTTGTGCAGAAAATTCCGTCCACCTATCACAGGGAAACAAAATACCTCTGCGGACTTTTTAAGTTGTCACAGGATCCACCCAGGAGAATGGTCTCTAAATTCAGAGGTTTTCGACCAAGTGACCTCCAGGTGGGGAATTCCAGCAATAGACCTTATGGCTACATGAAAAAAATCCAAACCGCTAATTTTTTTGTTTTTGTTTTTTTGTTGTTCCCGAAATCTCGACCAAAAGGCGACCTTTACAGAAGCATTGTCAGTACGATGGAACTTCCTGCTAGTGTACATATTTCCTTCTCTGCCTATGGTTCACAGAGCGCTGACAAAAATGAGTAAAGAGGGAGTATTTTAGCCCCATTCTGGCCAAGAAGGCCATGGTTTGAGGACCTACTAAAGATATCCATAGAGATTCCCTGGAAGCTGCGCTGTTACCGCCTCTTCTCACAGAGGACCCAATAAGGCATGCAAGTCTAGCTTTCCTTAACGGCATGGAGATTGATAGGCATATTAAGACAGGGATCCTGTCGGACCGAGGTGGTTCACATCCAAAATATACTATAGGGCAGAAGAGCGCAAACTTTTGTCTCCCTTGCCCCAGTTCTCGTGCGTCTCCCCCCCCCCCCCCCTCCCACCTTGCATCCGCGTCAAATGACGCGCGGGTTATGTCACATGACCCCACGCGTCTTTACGCTGGGACGTCACATGGCCCCACAGCGTCATTTGATGCTGCGTTGCCATGGCACCCGTAACACAGCCGGCTGAACAGGTAGTGGAGTGTTGCAGGGGCCTCACGCGATCCCCCGGCATTTATTTAATGGCTGGGGAAGATCGCAGCGGCCTCTGCAACCGTCTGCCCCCCCACCCCGCCAGTTTTTGCACCGCTGCCATGGGTATATATTATTTTCCAAGTGGTGTTATGACCCAGAACTTGGCTCCGTGGAAGCCGGAACTCTCCTCATATTTTTGCTGAGTGGATTGATAAAGACCGTTACTTTTTAATTCTCTTAATTCAAAGTTACAGGCCTTAGGAATGTTTCTTGAAACCTCTTTAGCTACAACGAAAGGGATGTATCTCGGTTTTCTTAAAGCAGTGGAGAAGCTTAGGCCTAGAATTTGTCCACTATTCCATCTTGAGATTTAAATATTGTTTTAAGAACATTATCTTATGCCCTTTTGGACAGTTGCTTCAACTTTCAGATTAATGCTTACTCTTAAATCAGTTATCCTTACACACTTCTTACTTCAGACAGAAGAATTGGAGTTGCAGTACTATCTTGTAAAGCACCATACGGTATTTTAGGGTCCACCAAGCTAAGACTGTTATGCGGCCAGTTCCTCCTTTCATTCCTTATGTAATCTTGCCTTCATATATCATGACATAATGTTCCTTCATTTTGGCCAAACCCCAAGGGTAAAAAGAAGAGCATTTGCCATTGCTTAAAAGCATGCGTTTTCCTCATTATGTTAAGTCCCAGCATTCTACGAAAATCAAACTGATTTATTGCTTTCAGGAAACAGGAAGGGTTTTTCTGTCTCGATCCATCTGCGATGGAAGATTTAAATAGCATCCTTGAGACATATCAACGTAGACATCTGGATTGTCCATTAGTAATTAAGGCTCATTCGACTGGAGCCAAAGCTCTTCATTGCCAACGGGCCCTTCTGTCATCAGAAGACGTATGTAAGCTTTACTGTACATGGTCTTTGCAAAATACATTAATTAGGCATACGTTCTATGTGTTCACCTCTGAGAGGCTAGATTTGGAAAGAAGGTTTACAAGCCATCATTCCGACTTCCCACCCTTATGGGATTGCTTTGGTACATTCCAATCGTTTGTACGTCATGGAGGTCCTCAAATAATGGAAACAGTTATACCTTTCTCTATCTTTCTGAAGTACCCCATGTCGATACACAGCAGATTTCCCATCCCAAAAGTTATTATTAATATATTTTTCTCTATGTTAATAGAGTTGAGGAAAGCCTATACACAGGCTAAATGTATGACTGGGGACCTTTTTTTTATATTGCTGTGGCAAGGCAGTCCTTACCACACACAGTTGAGGGTCATAAACCTCATCATGGGGAACTCCTATATAAGATAAGAACGGTAATCCATATATATAATAGTACATAGAGGACTGCGCTATTTGTAGGAAATGCCAGGTGCCCCTGAAGAAGTCATCCATCTGATGAAACGCTAGGAGGTGTGCAGTGGACCTTCACAAACGCTTGCTCCTGAACTGCTTGGGATCCTGTCTGGTCCGGCATCCATTACCATCCTCGTATGTCATCTCCGCGGTCTGCGGCATCCACCACCGGTCCCCGGTCGGAACGAAAAGCACTGTTGGGTGTGTTCCCGGGAGATGCATCTCTGCGGAGTGCCTAACACGTCAGTTCCTGCATGCGGTGAACCAGCAAGAGGCAGCATTTTGATCACATGGTGAGCATGGAGCCATTACAGCGTGAAGCGGCGTTCCTTTTTCCTGGTCCTTGGAGCATGAGTATATCTCATAAATTGGCTTTTAAATTTGTTCTATGTTTGTGAGTTCATTTTTATTGAGATTTTGGGAATTAAGTATCAATTTGCACAGTAATGCACTAGGATTGGCGCTTTGTTTTTTCTCTTCTTTCTCGCTTTTTCCTATATAGTAGTAATATAGTATATACATCTATATATATATATCTATATATATCAACATATAGATATATTATATATATATAATATATATATATATATATATATATATATAATATATATTATATATATATAATATATAGGAACCATGTTAAAAATGGTTATTGAGGCAAAAAGTGACACTGTGTGCTCATTTGCATGTCATTTCCCAGAATCCCTTGCTGCAGTGGAAAGTGCTGTATGCTCAGGGTGATAATGGGAGAAAGGCTGGGTTTCAGACCTGCCTAAGACATGCAGATGAGCCTCATCAGCTATTTTTGTGTATTATATATATATCTATATATATATATATATATATATTATATATATATATATATATTTCTATACAGCTAAACCAACCCTCCCGAAACGCGCCAGCCAGACCGCGAGTCGGAATACCCCGCGTGGGGGCCCCGTGGCCCCGGAAAAAAAAAAAAAAAAAAAAAAGAAAATTAAACACACACTGCACGCACTCATGCACACACACCGCAACACCCCACGCAAACCGCCACGCACACAACACTGCTCATGGCTCACACGCACCACACTGCTCACCTACACAACTTCCATATGCTCACACTGCCCACAACCTGCACACCACTGCACACTCACTGCTCATTGCTCACACTGCACACACACACTGCACACTGCACACTGCATGCACGACACTGCACAACACACGGCCATTGCTTCACACTGCACACACCGACACTCTGCTCATTGCCTCACACTGCCACACTGCACACACTGCACACTGCACACACACTGCCTCTTGCTCACACTGCACACACTGACAACACTGCTCATTGCTCACACTGCTCACCTGACACACTGCACACACACTGCTCATTGCTCACAACTGCACACACTGACACACTGCTCATTGCTCACAGCTGCTCACACACTGCTCATTGACTCACAAAACACTGCTCACACTGACAAACCACTGCTACATTGCTCACACTGCACACACATGCTCACACTGACACACACTGCACACTGCACACACACTGCTCATGCTCACAGCCCACCACTGACACACCACTGCTCATTGCTCACGACTGCTCACACTGACACACACTGCACACATGCTCATTGCCTCACACTGCCCACACTGCACACCCTGCACACACATGCTCATTGCTCCACTGCACACAAATGCTCATGCCCACTGCACACACTACACACTGCTACACTGACACAACTGCTCACACTGCACACCACTGCTCATTGCTCACACTGCACACACAATGCTCATTGCTCACACTGGCAAACACTGCAACACACACTGCACACACCACTGCACACACACTGCACACAACTGCCACTGCACACACACTCTCACCAACTGCTCTTGCTCACAATGCTCACAAATGCTACACGCACAACTGCTCATGCTCACACTGGCACCTGCACACACACTGCACACCACTCACTGCCACACACTCACTCCTGCACACACACGCTCCATTTGCTCACACTGCATACACACTGCACACTGCACACCTCTCCACTGACACACACTGCACACATCCACACTGCACACGACACTGCTCACACCTGACACTTGACGCACTGCTCATTGCTCACACTGCACACACTGCTCACACCTGACACTGCTCACAAACTGACAGCCTCACAATTGTTCACACCGCACACTGACTAAGTAATGTACAATAAACCCATGTATTTAAATCCACCCTACAACAATCTGCATACATGTTTGGTACCAAGTAAAATGCGAAGAAGTTTACGCATGTAAGGACCCCCAATGCATTCCTCCTTTGCAAACCGAATAAGGAATGAGTTTTGCACTATAGGGGACTGCTAACATTACAGGATAGTAAGTTGCTGCCTTCTCAGTATCACAGGACTGACATGTTGTTTTTTTCTACCAGCTGTGGTCTTTCCCACAAAAACATGTGTAACGTTTTAACCAACCCCCCCCACCCCCCCAATCATGAAGGCCCCTCCTCTTGATACCCCACCCCTACCGTGTTTATCTGCAACTTGTTCTCAAGCTTCGTCACACCGCTGTTTAAGGATCCCACAGCTCTCTGAAAGCTCGAGTAGGAAAGGCCACAACTAGATACACACACACACACACACACACACACACACACACACAACACAGTGACACACACCCACAACACACACCCACACACACACACACACACACACACACACCACACACACCACCACACACACACAGCCCACCCCGCACACACACAACACAACACACACCACACACACACACCTCTCAAAAAAAAAAATCCCCGTACCTAGCTCGTCCGAGCCAAAGAAAAAAAAAAAACACATGGCTGCCGGGGGTCTAAGATGAGGAGCCCTATAGAGTGAGGGTGCTGTGAGTAGGGAGGGGTCTGTGAGAGGGAGGGGGCTGTGAGAGGGAGGGGGCTGGGAGGGAGGAGGGATGAATCGTGCCGTTTTTTTTAAACATTTTATTTATTTAATTAACTGGCGCCCGTCATTGCGGGTCCCACAGAGAGGCCAGACGGGCCCGCATGTTGTGCAGGCCTCTTCCTTCCTTCCTTCCCTCCTCACTCCCTCCCTCCCGATCAGGCGCGCGGCGGCCATTTTTTTTTAAAATTAGCGCGACCCCGTTACTAACGCGGTGGTCTCGGGGTGGACCCCGAGGACCGCGTTATAACGGGGTTTAGCTGTATATATATATATATATATATATATAATTTTAGTACAGAAGTTGTTAATGCTTGCAAAATGCTGGTCATTTTTAATTTGTGTGTGTGCATATTCATCATTATATTATTATACGCTTCGTCATTCTACCGCATTAATTTTTTTTCATGATTTGGCCCATTTGGAAAACCTAGAAGAGCAGTGTTTTTGTGTGAAAGATATCCCGTAACAGTTGCCTCAAAAAAATAGACTGATGTATTTACACTTGGGCATGTTCAGCAATACTGTATGAACACACTTTCAATCAGTTGAAAGCAGCAACACCCCATGCGTCTACGTCTCCAATGTCCCTGCATTATCAGGTGGTCAAAATGGCCGTAGCTGGACTACACTTGCTTTTTAGAATATTTTGAGCTATCAGAGTTGAATGTTTTCTGAACTGGGGGTTCCCAATGGTATTTGGAGAACTAGTACATTTTGTTGGTGCTTGTGGTACAGATTTGGCTGCTTCATGAACAAGGCTCTTGGGGTTGGGGGGGGGGGGGGGTAATTCACAAAGCTCTAATAACAGATATTGACACTCAGCCGGTGTTAACTGCTATTCAAGTCAATGGCTATTCATGCTGATAAAGCTCAGACACCAGTTATCGGAGCCTCTTGAATCCCCCCATTATTGTTATTGATATCTTGGTTTCCAGTTAGTAATTAATTTATCTGTAACCAGACTTTTGTTTCTAGGATCTAGAAGAGTTTTGCTTCAGATTTTGTGTAAACCACATGACCTTAGTTACACAGACAGACGCCTTTACTGAGATGGACTGTGATCTTCTGAAGAACTTTATCAATAAAGCAAGCCGAGCGGGAGCATTTAAGAACTGAAGGGGATGGGGCATTCTTTTCCCAGGGAAATTTCCCTCTTCATCAGACCGAATCTTGAATCATAAAGGACTTGTAGGTGTATTTACGCATTGGTCAAAAACAAGGTAGACAGATTTGCGCTTATAAAAGAAATGTAAAATCGAATCATTTATTCTTTCACAATTATGTAGGTTGTTTTCAAAGTAATTCCTGGTCCTTATTCTAGCCTAATGCATGGCAGCAGTCCGTGCTGTTTGAAAATGACCCTCTTCCCTACTCTCATCCCAAAGCCTTTTCCACTCGTGTTTTTTCTCTCTTGCGTATTAGACTTGCATGAGGTGGGTGTAGAGTTTCTGGGTGGAAGAGGGAACCATGGGGGTTGACCACTTTTTGTAACTCGCAGGAATGTACAAATTATTATTGTAATAATGGGAGTTTTTGTTTTATAAAAATAATTTCATTGGACAGTGCTAGAAAGGTAAGAAAATGATTTATTAGAATAGTTACCTTCGACTAAACAGTAAATACACCTTTTCCATTTTATTTACACTATTTAATATAGATTTTAGCGAACTCGTGTTTAATCTATACAGACTGTTTTCAAAAGGATAATAAGTTCCTTGACCGTTGTAAGAGCCATTGTAATATGTTAATCAAAGATAGTAAAAGGTAATTAAAAACAAAAAAAACCAATATGTTAAACAGTTTGTCAGAATGCTACCTGATCACTTTTTTACAATTTGGGGAGAGAGCAAACCGTGGTGTATGACTGCACACAGTGTTACGTGGCACTTTTTAAACCAGGGGATTTGGGGATGTTATAATAAATTGCATTTTTAACTGGAATTGAGAAATAGCAAAAATATGCTTTTGAATATTTTTTTTTTTTTTAACTTGAGAATGCATGGAAGGTGTGGATTGTAAGAAATGTAGTTGGACTATTGTGGCCTTTACCTTTCTGGTTTTAAAATGCAAACTGGTTACTGTGCTATGTTTGTAATCAATAAACAACTTCATGATAAAATAACAGACTAAGGACTTTATTTTCTAGGTTTTCTCCAGCTCTGAGAATAATTGGGAACCAGGCCCTAGTCATTAATGGCAAAGGTTATTTTGCATTTGATACAATAAAGAATTAATATTCTTGGTGCAGTTTTTCTATTCACTCCTATAAAATACCTGTTTCACATGGCTGCCTTGCCACTTGGAATGCATAGTACAGTATATAGATTGTTGCTTGTGATCCATAAACAATCATGTGTTCTTGGTGCCGGAAAGCCTTTTGTACTCTGTCTGGACATTCTAGCAATTAAAGGGTTAATACATCAATCAACCTAAATGTCATATTGTTGCATTATATATTCGTATACAGTGTCAACATGTTTTGCAGATTATAATCTCGTTGATATGGTGGGATACGAATTGAAAAATGGTTTACGGTCTCTTTGAATTGTACAGTATGTACAGTATTTTGTATTCTCACTGGGAATAACTGTCCTTAATTCTACCCTTATCATCCAGTATCTATAAGGTGCAGTCTTTTAAAACGTTGTTCTAAACTGGAGCTGGAAACTACATTAAGCAGGTTTTAACCATTCTTCCTACCTCCTGTAAAGCACCAGATCTAACAACCTTCACCCTGTCTCTCTTCTGCCTTTTCCATTCGACCCCCTTATCTCTTATGCCCTCTATAAACTGGTTTCTGCACTGTTCACTCCACTGAAACAAACCTAACCACAGTAGCTAATAACCTTCATGCTGTCAAAGATAATCTGTGCTGTGTTTTGATACTGTGGATTGTTCTTTTCCTGCACATTTGCTATACTGCTGGTATCTGTGACAAACCTCTTAACGCTCCCATCATACTTTGTGTCTCTCTTACTAACAGAACCTCTTCTTCTAGCAACCTGTTGGTGTACCCAGGGTTCTGTCCTGGGACCTCTTCTCACCTCCATGCTGACACGCAAATTTACTTTTCAACTCCAGACCTTACACCTGCTGTACAGACCAAGTCTCTGAAAGTCTCTCTGCAGTATTATTCTGGATGGCTCTTGGCTAAGAGCCCATGCATGGCAAACAAAGCTCCTTATATATTCCTCCCAAGCCTGGACCTATTGATGCCTTCACCATTACTGGGACCATCATTACCATAAAGCCAGTAACACAAGCACGCTGCATAGGTTTCACATTTGACTTCTTTCCCTCGTTTTCTTCACATTCATGCTGGCGCTAAAACATTGGGCCTTTTCCTCCACAACTGCTAAAATACACTCTTTTCTATGTGGCTTTTCTACTAAAACTAACGCATACTCTCATTCTCTCCCGTCTATAATTGTAATCATCCTATCTCTCCCCTTCCCCCTCTACAATCTATCCTAAACATTGCAGCTTGATTTACCTCATTTTCACCTGCTCAAATACCTTTCTCTGCTTCCCATTACATCCTGTATTACTTAGTTATCTTCTCTTTCAAGGCTATGCACTCCTCTGCCCCTCATAGCAGCCCTAATTTCTCACTATACCCCTGATTGCCTATTGATTTGTGTTGAATCTTTTATATACAAAGGGGTAAACCTAAAACTCGCTTATTGCCCCGCACCTCTGGAATGCCCTCAATATCGACCAAGCACCTTCTCTCTCTACCTTCATGGCCTGCCTCAAAACTCACCTCTTGAACAAAGCATTTCAGTAGCTCCAACGTACTCCCCCCCCCCCCATGCATACCCACATACCAGAACTCCTTCCCCCGCTGCCTCTGAGTTATCAATTATATACCCCTTACATTGTAAACTCTTCCTAATGTTTACAGCACTTCTTCCCAGTTTGTATTACATCTTGTTGTTTAATCGCGTTTATTACTGCTGTGAAGCTCTATGTATATTGACGCTATATAAACATATATATATACACGTGGCTTTCAAAATGTTCTGAGAATCTTTACTAATCTACAAATTACCTGCTCTTTCACCTCCTCCTCCTCAAGCAGTGTCTGGAGAGGGAGGTCCCAACAAACATTGTGGCCATGTTCCGGGCGCTGGTGCGCTCCTGTATCCGGGCAGAATACACGTACGCTGAGTCCACTGGGACGGTTTCAGAGTTTGCCTCCCAGTGGGCATCAGGCTGGGTGCTCTGCTCGGTATCCCCCCATTTGGATTTTTTTTTACATTAACTCTCCTATTTTAGTGCACATTATTTTAATTTACTGTTGCACTTGATACCAGTTTATGTTATATTTTTGTTAGTCTGGTATTTTTTTCTCACTGCGTCCTTCGGACCAGTGCGTTACCTATTGATCTGATTGGCCGGTGAACTACCAGATTAAATACTCCTCCTCATATCTTCCAATACCTAGGAACTCTCTCCTCCTACCTCTCTCCCTGCATCTCATTATACCCTCCCTATTGCTTTTCTGGTTTGCTGTTTCCTCACTCCTTTGTAAACGTTTCTGTTCTCTCCAACTTCCCCCCCCCCTCCTCTCCTCCTCATACACATTTCTTCATCTCCTTCCCTCCACCTATGGCTAGGTCCCCGCTGCCTGGTGCAGAGCGCGCTATGGTGTGCGCTGCAGGGACAAGAACTGCCCATAAATAGGGCCGGGCCCGCTACCTACCTTGGCTGCCACGCTGCACGGCCAGATGTTTCTGAACTGGCGACTGAGCGCTGGCCACGCCCCGCGGGGGTTCAGCCAATGAGGGCGAACCTACTGGGTGACATCATGGCCGCGCCCCCGTCACAGCCCCCCCCATCTTTTACCCTGCAGCTCTGCACAGACCGGGGAACAAAGCTGCACGCGTGTAGCGCCGACACCGGGGCCGTACCTATGCCCATACACTACGTGACTATTTACACACCAATAACTTTACACCCCTCAATAAAAAGCACCCCCACAACTCTTCTCAGCTTCTCTTTCTCTCTACTAGTCATTCTTGCTGCTGGTGATCATCTCTCCTAATCCTGGATCCAGCCATATACACACCTGCTCTCACCCACGCCGTTCCTGCTAATGGTGTTAACCCATCTAATTTAATATCAGCCAACCTAAAGAAGCAAGTTTTAAATGAAACATCCAAATAGCCTGGACTCGTGGCTGTCCCACACCCACAATCACTCCTGCATGGTTAAGTGCTTTCTTTTGATTTCAACTACAAAAATATTTGACAAGTGGCACAGTGATTTGCAATTATTCACTCCTTTACAGTGAGGTTAAAGAAGCATTTCCATTACCTTACCTGTGGTACTGCTTGATCTATACTGCAGACTCCCTCCTCCCCAAGCTTAGGTACGTTTAAACTAATTTACATTAAGCAAATTGAGACTACTTGGTCATTGTCAACACTAGGGAAAAGGCCTGTATTTCACTTACTATTTCCTCTGCTAACATTCCCTTTATCTGGGGTGTTGTAATAAAGATATAAGTACAACACGTGGTTTATTACACCTGCCCAGTAAGACAGTCAAGTTTGGACTTTCAAGCCTCTCCAGTTTCAGCATTACCATGTTTCATGCCCTAAATCAGTTGGTCAGTGTGTATCACCATGTTTTATCACACTACATTATATATTTATGCAATCAAGTTTTACATGTTGGTGACATTTCACTAAATCTCTGGTTTCAGAGAGAAAAAAAAAATGCCTAATGTTCTCACAACACGCACTGAAGCCCTAATTGGTCCTTTTTTGTTTGCTCAGGATAGTGTAAGAGCAATAACTTAGAATAGGGGTAGACAATACATTGTTATTTAATTTATTTTTTTAAATCAAGGTTCAGAGTCCATTTTTCACAATGCAAGTGCCCTGTCCATCAAGCAATACTGTGCCTTAGTAATTTCTCTTGTTGCTTATATATTGATGCTTCTTCTCAAACAAGTTGCTAGCCGGGCACTCTGCTCTGGAGCAGCAGAGAGCACCGATGCTGCAGGCAGGTGCAGCTCACTGGAACAGGTGTACTGTGGGAAGTTCAGTCGCAGCCACCCTCAGCACAAGATCTTTTTAGGTTGTTGTTACCTTTGCACTTTCCTTTTCTCAAGATGGCTTCTACCGCTTTGCCTGCAGTCCTAAGTAGGCACTTGACCTCCCTCACCCTGTGGTATTCATCGGCCATTGAATGTTAAATGGGTGAGGGAAGGGCTCAGGGCAGCAGGCGATTTGCATGACAAACCTACACGGCTTACAGCAGCAGCCACAACCTTTCCTTGCAGCGGCCATTTTGGAAGACCAGAGTGCTAAGGTACCAACGAGCCTAAAAAGATTGTGCCAGGAGTGGGAAACCACGACCACTAATATTAAAGATGTTGTGGTCCATTCAAAAGCGTCTGGCAGTCCAGACTATTGACTACCCCTGACTTAGAACTGCTGCATGGAGAGAAAAAAAAAGGCACTGGATCACGAGTTCCCAAT
This sequence comes from Ascaphus truei, assembly GCA_036426205.1. Classification (NCBI taxonomy): domain Eukaryota; kingdom Metazoa; phylum Chordata; class Amphibia; order Anura; family Ascaphidae; genus Ascaphus; species Ascaphus truei. The sequence continues at coordinate 199,120,831 of CM071569.1, read as the reverse complement.
ATTACTGTGTCCATAATGTTTGTAATACTCCATGATTCAGCACATACACTGGCAATGACCTAAAAGGCGCAGAGACTGCAGGGTGGAGCTGCTTGGAGTGAATGTTAAAGGGTTATTTGGTTCACTGCTAAAGTCATGATTCCTTGGTGGATGCCTCGTGGACCACTTCAAGAATGCATGAATCAAATCATTTGCACGGTCTCATACTAACCAACATGTGGTTAATCTGGTCTGTAACTGTTACATACGCCTATAACATATATTATCTCTTAACTGTGCATGCAATGTCTTTATATGTAAGGTTTGACCCTGTTCATTTAATATAAGTATGTATTTGTAACCATGTATTTGTCATCATAACTCTGTGCCCGGGACATACTTCGAAACGGGAGGTAACGCTCATTGTATTACTTCCTGGTAAAATAGTGATGTATGCTGCACACCATAAATAAATATAACAATACAGTTAGGGGTGCTCCTGTGATCAGGGGTGGCCTGTAAGTAATCCAATGAACATGGCAAAGCATTTTATAAATAAATGTGCATCAAAGATTATACTGTATGCAGTTTTGTGTTTATATAATATTTCTGTGCCCAGCTTGGTAAAATCTCACGTCAGCGTGTTTACAATATTTTTTTTTTGGGGGGGTGGGGGGGGGGGGAGTGCAGCAGTTTCAGAGGCCCCCACGTTCTTCCCCAAAGGATTTAAAGTACATGCCGGGGAATGCGCGAGGCCTCTATAACTTACTTACCTTGTCTCCGGCTTAGCGTCACCATGGCAAAGCGGTGTCATTGTCACATGACCCTGCGGCGTCGACGCCCTTCACCATGGTCATGACGCTGCAGGGTGACATCATTTGACGCCGGCACAAAGGTAAGTGGGGCGAGAGCACTGGGGGAGAGCAGGTAGGGGGGGGGGGGGGAGAGGGGCGCAGCACCTATAGTTTGCATACCCCTGCATTAAGGTTTAACGCGCATTTTTAAAAGACCTATTCGTCTTGTATGTCAAATCAAACAAGCCTAGCTATTTATTGGCCCATATAACAAAGACGTTTAGATGAGGGCTGGAAGTAACAGTACCCAGAATACCCAGAGCTTAACCTGGGTTATGACTGATGGCCCACTAAAATTATATGTGTATATTATGGAGGTCTGGTGACCATAACCAGATCTACCTGAGGCCCTGGGTGTCATTCCCCCCTATGAGTAGCAGAGAGAGGTGGGTCTTTACTAAAAATAATAGATATCCTGGATCTGGTATGAGCCACGAGAATAACAAATAGATCTTTGTAACATTTGCGATCAGTCAAATTAAATTATGCTAAACAAATGATTGTGAGGTTGCAAAGGTCAGATATTTGTTCGCCCCACAAAATTAAGAGTAGCACTTCCAAAATTAATCTACACACGTGGGGCAAACTCACCTGAACTCAATAAGGTGGGTCCCATTATTAAATCAATTAGAGGCATGATACCCACTCTACCTCTCAATAACAAGTAAGAATAGGGTAGGTGCACTAGGGAAAGAGAATATTGAATCGAGAAAAAGGCCCCATGTCCCAAGCAATTCTCCACAAAGTGGAGAGATAGGCAGGAAAGCCCCTATTGCAGGCACTCCGTTACTCGTAAATATAGTAAATAGTCACAAAATAGTAATTCTGTGGCGATCAGGCTGAGCAGCATACAATCTGAGTATACAGTATCTTGAGCAGTGTAACACTGCAAAGTAAAACCATAAGGTCCCCTCCTAGTGGCTAATGAGTATAATGAAATGTATTACAAATATTTGTAAAATTGGTTAAATACAACACAGACAATGAATAGTCATTTACAGTGTTACTTATGAGTGAATGTGCACTCAGTCATAAACAGGGTCACTGGGAATAGGTCACTGCAAAGCTGCTACTAAGCAAAATATGGCTGCAATACATGCAGTAGCAGAGTGACGGACCAGTATTCTGTGGAAGACTATAGAACGTAACGGCAGAAAAAAATGGACTCTGTACAGTCTAAAAAATACCACTTCGTTACTCGTCTGGCCCAGTAAATTAATGACAAGTGTTAGTAGCAGAGTGCAAATACAGCCGGAGCAGCGTGTCTGATAGTCGCTTAATTACAATGAGTGACTGGAATTTGTGCAACGTGTGGCTGGCGGTATCAAAGTAATACTTGCAGCGGTGCACCTTCCAAGAAAGTCCACAACACTAGGTGGGCTGTCTGTGGGTGGTGTACAATGTCCTGTAGGAAAGTACCTGCCAAGGCATGCGGTCCACTCAAATAGATCCTCTGAGTACCGGTACAACTATTATTTCTGGTCAGATGACACTGAACGACTTGTAAATATAGTCTTTGCCCTATCTACATAACCCAATATGAGGATTGAGATGACCCTGAGTAAGGTTGTGACACTGCACAGTTACTGCTGAAGACTGCAGCAGGAGCTGAGGGTCTGCAGTGAGACCTCTGTTCAGCCTCCATTCGGCTGTTAGCCATGCAGCTAGACTGATTGGCGTGCATGTCGCTAATGCTGTTTTACGTTTCGCATGTAGCTTTCTCAAAGGGTAAGTCTCCACAGGATCACAATTTGGTGAATATTTACGGGTAACTGAGTGCGCATAATAGGGGCTTTCCTGCCTATCTCCACTTTCTGGAGAATTGCTTGGGACAGGGCCCTTTTACCGGGTCCCATTATTCTATGAGGTACATAATGAAAGTTATGATGTAATTTTTACTCTGAGCCTTTTGAGTTTTAAAGAACCTGCCATCCCATCATAAATATCAAGAGATTGATGGAGAGGACACCTCCTAGACGGTGGGTTTATTCCGTTCCCAATGTAGTGGTCTTTAGGATAAAAACCATGCATTTGGGATGTGAATTTGGAATTCAGAGGTGTCTAATGCCAACAAGACGTGAATTCTCATATTCCAATCTCCACGACCCCTTGGAGGAATCTGATTATGTGGTAACGTATGTTACATTTTCTGTTTGTTTCCCATAATTTTTATGAAACGGATATATTGTAGTGTTTCTTGTAATATTACTTTTCTGTAACTGCGCACTGTACTAGTTTAGTATATTAAATCTAAAATTGAATAAGTATTGCTTTGGGCTCCAATTGAACTGTGCACATTTTGAAAAGGGTAACTGCATATTTCGGACATTTCTCTGCAATAGGTTGTTGTGTTTTAATTACATATCTTTTTTTTAGTAAACGGGGACCAAAGACTCTACAAGTAGAACTTGATAATATTTTTGTTGATGCTAGCAATTTAAGGTTAGATTTGTGATGGATTGAGGGGAGATATTACTCATTTTAGGGACCCTACGGGGAGAAATGTGGGCCAGCTAGATAGCTGTATGTATTAACCTTTGTCACATATATGTCACATACTCACAGGTGTTCTGCAGGTGACAGATTCTATGGGTGTGATACCCCTAGGTGTGTTTGGAGAGTTACATTATCAGATAATATATATATTTTCTAATTTTAGTACATGGCCAAAAAGCTCTTAAAATGTGTAATTGAAAACAGAATTTTCAAGTGGCACCTTTATATGGGGATGGAAGGTGGTTGTAGGCACAGTATTAGAGGTAGTGGACAGTGAAGCAGACAAAAATGAGTAGAGCCTAGCCACATCTGTGTGAACAGAAGGCAGGAGATATACTGTAGTACTATAATTGGTAAGACAAACAGGAGGATCAGTGCTATTTTTAAATACAAGTAGTTGAAAGAAAAGCAAATGTGCCAGAAGAATAGGGTTAATAGGGGCAGCATACAGTGAGAATTAACCATTTCCTTGTCCAATAAATGTACATGGTACAGCACGTCATAGCCCAATCATACCTAAGAAACCAAGCATGTTTGCTGACCACTCCATCAGAATGAATGGCATGATCGAAATGGAAGTGACCCCCCCTCCACTTCTGTTGTTGGTTGGCATCTGTTTGTAATAAGGCGATCACATGGTTGCAAATCCTAGAAGTACAGTTAAAGTCGGGTGCCGCCAGACTTAGCAGTGAAAAACAATTTAAATAGAAGCATTACACGTTTTATGAATACATCTTAGTGGCAGAAAGCAAAATAATGTTTTCAGGCAACAGCCCCTTCGTTGGAAAAATCCCCAGTAAAGTTTTGCAACAACATCTACAGACATGATTACAGTATGTACAGTAATAGCCATACTAAACGTGCCAGAGCACAGGGAAGAGTTGAAGTTGTAATATAGCAGCAAGTGATCTCAAATAGACACATGCAAGAAGCAGAGCTTGGAAGACGTGTGATAATAGGTGGTGCAATGGGGATCTCCAATGGGATTAGAAACCATTTTAGTTTCTCCAACCTTGTGACCAAGTGAAAGAAATGTATGTGTGTTGCATATAGATTAGATTATATAGAGTAATTAAGATGTCTTTGTGGTGGGCAGGGGTGGGAACATTATGTCGGCTTATGGGTTGGGTGCATCGAGAGCTTCCTTGGTTGGTGTAAAGATGCTCGTCTCCGATCAGGAAGTGGACACGCAGGGCTGAGGTAGGGATGCCAATTAACCGACCAGAGCCCATGGACAGAGTCCAGTTAGAGTATCCGTGGACAGTAAGCAGGTAAAGGGTCAGGGAAGGTGGCAGTGGTGCTGAATCCAGGCGACAGGCAAAAGGTCAGGGCAGGTGGAAGGCAGTGAGGTCGGGGTCACGGTCTGGGGTCAGCAACAAGAATTCCAAATGAACAGGGAAGCCACAGGGATAGACAAGCCACAGCAACAGGCTAGTCTCTGGAACAGGGAAGCCACAGATGTTGGCTAGCCCCTGGAACAGGGAAGCCAAAGGGATAGGCAAGCCACGGGGAAGGCTCAGGAACTAGAGTCAAGGGTGGCAAAGAACACAACGAAAAGTATACAATGCTCAGGCAAGGGCTGAATGTCTCTGGCTGCTATTTAAGCACTTGACCAGGTGCAGCCAATATAGCAGGCTGCCAGTAATCAAAATGCCCACAGTAGCCAGGTAAGGGCGGGTTCCAGCCAAACCTGGACTGGAGCCCTTACAGTTGGTGGGCAGGGGATGGGTTCAGGTCTCTGGATTTAGTCTCATCAGTGGCATGGTGATGGGTCTCACAGTAGGGACAGTGGAGGCAATTGGATCGGTAAGGTGGGTGACTTGGGTGGGTTTTGGAGAGACTTTAGGAAGGGTTGAGGGTAGGGGAGATCATGAGCATTGGGGAGGGAAAGGATGGGATAGGAGGTTAACTGGGGATAATGACATGTGATGGAGAAGAAATTAGTTTTGTATTGGCTTCTGAATATAGTTAGGGAGGGGGCAGATTGGATGTGGTGGGGGAGCATGTTCCAATGGATGGGGGAGTAAGGCAAATGATCTGAGTCAAGAGGAGGTGGAGGAGTGAGCGTCGTGGCAGTCAGGGAGTGAAGAGAATGGGAAGGGGTGTAGCAAAAGATGAATGGTGAAAGGAAAGAGGGAGTGGGGGGCCATACCATGGAGATATTTGTAGACCAGGGTGAGGAGATTGAGAAGTGTACGGCTGCAGTGTTTTGGATTTGCTGGAGGTGTATGGAGGAGTAGAGGGGGAGACTGAGTAGAAGGAAGTTACAGTAGTTGAGACGGGTGAAGATGAGGGAGTGGATGAGACATTTGGCCGAGGAGAGAGAAATGAGTGGACAACTTTTTCTTATGTTGTATAGGTGTTAGCAACAGGTAGTGGTGGAGGTTATGTGTTATGTGGTGAAGAGGAGGGAAAGGTTAAATGTAACTCCATGGTTGCAAGCAGAAGCAGAAGGAGACGGAGAGATGGTGAGAGGGTTGGGCGGGGGGGGGGGGGAGGAGATGGCGGGGATTGGGGAAAATGGAAGGGAGGAGGAAACAAGAAAGTAGAGGACTTCAGTCTTAACTGGGTTAATTTGTAGGAAGTGGGAGGACATCCAGGTGGAAATGGCAGAAAGGCAGGCAGAGACACAGGTGGAACGTTTGGGTCAGAATAGTGGGAAGGAGGAGTAGATTTGGATGTCGTCTGCAAAAAATGGATGTTGAATCTATGGGAGGAGATGAGGTCAAAGAGGGGGGCAGTGTAGAGGGAAAAGAGGAGAGAACCTAAGACGGAGCCCATTTGGAGGCTGGTGGGAGGAGAGGATGAATTGTTGAAGGTGACAGATTATTTTATTTATTACATGTTTTACCAGGAAATAATACATTGTTACCTCTCATTTTCAAGTATGTCATGGGCACAGTTATGACAACAATACATGATTACATTAAATGAACAAAGGTTATACAGTCAATTCAGACATTACATGGAAATTTAGAGATATGATTATTGACGTAGGTAACCTTTACAGACAAGATTAAAATTGTGTTAGAGGTAGACTAAGTTTACAATCTATAAGGCCAGGTAACGTGGAAAATTGGGTGCATGGGATAAAAGGGCTGGTGAGTAGGAGCAGTGGGAGAGATAGGATGAGAGCCATGAGAGGGCAGTGTTAGTGATACCAAGGTTGGTGAGGGTGGAGATGAGAATGAGGTGATTGACGGTGTCAAGGGCTGAAAAGAAGTTGAGAATGAGGATGGAGGAGAGTTTGGAGTGGCGAGCTTGGGAAAGAAAGTTGTGGATGGTGAGGAGAACAGTTTCAGTAGAGTGTCGGGGACGGAAGCCAGATTGGTCAATGGGAAGGAGGGAATGAGTGTGGATGAAGATGGAGAGTTTGTTGTGAATTATGTGCTCAAGGAGTTTGGAGAAGTATGGAAGGAGTGAGACAGGTTAAAAGTTGGAGGGCAGGGTCAAGAGATTTGTTTTTTAGAGGATGGATGACCACCATAGTTTTGAAGGAGTTTCGTATTGTCCACTGGATAGTGAGAGGTTGAAGGAGGAATGATAGGAGAGGAGGGAGTGTGGAGTGGTATCAGAAGAGTATGTGGTGGCATGAGAGCGTTTGAGGATTCAGAGGAGATCATTGTCAGAGGTTAGATGGAAGAAGGGGATGGAGTGGTGGATGGAGGGAGAGGGCAGGCAGCAGTGGGAAAGAAATAACAGATGTTAAGTTTTTGTGAGACGTAGGAGGCTAGGTCCGTGGCTGAGTGTGGGGAGGTGGCTTAGGCGAGAGAGATGGGGAGGGTCATAGCAGATTGTCTAGGGTGGAGAACAGTTGGCATGCATGAGATGATAATGAGATGATAAGGATGTTCAATTTGAGTGGAGGTGTATTGGAAGGTATCAAGTAATGATGGAAACAGATACATTTCCATGATCTCTCAGCTGTGTGAAGGGAGAGACTAAGTGTTTTAAGTCGAGCAAGGGTTGAGGTGGCTTTGTTTTTCACACACAGGGTGGAGTGGTGCAATTGAATCGAGGGAGGAGGATATTGCAGAGGTGACGGTAGATAGGGCAGAGTTAAGTGGTAGAGAGGAAAATTATGTGAGTGTGGGGAGGAGTGATGAGGTGGAGGAGGTAAGGGAGAATGGATCAATGGATTTGAGATTTGTGCAGGATGGGATTGGGTGGGGTGAGGATGGATGAGGAGCAGAGAGGATGATGGAGAGGTGATCAGCAAGTGCGACAAGGAGTGTGGACTCTTGTCCTCCTGCTGCCAAGGTGCTGGCATCAGCACCTTGGGAGCAGGAGGACAAGAGTTCAGTGTATTCTCACCAGCACACCGTGGATCTGAATTAGCTGCGAGATTGGTCTGTATAGCCACATTATCTCAGTTACCCTTAGCATTTCTATGCTGTTGCTCCTTACTTATTTTATTTATAAAATGTTTTACCAGGAAGTAATACATTGAGAGTTACCTCTCGTTTCCTGGGCACAGAGTTAAGACAAATAATACATGGTTACAAATACAGTTACATAAATGAACAGGGTATACATTATATACAAGACATTGCATGCACAGTTAAAGAAAATATATATTATAGGCGAATGAAACAGTTACAGACAGCCTTACTGGCGGCTAGTGATTGTTACTACTCTTACTGTACTTAGGTATATTCACTTGCCTTATGTGTAGTTTGGTGGACTGTTGCTAGATCTCCACTAAGTGTGCCTGAGGATTCTGGATTGTCCCCTGGACTGATTCTGTTAACCCTTGTGAGGATTCATTCATCCATTGTTGCTCATTTGTTTTGGTGCTTTCTCTTTGGGAGATTTGTACAGGGAATAGGGAAGTACAGTACCATTAGATACTTAGTGTCTTCTGGGAACGGGCCTGAAGAAGGGGTTTAATACCCCGAAACGTTGCCACCCCCCTTCCCCTGTACTTTTTTCGTTTTGTGTTTTCCCCATCCCATCCCTTCCTTCCCTCCCTTTCGCGTTTATCCTTGTTTTTTGTTTTTCACTCACTTTCTGTTTTGCTCATTAAACCTTTTGACTCACCGCTCACCATTTTTTTCCTTCTTTGTGTGCTGGGAACATTAATATTTTAGATTTTTGGTTGGGAGGAATTAGGGTCCCCCCTGTTCCACATTGCACCATTTATTCTCCATTATACTCTTTTGCGTGCTGTCTATACTTTTGTTTTTTTTCTGGCATTTCAAGGAGGTTAGAGAATTTGACAAGGAGGGCTATATGAGGTTACTGGGGTCAGCATGAAGAGTGGAGGTTGGCTTGTGCTGAGGCTAGGTATTGAGAAGGATGGTGGCATTGGAGGGAGGGATGGGTGGGGCAGTCTCGTGGGGAACGGGCAAGGGAGGGTAGGAGTTGGAGGGGGGGGAGAGAATGAAGGATGGAGGGAGGGACAAGTGATCATGCTATGGGGTGGAGGAGGGATAGGGTGGGGTGGAGGATAGGATAGTTGGTGAGACTGAATGGTTTGCGAGGTTGGGGTGAACAGTGGTATTTCATAAAGGGTTACAAGTTATTTGTAGTGGGGATTGTCAATGGAGGTCAGTTAGTGTTGGGGCAGTCTGTGTAGGGTTTACCTGTAGTGAATGGGGAAATCATTTGTAATGGGGACATCATGGGGATGTCATTTGTTAGCATTTGCGACAAGTAGTTAATTTTGAGAGCACTGGGAAAGGAACAATCATATTGGGAAGCAATGGGAAGGGGACAATCCACACTACAATCAATTAAGAATAATTGGGGAACAATGGATCTCTTAGTATGGGAACTAAGCACTGGCTATCTGATGGAAGCAAGGGGGGAACGATAGAGTGTGAGCAAGTGGGGAAGGTAGTAATCCAATAGATATTACAACAATAATTAGGTAAATGTTGGAGCACTTGGGAAGTGGACAATCAAAGCAAGGCGCTGAGGTAGGGAAAAATGTGTTTTGCGCTTTAGAGGGGAGCAAGAATGATAATATATGAAACAGGTCGCGCATGAGGGGAGTATAGTTATCGTTACATATTCGTTAATAACAATAGTTATAATCAATAACAAGCAAGAATGTTTGGTAATTGGTCAAAATAAGTGGTAACTGGAATGAGATGTAGTCAATTGGAAGCTGGTAAGATTGCTTATGAAGGGGGAAGTGCTGAAGGATGATGAGTCCCAGTAGTTCTATTGGTTTTTGGTGGGGCAAACCACTTTATGTTGGCGTTTGGTCAAGGTGCTGGCACTTTAGCTTATGCTATGATGGATCAGTGGTAGTATTAAACTTGCTGCTTCTGGTGTGAGGATGACATTAGGCTGCTCAGATGTCACGCAGGCAGAACGCACTGGTGAGATAGTTGGGAAATGTAGTTGATAGCAGGTCGCAGATGATGGATGACAGATGTTTGAAATGGCGAGATATTTGATTGTAATGTTTGTAACAATGAATCAACATTTTCAAATGCAGGTATTGATCTTACCAGTTAGGTATTGGTTGTCTCAAGGAGGTAGAAGAGACACTTGACTGTTAGTACTACACTGTTTGCCCTACATATTTCTGCTGTATATTGATGGGTTTAGTGTGTTATAACATATGCAGGAGGGATAGCTCGTTTGATTGTGCGAGATCTCAATAAAACTAATTTATATATAAAATATAGTGAATGTAAAATATTTTATTTCCAAACTTTTACAAAACAACCGATTGAAACTCGAAACCAACGGTCTCGCTTTCTCGGAAAAATGTAGGAAACCGAATAGAAAATCAAGGACGTTAGATCAAGCGTTTCCCAAATGCTCCATCTCAATTAAAATATGAACAGATCAGGTGGTAAAAAAGCTACAATATATATTCTCCTCAGCAAGTGAACACACTTCAAACTAAAGATATCAGGAAAAATATATAACGCAGAAAGGATACTGTATTCTTACTTCTAACACTGAAGGAATTCATCAGTATAAAACAGAAAAAACAAGTGAAATGAACTGGTTACCAACTCCGTCTTCATCACTGAAACTTTAAAAGTTGAGTTACCCCTTTATTTTTTTACGTTTCTTCACCGCTCGTCTCGGAATGCATATTGATACCCTGACATCCAAAACCTATGCCAAACTAGGTGTACTTTACAGGAATAAATCATCCCTAAGCCTGCTGGTCAGAAAGCGTATCGCACAGCAGATGCTAATGCCAATTATCGACTATGGAGACATAGTATATGGCTCAGCACCCCAAACCCACCTTAGCAAACTTGACACTCTCTACAATTCAATTTGTCGTTTCGTTCTCCAATGCAACTACAACACACATCACTGCGCAATGCTCAAAGAACTAGATTGATTATCACTTGAGTCTAGGCGCAAAGTTCACCTTTCCTGTCTTGCCTTCAAATACTTTCTGGGCAAGCTACACATCTATCTGAACAAGCTCCTCACCCCTGCCACATGCAGCATTTATCATCTGAGATCAGACTCCAAAAGACTGTTCATGGTCCCAAGGCTCAACAAAGTATCCGGCCGCTCCTCTTACCGTGCACCCCAAAACTGGAACAACCTACTGAAGACTCTCACATCCTCCACCAGTTTAAGATTTTTCAAAACTAAGGCTGTCTCACATTTTAATCTGGTCTGTAACTGTTACATACGCCTATAATATACCTCTCCTCTAGCTGTGCATGCAATGTATCTATCTATTCTATTCTTTCTATATATATATATTTCTCAAACCGTTGTATGCCTGTCTGTCTGTCCTGTGTCTCCCTGTCCCTAGGGGCAATAACATTGGACCTTTGGCCCGTCACTCCGCCTCAGGCCAATGAGATGGCTCCCTTGGCCTGCCCGCCCCCGCACACCTCTCATTGGCCTGAAGCGGAGTGACGGGCCAAAGGGGACACACACACTCACTCCCCCCTGTCCCTCCCCCCATCACGTGTGCCGCCCTGCACCGGCTCCCGGACGGAGGGGAAGCGCGGCGTGGCTCTCCTGCCACAGCCGCCAACTTCAGGCTCCTCCCCCCTCGCTCTCAACCGGCTCCCGGACGGAAGGGAAGCGCGGCACGGACCTCCTAACCCAGCCGCCAATACTCACCTCCCCGGCCGCTGCGGGGCCAAGCAGCATCCTCGGATCTGCGCTAGTCCCACTCTCCACCACCTCTCACTCCCGTCGTGTGTGTGGGGAGGGACATTTTACTCCTGCCAACAATTTGTGCCTCACTTTCACCCCTACCCCTGCCCTTCACCCACCCAACCCGCCTCATTCACCACCCCCCCCATGCCTGCCCCCTTTCAACTGAAAAACTGTAAAAAAAAAAGGAAAAAAAAAAAAAAGGAAAAGAAAAAAAAAGAAAAGGAAAAGAACAAACAGAAAGAAACGACAAAAACAAGAAAGGGAAAAGAAAAATAGAAAGAAAACATGAAATTAACAGAACAACAAATAAAAAAGTACCGGAAAGGAACACGAAAAAAAAAGAAAAGGAAAATACAAAAAAACACAAAAGGAAACGGAAAAAACAAAAAACATCGGAACATATACAAAAAAACACTGAACTTAACCAACAACAAAAACCACGTGCCAATTAAACAACAACACCAACCAAAACTGCACCTTCCCCACCCCAAACCAACCCAAACCACTGACCTTCCCCACCCCCACCCCTAACCCGTTCATCCCCCCTACCCGGCCCTTTCACCCACCCCCTACCCCTGCCCGTCACCCCCTATAAATAAAATAACTAGTTTTTATACTGTATATTTTATTCCTAAAAACATGATCCGAAAACCTATATCTATTTGGCTGCTAGGTCCATCTTACTTCGTGTTATTAATTGACGTTAAAGAACCTTATCTGAGAAGATTCAGCTAAGATTACAAATTAAATTATTTGTAATGTCTGTCTGGAAGACAGCTCAGCGCTCCCTGGACTGGAGAAAGTGAGAACAACAGGACTTGACTGTAGCATACTGTATGGGTTTTAAAATAAAAAATAAGGTTGGTACAGTAATCTGCTTTAAAGGGCATTAAGCACAGGGCTAATTTTCAAGATACATGTATCATTAACAAAAAAGTGTGTCGTGCTGCATATTCCATGGATATTTGTTGTACTTTTTGCAGTGAAACTTTTGCTATGTTAAGGACATCAAATCAGCAGGCCCTTTACTATTCCTTTTTATGGGAGAGGGGGAGGAGGAGGGGAGTCTCATGCAGGGTGGCACTTATCGGTTAGCGTCATATATTCCCAAACAAAACCCAAAGGCAACAGATTGGACTTTAGACATTTTATTGTTATTAAAAAGATTAAAACAAAAGTATAGACCAAATGTAATCGTGCAAGAAACCAAGATTCTCTATGTTTTCCATGTGGTTTCACATTTAATTGAAGACTCTGAAAAGTTTAGAAAAATGGCAAAAGCAATTGAAACCCGTTTCTATTTGAGCTAGGTACTTTTCTAAATACGTTGGCTGCAATATGAGATCAACACAGCTTGCGTGTGCAGGTCAAACATCCGATTTTGAGTAGAGCTGATATAATTTAAGCAATAACAGAAAAGGATATTTCTGTTAACATGGAGAGATTTCTATAGATGTGGGTAGGACGTTTAAACAAAATGAAAGTGGCACTTTACATGAAAAACAGAATAAACAATCCCATACATTGGAAAAAACGCATCGAAATATATAAAAAATGACCAAAAAAAAACCTCTAGACATAGTCAATGACATTTAGGGGCTTCCCATTTTAAAATCCCTAAAATATTTTGGTTGAAGGAAAAAGGAGGAACCAGTTGGGTCTGAAATAAGGTTCAGGTATTTTTTATTTTTATTAAAGTACCGTCACAACCCTAGTACAGGCATACCCCGGTTTAAGGACACTCACTTTAAGTACACTCGCGAGTAAGGACATATCGCCCAATAGGCAAATGGCAGCTCGCGCATGCGCCTGTCAGCACGTCCTGAACAGCAATACTGGCTCCCTACCTGTACCGAAGTTGTGCGCAAGTGGGGAGACTATAGAGCCTGTTACAAATGCGTTAATTACATCAGTTATGCACGTATATGACGATGGCAGTACAGTACATGCATCGATAAGTGGAAAAAAGGTAGTGCTTCACTTTAAGTACATTTTCGCTTTACATACATGCTCCAGTCCCATTGCGTACGTTAATGCGGGGTATGCCTGTATAATGTTAATAATGAAACATCTTCCCTGTCCCTCTCCTCTCACTTTAGCTGGGGCTTTGCATTTTCAAGACTGTAGGGTTTACCATCACGTTTTAAGTTATGGTGGGTGACTGTTTTTAAGTAAAAACCTCTCTTTCTTTATCTATTGTAACACCGACGGAAGAAGAGATCAGTGTATCTCGAAAGCTCGCACAAATAAAAGCATTTCGCTAGCCACAGAACGGTATCGTCTATTCGTTTATGAATATATATTATATAGATATATATACCCCATGCAGACAAAGAAAACATTTTCACATCATAGAACATAGAGTATTTTATGAGTAACTCATCAATTGTACACCAGGCTACATTGTACTGTATCTTAACAGGGAAAATGAGTCCACTGAAACATCACTGGGAAGACTTCTGGATGTCGGAGCAAAGAGGTTGTTTTTCTTCAGTAGTATGCCTGCATAATAAACTCACTCACAATGATCTTTTGCGCTCAGATAAAAATGTGCACATTATAGAAATAGTGCAACTAGTTCCAAATATTAAAAACAAAGTTTCATTAGAAACAAATAGTGCACTTCAATATCAGTGTGACGTGTTCAAAACTCTCAATTCGAGAACTTTCTACGGTATTAAAAAAAAAAAAAAAATCTCTTTTCAATATTTTCCCATATAAAACATGAATTTAACAGAGTGGTATAAACTTTGTTTACATGTTTAACTAGAAGGCGAGCCTTCAGGGGGGAAAACATATTCAAAAGAAAAATGCATAAAAAAACCCCTAAAACCTGCCATTGCCACAGCAAAAGTCAAAATCAAGCAAGCAAAACAAAGAAAATAAAGCTAAGAACAGAACGGGGTAGTGGAGAATAAATCCCGGGACACTCATTTCACTTCTCTTCTTTCTTAGATGAGTCCATTGAGTCGTCTAGCTTTTGTTTCTGCATTCTTGTTCTAGTGGATGCTAGAGAGGAACAAAACATACATTGTGAAACATGTCTAAATACAAAGATACATGTACAAAATAAGAGATAAAACATCTGCTGGATCATATTATTCTTACAGAAAACCTGTTAAGAACTTGCTTCTTGCAACGCACCAATAGAAAGATCTAAAGCAAACTGTGCATGTTCACACCGAATCACATAACATGTGGATCTGTTATTACTGGTTTACAATAGTGCTAAAACAGTCAGATAGGTTTTTTTCCTTCACATTCTTTGTCTGTTCTTACTTCAACATTTTATTACTTTCAGCGAGTAACAAAGATACAGTATTGGTATTATTCCATGATTGTATACACGCAGCACTGTGTAATTGTTTGTATTGCATTTGAATGCAATGCTCATTTTCCCAAGAAAAAAAAATAAATGTAATGTAGGATTGCTAGGACTTGCATGGTGATTTTGGTCAGTGCCTACACCATCTGCATCCTAAACCAATGTAAAAACCAATACAAAGCTTTTGTCCACAAGAAGGGGTTGTGGTTAGGTTCCTGGAGGCAATAGAGTCAGTAGTGATTTATGGGGTTTTGTTTGTCTAGTAGAAGATTTAGGTCGAGATTCACTAAACCACTATAAGGAGTAAGAGGCAAAGGATACCCGCTCAACCTATACAAATTGTAAAAATGTAAATAGATAAAGGGTTGGTGCACTTGGGGAAACTGAACTCAAGAACGCAAGAAGAGAGGTCCTGTTTAACAGTTATCTCCTGAGTATAACAAAACAGGAAAGGCCCCAAATAACCTGCACTCAAACACCTCTATTTAAGCAATAGGACTGGTTGAAGGCAGAGACAAGCAGAATGACTTGATGTACTAACGAGGGATTCGTTAGTGAGAGAGTGGAGTAGGACAAGGTGCAAATATACTGAAGACCAAGCTAATTTGTCCCCCAAATATCAGCAGAAATAAAAGAAAATTGAAAACCCATTTATTTCAAACTAATTAAAATAATGGGGGGGACACAATTGCTAACACAGCATGGCAAAAAAATGTACATAAGGCCATGGTATGGTCAACCACACTAGGGTCAGGTAATAATGTCTACCTTACCCTGATGAATAGATTTGAACTCCTAATGCTGACAAGAGAGCCCCGTAAACTACGAGAACTCTAAAATAGTCTTGTATTCAATCAAAATAGGCACTGTGGTGAAATGTGCAACACTATCACCAAAAGTCTATCCTGGGGTGTAGTGTAACTTAAGTAGATAGACTGATAGAGTATCCCCGTAGGAAAATGGCTCATTAAGGTGTACTCCCCTAGTGGAATAAAGAGGGAAGTATAAGAGAAATAACTGCCTCATAATGCTGACAAGACCACACAGGGTTAATGGTCCTAGTTAGTATTTAAAAGGACATGTATCAGAGCGCTGTGTAGCATATATCAGATTGTGTCAAATTCCTCAGTTGTATATTTGGACCAATAATTATAATGGTGGAGTAATATAATTGGTGCTTGGTGGTCAGGGAGACATACTGTAGGTAAATATTGTACACTGTCCCAGTTAGAAATATACCTAAAGAAACTACAGGTAATTCAGTGCAACATTGTAAATAAATGTCAAATCACACTTAGGCTGAGGCCCCGCTGCCTCAGTCAGCGCGCCCGTACTGCATGAAGGCGGCGCGCTGAGAGGCAATTGACCGCTACTTGCGGTCTGTAGAGAGCGGGCGTGGTTTGAGCGGAGGGCTCTCGTGCTGTCCCCTCCCGGAACCCCCCCCCACCCTCCCTGAGCAGGCGCAGCCTGCGAAACGAGCACCGGGGGGGCGGGGCGGTCTATGCACGGCTGCACAGACTTCCCTCCCGTAGCTCCAGACAGCTCCCCTCCTCATTGGCTCACTGCGAGGCCACGTGACGCGTCACCGCTTGGGATTACGATCCTCATGTGTTCCCTGCTGGCTGACGCGTCACAGTGCGCAGCGAGGAGGGACTGGGGCTGGCTCGGGAGGAACTCAGGTCTGGTGAGTGACGCGCACGTGGCCGTGCGTGCCGCCGGATTCAGCGGGACCCAGGTCTTAGGTAACTTTCCCTAGGTACATAACCCTACAATATCGGGAACGGTACGGAATAAAGAATCAAAGGGAGAAACTAAACACTGTGGCTGAGCTTACCCTGCGTCCGGATCTCGTTGCACTGCTGAAGGCTAGTTACTGACCACTGGAAAACATGTGGAGCTCAGGGAGCGGAGCAAATCAGCTGGCGGCTGGTGTACTAGTTGCAGCTATAGTCAAACGTATAATACGTGACGTTATAGGTGACACTTACCTCTGACGTACGTTTCGCTGTCGCTTCATCAGAGAGGTAAGTAATCACCCCCTCAGCCTGCTGATATTTATGGCAGAATCCCCAGGTGGCAGGGAGGAGTTCAAATGATTGCAAAGGGATACAATTAACCCTTTCCGATCCAGATTAGTGGTATAGTGTTCAAAACTGGTGCACTTGGCTTCCAATAGATAAATATGCATTATTGGTGGTACACTTCCCATTAAAAATAAATGGTAATAAGAATTAGAAATTGTAAATAGTATTTACAATGTCCAGTGTGCACGGAAAAATGAATGAACAGGGGAGGCGGGGTTGGGGGGGAGGTCGAGGTAAGATATATGTAATAAATTAGCCATAATGAATAGTCACAAAGCTAGAAGATGTTACAGTGCTAGATGGCATCGAATAGTTAGTATGCTCACTGGTATGAATAGTGTATATTGAAATCTGAAACTAGCATATTGTGACAGATGTGGACTGATGTACTCTTATGTATTTACCAGATGCTACACAGGAGTAACCTATTTGAAATATCTGATGAGTTATTTATAGAAATTATGAATAAAGAAATCCTTCATTCAAGCCATCAGGACTGAGTGTGTGGAGGTCATAAATCCAGTGACATTCTCTTTGCAGGAGCAGTCTATCCCAGTGTCCCTTTCTGGGTCCCGTGGTCAGATGGTATATGCCACAGAACCGAAGGCCACTGACATCCCTTTGATGAGCATCATTAATATGACGAGCTAAAGGGGTCTCAAGACGGTTACGCACCGCGCCCACGTGTTCAAAGATTCGACGTCTGAACACGCGGCGGGTCTTGCCCACATACAGGTTGCTAGGTAGATTATGCTTGTACTTTTGCAGTTAATGAAGTGTTTGGTTGAATATTGGTGCCTGCTGTTCCAGTTGGAGAAAGATTTTGATGGAATGATAAATGCGCATGCCTTGCATGTGCCGCATTTGAATGTACCCCATGGTCTCTGGGGAAGCCATGATTTCAGCGATAAACGTTGGTTAGGTGGCTGTGAACAAGGCGATCCCTCAGATTGGGTGCTCTTTGACTAAGGTAGGGGTAAGCTATAAGGAGTAACGCAGCTTGATTCCGCAATAAATACTATTCAAGTCAATGGCACTTAACGCAGAATAAAGCTCGGATTTTAAGCATGCAAACTAATTCAGCAAAGATCTACATGGTTGGTGCTTTATAAAATAAATTAATAATACTGCACTTTCAGCGGAATCCCTTTTTTTACACAATTAACCATGTTACAGACAACTCCCTTTTGCACTGGGTTGCACTGGAATGGATAAAAGAAAAGCGACAAAGTGCATTGGATGAAACAATATGCCCTTAAGGGGGGATATACAAGCTAGAGATTATGCCCAGGAAAAAACAGTAAGTACTGTAGTTAGTGAAGAGTGAAGTCCATCACCTTCACCCATTAACAGAAGTGACTCTCTAATGGCTCTCTATTGATAGCTCAGCTTTCTGTTGCCTTTTGAGAACTGAACGAAATTGTGATGGTAACATGCAGGAAAACGACCGATATCTTGTGAATTGACGGGAAATGGATGTTAGTCAAAAGAGGAAACTGTTTAATGTAAGCGATCGAAATTACGTGTGAAAGTCCTGAAAATGAAGGAGTGCCTGATTTCTCACCACACTACTGTTATTTTTGTCTCTCTCTGTACAGCCTTGGGAAGAAGTGTCTGAGAACGGCTGCTCTCAGTATTGTGTTGCAACATTCAGGATTTCTGTGGTGGCGCTCACTTTTTGTATTGTTGTTCTCAGTATTATCTCCAATAATTATCCACATATTTTGTTATTCTGGGGGCATTTGGTAATCAGCACATAACAGTCTTACAGATGCCATGGTCACCACTGGCAACTGAAGTATATCAAATTGTGTTGAAGGGAGAGTCGCAGGCACAACATGTATCAATGTAATTGCCTTTTTTTCAATCATCTTTAAATTCATACTTCTTGTCATACACTAATCGGTTTGTAAAATAATGAATGATGCCATCATTAGCCAAAGGAAGAACACAAGAGAAACTATTTTGATGGACGTTTTACCTGACGAAAGAGGTCAAGTAAAGATGGTCAAAACCACCAAAGCATTTGATTAGAATGAGAACATAACATTTTAAAAAAAGTTACAAAAAATTATTACTGTCCTCGGGCATCGTGGACAAGGATGCAAAAGCCTGCGGTGTTGGGACAGTGTCTGCCGCGCTGGAGCAGCAGGGGGTTCATGCTTCTGAATGGGAATCCCCACAGTGTTAATCTTGCGGTGCTGCAACCACCACGGTTCTGTGACTGTGCCACCGAAGACAGTAAGTCTTGCTACATCTGTATACTAAAACAGGCATTTATGATCAATCTGTAGCCTATGTAACATGCCACTGCAATTAGTTCACGTTGGTCCCAGGTGGGATAGACTCTTTAAATTGTATAGTGAAAAATAAATACTGTAAAAGTATTGGAACCGAAGTCTGTGGAACATATTGTGCAACATCCTGTTCAATACGTTGCGAATACCAATGCAGTGAATGCTCCAGTTCTTATCTGTACCCTGTACTCCTTCGTAACTTTGCCAATAGCAAGCGGCTCCTGGAACACTTACTCATTTCTGCAAGCTTTTGTTGGAATTTCGATTCTCCGGGAATATGTTTGCTGAAAGGGAAGAACACATTATAAAGTAATATTTCAGAAATCAATTAGCTGTGGTTGTCAGACTTAAATTAGTCATATTGAAAGTATTACTACTACAGGTAGTCCTCGTTATCCAACGTTTCAGTTTACAACAAATGGCATATCCAACGCTTTACAATGCAACCCTGGGGGCCGTTTTTCGACGCCTGAATGTGTTATCCAACGCCTGAATGCGTTATCCAACGCTCACTGCCACTTTACAACGGTTTCACTATCCAACGCTACTTCCAGAACGGATTCCGTTGCATAACCGAGGACTGCCTGTACTATAATCATTACTGTTGTATACAGTATTAATCCCAGGAAAGCAGTAAAATGTGACTGCAGGGACATGTGGAGTGTGTGAGAGTGAGTGTATATATTTCAGAAAGCTCGTCAATTAAAAATGCATTACATGTTACTATTGCTGAAACATTTGCTTTTTTTTAAACTATTTGTTATGTTCTGTGAAAGTACACTCTACAGATCCATGTTTCTTTTTGAACCTTATTATATTCAGGCGTAGCACGTCACAGTCTTATTAACATGTGTATTGATGGTGCGTCTGATCTATGCCAACATTTGCTTATACTGTTTATTGGAAAACCTCAATCGCCTGGTGCTTGAGTCAGTTCACAGACATTTTAGTTGCAGCTTGTTCAGGTCATGTTTACTGCATATCCTGTAGCATGTTAAATTATGTTACAGATGATTCCCAAGTCTTAAGACAAACACCAAGACATAATGACCATAGAGAAAAAAAAACACCCCATAGAGATTGCGATATGGCAAAATGCCACGTCATAACACTTGGAAGATAGAGAAATTGTGTAACTATCCATAACTGGAAAAAAGTTTCATAATCAGTGACGCAGAAGTGTATTAAAACCTCTGGAGAAACAAAAAGAAAGAGCTTGTATTCTACTAATGCAGAGGTTCTCAACTCCAGTCATCAAGTTCCCCAACAGGTCAGGTTTTCAGGATATCCCTGCTTCAGCAGAGGTGGCTCAATCAGTGCCTCAGTCTTCGACTGCATCACCTGTGCTGAAGCAGAGATATCCTGAAAAAGTTACCTATTGGTTGGTCTTGAGGACTGGAGTGGAGAAACCCTGTACTAATGTATAATGCAGTATGTTCAATTTGAGAACAGAAAGGAAACCCAATGCTGTTCAGTGGTACAGTATTCAGTATGTGTGTGCAGTGCAACTCAGGGTTTCTGCTGTGGGATGCTGCCGGTTTTTTATATTATTATCAGTTCCACAAAGATTATTTGGTGAAGGTGAATATTTTGCCTTTTAAGACCCTGTAAATTCCTTCTCTTGCTTCCCCACACCCCCATGTAATATTTGAAATAATATACATATTTATAGGTTGCACATTACAAAGGTGCATATATTTGTATAACATTCATGAAGCAGTAGCTTAGTGGTACTCTCACTGCCTTTAAAGTTAGTAAACCAGGTACGGCTGGCACATGCTTATAGGGCTCCATCTTAAAATGGACATGAAGTACAAGGTGACACCGAGTGCTCATTTGCATGTCCATTACCCATGATTCCTAGTGGCAGTGGAAGCACTGTAGAAGAGATAATGGGGAAAGGCAGGGTTGCAGACTTGTGAATGTGCTCACAAGTGATATTATTATTTGCTAAACAAGGTTTGAATCCCAGTGTCTGCTCCTTGTGACATTGGGTAAGTCACTTTATGAACTTGTGCCTCAGGCACTAAAATTATTGTCTGCAAAAATGTATGTACAGCACTGGGTACACGGCCAGCACTATACAAGGCAAAAAACAAAAACAAAATGGTGTATAAATATATTAGAAACAAGTTAGTGTAACTCCCCAAATTCCACCCCACTACAGCGATTGTTGTTTTACTTGCGTAGGATTGGCATTCGGAGCCTTAATCCACCTTTAACACTGCTATTGTAGTTTATCCCCTGCGTGCCTTCATGTTTGCCTAAGAAGTGTATTTGGAAACAAATGTATACCTCCCATCGGCTTCATCTTGCCCATCCATATCAAAGCGCAGTTTCTTCAGCGGTTTTGGAGTCGTGCCAACGTCCGCGCTTCTTTTCTGGGGACGGTCACTGCTGCTTACCATTTGGTTAATTTTTTGAAATTTCTCGGCAGTCTGAAACCAGGAGAGTATAAGAAGTTTGACTTACTCACATGTTTTAAGACGAACAAAAAATGTGCAGCACTCCAAACATAAAAATGTCTAATGTATCGCCGGCCCCCCTAGCAGTGGAAAGGGTTGAGGTACTATGGCTGCGCCTATAGTGCCCGCGACGGCGACCGAAAACAAAACAATTGACTGTCGCCAGCGCTTATAGTAAGCGCGATGGCGACGGAGCGTCTGGAAAATTGGTAGCGGGTTAAATATGATTTGTCGCCACATGTGACAGCCTCTGAACCAATCAATCACCCTGTCGCCAGCGACGTAGCTGAAAGTCAAAGTATAAGTTTAGTTACTGGCGACGGGTGACGTCATCCGTCGCGGGCACTATAAGCGCGGCCTAAAGGTATTTGAGAGCTTCAGAGATAGGATACACTGGAGCCAGAATGGTGAATGTGTTGCTGTTTTATTCAGTTCAGCTTTGTAGTTGTACGATTTGTTTGCAGCTGAGCAGTGCTCCCTTTGAAGGGGGCTTCCCACAGCCCAGCCTACAGGAGTTTAGACAGGAGGCGCCCTGAAAGGAGTTCCGCCTAGGGGTGCGCCTGATTTATCAGCTTATGATGGACAGTTGAAGAAAAATCCTTTGGGTTTGGAAGCTTGTAACGGTCTTTAAAGCTGCAGTTCAGGCAATATCCTGCATTTGTGTTTATTTTAATAAATCAGTTCTGTAGTAAGAAAAAATACTTTTAGCATTTTCTGTTTTAAAAAACAACAACTTTGAAAGACCAATTTTCTTGTATTCTATTTTAACAAAACACAGAACCCCAGCAAGCTCTTTTTGGAAACCCCTGAGCCCCCACAAAATATATATGTATATGTGTCAAAATGGAGTGCTATTGAGCGTGGGCTATGTATACAACAGACGACAGAGAAGCCCAATGCTACATCCAACATGACAGAAATACACAGTAAAATACTTTATATTCTTTTGAAATAGGGTCACTTAGTTTAACCCTTTGGCCAAAGCGTTGTACTTGCGAGCCACGTCAAGGCAGACACCTGTTCGCAAGTCCTAACACTACCAGATAAAATACTATATCCCTCTATTAGGATTAAAATTCTCTTTACCTCTATAAGGAGGGAGAAAGATGAGGTTAGTGGCTCCTCCTTCCCAGGTTAAGCCGCCCCTCCCCACTTCCCTAGTTTGCAAGTTCCTCATTCTGCTGGATATAGACCACTGTGGTCTTTCTCCCTCCTAATAGAGGTAATGAGAATTTTAATCCTAATAGGTATATAGTATTTTATCTGGTAGTGTTAGGACTTGCGAACAGGTGTCTGCCTTGACGTGGCTCGCAAGCTTACAACGTTTTGGCCAAAGGGTTAAACTAAGTGACCCTATTTCAAGAGAATATATAAGTATTTTACTGTGTATTTCTGTCATGTTGGATGTAGCATTGGGCTTCTCTGTCATCTGTTGTATACATGCATTCTCAATAGCACTCCATTTTGACACATATCATATATATATTTTGTGGGGGCTCAGGGGTTTCCAAAAGAGCGTGCTGGGGTTCTGTGTTTTTTGTAACCCATTCTCAGCTTTTTTCAGCTGATGGAGGTTAGTGGCTCCTCCTTCCAGGTTTTTAAGCCCGCCCTCCCACTTCCCTAGTTTGCAAGTTCCTCATTCTGCTGGATAGACCACTGTGGTCTTCTCCTCCTATAGAGGTAAATGAGAATTTTAAATCTAATAGAGGTAATTAGTATTTATCTGGTAGTGTTAGAACTTGCGAACAGTGTCTGCCTTGACGTGGCTCGCAAGCTACAACGCTTTGGCCAAAGGGTTAAAACTAAAGTGACCCATTTTCAAGAGAATATAAAGTATTTTACTGTGTATTTCTGCTCGTCATTTGTATTTAGCATTGGGCTTTCTGCTGTTCGTCGGTTTGTATTCTATTTTAACAAGCATGCTTGTTCCTATAGCAACAATTTACATTCCCCATATTTAAAGATGACGCCAAACTTTGCCGATCAATAGACGGAGAACTAATTGACCGGCAGCTATGGGTAATTAGAGATTGCCCACATGAAACTATTGAAGTAAAAAAAAAAATTAAAAAAAAAAAAAAGACTGAACTGCAGCTTTAAAGGTGTTACATGCCTGTTTCACAGTTTATAGATGGCATATCTCCCGAAAGGTTTTTGAGACAGAAAGGAAAGTATTTAAAAAATATATATTTACTCTGCATACTGTGTGTGGGTGCCTTTATTTAATTTTTAGGAATAAATGTTGTACTTTTATACGTTGTCTATTTAAATACTCTGAAGCTGAAGCATTATTTCCTGTAGAGGAAATTATTATTATTTTTTTTGTATTTTCCCAAAACATTTTACAGAGATATTCTCTAAGGCCACATCATAAACAAAGAAATGTGAGTTATTGTACAAAGTAGAAAAGGGTAGACTGAAAATGGGTTTATTAAGTGTCATGTACGTCTCTTGCTGTGCTGCAAAGGCCTACATGTCCATGTGGCAGTGGAGAAGTTGGTAGCTTTACAAATTAAGGACCAGAAATGTCATTCCAACTTCCAGAGGTCACAGTTTGTAGATCTTACCTTAAGAGCCGAAGTGATGATGTTATTAGTATGGGAAATAACACATATCTAAGAGAGCAGATCTGTTCAAACATTTTACACTGCCGCTGAGTGCGGTGATGTCACCAACTCTCCAAGCATTAGTGCAAGCTGTCCTGCAGAATTTTGCAAGCGCGAGTGGGGGGCATGTCATTGGCTGGATCGGGGCTATTTCTGTGTGTGTGTGTGTGTTTGTGTGTGGCTGTGTGCATTGACTGGTGCTGATTGGTTGCTGAAGGGTCATGTGACCCTTCAGCGCACTTGAAAATCAATTTTCTCTGTCTCAATAAGCGCTGAGCTTTGGAGAGCGTACGCCGCGTGAGCATAGTCGTACAGATTGACTTTAACTGAAGTAAGTGCACCAAGTACGCTCAGCGGTAGCGTGGACGCAGCCTTAGGAGCTCAATTCTTTTTTTTAATACTTCGGGTAACAGCATATGATTTAAAAATTGAAGCCCTAAATTCACATTGACAATACAAAATTGCACTCTTGTCATCAGACTTTTTGTTAACAAAAGATGTGCTTTATTCAACTTATTTATGTTCAAGACATACATTCTTTATATGGCCAGTTGCTTGCACAGAAAACAACTAAGGCTGAGCTGATTGGCACATTGGAAACTTACCCCAAATGATTCACCAATGGAAACTAAGATTCTACAAATGAACAAAGAAGAAAAAAATCATTAACAATAAAACAAACCTTCATATATTGCTATAACCCAGGGGTGCACAAACTGGGGGGCTGTTGCAGAGGATCTGCGCTCTTCCCCAAGGCATATAAATGAAATGCCGGGGGATCGCGTGAGGCGTCTGTAACTTCACTAACCTTGTCTCCGGCGACGTGATGCCAAGGGGTTACGGGACGTCGCATTGCCGTGGCAACGTGACCTCGCACATGATTTGACACTGGAGACATGGTAAGGAGGGCACGAGCGGGGGGGGGGGGGGGGGGGGGGAGGGGGGGGGGGGGGTGCAGACAGGGGCTATGGGGCGAAAGTTTGCGCACCCCTGCTATAACCTATAAGCTCTACTCTACTTCTTGCTTCCCATTCCATCGTCACATCCCAGAATAACAGTGCAAGTCACTTTTCAATGTAACTGATGGCGGGTAACTCAAATTAATAACTTGTATTTTACATAGAAAGTTTCCATTCAAGAACATCATCCAGAGGTACCAATGCAGCTAAGGCAAGCAGCGCATTAATGGTGCAACACAGTAAAACTGGATTACAGGAGAACAGTTTTAGGCAAAGGTAGACAATGTGATTTGCCCAACATTGACAAGGAAATACACCCACAGCATAGTACAAAGTTCAGCATCTTTCTGTTACACCATATTTTTTCCTTTGAATCTAATCACCACAATAAAAATGTTGAATTCAAATCATTCACTAACCCCAATACACCATATCAGCAATTGCAACCTTGCTTGGGTGAGCAATCTCTTTTGTTTAGATTCTAACCGATTAGCTAAAAAAAAAAGATGCCCATTACAAACCTTGACCTTGGAGTCATTTTGGTTGGGGAGAGCAGTCCTTCCGAAGTTTTGTATGGAGTTTTTAAAGGCGAGACATAGATATTTCCACCGGGTACCCGTAAGGGAGAATTAGCAAACCTATATGGGCTTCGTGGGATGTGAGGAATTGGAGATAAGGTAGGAGGCTGGAGGATAAATGTTTAAATATCCGAGTTATTAAAACACAGGACACCAAAGTACTTAAACATGCTCAGAACTCATATTGTGCATTGTTTTTCAATTACCACAATATATGCATATAATTGTAATAAACAGCAAAAAGGGTTGACTCACAGAGATTTAAAGAGTGAATAATTATTTCATAAAGTGTTGAGAGACTTACTAAAACGTTAGATCAATGACAAGGGGTGCGTGAGTGTAATTGAGACGTGAGGTCTTCACATCCTCATCACATATTAACACTGCAGCTACAACCTGATGACTTTTCCTCTGTAACATTTCCGCACCCACTTTACTGCTAAAACTTTAACGCAGGCCCTCAATCTTCCCCGTCTCGACTATTGTAACCTTTTACTGTCCGGCCTTCCTGCCAGTCACCTATCTCCCCTTCAATCTATCCTAAACACTGCTGCTAGAATCACTTTACTCTTTCCTAAATCGGTCTCAGCGTTTCTCCTGCTGAAATCCCTCTCCTGGCTTCCTATTACATTTTGTATAATTTACAAAGTTCTCCTCCTCTCAAATCTAAACACTTCTCTGCCCCTCCTTACATCTAAGCCCTAATTTCTCGCTATACACCTGCCCTATTTTTGCGTTCTGTTCAAGGATGTCTTCTGTACACCCCTTTTGTACCTAAAGCCCTCTCCCGCATAAAACTTAATTTACCACCCCACACCTTTGGAATGCCTTTTCCCTCAAAATCCGACTAACACCCTCTCTTTCTCCACCTTTAAGACACATCTTGAAACACACCTCTTTAACGAAGCATATGGGTAGCTCTGTGGCTGATACTATAAACTTCATACATCGACCTTGACCTCTTGCAGACGCACTTAGCAAAACACCCTTCTACTGTCTTTGTAACTTTTCCCTACTTACCACTTAGATTGTAAGCTCTTCGGGGCATGGACTCTTTTCCTAATATTAACTTTGTCTGAAGCGCTTATTCCCATTATGTGTTATATTATTAGGTCGCGTGTATTACTGCTGTGAAGCACTATGCACATAAATGGCGCTATATAAATAAAGATATACATACATATTTACGAAGCAGGACTAGTTGAAGGGGCTGTACAGTAACTCAGGTCTCAAAACCACTTAATAAATATGGGCCTAACATGGAATGCTTAATGCACAATGATATTAACATTGTTCGAAACCGTAAATAGACATTACAGGGTGTATTTGCACAGCAATCTGTGAAAAACGTAACATGCAGGTATGGCCATGGGGTCAAGAAAGCAGCACGTCCTACCCGTGTCGAAGCATACTGCAGGATGTTACTTTTCAATTTCTGCATGAAGACCAAGTTATAGAACACTATAATGGAGTCATGCTGCCCTTCTCGAATCAATACATGTTTGAAAGTCTGTGAAGAAATAATAGGAAATGAGAAAGCTGTTTAAGTCTTTGTAAAAGCATGTACTTAAAGAAAACTAGGCCAGTGTGTTTACCCCGACTACATACTGTCAATATAGGGTGACCAGACGTCCTGGTTTTTGGACTTTGTCCTTGGTCCGGGTTTTATTTTTTTTTATTTTAAATGTCCCGGTTTTCTCCAGCATTAGCTGGCTGCTTGTGCGCATGTGCGGACAGTGGCCTTTGCGCACGCACGCACATGCGTGGTGGGCACTCGCCATTCGCACGTGGGCGCTTGCCATTCTCGCATGGGAAAAGCTTGCCCCGGGGAAATATGGTCACCCTATACCAAACGCCAAATGGAGGTCTATACACTGTTCAAAACACAGAGAGAATGACAGGATCAAACAGCAATATCCCATGGGAGGCCCGGCTGCCCCGTGTACCAATTATTCTCTAATGGTATCGATTTTTTATTTTTAATACTCATATTTTATTGGTTTTACAAACCATTCAATACTTCTACAACAATGAATATTAGTGGGGGGCATTTGGAAGGGGGGTACAGGGGGAGGGATTCTCAATTCCGCTCCATGTTTCAATGGGAATCGGTGCATTGCGTCTTATCAACAAATCCTGGTTACAAAATTACGATATTACAGTACAGGTAGGTATTTATTAGGTAGGTACATGTAGGTGCGAAGCTAGATTCTCTGGCACTCTGCTCCGTAAATTACGAAGTCTCCTAGAGCCGATTGTCTGTTCCTGGTCCCAGGAGAATCATATCTATTATATAGTATAATTATTGAACAGTGTGAGAATACAGAAGTCATTTATTCTCTTAAAATGAGAGCTCCGCAATAAGATTAGTCTGCTCTTAACATGATGCAATCACAAAGTCAGAAAGGAAATCACCAAAAATAATCCTCCACATTATCAGATACCAAACTCCAGTAGCATGTCAATTCAAATATCTCATGAGCTGAATTCCAACACACTGCACATTATCCTAAACACGGTCAGCTTCTGTTGTAATGGCTCATTTATCCATTACTCTAGTGGTTAACTAGAAATAACAATACTTTATACTTTAGTTGAAGCACTATAGTTTAATTATGCAATATTGAGAAAACAAACTAATTTATCTACACTCCACAGGCCCCAAAGTGGTAGAAAATGGTTTTGTTTTTATTAAGATATTTCATTAGCAAACGTACACTGCGATATACATGTTATTTTGAATTGTAATTGGCCCAGTTTTGAGATCGTGCACGTCTGCTGAACCGCTTAACCTCGACATCACAGCTCCTCCTCCATGTATGTAATATGGCAGTGTCACTTTTCTACTCGCTCATACCGAAGTCACCGGATTAAAACTAAATGCTTGCAGCACCTCTCCCCAAAAGGACAGATCTTCCCCTGTCCTAACCATTTTCAGGAAAGACAGAGCAGGTCACTTACTTCTTGATTTGTATTTGTGAGCTCCTTGTATGAAGTTACAATAGTTTTAAATCTCAGATCAATGTTCTTTGCCTTGCAAATTCCATACATAGAACACATCATAATCTGGATAGAAGACAAAGATAATACCGAATGACAATGTATTTTAGACAGAACACAATAAGACTCGACCAAGGGCGGAACTAATCACCGGTGGACCCCGGTGCAAGTATAAACCCACCCCATTCTCTACCTGTAGAGCGGGGCCTTACGTGCCAGCGATGGAAGGAGTCCACCCAGGCAACAATTGCAGAAGTTGGGCCCAACTTCCGGTGGGCCTAACGTCCGTGTTCCTGGGGATAACTTTCACCTTGGTAAGCTCCCTCTGTCGCCGCTGGTTAAGGTCCCCCACCACAGGTAGAGAAGAGGGAAGGGTGTGTGAGGAGAGGGTGATTTTTAAAATACTGTAAGTGCCCGAACGGTGTTCCGGCGTGTAGGAGGATGGGCCCCTAGGGGTGGTGGGCCATGGTGGAGCCAAACTGACTGCACCTATGGTAGTTCCATCCCACTGGACTCCACAGAAAAATAAGCATGTCACATAAGAATGTGATGTTTAGAATACAAGCTTGTGCTATTAAGGCCAGCCTGTCTTTTGTTCTCATGTGCTGTGCCCTCATAGTACAAATTATTTACAGAACTATAGCCTTTTTAAGAATGGTCGATAGTTGCCAGGCTACTGTGCTAGTGGTGTGCTACTACTCACAGTAATCAACCATGCAGCATTAAACCCCTATAGCAGCCATTCTACTATTAATGTTTGTAGGGCTCTAAAAGGGCAAATCAGCAATTGTAACTTTTTAAATATTTTAACTTTGTTCTATACTGGAGAAAATGTTATAAATGGCTAAAGGTGAATAGCTTTTATTCTAAATTCCCTTCTGTGGTAGCTGATTATGAATTGTAACTACAAAATGGGAACTAGGACTAAGGTGGCTTTCAGAGGAAGTAAACTGTTTATGAATAATAATAATAATTAAGCATCCTAATTGTTCCCATAATATATATATATATATATATATATATATATATATATATCTCAGCAGCCTGGAAGATTGTCCCAGAAATGTGCCACTCACATGTTTTCTTTTAACTCGGTTACTTAATTTCAGAGCATGTGTATTGGTACTATAAAGCAGCGGTACGCTGAATTTGTCTGGGGGGGGTGCGGGTGGTTGCAGAGGCCCCGCGCTCTTCCCCTGAGGCATTTAAATTAAATGCCGGGGGATCGCACGAGGCCCCTGCAACTCTAAAAACTTACCTTGACTCTGCCGGCGTCACTCGTCTCTATGGCAACGTGGCGTCAAATGACATCATACGCGTCAAATGGCGCTGCGGGTCAAGTAAGTCACACTTGACGCCATATCAAGGTAAGGGGGGGCGTGAGCAGCAGAGGAGGAAAGGCAGGGGGGCGCAGCTGCAAAAGTTACACATTATATATATATATATATATATATATATATATATATACAGTGTGCGACCCACACCTATTACATTTGCTCGCACCCGGGCGAGTGGATTGTAAACTCAGTGGCGAGCTCCTATTGGACCCAAGCAGACCCAAGTTGGTACTAGGTGGCGGTAGATTTTTGGTGATTGTTGACCCCACTGTGTGTGTGTGTATTATTAATGATATATATATATATATAAAAAATATATATATAAAAAATATTATATATATTAAAAAAAAAATATCTATATATTAAAAAAAAATTATAATATAGTACAGCAAGGCCCCGCTTCTCGGCGCCCCGCTTTTCGGCAATCCGCTGGTACCGAGAAGGGGGCCGCCATGTCTGCGCATGCGCAGAATGGGCCGGTCCAAGGTCACACATACGCAGACCGGGCCGGTCCAAGGTCACGCATGCACAGAATGAGGGGTTTTCCGAGGTTGCGCATGCATAGAAGGGCGAATTGCCGGTCTGCGCATGCACACACACCGAAAATCACCAGTTCCGCTTTCCGGCGGGCCCTTAGAACGGAACCCGTCGCATGCTCGTGGGCCCTCCTGTATAGTGTGTGTGTATATATGTAGTAAGTGTGTGTGTTTATATATATAATATAATATATATAGTATATATATATATATAATATATATATATAGAGCACACATAACTCCCAGCAGGCAGCCAACAAACAACAAAGCCGTCACTTCCGGTTAGGCGTTAGCCGTTTATATTTTCGTGACCATTTTTAGTTTTTTTCCCTATGAAATTTTTGTGGATGGCACTGCCACGCAATAAATTTCACTTCAAAATGTCTTTACCTAAATGGACTGTAAGGGGACATACAGCATAGCACAACTTCGTAAATAAGGGTCTAGATGTTTGGGACAGTAACTTTACATATTAAAACATTTTAATATATAATTAAAGTTGACTGGTTCCCTTTTCCCGATATAAAGTTGCAATATGATTTCTGACTGTTCGCAATAGATCTACTGTAGGTAGCATGACAGCAGAGACAAAAAAAGATTACCTGGTCTAAATGTCTGTCTCTCATTAGTTCATATTCATTCTGAAGGGTGTGCTGGAAAAGTGTCCAGACCACGTGCTCTAATTCAGAGTGTTCAGACAGAAGACTGGAACAAAGGCTGTTTAGCCTCAGATATGCCAATCTGTACACTGGGTTTGGAAAGCAAAATAAATGAATATTAGTCAGAAACAGCTAAATCAGCTTATACAGATAGACACAGGAGTGTAAAAAAGCATTACAAGTTCTGTTGATTCACTTAATTACAATTTACAGCACGAACATATTAGCATTCTATTTCTTGATGGAGTGTCACCTTTTCTTCAATTCAACATATATAGTGGGGAGGCACTCTTTTAGATTGAGGACCGGCCCAACAGACTTCTCCTATGGGGTCGTCCGACCTTGTACCAGTTTTTATTTATTAACCCGCCGGTAGGCCTTCAAAACACAGTGGGTGAATGGTCAACGTCCGGCTGTAGTCATCTGAAACTCACCAGGCCTTTATCCCCCGTACCCAATTTTCCAACTCTATCTGTCCATGAAATGTCTATGAATTGACTGTATAACCCTGTTCTTTTAATGTAACCATGTATTGTTATAACTCTGTGCCCAGGACATACTTGAAAACGAGAGGTAACTCTCAATGTATTACTTCCTGGTAAAACATTTTTATAAATAAATAAATCACCCTGACAGTCTGAGACCATTTTGCTAGTCGGTCAAAAATATTCACATTATGGCTCCGACTTCTTCCCTCTCACGGGCCTCGGGACATATTAGTGCCACCACTTCAACGGTTCTGGCTACCGCAGCAACTTCCTTGGTAAATTCTAACTTCACTACCATGTAGCCTAAATAGGGGTAGCTGGCATTACTGAGGCTCCACACAACAAGTCCATCCAGCGCCTTCAGTTGTAGGTGTCTTAGGTACCAGTTGTACCATTGAAAAATGTCAAGAGAACACAAAGTCCTTGGCACAACTATAAATTAGATACCAGTCCTGAACAAAACCTGCAATCAGTCCAGGCGTATAGTCTCTGATAACACTTGATCTCCTTAGGATATGGTGATTCTGTGAACAGAGAAAGAAGGACCTACAAGTCTGGTAGGGGTGGGTCATTAACTGTAATAGCGAGACTATGTCGGGTAATGATAGTCTACACCATAAAGGCATCTACCCCGGCTATACCTGTGGACACCATCTGCAGGTCAAGAATTTCAGAACATACACAGAATATAACATCTTTGGTATCATAATGTAATACTTTCTCTTGTATCCTGACTCTTCCCCACGCTCCATTAATAGCTACATCATCAACGGTGTCAGGGATTCCTGTTACTAAGAATGCTTTGTCACGATCTAATCCCTCCTTGGACCACCAGTCCGTAAAAATGGCGGCACTAATAGTGACATAAGGCCTCGTGCACTCCACAAACTGGCCGCCTTTAGTTTTGGTGGACAATTGTCTGACCGTTACAATCTTCAGGGGAGGATAACCACAGATTATTTCTGTGCCCCGTATAACTAGATAGTGGAAATCTCAACAGTGCCTCCAATGATAACCCCTCTTTATGATATATATATATATATATATATCTCGAGGGCGGGGGGCCTGAGTCCGTCTCCCCCAGACACAGATGTTGGGGGTTAACCTTTCTTTTATATATGAAACTGGAAAACGAGAGTCCGGCCATACCCCTGGTATAACGGGGTGAGAGGCCACTTCCTTCTAATCTGAACACAGATTACAAACAATTTATACAATAACACTTTCCCTTTCCCGGTGCTTGCGCAATTGTCCCTGCGATAGCCCTGGGGACCCACTTACCGGGTAGCACATGTGTGTGATGAGCAAACGTTGCAGGCCTGTGTTGTGGCAAACAGAGGGGGGCCAGCTGTTTACATGCTGGGGTTCCCACGTAGACAATTGTACTTGGGCAGATCGCTCCCTTGTGTCGGGTTACTGTAAGGAATCCGCTCCTGGCTTTGATTCTAGCCTTGCAGACCTCTGCAGTTTACAAAGTCTCCCTCTGGCAATCAATGGCACATGTGCTGCCTCTCACTGCAGCTTCAGCCCTGTGCTGCGTCATTGGAGGAATGCTCACACCTCCCTCCTTTGATTGGCTCGCCGCCCTTTATATGCTGGGCTCTGGCACTAATTCAGTGCCGAGCATAATCCTTCTCTTAGGATGTTACTGTGTTTGCGACAAGCTACCTGTTTGGCCGTCCTTTTTCCTGTATCCTGGTTGCTAGATCATGTTCCTGGTTCCCGTTACCTTCTGCATTCTCCTCTAGCAGAGGTTACCTTCGGTTTCCTGAGGTCTGCTGCTACTCTCCACACAGAGGCCTGTTTCGGACTCCTTTGCTGAAGGGCTGGTTTCTGTTACCTGCTGCATTCTCCCCTAGCAGAGGTTGCCTTCCGTTTTCTGAGGTCTGCTGCTGCTCCCCACGCAGAGGCCTGTTTTGGACTCCTGTGCTGAAGCGCTGGTTTGCCAGCGCTGCCCTGCGGTGTGCCTAGTTCGGTCTGCCTTCTCCCTTTGCTGGGACCGGTGCCATTGGACGTTCCCACTACTCGTGCAGAGGCCACTCCCGCACTGCTGCTGCGCCTACGCTGAAGCGGAGCGCACCTGACTTCCTGTTGCCGATCCCCTGCTTGGATATTGATGTTTCTACTGTCTACAACCCAGACCCTGGTGTGTCTAAGGATTACCCTGACTTCTCCAACCCAGACCCTGCTATGAACGACTACGAACTGCGCAATCCTGAACCGGCTTTGTGGTCTAAGGTCGGTGTATTCACATCCCCACCTCAGCCCGCGGTCCGGTCCTGGTTTGTGGCGAGCACAACCGTGACAGTTACACTTCTCCTCCCCTTGTGGGCTCAGGGCGTTCTGGATCTGTGGGAAGCGGCCAACCTGCGGTTCTGTACAGCCGGTAAATCTGTCCTTCTCAGCAGGGTTAGCACGCAAGGCTGTCTGTCTAGCGGTCCTTGTGGGAATCCCCATGCCTGCGGTTAGAATAAGGCTGCGGCCCCGCTGGCACTGCCCGCGCTCATGCTTGAGAGCGGTGACATCACCAGCTCTCCAAACATGAGCGCCGGGTGTCCTGGCTATTTCGCAAGCGCGCGGGAGGGGGGGGGCATTGCGGGCAAGTTGTGTGCGCTTCAAAGTTACATTTTTTTGTTTACTCAAGCGCCAAGCTTGAGTGAGTGTGCGTGCCCGAGCGCGCGCACACCGCGTGAGCGGGGATTTGCACATATACATTTATGTAATTAAAAGCAGCAAGCACCACACGCTCAGCGTCAGCGGGGACGCAGCCATTGATGCTACCAAGTTCTCTGGGAAAAGTCTTGTCTCTCTCAAATCACCTCCTCACACCTTGCTCCCCGCAGGCTGTCTGACGCTCTCCTTATTAGGCCTCGGCCATGTTTACCGATTGCTGGCGGAAGCATGCTGAGGCGCGCTCCCGCTCAGCACTGAGCCCCTACAGCCGCAATTAGAGCGGCTTTAGTAGGGGCTCACCTGCGCTTCCGCACGCTTGCGGAAGTGCAGGTCTTAGGGGAATTTAACATTCCCCCGCTTGCCGGCGTGACAGGCCGGTCACGTGAGTGGTTCGCCCAATGAGGGCGAACCAGCTCCGTGACGTCACTGGCCCGCCCCCGGCCAGTGACGCGCCGGCCCGCTGACAGCGCATGCGGTAAGCAACCGCAAGGCCAGGGAAAGCACCCGCTTTTCCTGCGCCTCAGCGCGCCTCAGCAGGGAGCATGGCTGAGGCCTTAGTCCTGTGATCTTTTTCTTCCTTTCCCTCAGCCTTTGGTTGGGGGCATGTCATGTGTCCCTCTCCTAACAGCAGGGGCTTCTGGGAGTTGCAGTCTATCTGCTGCTGCTTTGTTATTGGCTCATTCCCAGCAGCACAAACAGTCCATTCCTGTATCTCTCCCTGCTGCTGCTGTCCTATCAAGGTGCTGAGGGCTGTGATCGGTTGAGCAACATGTATACCAACAGATATACTGTACTCAGGTATGCTACACACTCATGGGACTCATGATCAGTAAAGTAATCTGCTATAGTGGTACGGTACAAAAAAAGGTCGGGAATCCTTGGTTAAATATTTGGGAATAAAGTTACTAGATGCAATACTTCCTTTGTGCATATATAATGTAACATACCTTTTTTGTAAAACAGTGACAGTGAGGTAGATTTCTGCTGAGGTTGAGATGTAGGTAGAACATGCCCATTGGTAATCGGTGGGGTAGGTATACTAGCTGTGGCACACTGGTGAGATGATCTTACAGGCGACAGATACCTGCAAAATGTGAAACATGTTAAAAAAAAAAAAATGGGTGGTTAGTTTTGTGCACAAACTGCAGGAAAATCCACCCTGCCCGGCAGGAAAAAAAAGATAGGGTTTGAAAGGTGACATAAGACCACTGCCTTCATAATACCTTTCTTCTACATGTCAACCACGGACCATCTAGTACAGGGGTGGCAAACTCCAGTTCTCAAGGGCCACCAATAGGTCAGGTTTTCAGGATATCCCTGCTTCAGCACAGGTCAGCCACCTGTGCTGAAGCAGGGATGTCCTGAAAAACCTGACCTGTTGGTGGCCTTAGAGGACTGTACAATCCTGTGCACCCATGATCTAGTATAAAAAAGGGAAAAAACAAAATAAATTGACCATTGGGACATAGGTGTAGGTGCGTTCCTACCATTGTTTGTTTTTTGTAACTGACCAATAAACTCTTTTTTAATACTTATCCCTGCTTGGAGTTACCCTAATTTTTGGCGATCTACTAGCTGGAAGCTGCTGGGAAACGCTGCTGTGCTCCTCTTCATCCTTGCTGTTTGTGTTTACCTTCAGAGGACAGCACGCTGGAATTGATCCATTAGCCGAGGACACCACAAAGGAAGGTAAAGGGCTACGGCCCATTATACTATTACCATCCAGTGCTGGAGTGATTGAGTTATTTCCCCAGGGTTGAGTATACCATTATTAGGAGACCTATTTTGGGGTACCCGTGTGGTGACCACCAGGCCTCTAGTTTCTCACCCTGGGATGTTATGAATTATACTCTGTGTCCTTGAATTTGGATCTATTATGGAAAATGGAATTATTCTACTATTAATGAGCTAATCATGGTGATGCACCAATACACTGCCTATCTATCAAATCTAAGACACAATGATAAACCAGATGCTATCAATTTTACTTACAGATCTGCAGCAGTATGATTGTGCTGTAGTGGCTGATTAAGTGTACTTGTCAAGTCCGGATGATCAACTGATCCCTCACGATCCCTTGTTTGTTTGATGAGATCAAATAGTGGTGAAACCTAGATGAAGGCAAAATGAATGTATTGGTGAGAGTACCCTCCAAGATCATCTTTGCTCGCCTCACACAATATTTTTTTTTATAATAATTTACACAAACTAAATGAAAGTTTGCATTGTACATTGGACTTCTGTATGACAATTTTAAAGCAGCAAAACACCTACATTTGTAGCTCTGGGATTTAAGCAGGGGGTCTCCAAAGCTGAACTATGTTAATTTCAGCTCAGAGAACCCCCTGCTTCCAGAAATACTTACCTCCATAGGGGTGCCGATATCTCTGCAGCCAGGGAACGAGTGTGCCTAACGAAATGGCGACTTAAATGTCTTGCGTCACGCGGGCCAATAGGAAGCCGTGATGTCATCCTTAGCGGCTTCCTATTGGCCAGTGTGACCTAAACATCTAAAGAAGCAAAGTGCCTTTTTTTATTACACGGGATTGAAGCAGGGGGTCTTCAGAGCTGAACCCCATTAATTTCACCTCTGGGGATCCCCTGCTTTCTGAGATACTTACGCCCGTAGTAGATGCCAGTAGCCACTCTGGTTGTGTGGCATGGGGCACATTATGGCCACTTTTCAAAGTTCCCGCACACTGCAGGCCAATAGGAAGCCGTGACGTCATCCGGTACAGCTTCCTATTGGCCCACTTGACGCAGAACTTTATAAAGCAGAGGGGTACCTACACCCCCTATGAAGGTAAGTACAGGCAGTCCTCGTTTTACAATGCTTCGCTTTACAACGAATGGCTTATCCAACACTATGCAATGCATACCTATGTTCATTTTTACAACGCCAAAACGGCTTATCCAACGCTCGTACAACGCTTTGCAAAGTTGTTTGTGTATATAATATATATATTAGATAATATAATACTATATAACATATTATTATATTTTGTGTTATATTATATATATAATACAGTATATACACTATATAATTTATGTGTGTGCTGCATATCTTATTGCCTGCATAAAATATTTGGTGTATTTTAGTGTTAAAAATGCCTTCAGGAACGGAACCTTTAATTTAAACAGTGTTCCTATGGGAAAACGTGTTCCGCTTTAAGACGTTTCGCTATCCAACGCCATTTTGAGTAACGCATTGTGTCGGATAACCGAGGACTGCCTGTATCTCTGGAAGCAGCTGTACCCTGGAACTGAAATTAACGATGTTCAGCTCCGGAGACCCCATGCTTCAATCCTATGTAAAGAAATACAAATAAATGTAAAAAAAAAAAATCAACAGAGATACCGGCAAAAAAGTTGTCGTGCTAAGTGTTTTGTTGGTTTTAAGTGTCCTCACACATTTGAACGGTACGGAGTACTAACAAAATGATACTGCTTATACACAAAGATAAAGAAAACCTGGCGCCAAATGTTCGTATGGAAAGTCCTGTGATCTTCAAAGTATCTGCATATGCTTGACAGGCCATGAAACGAAAAGAGAAAAAACAAACACACATCATAGCGCACAACTGTGGGTAAATCAGTATAAACTATGTACCATATATAAATAAAAAACTCCTAGTGAACAAACTACAAAACATATATTTAATAAAATAATGAACTATGTCATAATAGACAACACTGATACAATGGAGGGCAGCTCGTCATCCGGAGATGGGAAAAATCAAAACCCTACTTACAAAAGGGAAGGTTTTGGCAAGCGATGAACAAGCAGAGTCCTCACAACACAGGAAAATATCCTGGCAAGACGCAGGATCTGCCGCCGGTATCCACGCCTGAAGTCCCTTCCGGTATGCACCAAACACTAGCCGGTCAGTGGAGATGGTCTCTCAGGGGTTCACATGTCCGGATGACGAGCTGCCCTCCATTGTATCAGTGTTGTCTATTATGACATAGTTCATTATTTTATTAAATATATGTTTTGTAGTTTGTTCACTAGGAGTTTTTTATTTATATATGGTACATAGTTTATACTGATTTACCCACAGTTGTGCGCTATGATGTGTGTTTGTTTTTTCTCTTTTCGTTTCATGGCCTGTCAAGCATATACTGTATGCAGATTC
Source organism: Ascaphus truei (assembly GCA_036426205.1). Classification (NCBI taxonomy): domain Eukaryota; kingdom Metazoa; phylum Chordata; class Amphibia; order Anura; family Ascaphidae; genus Ascaphus; species Ascaphus truei. Next base: position 199,082,256 of record CM071569.1, on the reverse strand, counting down.
TTTGAAGATCACAGGACTTTCCATACGAACATTTGGCGCCAGGTTTTCTTTATCTTTATGTGGTTTCTGTTTGTACTAGACAGTAGGTACTAGGCAGCCTACCTTTATTTAAAGGATATTGTTTATAACTTGTTTTTTCTACACTTTAGCGCTTTAGTCACAATTTCTTTTGTCTATCGCTTATACACAAAGGTTACACAAAATAATCTTAGATCGTGCAAGCCACAAAACTAGCAGACTTCTGCAAGTCTTCATATAAGCAGCATTATGACTTACCACATTACACACGCCATGTGGTAGCACAATGCACTCACACTGCAGTACAATCACATTTTGATACACTTTGGCAACTTTCCTAAAATGTTCATAAGTATGGTTTTATAGGCTGCAAGTGCAATACAGAGCAGACGAAATATTGTTTTTGTCAATTAAAACTGACACTAAATTAATTACTGCACCTCTCAAACTATTTTCTTCTTAATGCCTCAATGTGAAATATATTGACAATTGATTTTACAGATAGATAAAACAATGCCTTATACAAAAAAATATATAACTATTGTTCATTTTCCATATGCTACATGATTTTGTAGCTCATACACTTTATGTTGTTTGATTACCAGGTTGCAGGGTTTTACTGGAGCACTTCCCTTGCATGGTTTGGCTTTTTTATTTTTCAGTTTGCTTTTAAAAGTAGAAACTAAAGAGAAAGAACTCAGCTAATTAGCACTCTTTAACCTAAGTAGTGTAACGTTAAGTGCTTACAAATAACCTTTATTAATAACTTGAGTTAAAATAAAGTGGTGCTTTTAAAAGTAACTGCCCACTCATTGAGTACTAATGCAATTTGTTTTCATTTAAATTGTTTTAGTTGTGAAGTGTCCGAGATAAAAGTACTCAATAGAAGTTCAACACCATTTAATGTAAAGTACATTGTGCAGAGCTTGTGTGATCCCATAGAGAATCCTGTTGAAATCAAAAGGGGGACACAGAAAATAAATGTAATATGTTAGAATATTCGTCTGAATGCCTGGGACCCAGAGACCTTCAACAATTCAGTGCTAGAATCCAGAGAATCAGAGTATGGTGTGCAAATTTACAGATGTTATATGTCCGGATTTACCCAAAGATATAACAACAATATTTTAGGAAAAAACACATATCACAAGTAACAGGGGTTTGGGGGAATGAAGGGGGAGGGGAATGGTCACCATCCATCCCCCAGAAAGTCTGCCAGATCTTAGATTTCTAGTACTCCTCCAGTTCCAACTCGGTCGCCCTTCACTAATTGATCATAATTTGTCCTTGGCGTGACTTATCTCTCACGCCATGGGTCTCAAGCTTGATAAAATTTGTCTGTGGATTGTCTGAGCATTGCATAGGAACTCTGGCTCCTATTCCTTCACCTGAGCATTGCATAGGAACTCTGGCTCCTATTCCTTCACCTGAGCATTGCATAGGAACTCTGGCTCCTATTCCTTCACCTGAGCATTGCATAGGAACTCTGGCTCCTATTCCTTCAGGTGGATTGTCTGAGAAAGGCTTTCAACCTCTCCATTGTCATTACCTCATTTAATCTGTTTCCCACAGTCTGCCTGTATGGGGGGGGGCGGCCCCCCGCTTCTTCCTGGCTGCCGCAATCGTACATCTGGCCACAGTCAGAATGAAAGAGATTAAACGTTTCATGTGGGGATTAATATCCTCCACAGGTTTGGCTAGCAAGTAGATCAGAGGATCTATGGGTATCGATAATTCCGTTATATCTCTAATCATTTCTTGAATGGTAAGCTGGACATGTCCACAAGATATGGACCATGTCTCCCTTTTGTCCGCAACCCCTCCAACACAAATCGGAGGCCTCCGGATCAATTTGATTCAACCTGCTTGGGGTGAGGTACCAATAATATAAAATCTTGTAGATGTTTTCTTTTATCGTAGTACATATGGAAGTTTTGCTGCAAATTCCCATACGTCTTCCCAGTCATCATAATCTATCTCTAAATGTAAATCCGTGGCCAATCTAAGCATATAACTGTGGTCTGGAGTGTCGCTCGATGCCTCGAAGCCTAAATATATTTTGAGATCAGACCCTTCTGCTAGATACCCCCCTACAGAGCATCTCAAAGTTCGTAAGCTCAGGGAATAGAAAGTACCGGGAGGTTGTATTTAAAAAATGTCTGATTTGGAGATATTTAAATAGGGGGAGGTCTGGGGCTTCAAACTTGTTGTGGAGATCTTGAAAGCTGAGAAGCTTTCCTCTATTTAAAAAATCTGCAATTGTGTTGATATTCTTGTTTTTAGTTTTGGTCGAACAACTTTGAGTTACAACCCGGGGTAAAATTAGGGTTATTAAAGAGGTGGGTGAGCTGGGAGACTTGCGAGGTTAACTTAAATTTTTCTTTCGTTATGTTCCAGATGTTCCATGTACACCCCATCGTTCCCAGCTCAGGCACCTTCATGCTCGACTCGTTTCCCCGGGGGCCAAAAGTGACATTGGTAGGGTAGACTTTTAGTAATGAGATTCGATGGCCAACCAGCAGAACATATTTGGGTCAGCATTCCAGACCACTACTTGTGTAAGCTGAACAGCTTTGTAATATTTCAGTATATCTGGGACTCCCATGCCTCCTCTCGCCCTCGAGGTTAACATGACCGACCTTGCTATTCTAGGTCTTTTATTATGCCAGATAAACTGAAATATTCTATGTTGAAATTTTTCTAGGAATCTGCATCGGAAGGGTCTGGAAATAGTATAATAGTCTAGGCAGAATATTCATCTTAACCGATATTATCCTCTCGAGCATGATATCTGGTATTTATTCCAATTCAGGAGATCCTTCTTGATCCTATCAAACAAGGGAGGGTAATTGCATTGATAGAGAGTCATAATACCTAGTAATATGGACCCCTAGATATTTAATATGAGAGTGGCACCATCTATAATTAAAATCTAATTGTAGCAATTTAATTTCTTGGGTTGGTAATGTCAGTTTTAAAGCCTCAGATTTGTCATTATTAGGACAGCTTTTTAAATGAATAACCACTGGATAATATGCACATATTCAATGAAAAATGTGAACGGTTCATTTTATAATACAGACACGTTTTCGGATTGCTCAATGAGAAATGGAATTGACTCACTTGTCACACTTCCGTTTTTGTGGTTTGCTCTACATGTCCCCATAAATATCATTGCAAGCCCTATGATATTTCTCAACTGCACAGATCTTAGAAGTAAGACTCTACAGGAAACGAAAGTCACATTACTAAAGGGCACATTGTTTTAGGCAGTTAAAGCTGCAGTTCAGTCTTTTTTTTTTTTTTTACATTTATTTTTTTACTTCAATAGTTTTATGTGTGCAATCTCTAATTACCTATAGAACTGTATAGCTGCCAGTCAATTTGTTCTCCATGTATTGATAGGTCAAAATTTGGTGACATATTAAAAGCTGGGATTTGTTTATATTCTGCTTGTCAGTCAGTGGAATATTCATGAGCACTACTGCACTGACATGTGCTAGAGGGAGGGCAGGGCTGACAAAGGGGTGTGCCAGGGCTTGTGACAGGACATGAAGGGGCAATGCCTTAGCAAATGGCTGTTAAAATAGAATACAAGAAAATTGGTCTTTCAAAGTTGTTTTTTTAAAAACAGAAAATGCTAAAAGTATTTTTTCTTACTACAGAACGGATTTATTAAAAAAAAACACACATGCAGGATATTGACTGAACTGCAGCTTTAATATCTTAACATATTTTAGCTGGAATTTCTTTTATTGGTGAATATTTGAAGCTTTATTTTGAGATGGTATTGTCTGACTGCAATTATACATGAACTTCTAAGTACAATTTCAGATATTTTGGTAATAATAATTAAAAAAATTAAAAAACAGCAGCAACTCGTGTGGACTTTTCTAATGCTTTATCAATTATTTAATTGAAACATCAACGTTTCAACTTCAGCTAGAACACAAGATATTTTGTATGCATTTGAAACAAAGTAAAAAAAACAAACAAAACAATGATCACTCTTCACTTCAGCAAGGCAAGCGTCACAGTTCTGAAACTAAAGTACTAAACGGATCTGGATTTTTGTTAAATCGGAACAATTTTAGAACTTTTTTTTCCAAGGGAAAAGTCTTTCAGTTGTTAAATTAACAGAAATGGATCATGAGTTCTAATCGCTAGTCTTACAGAAGAATTACAAGGTCCATTCTTATTTCAATCAGACCGCAATGCAGAGAATATATTCTTAGTCACAGGGGGGTCCAAAGCCTGCGGGAGAGTATGAAGGGGAAACTGGATGAGACTCATTCATCTACATTTGTTGTAACTTCAACAAACAAACAAACATTTTCTGAACCCCGCCCGATTTTACCCATTACATTGTTAAATAAGCACAATGGCTTTGTACATTGAGGAGCTATAAACACTACAAAAGAGAGGGAGCAGCCTGTTCTGCCGCTTTGTGTATGTTTAGAGTTTGGGGATATACCAAGTACGTTTACATATTTGTCCAAAATTTGATTTAAAGCCCCGGCTCCTCTAAATAAGATAAACTAAGTATAGGAAGCAAAGGCAGGTCGCAGTGTTCCTTTCCTTTTAGTCCCCAAGTATGGAAGATAAATCCACAGGAAATAAACAAATAGTATAATAAGGTCCGGGGGCCATAAGCGTTTCTACAATAGAAAGGATAAGAAAATAAGTGATTTTGTTTTCTTTTAATCTTGGAGATAGAGATGGAAAGATCTTCATGGGTTGCTGAATATTGTTGCCATTACATCTTTATAATACTGTCCTCATTGTTGCACAAGAGTTGTCTTATTTGGTTGCTTCTGGGGAAAACGCTAAATATATTACAAATGTAATACACAGTATATGTAATGTCCCCAGCCACACACGTACCATGTGACTTACCTTCAGACAAATAGCAAGTTAAAGCAGCAAAACATATCTTTTTTTTATTTTTTAAATAAATCAGTTAGAGGGGGGGGGGGGTATCAACTCAATGTCACTTTTAGTGAGTTTTAAAGCATCCTGTGATTTCTATACCAGGTTTAACCCACCTCCCAAGCAGTGTGAGACCGTTGCAACACTTTCCTGCTTGCGATAATCTGTTGCAAATTGTTCCTAGCAGTTTGAGCTGTGCTTTGCCCCAATGTTTACAAGGCTTAAAATATATTGTAATTGGCCACATTACTACTATTTTTGGGGGCGATTCGGGATGCACCCTCAAATGCTTGATGTCATTTTTTTTTACTGATGGTTTAAAGGCACCGTTTCCCTCCAAAGTTCCCACTTTAGCAAGAGATTCATGGCTGTGAAAATGTGATTATTGCAAAGATTTAGAGCATTTCTTTCACATGACATTGCATCAGATTCTCAAACGGGCACTCATGTAATATCATTACTGTTACAAGCTCTCAGGACAAAAAACTATTCCAACACACATTTATACAGCCCATCATGGCATATTTTTACATCCTGGTTAAGTCCGTTTCATCACTATGGTGATTAATACACAGTCTGCCGGTGTTGGTGGGGATGTAGGGTGTCTGGAACACGGCAGTACCAGCGTCATACACAGACACTGACAGCAGTGTTATGTGTCAGAGCTATGTTCCACAGATAATGAACATGATGCATTATAATGTATAAAGTATTTATCTACGTAAACTAGACAATTTTGCCAACATTACAGATCCTTCACAAATAATTTGTTTTAATAAATCATTCAAATATTAACGTGTGCTTTTCAGCTGGTTCATACGAAGGGAGAAAAAAGTGGGACTTGTACAACAAGAACCTTGGGGGGAAGTAGCTTTGGAGGGGAAAAGGGTTGTAGAGATTGAGTATAATTATGTGCATCGTGTATATTAAAAGGAGCAAATAAATCTTTAGTAGCCATTCGGATATATATTGTGGTCTGTGGCACTGAAGTTGTTAAATTGTATTTATAAATGCATGACGAGAAATAGTATAATTATCCAGGGTATTGAAAGCTGAAGTTGTTTCTTTGTTCTCATTACAGTTTGGCTTTGTAGTGGCTAGAGTATCTTATAAAACGAAGATTACAAAGGGGTTTCCACTGTATATCACAGTTACTTTATCCTGTTCACAATTTCAGCTTATCAGATATATTTAACATATGGAAAATTCCTGATAAGGACACACTACACTTTTTATTATGATGTATTTTTCCTAAGGTATCTGTTTGTAATTCATAGTTTTGGCGATAGAACAAACTGGCTGCTATTTGCTCTACAGGAGTAATTCAGCACTATGCTTTGCAAACAAAGGAATCATTTCGGGGGATTGTACCATTAAAGGTGCAGTCTCACAAAGGGCCAACTGCACTAATGATGTTAAAAAAATGATACATACATACACATGCACACACACTTCACATTAAACTGTTTCCTGATTAACCAGCAGAGATGGAGAGGGCATCCATGCATCTTAATAGGACATACATCCAGGACATACTTGAAAACGAGAGGTAACTCTCAATGTATTACTTCCTGGTAAAATATTTAATAAATATTTAATAAATAGTGGAGTATACAAGATTGATTGCCAACGAACCCTCTGTTTAGTGTCACCGTTGTAACAAAATACAAAGGAATCATCTAATGGCATATATAATTTTGGTTCTAAGAGGGACACAACGTTTCATTGACTGCTTTCATGATGATAATTTGTTCCAAACACATTATTGTAGTGGAAGGCCCAAGGGAGATTTCATCTGAAAAGGTAAACATATTGTTCAAGTTTAAATGGGGGCTTGTAAAATGCTTACAGTTAGACGTATAAATTGCAGGGTGAAGTGACGAACCAAACGTGACACCTTCGACCACACTAAAGAAACTGTTCGCCTCAGGCAAATCACTTCTCATCAATCTTAAGTGACAGGAGACCTGCGATGCAGGTTGGATTTCAAATCCCAATGCAAATCTACTCTGTGCGTAATGTGCCATTTGTCAAACACCAGTTGCAATAATTAACCTCTTCATTGCCAGCAGGGATTATAACATGTTGGCAGTCAGAGGCTGGAATTATTTTCGTTGTAGTACATTGTTGCTATAACAGCAAACCCCATTAGGGACAGCAGAACTGAGTGTGGCTGTGTAAAAATAAATTCTTGTTGGTTTAGTTCACCCCCACAAAGAACCACACTGAACAGATGGAAGAACAGTATTCATGTATTCATGTCTGTCTGATATAAAATACAGTGCAACGTTGTCAATATGTGTATGATCGGTCCCTGTGTTTGGGGACATGAATAAATGACAGTTGTACTACAAAAGTTTCTGGCGCTCAGTTTTATACATCCTTGCTATCTCGTCGACCTGCCGCCTGAATCCAGTGCCCAGGGTCAAGGTAATCCATGTTGAGTGCCAACCTTTGCATAACAATGTAAACTCCCTAGGAGCCGGGCAGGGAGGGTTACATACAATGGCAAGAAAAAGGTTTGTGAACCCCTTAGGATTGTCACATATTTCAAACCTAAAAGGTTATTAGATCTTAATCTAAGACCTAATTAATAATAGATAACCTGATCAAACAAATGACACAAAAACATATTTTTTCAACATTTATTTGACCACAAACGATTCAACATTCAACATCCATGTGTGAAAATATCCCCTTGAGCAGCAATGACTTCATGTCTTCACCTAAGGCCTCGGTCCCGCTGCGCTCGTTGGCGCGGGCGGCAATGTAGTGAGTTCCCCACCAGCAGGGGAATCCTCGCGAGCCAGTCCCGGTCCCCCCTGGCGGCACAGCGCACTACACGCTGTGGCGCGTCAGCCGCTAGGAGACACAAGAAAATGGTGATGTCTAGCGTTGACGCGTCACGTGGTGTGGCTGTGAGCCAATGGGGAGGGGAGGCTTCGGGAGGAGGAGAGGCTTCCGGGAGCGGGGAGGAGTGTGGAGTGAAAGCAGGTGAGTGCCTGTCTGTGTGTGTGTCTGAGTGCGTGCGTGCCTGTCTGTGTGTGTGTGTGCCTGAGTGCCTGCCTCTGTCTGTGTGTGTGTGAGTGCGTGAGTGCCTGCATGTGTGTGCGCGCGTGTGTGTGTATGAGTGCGTGAGTGCCTGCCTGTCTCTGTGTGTGTGTATGTGTGTATGTATGAGTGCTCCAGCCCGAGTCCGTGGAGGGAGGGGGGGGAGAGTAGCGGGTCCCTCCTGCAGCCCGTGGAGGGAGGGGGGAGAGTAGCAGCTCCCTCCTGCAGCCCGTGGAGGGAGGGGGGGGGGAGAGTAGCGGGTCCCTCCGCTCAAGCCACGCCCCCCCTCCCTGTCAAACCTCCCACCTCCCGCTCCGGCTCCCTACAGACCGCATATCGCGGTCTGTGTATCTCAGCGCACCGCCTGTCAGCAGTGCGGGTGCGCTGACTCTGGGAGCGGGGCCTTAGCCTTAGCGTTTCCTGTAACTGCTAGTCAGTCTTGACAAATTTTGGCCCATTCCTCCTTACAGAACTGCTTCAACTCAGTGACATTGGAGGGCTTCCTTGCATGGACAGCTCTCTTGAGGTCCTGCCACATTTCAATGGGGTTTAGGTCCAGATTTTGACTAGGCCATTCTAAAACGAGGAATTTCTTCTTCTGTAGCCATTCTTTTGTAGATCTGCTTGTATGTTTAGGATCATCGTCTTGCTGTATGAGACACTTTCGCTTCAGCTCCAGCTCAGGGGCGGATTGCCTGACATTCTCCTCTAGAATCTTCTGATACAATGCAGAATTCATGTTTGTGTCAATGATGGCAAGCTGTACAGGTTGTGAGGCAGCAAAGCAGCCCCAAATCATCACACCCCCACCACCACGCTTGACGGGTGGGATGAGGTTCCTGTGTTCAAATACAGTGTTTAGTTTTCGCCAAAGATAACGCTTCTCATTGAGGTCCTACCTTCGACTCATCTGTCCAGAGAACATTGTTCCAGAAATCTTGTGGATCATCTATGTGCTCTTTGGCAAACTTCAGACGGCAGCAATGTTCTTTTTAGAGAGTAGTGGTTTCCTTCTGGCTATCCTTCCATGAACTTTCTTGTTCATTTTTTTTTCTGATAGGTGTCATGAACACTCACATTAGCCAAGGTAAGAGTGACCTGCAGATCCGTGGATGTTACTCTGGTGTTTTTTGTGACTTCCTGGATGATTTGCCGGGTTGTTCTTGAAGAGATTTTGGTAGGAAGACTGCTCCTGGGTAAAGGGACTGTGGTCTTCAACTTCTCCATTTGTCTGACAGTGGATTGGTGGAGCCCCAAATCCTTACAAATGGTTTTGTTTTGTAACCCATGTTAGAATGATGAGCATCAATAACTCCTTTTCTAAAGTTCCCGGAGATTTATTTTGATCATAGCATGATGTATATCCACACACCTGTATGGTGAAGACCAAATACACAAAGTTTCTGATCTTTATATAGTGTGGGGCCTCTCAGACTCACCCCTGAAGATCTACCTAATTATTTAAACACCTGATTCGAATTATCCCCTTTAATTTAGCTGATAAAACCAGGGTTCCATGTACTTTTGCACATACCCCGACTAACTACTCATTGTTTGGTTAATTCATACATCATTTTGTTTCAAAAGACATGGAATTGGTTACTATAAACCGTATTGGATATTTAAGAAAAGACTGGTTTAAATGCAAGAAGGATATCATGGAAAAACTATTGAATTTCCGTAATTATCATTGGGGTTCACAAACTTTTTATTGTGTGTGTGTGTGTGTGTATAGCAGCAGCAAGAAAGTGGATATTTTATTTGAATTTATCGACAAATCACTCTGTTGGGACAGTCTGCGCGAGGGGGACTCCTTTTTGTCTTTGTGTTTCTGATTTCCCTTCCAGGATTTCTACTCGGAGAGTCCCAACGCTGCATAGGACTGCATGAGAGGTTTTTATTTGTTGGTACCAGTGTATCTTTTTATTGTATGCGGTTGACTATAATATTATCACTATTGTTTCTCTACTTCTACTTATTCACTCCTACCTATTGCATAATCTTTATTCAATATGGAAGAACCTGTGTGGGGTGATCTGTTTAACTATTTAGAGAGTAGAAATATGAGGGCAAATCAGTTGGAGAACATGTTCCTTGATGGGGATTATCTCCCAGGAGGACCAAGATCTTAATCCATGTTTTTCCCACTTTACCAAATTAATGGAGAAGGAAATTAGGGTGTGGTGGGATAAAACTACACCAGAGGAATACATTAAATGCCAGAGAATCCCGAGAGGGTTAAGGGTTTCTAAGACACCAACTTTTGGCATGGAAGATGAAAAATTCCTAGAAGAGTGGACAGGAATATTAGATCACTGTTCCACGAACTTGATGAAATTAATAATTTCAGAAAGATATAAAAGATATAAATAACTTATCAAAATTGACCAAGATATTGTCCTTCTGAAGGATGAAATAATAGTTATTTCAGACCTTAAAGATCTCCAGAATAAAATAGAATTAAACAAAAATTTGAAGAAATATGAAAACCATATAATGAACATAAAAAATAAAACATTTCAGAGGAACAAAGTGGATTATTTGTTAAACCGGCATAGAGAGTGGGATACGAATAGGACACAAACTAATACCTAGAGAAAAGAAAAATCATATATAGGTCTGCCTCAAAATAAAGTTACATTTAATTCTAAATCACAGAGGAGTTACTGAATGGAAAAAGGTCCCAGAACCTCCTCCCAAGAATCAGGATGTCCAAAACGCTAAAATAACAAGAATTACAAGAGTAAGAATACTGGCCCTAAACCACAATCTAATCGTAAAAAATCTGCTGCTGTAGCTACAGGGAATAATCATTTAAAGAAAACCCTAAGAAAAATGAGACCTCTGTTTTTTAATAGGTTTTCAGCTTTAGAGTCCTATTCTTTGGAGCCTGCTCATGAGATGGGGGCCAGCAGGAAGGAGCCCCATTTTTAGGAGCATTGGGTCTCGAGAACAAGGAATCCGGAATGGAGGACAGACCATCCTCCCCTCCATTACCAAGAAAGACCAACAAGAAGAAAAAAAAGCTTCTAAGACGAGGAGTATGAGGAGGGAGAAAGTCCCCCCTCCAAGAAGTATTCCCAGACTTGGATATCCTTAGGTTGAATGGGATATACAATCTCTCGGACACTAAACTCACTACTCATCATATGAGTGTGTTGGGTAAAGGTCTGACGTTTTGTCCGTCTTCATCTGCCAGGGATTTTTATATATACTTAGACTTGCAGAAATATGTAAAAAAGTTGACCTTAAAAAGACATTTTAGCAAAATGGTTAACACTGGTGAAGCTCAATTTAAAAATAACTTTATTAAATGACAATGTCGTTAAAATATTGGGGTTTAAAACAATGATTAAATGATACCAAGTGATTCTTACTCTATGGATAAGTGTGTCCAATTGAGTGTGCAGTGGTATATATAAATGTCCAGTGTTAGGATAACTCACTGGCCCTAGCAATCCTCTATAGAGTGGGTTAGCTAGGGTTCTTGATGGAAGTAACGGCATCCCCTCCCCCTCCCCCTTCCCCCCTCCGCCTCTCCCCCCGCCTCCTCCCCCCTCCCCCCCCTGTCGCCCCTCCTCCTGCCCCCAACCCCCCAGGTTGCATTCACGTTAAACAGAGGGAGGTGAGCAATACGCCTTGTGCTGGAGGGATCAGGTAAAGAAGAGAAGGAGGTTTCACCATAGGGGGGATCATGTCGTGGCCAGATTGACACAGATATAGCTTAAAGGGAGGTTGACTATGGGGGACATTACAGGCTCAAGGGAGTTGGGTTATAATTGGGTCCATGTTTGACCCAGGTTTGTTCGTTTAACCTTAATGACTTATGCTTCACCAGAGGACTAATGTTTAATGCAATTTGTCAGCTGCAGGGTCCGCAATTGGTCACGGCAGTCGGCTGGCGGGGTATCGGGGTGCTCGGGGGCACCCTCGGGGGGCCCCACTTTGGTGGACTGAGCCTTGACCGCGACACAGGCCCCCACTCCGCATGGGATCCATGGACGGGGCGAGCGAGGTTACGTAAGCCCCCGACGCTGAATCCCACAGAGGCATCGACACCGGGAGTGGGGAGACACCGGTCCGGGGTGGCCCCCGAGCGCTGGGATGCGACCGTGGAGCCGAAGCTGAATTAAGCTAAGTCTACAGTTACAGTTAATTTCTTTTGAAGTTGCAATAAAGATTGTTATGTTATGCCGCAACACACACACAAAGTTCAATGTCGGTGCGAGACACCTTTGGTCTTCGCCGGCGCCTCACAAGGTATCCCATGGAGGTAGTCCATGGGAGCCAACATGCCCTACAGAGGACACGCCCACAACGACTGACACTCCCGATTGATGGGTGCCAGTTGGCGGTCCGACAAACAGGGCACAAGAGTCGACTCTGGATCAGCCCAGACAAGGCTCTTCCCTTTTTCTTTTTATTTACTCAGTTTTTCCCCCTCCCCTCCCCCTCCTCCTCCCTCCCTCTCCCTTCCTGGGGGATACGGGCCTACCATCAGAGCAGGGAAAGGCCAACCCAGTGGCGTATACTTATCTCAGGTCACACTGACGACACTAGGAGGCCCAGTTCGGGACCACCTCAGAACCATAACATCTCTAAGCAGATCCCAGACACTAACCTAACGATATGGCGCTGAATTTTGTATCTATAAACGTAAAGGGATTTAACAACCCTAGGAAAAGAAAGGTCGCCTTTACGGATCTTAAGGCAAAACAGGCAGACATCCTCCTAATACAGGAAACTCATTTTAGCCGTACCAGTGTCCCCAAATTCCTGGATAGACAATTCTCACAATTCTACTTAGCATCCGCTACAGAAAAAAAAAAGAGGGGTCGGAGTACTCTTTCACAATAGGGTTCCATTCACTCTTGACACGATTAGGAGGGACAGTGAAGGCAGATACTTAATAGTGGTGGGATCAGTACAAGAACAGCCACTGACAATAGCATCGGTGTATGCCCCGGGTGAACAAGGCCACGAATTTCTTAAGGATTTTTTCCAGAAACTCACGCAGGTAGCCAAAGGCCAGATAATACTATCGGGAGACTTCAACCTTACCCTGAACCCGAAGCTAGACAGATCGGGAATCGCTAGAAACTGTCGTAAGAAAGTGATCGACACCCTAAAAGCAGGTCTCAAAAAAACCCAGCTGGTAGATATCTGGAGAGAACTCCACCCCACAGAAAAAAACTATACTTTTTACTCCCACCCCCACGACGTTTACAGCAGAATCGACTACTTCTTTATTTCTAGTAGACTGGTCCCCTTGGTCGCTCAGGCTTCGATCCATGATATTTCATGGTCAGACCATGCGCCTATAGAGCTGAGGTGCAACCAAATTCGCCCTGATAGACCCGGTGCAAATTGGAAGTTAAACGAGTCTCTCCTCAAGATCCCAGATATATGCGACTCAGTCGGAGAGGAGATAGATCAATTCTTCACGACCAATTATGGTTCGGTGAGCAGCGACCTCACCCTCTGGGAGGCCCATAAGGCAACCATAAGAGGCACATTAATTAGCATCGCAGCCCGTAGAAAGAGAGAGCGTAATAAGAAGATAGTAGTCCTCCAATCCAAATTAAGTTCCCTCACATCAAGACACAAACTGACACAAGATCCAGGGGTCCTATTAGAGTTAAAGAACACCAAAATCGCATTAAATCTACTAATGGTCTCCCAGGCTGATAAGTCTATGAGTTGGTCACAGAGGAAATTTTACGAAAAGGGGAACAGGCCGGATACCATGCTAGCGCGCAAACTAAACACTAGACAGCCTAATTATAACATACAGGCGATACGTCTGAAAGACGGCTCCTCCACATCCAACCCCAAAAGCATAGTCGAGGAATTTAAAGCATTCTATGAAAATTTATATAATGGAGAGAAAGTGGCACATAATCACAAAACGGCAAGGGCCATGGAAGATTTTCTAGCACGGTCCAACCTAACAGGGCTGAGCGCGCAGGACAGAGAGGGGTTAGAGGCTGATTTTACTTTAGAAGAACTTACCCAGGTCATCACCGACCTCAAACCCTCCAAGGCCCCGGGGCCAGATGGGTTTTCGGGGCAGTATTATAAGGTGTTCGCTGAGAACCTAGCCCCATGGCTGCTCCGTATGTATAATGCTGTTTTAGCAGGAGCCCCGTTCCCGGAGCAGATGCTTCAGGCGTCAATCTCAGTTATTTATAAACCTGGGAAAGATCCGCAGGACTGTAAAAGTTATAGACCAATTTCCCTAATTAATACAGATGTCAAAATATATGCCAAACTACTGGCCAATAGATTATGTCTCATCCTGCCCAGACTCATACATCCAGATCAAGTCGGCTTTATAATGGGTAGACAAGCTGCGGACAACACCCGACGAATCATTGATCTGCTAGAAATAGCCACTAATCAGAAATTAAACATTATGATGTTGAGTCTGGATGCCGAAAAAGCGTTCGACAGGATAGACTGGCCATACTTAAAACAGACGCTTGGGGCATTCGGCTTTGGGGAAAGGGTGAGTGGGGCGATAAGGTCGCTATACTCGGGCCCCGCAGCCAAGGTCATACATCAGGGTTTCCCCTCTAATCTATTTCAAATTAAAAGCGGCACACGACAGGGGTGCCCGTTATCCCCCCTGTTATTCGCCCTATGTATGGAACCTTTAGCTGCGCAAATCCGTAACAACCCGGATATTTCAGGGATTACGGTGCATTCACAGTCACATAAGATTGCCCTGTATGCAGACGATATACTGCTGCTGATCTCCAAGCCTCTAACCTCCCTGCCAAACCTATTTGACCTGTTAGATCAATTTAATAGAATATCAGGATTCAAAATCAACCAAACCAAATCAGAGGCCCTAAATATTAGCCTCCCAAAGGAAACTGAAAAGCTACTGAGTCTGAACTTTAATTTCAATTGGCAACCAAAACATATTAAATACCTAGGGGTCTACATCACCAAAAATTACAGGGACATCTATGAGGCTAATTACCCCAAGCTAATCAAGACACTAAAAGCAGATTTAAAAAAATGGATGCCCTACAAGATCTCCTGGATAGGTAGGATACATAGTGTAAAGATGAATCTCCTCCCCCGTATCCTATATTTGTTTCAGACTCTACCAGTGCCACTTAGACTGAAGGATATACTCTCACTTCAGTCTGATATCTCCGAATTTATCTGGGGAGGGAAAAAACCGAGAGTAAATAAGACAATTATGAGAAAAACCACGCGGACAGGAGGCCTAGCGGTACCTTGCCTGGTCTCTTATTACAAAGCGGCGCAATTGTGTCAACTCACACAATGGCAGACCAACCCTGATCTGAAAAGATGGGTGGATCTGGAAAAGAGGGCTTGTGCCCCATTAGAGATAGAGAATTTGCTCTGGTTACCCAAAACAGCTATTAAATGGGCTGAACGGCCGCTCTCCTCGGTGGCCAACTCACTGTCGGTATGGGAAACCACGAAATATAAACATACCCTGACCTCAAGGCGCTCTAGGATGGCCCCTTTATGGGGCAACCCTGACTTTGCACCGGGACTAGTGGCAAATTCCGCAGGGCCTTGGAAAAGATACGGTTATCTTAGGTTAAGGGACCTGGAGGGTATACCGAACAAAGTTAAATCATTCGAACAAATCCGATCTGAAAAAAACGTCCCACACTCCGAATTTTTCCGCTACCTCCAGGCCAGAGCGTTCTTCACCAAAAACTCCCCCTTCCCGCCACTAACCACATTTGAAAAGCTCTGTCTGACGAAAACAGACACACAGGGACTTACATCGCAGATCTATAGAGAAGTGGTCGGTTCTGGGAGCTCACAGCAACGACAAAAACTGACGTACCAAATTAGATGGGAAACAGACTTAGGGGAGGAACTGGAGGAGGACGAATGGACGGCTATTTTAGAGGCTACTGCTAAGAGCTCCATATGCACTACTTTGAAGGAGAATGCATATAAAGTATTGATGAGGTGGTATCTCACCCCACTAAAATTATCAAGGTTTGTCACAGGATACTCCCCGCTGTGTCCCAAACAGTGCGGAGAATCTGCGGACCTGTTACACATGCTGTGGTCTTGCCCTCGGATCTCACACCTGTGGGATGAGATTAGACATTGGATCCGGAGGATTTTTGACCTCGCAATTCCCCCTGATCCGTGGCTGTTCCTATTGAACAGACCATGGAAGGGTCTTTCAAAAGCAGGTAATAAACTAGTTGCACATTTTGCAACAGCAACAAGGTGCGAGATCGCAGCTATGTGGAAACAACCAGAGATCCCAAATATCCCAAAAATTCGAAATCGATTATGGTACATATGCCAGATGGAGAAATTGACGAGTCTGGTCAATGACACTGGCGAAAAATATATAAAAGTCTGGACGCCTTGGCTGGAACAGACAGACATCCCAGGGGTTGAGGTGGCCACGATATGGCAGTGATTATTCCAAGTGCATTCTCGTACAAAGTAAGCGGAACGGACTACGAGACCTGGTTGAGGACACGTCATGTGAACACCTTGGGTGGCCCTGGAAGTCGGCAAACAATCGTGTAGAGTACATCTACTAGCCACCTATGGGAAAGTCGTAGTGCAGCGTGCCCACGCCCCCCCCCCCTTCCCTCCTTCCCACCCTCCCCCGCCTTAATTTACCCTTTTTTTTTTTTTTATGTGTTGTCCCCCCAAGTTTAAAATACATAAATATCCCAACTGGTTATAGAGATACCATGCTCAACGCATGAACACTTAGGGCTCCAGAAGGAGAATGTAGCAGTATCGTACATGAATGTAATATTGTGAATGTTCGTGTTATTTGTATTGCGATGCTATTTATATTGAAAATCTTCCAATAAACTTGAAGTTATAAAAAAAAAAAAAAAAAAGTGGAATAAGTGTATTATCTTGTGGATAGGCAAGCGTTAATTGTATTAAAATATTGCAGAGACTTATGTATTTGTTCCAGAATATCCCCGTGACAATTTCCAAACAGTATATTGCTACACTCCAAAGTAAAATTAATACATTTGGGAATTTAAAAAAACAAACATTAAAACATTGCAAAGGCATAAATCCCTAGGTGGACTTGGTCTGTCAAATATCAACAAGTATTATCTCGTTACACAAGTGAAAGCTCTTTTTGAATGGTTTCAATGTTCCAAAAAAAACTCTGGGTGGAAATTGAAAATGAAAATTATTGTAAAGATATACTGTAGATACAAATAAGGCTCCGTGGCTCAGGAAGACAGATCGCCCTAAAGGTCTTTACGAGCACCCTACTATCGGTGCAGCACTATGTACATGGGATGAAATATCCAAAGATGAGGATTTTCATGTTCCCATGCCCTCTCACTCCAATATGTGGGAACCCCGACTTTCTCCAGGGTTGGATTCCAAAATATTTAAAAAGTGGAGTCAAGCGGGTGTAATTAGACTAGATCTGATGGAAGTGGGAGAGACTAGATGTTGTTTTAAACACTTTCAGGACCGGTTCGATTTTAAAAAGGGGAGAGATGGCAATATATGCAAATTCTACATTGTATAAACACAATTTTTTTTCTTTTTTAAACATGTTAAGGATGTTGAATCCTTTTTAAACAGTGTTGGTTTTGCTGGGTGCAAGTGGGCACAATATATCGTACATCTATAGAAATTTATTGGAAATCAATGCTGCATCTAAGCCAGGATTTGTATTAGCTTGGGAAAAGGAGCTGGGTAGGACATACTCTGAACTCGAATGGACACAAATGTGGAGCAATGCCAGCTCTTCCTTGACGTCAATAAATATTTTAGAAAACGCATAGAAGATAATGTATAGGTGGTATTATACACCACAAAAACTGAAAGAATGCTATCCAGGAACTAAGTGCTGGAGAGGTTTGTCACGGGAGACCAATGCTTTTAACACCAAAATACCCGAATCCTTTGATTGAGCAAAGCAAGAGATAAAATAAATTGTTTACATAAATAATTTAAATAATTTCTTTTCAGAATGAACAGACACAGCTTGATTTACATTTACAACAAAAAAATATACTACTGTACTAGTTACGCTGTTGAGTCTTGTTACAGGATGGATCTTTCACTGCATGACAAATCTTGTTACATGATGGAACTCCTTCCCCATGGGCTGCAGGGTTTTTTATGCACTATACTTAACCCATGCAGCCAATCTACTCCGTGGGAATACTTCCTTCCCCTCATCACGGAGTTGCCACTACTTTGCAAACCTGGCAGAGGCTCAGCCTGGGCAGAGCAGCCATTTGCTAGGGTGGCTTTGAAATTCCCTTCCTTTCCCCCTCCTTGCTAACAAAAGGTTTAAAACCTCCGTATCCTGGATATTCTTTGACGCTCAGAGGGCGGAGTAACCCCTGTTTCCCATGCAAATGGATTTTTATCCATTCTGAATTACTTTCCCTGAACCTTACTTTAATAAAAATATAAACCTTGGGTGCTTTTAAAACCCTTTTTCCCTTTCCACTTGTACAGAGAAACATTGGCATATGATACACTGAACCCCCCCTTAGTTTTTTTTTTTTGGGGGGGGGGGTCATATACCAGGGACCTTTGAATGTAATTCAATTCCCTGCCCAGTCTTACTGATCTGGTCTGTGCTAAAGCAGCGAGATTTGGTGGTGAGCTGCAACTGCTTTCTAGGGAGGTGGTCTGTGTTCCTCATGTCCTCAGGAATCTGGGGATGGGGGGGAATCCCAAGTACATGTTTCGGGGTAACCCTAACAACATTTTACCATAAAATCACCCCTGAAATGCACGCCCTGCACCTCTCCACTGGTTGGCACTCCTGGAACAGTAAAAAAACACATACACATACATCTTTATTACCAATGCAGTTACATGCCATGATTGGGTTGAAGAGCTGACAATCACAATTCCCCCAAATGGCTCAGGGGCACCCAGCCAGGCATAATAACTTTATTTACTGGCCTGGGTACACCCTCACCGTCACAAGGTTGTGAGGAGGTGGGAACAATGCTACATATTTGGTGGAAGTGTAAGAAAATAAAGTGTTTTGGGGATATGATAGTGGAGCAGATTTTCAATATTACCAAGATTAGAATCCCAAAAGACCAGAGTATTATATAGCTAAACAGAGAAGGGGTCAAAGGACACAGAATTAGGAAATCTCTATTAATATACATGCTAAATGCAGCAGGATGTGCTATCGCTGCTAATTGGAAAAAGCTGGAGGCACACATTATGGAACAATGGGAGTAGAGAATATGGCAGGTTATGAGGATGGAACAACTATCAAATATAACCACTGACACAAGGTTATAATTTGAACGCCTCTGGCGGCCATGTTCAGAGTTCCCTGGTAATAAACTATTGTGAAAAGATTTGAAAGAGGAAACATCTGCCAAAGTAGGAATAATAGGGACAATTTGGATGACTAAATATGGGTTTTGACTTGTTTAGATTTTATTTTAATCTAATTTTTTGTTTTGTGATTGTATTTTTTATTTTGTATTTATATTGTCAGTATGTTATTGTGTATTCTGTATTCTACTGCAGCAGTGCGCAATCTTTTCTACTCGCGCCCCCCCTCCTGATACCCTACCTGCTCGCGCCCCCCCTCTCTTACCTGCTCTTTGGCTCCCGGCATCAAATGACGCCGCAGGATCACGACGGCACATTACCATGCCAACGTGACGTTACATGACCCCACGGCATCATTGCGACATGTCGCCGACGAGAAGATAAGTGAAGTTGCAGAGGCCTCACGCGATACCACGGCATTAATTTAAATGCCTTGGGGGAAGAGCGCAGGGCACCTGCAACCGCCCGTGCCCCCCCCCCCCCCCCCCTTAATAGTCTTGCGCGCCCCCCCTCCCCAGTTTGCGCGCAGCATAGTCGTCAGGATTTCACCCCAAATAAAGAGAAAAACAATATACTGCACTTCTGTATATGCAATGTGGCAAACAATTCTTCAGAGTCTTTGCCGTCTGTCAGTAGAATCCTCCTGATTCAGCCGTCGTCCATTTCCCCCGCGAATCCGGAAGACACAGTGATTCCGGCAGATGTGACGTCAGATGCTATCCGAAGCGATCGTGCTGCGGGAGGATTCTACTGACAGACGGCTTCGACTACCCATCTTCTCGGCAGTATCAAAGTTGCATTCACCTTTACCTGATGTGTCTGTATTTTTTGTACAGAATGTGAGTACATTACGGTTCCTTGATTTTATGTCGATACATTTTTAAACTGGTCTGCACTATTGGCTCTCCTTTGTCTTTCTCTGAGACATACAAGATAAGACTGGATTCCAGATCTGCTGACATTACCCATTACCACTGCTGTTTTATATCTGCCAGTCTGTAAGTAGGCTCTCTATATGAGCCAAGACTCTGAAGAATTGTTTGCCACATTGCATATACAGAAGTGCAACATATTGTTTTTCTCTTTATTTGGGGTGAAATCCTGACGACTATGCTCCTTCCGAATCCTGGAAGTGCTCTGTGATACTACCACAACAAAACGTAGACACCAGCACTCCTATAGTCTATATCCGAGGTGGGCAACCCTGTTGCCATTCGCCACTTGAGGCGAATTAGCAGCAAAGTGTGGCGAATTAAAGATTCTAGCGCAGGCGGCCCATCTGGACTCCCTGTGTGGCCCGTGATTATGGCGGCGCCCAACCCCTGCTTCTGAGGATTGTAGGGAAGTAGCTCCAGCATTGTGACGTGCTCCCCCCTTCTCCTCCAGAGCCTGCTCTGCCGACACAGGGAAGATGGTAGGAAAGGAGCGCGGCCCCTCCCCCCGTGTGACGCGCTCCAGTAGTGTGACCAGGAACTTCCGGGTTCTGCTGCTGCTAGAGCATGCTTCTTACCTCGCGATTCTTGCCCTGATATCGGTAGCAGCCTGGAGAGAAGTGTGTGTGTCTACAGTCCTCCTGGGGCCCGCTTCCACCGCCGTGATCAAGTAGGCATGGGGATGGGGGGGAGCGGGTTATGATGAGGGGGACTGCTGAAAGGGTGCTGGGGGAGATGGTGAGGAAGGGTGCTGGGGGAGATGGTGAGGAAGGGTGCTGGGGGAGATGGGGAGGAAGGGTGCTTCTGACGCAGTTGTAACTGAGTAGTCAAAGTGTTCATGTTTTGAATAAACTTGAACAGTGTGTGTTTTAAATTTTCGCATGCGCAACATAATACCTCGATTTTTACATGGTGTAGCTATTTTCCCTTCTAATTCGCCACACCTGTGGCTACATTGTAAAATAGGTTGCCCACCCCTGGTCTATATCAATACATATATGTAGTGAACGGTGCAGTAGGGGAAAAGAAACAGTTGCAACAAGTAGAAAAATTGGCAGACCGATAACCCAGACTGGGCCAATGGACCAGTAAAAAGTCCGCTACATAACAGCACTCACCACTATTAGGTAACAAATAACGTTTTATAGCAATTATAGACTGAATTACAGCTTCAGAACAATCAATATGATATAATGGAAAATATTAAAACCACTTTAATGAATACAAAATTAAAAGCATAGGGTATTAAAAATCTCCCTGATGGGAACCTAAGCTTCAAACAATGGAAGCATAAGCTTCAGACAATAGAAGCAAAATATATTGCAAAACGTTACTAACCTCAAAGTAGGGTGGTAACAAGGCCGGATGACTAGCAAAAATAGAAGTTGAACCTACTAGGAGGAAGGGAATTCTTAGGCGAACTCCCCCCTCCCACGACCATGCTACAATTTCAGCTATATTGCAGTATACTCAGATTCAAAGTGTGAGAGAGCGTAGCCTCTGTAGATCACTGCAGTGATATACGTAGTGTATTGAGACTATGCTGCTGATAAAACAATCTTGCAGCTCCAAATGCACCTTAAATGGATATTGTGACAGAACACTGTGTGCTTTTGATAGTAAAATAAGTACAATACTGGTGCATGCTCAAGTGTGCCTATGACTAAAAAGCCAAAATAGAGAGGCTCAATCAACTGTTCACTGAGTGCTTATGAAATGACCCTGGTACCCATGGGAGTTTTAAGCAGCAATCCCGACAGCCGTTTCGCGTAGGCGCTACTTCATGGGAGTTATCGGTCTACCAGTTTTTCTGGTTGTTGGGAAAAAATACTACATAAGAGAACAAGCTTTTCTAAAAAATCAGATTTCACCAGAGAAGTGTTTGAGAAAACATGCGATATCTCATCTACTCCACCAGTGACCTCAGTGGGAGAAAATTTCACCATATGACATATGGTGATGTATAGCGTTTTCTTTTATGTTACATCCTTTTTATTTTGAGAAACTGTATTTTATTGCAACTATGTTCTTGCAATACTTTTTCATGTAATCTAAGCACTGTATTTTTATATATTAAAACATGTAATAAGTAATGCTTTGGGCTCTGAATAAACTGTTGCACGCTCTGGAGAGTGCATTTATGTTTTTCAGACACATTTTGCTACAACTGATGTGTGTTAAAGTGCATCATTTTTTTCTAAAAAAAGGGCCATGGGGTCCTGACAAATTAATTTTACATCTTATTTGCATATCCCAGGTGGTGGAAGTGAACAGATGATTGAAATGGAGTAAGGGGTTAATATTAACTAATTGGAGGTACTTTTGCAAAGGAGAAAAGTGAGTTGGCTATAGTAGCCGTGTGTATTAACCCTGGTTGCATATCTAAGTCACATGCTCACTTGTGTGCTGCTCGTGACAGTTGGTATATTAGGACAGATTTAGGGGAGATGTTAACTTATTTGAGGGACCTTTGTGAAGGGGAAGAGTGGGGCAGCTTGAGAGCTGTCTATTAACCCTTGACCTGCACAGGAGATATTGTCCATGAGGGACCTCTGCGGAGGAGAAAAGTGGGAGCGCTTGCTAGCGCAAGTATTATCCCTTGTACCGTATGCAGGTCTCGTGCTCTCTGGTGGGCCTTATGTGACATATATACATATAAAGAATGCTGGATGCACACTTAAAACAAGTATAGAGAAAATAAAAAATATACACTTATCGGTAGCGGGGGTGCAAGCGGAAGGACAGGGCACAACAGGAGGGTTCAAAAATGGTAGAATATAGAAAATCCGCAGCACTCTCCAGATATTAGAAAAATAGACTTTATTTACCACGTATGGCAGTCACATATAACAGGAGCAACATTTCGAACCTCACTCTGTCCTTTCCCGAACTTGAGAAAGGACCGAAATGTTGCTCCTGTTATATGTGACTGCCATACGTGGTAAATAAAGTCTATTTTTCTAATATCTGGAGAGTGCTGCGAATATACACACACAGTAGTAGGTTTGGGTTTTGAACTTGCAAAGACTGTCTATATGGAGAGATGTATGCTGGGTATTTTCCAAAGCGATAGGAAAAAGAATGAATGGGTTCAAAACCAAAACAAAATTTATCAGATCTCAAGGGTGAAGAAATTAAAATGGCAGTGGTCCAGACCTATAAGAAGAAATGATAATCGTTGGACAAAGATTGTACTCGACTAGATTCCAAGAGAGATTAAAAGACCAAGACAACCAAAAGATGGGGGAGAAAAAAAATATTCAAAAATCTGTCAGAGCAACGTGGAGAAGAGAGGCTTGCAACCGCAGTACCTAGAAGATCCTTCAGGAGACCTTCATCCTGCAGTGGATCATCAAGGGCTGATGAGATGTAGATGTAGATAATGTCAATTTGTATGATCATTGGATTAATTTGCGTAAATCAAAATATCTATTCTCATCTAAATTGGGATGGTGAAGAACTCCCATCTTCTTGAACTGTACCGCATGCTAAAAGGAAGACGCCCTTGTTTTTTTTTTTTGTTTTTTTTAAACACACCGTGAGCCCAACACACACACACACACACTAAAATGATGCAACTACCACCATTTTCTTGGCATATTATACTGGAGTTGCAGTAAAGTGAAAGCTGCGCAACAACCGCTATCATTCTTAATGGCCATTTAATAACTTGTGCAACTTTTTCCTCAGCTGGAGGGGGGGGGGGGGGGTGAGTGGGACGCAATCTGAATGTAAGTGAAGGACGGCCAAGATAACTTGACCACTACTCATGCGATCAAATGGTCACCATAACAAGTCCGACGGCACTCTGTTGCAGCTGCATTTCCAGCTGCGAAAGGGTTAACAGTTTACCCAATGTCGGGCTCACGTCTTGAAAAGTATGGTAAATGCAAGCAAAACTAAAGCCGTTAGAAAATCACATCCGATATAACATACAAAAGAGGTTATGTCTATAGGTCTTCAAGACAGAAAAAACTACTACAGGATAGGGTTTTAAAATTATCAATACATTTTTAAATAAACATATACAAAGGTTACACAGGAAACTTGATAAAGTGCACGCAATACATTGTTCATGTTTAAAAATGCAATTCTTTATCATGTTTAAGGCGCAACACAAACTTTAAAACAACCTGTATGACATGTTCTTTTTAAAGCAAATACCACAGAAATGGAATTGTATGATTTTTTTTTGACAAGCGAATGATCAAAGAAGCTTATGAGTCTTTCAAATTGCAGGCTTTTAGCAGCGTTGTTATTATAGTTGTTTGTCAATATCCAAAGGATGGTGTTTTATATGATAATGCCACTAAGTAACAAAGAATACCACGCGATTGGATTACATACAGGTCATAGCAATAAGAATCCAGATGCTGGGACATAAAATGTCAGAACACAATGCACTTAAATGTTTGATTAGCACAAATCCAGTAAATGTACTTTTAAGAAGAGATCTGCTAAAAGCAAACTAACATTGCTTTACCACAGTGCCATGACCAAACTCCATTTGTCCACAAATGTATAACAATCACTCACGCATTTACAAATACAAAGCAAAATGTTACAAACCTGACTGAAGAGCGACGTTTCCAAACGTTATTGGGAGTAGATCGCTCAACATGCAGCTGTGTGCCAATGTCCCACCAAGAAGTCACATGGTAACAACTTTTATAATGTAAATGTAAGGAGAAGTCAAGAAGCGGAGTTACCCAGACGCAGCAGCAGATGAAAGAGCATTTCTTTACAGGGTAATAAGTACTTGAGGCAGCGATCCAGCCTACCTGCTTTGTTTTTTCACAGAAGATTAACCGACACTGAACCACATTATTTTTTAGCTCTGGAGACTTCCCAATTCTCATGGTACTTAACAGTCTAATTGCCTGTATTTAGTTACCTTTTAGGGAAATCAAAATGCCTGTCAAATCTCCTGGGCCAACGGGCCAACAGAGTGTGTGTGTGGGGGGGGGGGGGGGGGAGTTTCGTTGCACTTTCCTGTCGGAAGACCGTTTTAATGCCCAAGAAGTAACATCGGTAAATAAACCAATAAGCATCTCGGGAACCAGGTGGTGTCCGGAGCTAAAAATAGTGCTGTTTAGCTCTAAGGTCGTGCTTATAATCCCGGTGATGGCGCGTCAAAACAAATGTATTGAATCCGACGTGTGCGCTTAAAGTAGGAGCGACGCGACGGCTTGGTCGCGATCGCTGGAAGTCAATTCAATTTAATTTTTTTCAGCGACCGCAGCGTGATGTCAGTGTCGCCGACACTATAAGCGTGGCCTAAGGGACTAACTGGAATTGATTTTTAAAAATAACATGATTTTCTTCATCTCTAGCTTCTGAGGTTACCATGGGTAACCTTTAAACTGCACTGAGCTCTGGGGAATACTACATTTTAACCTTCTGGACACTTCATATTTCAAACACTTGTATCTTCTGAACAGCGTTGGAAAGGGCAAGAAGAGACCTTAACGCAAGTAAAATAATGAAATGCCAAACAAATGGAGATCAGCATGGACTGTTGCTATACGAGAGGCCTGAAACCCCATGAGCTGAAGAAACGTGTTACACCGCACTGTGCAGGATACAGGTAGCCAGACCCACTGGTCCTGAGGAAGAGCTTGTTTGCTGCAGTTGTGAAAACAAAACAAAAAACAGTTCTTTCATAGATATAATTGATCACTTTGCTTCCAGAGGGACGTGCAACATATGGCAAAGCTGGCCTCTCTAGTCAGGGCCACCAACAGGAGTTTGGGATAGGACAAGTGTCCCAGGGCAAGAGGTGGTGGCGAGGACCCTGCTCATCGGAAGTCGGTCGCAATTTCCCGTGATCAGCCAACTGGGCCCCTTGGAAACACTTCACATAATAGGTGGGCACCACTCCCCACTGAAGAGCAAGGGTAGTAGCCTTACCCCAGCAGCCCCCCTCCTCCCCCTCAACAACCAGGGCCCCAGTCAATACCTCCACCCCGGGCCCAGGAAAGCTGTTGGCTGGTCTGTCTTTAGCAGCAAAAGGCTTAAAGAAAAACAGAAGACCTCATGTCTCTTCTCCTTCACTACTTCTCCAAGACCAACTGAACTCTGCAAGAAGAGACTTGTGTGTTACTTAAAACCTAATGTATAACTACATCTATAAAGAACTATTATTTAATATTTCAATAAAGAAGCAGTTCCACATGGATATTCCTTCTCATCAGATATGGGCTTAAACTCCGTTTTCAACTGTTTGAGGTAGATTATTTTAGATTGTAAGAATTTGGGGGAAAGGGATTAATTTGCCTGTTTACTTTTATGTCTGAAGTGCTTATTCCCATTATTTCTCATATTACGTTGTGGCTTGCTGCTGTGAATGGCTAATCCAATACAAATAAAGGTTTACGTACAAATGATGGTATCAGAATTACTTTCCGCAAAAGAAGTGAATCGGCAATTTGTCTGTACATACAAGGCTTCTAAAACAGTCTCTTCATGAGAGAAATTAGACTGAAAAAAACCTTCAAACAGTTGTCCTATGAATCAGACAGTACAAAGGAGAGCTGCTGTTTAGGGAGATAAGTCACAGTCAGCAGTTAAAGGGTCCAAACAGCAAAGTAAATTACTACAGTATCCACTGCATTGAGTTGACACAAAAGGGCTGGGAATCCCATAGAAAAAGACCCAGTATTACAAAGTACTTATATGTTGGGTTATCAATCATGTGACAACAGCAATGAGCTGCTGGATAAAAACATGTATAGTATTTATAAGGCACGGAGTTAGATTATCATCTAGTTCTGGTACAGACAGACAAGACCTAAAGAGTTGACAACCAGACAATGAAACGAACCCACTGCATAACTAGACTTGTTATTACGGTGTATAAGACACTCAGGAGTTGGGTTGCCATGCCACAGATTTGCTTTATATGAAGACAGGTTGTTAGTAAATTATGCACTGAGGAAACGACTTGTCCAACGTTAAAACTGGTTATAAGAATAGGTGGACACTGGTTATAACAGTGCATCAATCGCTAAGGTGTTGGGTTGCTACCAAACATAAAC
This sequence comes from Ascaphus truei, assembly GCA_036426205.1. Lineage (NCBI taxonomy): Eukaryota > Metazoa > Chordata > Amphibia > Anura > Ascaphidae > Ascaphus > Ascaphus truei. The sequence goes on along the minus strand of CM071569.1, from coordinate 199,054,961 downwards.
CAAAGCTACTGTTTGCAAACACTCAACATAAAAATGGGTATCAAGCGACAGGGCATCAAAAGGCAAATAAACATTGCAATGTATATGAAGACTCATAACATATACACACACATATATATATATATCTCTTTATTTATTCATATAATATAATACATATCTATATATATGTATATATATTATATAATAAATTATATATTATATATTATATAATACACCACATACTCATATATTATTTTGTAATCACTCATGGATTGGGTTATCATGAGACAATATGACATGCTGTATATGGACACCTAATAACAGTTACCAACCCAAGGAGTTAGATTACTATAAAGTAACGAGATATTATTTACAAGTACTCATAGTGTGTAACACAGCCCTCAAGAGTTAGGTTACCATCTGCAGCATATTTAACACCGTTATAAATGTACACAGTCCTCAGGCGTTAGGTTACCATGTCAGCCTCACAGCACCAAGGCCTGATGATCTTGTCCCTCCCAGTTTGACTTGCGACAAACGTCCCAGGCCCCTCCCTCCTCTCCCCCCGTGCCCCCCACTCACCCGCCCGGGCTCCTACGCTCCTCCTGCGGGCGGCTCGGGGTTCTGCGCGGGCTCTTGGGCGGCATGATCGCGCGGGGACAGCAGGGCGAGACAAGAGAGGGGGGCGCGCGAGGGAGGGCGCGAGACACAGAACCCGCAGGGGGGGGGGGGGGGGTGCTTTAGTAACGTGCCCGCGAGAGGTGAGATCCGTAGGTCCAGGCTATGGCCACACGTAGGTGTTTAGTAGCATACCCGTGAGTGAATGAGCGCTATATACAGAGGTGTGTGTGTGTGTGTGTGTGTGTGTGTGTGTGATACGGGCATAGACGTGAAAGGACCAAAGTGAATCTGAAAACTCGGGACCCAGCTGCTGCATCTCCCGGCTTCCCTGAGAGAAATTACAGTCTAACCGCGGGAAAAAAAAGGAAAACGTCACATCCGTCAAAGCGTCGCCTGGTTACCACACGGGCGTTGTGTGAGATGGGCGGAAGTCGGGAAGAGGACCGACAACTAGTAGGGATTGAATAGCGCAGGGGCCATCTTTAATGTGGGCGCAAAGTACAGCTGATCCTTCAAAGGCAGACAGCTCGCCCTCTAGCTGTATGTGAAGCAACTGCAGCGGGTTTATGGCAGAAAATACACCTTGCTTTTCTCAATGTTATTTATCCGTTTTGACCTGGTATTTTTCTCTGTGTTGTAGGAGAAAACATCTGCTTTCCCCCAATGATAATTATAAATAATGGCGTGAATTCAATCAGCAGTACTGGTTCAATACTTTTTTTTTTAAATATATATTTTTAATTTATTACAGGATTGAAGCAGGGGCTCTCGTATCTGAATGGTGTTAATTTCAGCTTCGGGGACCCCCTGCTTCCAGAGATACCTCCGCAGGGGGTCCTGGTATCTCGGCAGAGTTTAAAGGTCCGGGTCACGCGGGCCAATAGGAAGCCACAGCAGATGATGTCACGGCTTCCTATTGGCCCATGTGACGCAGGACATTTAAACCGCCATTAGATGCCAGTGTTTCCCAACTCCAGTCCTCAGGGAACCTCCAGCACAGGTGTCTCAGTCAAAATAACTGAGCCGCTGATTTACCCACCTGTGCTGGAACAGGGATATCCTTAATGATCATGGGTGCGATAGAGCAGGGGATAGACAGGAGAGGAAGGGGCAGAAGAGAGAAATAAAGAAGTGTAGCGGGAGCATTAAATGGAATAACGGCAATTTACTCCGTGTTTTGGTTCCCTGCGACTGCGTTGGAACGCATTGGATTAGACACATACAGGCCAAAGAAAGAGCACAAGATACGTAACACCCTTACTTTATCTCTTCCTTCCTTTTCTCACTACATATGTAATATCTCGAACAGGGGGTTTCCGCGCACTGAAATTAACACAGTTCAGTAATGGAGAACCCCCTGTTCTACCTTATGTACCATTTTCCCCTTTTGCCCCACTGCACCTCCATCACCGCCTCGTTTCCGTGGCCAGGAGACCGATGGCGGGTACTGCTGGAGGCCAGCGGCAGACCCGACGGCCATTCCGGAGGGTGGGAGCCGAGGAGGGAGCGCACCGGAGTGCAGGAGATCTCTGGCGGCTCTCGCGCAGGGCGCCGCCATGTCGCGCCGGTTCGTGCATGCGCTGTAAGCTCCCGGCGGACCAACAGAGTCGCGCATGCGTAGGACTAGGTAGGGAGTTGAAACAGCTCTTAGAGAGTCGCGCGAGGGCAGGAAAGAGTCGCGCGAGAGTAGGGACAGTGAGAGAGATGTTGCGGCGGCCATTAGGGGTTAGTGCAGGCGCAGGGAAGGCGCGCACGCGGCCCCAATGTAAGTACAGCCTCCACGGGACTACAACTCCCATGAGGCTTAGGGCCAAGCACACCAGGTGCATCAGTGTGGCCAATGAGGGCCAAGGATCTGCAGAAGCAAAGGATACATTTCGCGGGCTTGCAGCTGTGTGGGCAGTCAGAGTCAGGAGCAGCCCAGGGAAGGAGGTAGGGTGCAGGAGTCAGGGACTCCCTGCACTAGGCCAGCGGCCCTAAGGTCCAAGTTAGCCCTGATTCCCCACCAGGTTAGTAAGTGTTGCCAGGGATAGCCTCAGGTTAGGGACCCTGTCACTTGCTGTAGTTAGAGCTGGGGAATAGCAAGGGAGAAGTGGGCTGAGTGTTAGTCTGCAGAGCGTTGCTGCAGGAATTAGAGAAGGTAAGCGACGTAAGACAACTGGGGGGTTCATAGCGGTAACCAGTCCGGGGAGCCATAGCCCAGGGCCTGCGTTGCGCGTAGTATGAGGCAACTGCGGGGTTCATAGCGGTAACCAATCCGGGGAGCCATGGCCCAGGCCCCGTGTTACGAGTAGGGTGGGTGCAGGGACCTACCTGCATAGGATAGGCAACCCCGCAGGCCCTAGGAGTTTTCCTTAAGCCACCTAAGGATGCTGTGCTGTAGGGACGGCCTATAGTACAGTGTGTGTCACGTTGTTATAGTGTTAGGTAGGGACTCAGCGGACGCTGCGGTTCCAGTGAAGGAGTTCGGGCTCAAGTCGAGGCCACAGAGAATAACTCAGGGTTGGGATCAGACGGATTCATCGCACGTCTGACCCTTTGTGAAGTTGTTGCTGATCCGAGCACCGGAGTGCTCGGCAGGTACTATACAGTCATAAGTGCACCAACGGGCACTTAGTGTAATTGTGACTGCGCAGTCACCCATTGCTTCTCTCTACAAGAGTGCAGGACATTGGGTGGGACTCTATGGACACTGGGTGGGATCACCTGGTGTTGGGAAAGCGTCCTGCGCGACGCAGTGGTAAGTGTCTCCTCTAGAGAGGGACACAGGTTATGTTGGTATTGTCATGATATGTGTTATCTTATGTTCCTAAGTAAATAGTATTAGTTATTATACCTCACCGTGTATGTGATTATTGTGATTGTCCTGCGAGGAACCACTCCCCCTCTGGTGGGAGCCATCGCAGGTGGAGGCGCTGCACCGATGTAAGTGAGTACCCCTAGTAAATTGCCCCAGGTTCCCCGTGGCGGAAGCTCAGCCCTCCTGCGAGCCAACAGGTAAAGCACCACACACCTGGTAACATTGTATGTTCCCTTGAACCCCACACTATATCTGCGATTGGGGGGGGGAATACCCGTTACATTTGGAGGCGCTGCTGAGAGAGACCTGGGGTGCCCTGTTCCATTTTTTTTCAAATTGTCCAAGTCCTATTTTTTTGTCCACCATGGTTGTCAAGTCCGGACACGAGGTCCTCGCCTGGGCCTTGAGGATAAATAATCTTAGTCCCCGCCGTGTGGTGGCCTTAGAAGGCGTTCCCACCAACATATCAGAGACAGAGATCTATGAGCATATGCGTAAAATCCCCGGATGGCAGCACGCTCTTCTTATAGACCTAGAGCTAACTTCCACGTCCCCGTGGAGATCGCGGCTTTTTGTAGTGACACACTCAGAAGATATCTGCATGTCCGAGGCACCGTCTGTGTTGTTTATGTCCGGGTGCCCCTCTGAGGGCTACCCTTTAGTGTACGCTGACCCCGCGCCATGGCAACATCCGCCAAGTGAGATGCGTGTACGTGGTACCGCGCCCAAGGCGCAGAATGATTTTGCAGAAAACCATCTGGGACTGGCGGGAAAACCTAAGCCCCACCCCCGCCAACTGAGTGACACAGTGCAGAGCCAGAATCACTCCTTGAAAGAGTGTGCTGCCCCTCTAGAGTCCACCAGGGGGAGCGAGAGTTTCGAGCAGCCCTCAGACACTTCTGTTCACCAGGAGGAGGAGGAAGGCACTGTTGTAGACATGGATTATTTTCTTTCCGAGCAGGAAACAGAGATAGACTGTCAGGGTATACACCCTAATGTGTATGTGCCCTGGCACGTGCCAGGAGTGGATGCCCTTGCACTACTGTGCACCTGCCTGTGTCCAGGGAGCCGATCTATCCCAGTTCCCGCTAGGCTTCGAGCCAACCGAGGTGGAAGGAAAGCAGTATATAGGTTGTTGCTGTACCACCTGTGACTGTTCTAGAGAGGCATTGACGTGGGGACCCCATGTGACGGTTTCGGGGCCCGGTTATTGAAGCCTATTATGCCCCAGCCTGTAGAACCAGCAGAGGACGATGAGCCGGTCAGTATAGCTACCCTATCTACCCCTCTCATAGAAATTTCGGAGGATCCGATTGTGATATCCTTAGAGGAGGAGGAGGAGAAGCCTGACATATTACCATGAGTTGTGCTGAAGTTAAGTCTGTCTTCAGAGAGAAGTTACTTAGTGCTTCCTGCGACCAACAACCAGCTGTGGAGGTTGTGGGGGGCCCGTGTGCCCTCGTGAACATTCTAGATCCGGTTCCCGAGCAGGAATCACCTGCCCAGCTAGCTATGGAACCGAGTGACACATCGGTGGCGATGCGCCTACCGGCGAACCACCCCAGCGATGCTACAGAGGAGACAGCGGAATCACAGGGTAAGGTGTCTGTACCCCCATCTTCTTTTAGTGATTTCAGCGACCAACCACTCGTGGTGATGCGCCTGCCGGCGGACCACTCTAGTGAAGTCATCAAGCCAACTATCTCAGTGACAGTGAATCCTGATATGGGCCCGTGTGTCCTACCATGGCCAGTCTGGCCTACAGAGGTACCTTCGGTCCCAGGCTTGGGATCAATACCTGTTGACGACGACAAGGGTGAGTTGACTGCCCCAGGGGTGTTGAGTGTGAGCCTCCAGGTGACCACGGAGCACGATAGCTCCTTAAGTCTGGACATCCGGGCGAATGGCTCCACTCGACATCGCATCCTGGTGGAGGTGTCCCCCTTAGAAGATGGCTGTCCCGCAGTGCGAGTGGACCAGTACCCACCGCATATCGTCCCAGATGAAGAGAAACCCATTGCAAGCCAGCAGAGTGGTAAGGAACTTCCTTGCTCCCCACAGGCTCCGATGGAGGTGGCCGTGAAAAAGGTCAGAGTTACGGCTCCTGAACAGAGTATGAGCCCGTGCGCTCCAACCCATATGGTCCCAGGACTGGCATCCTACGCTCCCGAGTTTCAAGACAGTGAGTGGACTGCTCCAGAAGTGTTGTGGACAGGCCCCAGTTGTATGTGATTATTGTGATTGTCCTGCGAGGAACCACTCCCCCTTTGGTGGGAGCCATCGCAGGTGGAGGCGCTGTATCGAGTAAGTGGTTACCCCTAGTATATATTGCCCCAGGTTCCCCGTGGCGGAAGCTCAGCCCTCCTGTGAGCCAACAGGTAACGCACCACACACCTGGTAACACTATATGTTTCTCCGCACCCACAGTGTAATCTGCGATTGGGGGGGGGGGAAACCCGTTACATTTGGAGGCGCTGCTGAGATAGACCTGGGGTGCCCTGTTCCATTTTTTTTCCAAGTCCTATTTTTTTCTCACCATGTTTGTAAAGTCCGGATGTGAGGTCTTTGTTTGGGCGTGGGGGCAACATTGTAGCCCCCACCGTGCGGTGGCCGTGGGAGGCCTTCCTGCACACATATCAGCTCTGGGCGTCTGGGAGCATATGTGTAAAATTCCCGGGTGGTCGTACGCGTGTCCATTAGATGAAGAGCAAGACCCCACAGCTCAGTGGATGTCAATACTTTTTGAGGTGATCTCCCCGGAGGATGTATGCCTGTCAGAGACACCATCCACGTTGTTCATGCGTGGGTGCCCCCCCGAGGGTTATCCTTTAGTCTACGCGGACCAATCACCATGGCAACATGCACGGGTTGCTGCGCTCAAGGCGGCGCAGAATGACTTTGCAGAGAACCGTCCGGAATTGGCGGGAAAACCTAAGCCCCAACCCCGCCAATTGAGTGACGTAGTGCAGAACCAGACACACTCCTTGAGAGAGTATATCGCCCCTCCTTTACATTCCACCAGGGGGAGCAAGCACAGTGAGATACCCCCTCTGCCGATTGGGGTCTGGCGGGCAAAGACTGGGGATGTGTCCGTTCTCTTGTGTCAGTGCTTACAAGAAGACCTTATTAAGTTTGGTGGTATGGAGTATGATGTATTCAAGCAACTGATAGCACACAAGGTGGAAAGGGTGAGCGAGGACGGGTGCATACGGTGTGTTTGTAACAGATATGACTGTCCCCTTTGTACATTGGACTGGGGAAACAGATGTGCTGACTGCGGGGAACAGTACATGAAGCCTGTGCTGTTGCAGCCTGCAGAAGCAGCAGGGGAAGACTTTAATATGGAGACGGTCCGTATAGCTAACCCATCTACCCCTCTCATAGACATTTTGGAGGGCCCGTGTGCCCTCGTGAACATTCTAGATCCGGTTCCCGAGCAGGAATCACCTGCCCAGCTAGCTATGGAACCGAGCGACACATCGGTGGCGATGCGCCTACCGGCGATCCACCCCAGCGATGATACAGAGGAGACAGCGGAATCACAGGGTAAGGTGTCTATACCCCCATATTCTTTTGGTGATTCCAGCGACCAACTGCTCGTGGTGATGCGCCTGCCGGCGGACCACCCTAGTGAAGTCACCAAGCCAACTATCTCAGTGACAGTGAATCCTGATATGGGCCCGTGTGCCCTACAACGGCCGGTCTGGCCTACAGAGGTACCATCGGTCCCAGGCTTGGGATCAGTACCTGTTGACGACGACAAGGGTGAGTTGACTGCCCCAGGGGTGTTGAGTGTGAGCCTCCAGGTGACCGCGGAGCACGATAGCTTCTTAAGTCTGGACACCAGGGCGAATGGCTCCACTCGACATCGCGTCCTGGCGGAGGTGTCCCCCTTAGAAGATAGCTGTCCCACAGTGCGAGTGGACCAGTACCCACCGCATATCGTTCCAGATGAAGAGAAACCCAGTGCAAGCCAACAGAGTGGTAAGGAACCCCCTTGCTCCCCACAGGCTCTGATGGAAGTGGCTGTGAAAAAGGCCAGAGTTACGGCTCCTGAACTGAGTATGAGCCCGTGCGCTCCAACCCATATGGTCCCAGGACTGGGATCCAACGCTCCCGAGTTTCAAGACAGTGAGTGGACTGCTCCAGAAGTGTTGTGGACAGGCCCCAAGACAGCCGAGGTGGGAACTGACAGCGTCCCCGAGGATCTGTTGGCCACCGGGAGTCACCGCAGTGGTAAGGTATCTACCCTTTACCCCCTGCCAGGTGAAGAAGAGACTTTGAGTAAAGAGACAGTGTTCAATTCTCGCTTCTCAGTGGAAGCCTCGCAAGTAGGTAGGGACAAGGACTGTGTGGCAAAAGATCTAGTAGAAGTTGCCTCCTTTGAGCCCAAAAAGAAGCGGCCCATCCGCCAAGTAGTGGACCGCGGGAAAGGTCCTAGCCGCCTGGCCTGCCGCTTCCAGGCCGTGGATAACCGGGATAAGGCCGGTTTGAAAGACACTGTGCTATTCCTTCCACCAGGTGGAGGAAGTAGTACTGAACCAGTGACTGTTATCCCAGAGTGTGCTCTCCAAGAGATTCTTCTGGGGGAGGCTCACGGACGCAAAAGTGAGGTACCCCCACCTGATCCGTTAGGGGCACCCCACAAATGGTCTCAGCTAGCGTCGGGTATTACTGGGTGTGATATGCCATGTTTTGGTGAGGTTAAAGTCAATCTGATAAGTGTGCCGATTATTCAATGTAATTTTTCATTGTGTAAACTTATGCCAGGTTATGTGGTTCCCCAAGCGAGGGCGTTGGGTTTTTCACCAGGGGGAGAGTGTAGCCAGGTCACCTTTTGCCCCCTGCGACCTCCATCACCTCCGTGGCCAGGACCGATGGCGGGTACTGCTGGAGGCCAGCGGCAGACCCGACGGCCATTCCGGAGGGTGGGGGCCGAGGAGGGAGCGCACCGGAGTGCAGGAGATCTCCGGCGGCTCTCGCGCAGGGCGCCGCCATGTCGCGCCGGTTCGCGCATGCGCAGTAAGCTTTCGGTGGACCAACAGAGTCGCGCATGCGCAGGACTAGGTAGGGAGTTGAGACAGCTCTTAGAGAGTCGCGCGAGGGCAGGAAAGAGTCGCGCGAGAGTAGGGACAGTGAGAGAGATGTTGCGGCGGCCATTAGGGGTTAGTGCAGGCGCAGGGAAGGCGCGCACGCGGCCCCAATGTAAGTAAAGCCTCCACGGGACTACAACTCCCATGAGGCTTAGGGCCAAGCACACCAGGTGCATCAGTGTGGCCAATGATCTGCAGAAGCAAAGGATACATTTCGCGGGCTTGCAGCTGTGTGGGCAGTCAGAGTCAGGAGCAGCCCAGGGAAGGAGGTAGGGTGCAGGAGTTAGGGACTCTCTGCACTAGGCCAGCGGCCCTAAGGTCCAAGTTAGCCCTGATTCCCCACCAGGTTAGTAAGTGTTGCCAGGGATAGCCTCAGGTTAGGGACCCTGTCACTTGCTGTAGTTAGAGCTGGGAAATAGCAAGGGAGAAGTGGGCTGAGTGTTAGTCTGCAGAGCGTTGCTGCAGGAATTAGAGGAGGTAAGCGACGTAAGACAACTGGGGGGGTTCATAGCGGTAACCAGTCCGGGGAGCCATAGCCCAGGGCCCGCGTGTAATTGTGACCCATTGCTTTTCTCTACAAGAGTGTGGGACATTGGGTGGGACTCTATGGACACTGGGTGGGATCACCTGGTGTTGGGAAAGCGTCCTGCGTGACGCAGTGGTAAGTGTCTCCTCTAGAGAGGGGCACCGGTTATGTTGGTATTGTCATGATATGTGTTATCTTATGTTCCTAAGTAAATAGTATTAGTTATTATACCTCACCGTGTATGGGATTATTGTGATTGTCCTGCGAGGAACCACTCCCCCTCTGGTGGGAGCCATCACAGGTGGAGGTGCTGCACCGATGTAAGTGAGTACCCCTAGTAAATTGCCCCAGGTTCCCCGTGGCGGAAGCTCAGCCCTCCTGCGAGCCAACAGGTAAAGCATCACACACCTGATAACATTGTATGTTCCCTTGCACCCCACACTATATCTGCGATTGGGGGGGGGGAATACCCGTTACATATAATAATAAAAAAAAATTTTTAAAGAGTTAATCCGTATTGCTGCTTTCAGTGAACTACAGTGAAAACAAACAGGTTTGGCAAGCACAGGATTTACGAATCATCTTAGTAATCAATATTTTGCACCTTTAGCAGGATCATGATAGCACCAAAACATTGAGCGCTAATAAAATTAGAAAAACCTGGAACTCTGACTGATTTGTGAGTCTGACTGATTTTTTTTCTATCGGCATTCTCATAGAATTCAATGTGACAAAAAATAAATCAGCACATTTCCATAAAAAATAAATAAAAACACTTTACAGACAAGGAACACCCACATTACACAACAAATGTGCAAGGAAAGTGTGCATGACACAGCATACCATAAACAGTACTTTAATTCAATGCATGCTAGTCACATGCATAGCCTTATTCTTGCCCGTTTTTTTCTGTCCTGTCCCGGTTCGTCCCGGAAATGTTCCGGGTTTTATCCCTGGTCCCGGTATATATATGCGGCAGTGGTGAGGAGGATGCGGCAGCCGGTAAGTATTTTCTATGTAGAATGTGAATGAATGAATGCTGCCGGGGGAATTGGATGAAGGAGGATGCCGGGGGTGGGGCTTAGAATGCAGGCCGGGCCGCAGGGGATTGGCTGCAGGTCAGAGGATGCCGGGGGCGGGCTTCCGCTTTGTGCAGAGCACACGGTAGGTGTGTGGGTGTCTTCCCGCTCCTGGCTCCTCTGGTGGCTGCGCGGTGTGTGTCCCTCCCTTCTGCCCGGGTCCCAGCCAGGGGTGATAGGAGGTTGTAGCGGAGATGGGCGCGGGGGCGGGCAGTGGTGGCTGCGCGGTGTGTCCCCCCTTCTGCCCCGGCTCCCCATGGCTGATAGGGGTGATAGGAGGTGGTAGCGGGAGTGCACCCGCCGGGGGAGGGAGGGTTGTACCATTGCCTCCTGTCCTGGTGCTCCCTTCCCCCCCGTCCCCTTGGTGCGGGAGATGGGCGCGGGGGCAGGCAGTGGTGGTGTGCGGTCGCTGCCGCTGGCTGGCGGGCGGTGGGTGCAGGGGGAGGCGGGGAGCTGCCTGCTCAGATCGCCGGCCATTCCTCTCTTCCCTCCCCCCCTCCAGTCACTCTCATCCGTCGCTGCCTCTGCTCTCGTACTCCACTTTGTGTGTGTATCTGTGGCTGTGTGTGTGTATCAGTGGCTGTGTGTGTGTGTGTGTGTAACAGTGGCTGTGTGTGTATCAGTGGCTGTGTGTGGGTGTATCAGTGGCTGTGTGTGTATCAGTGGCTGTGTGTGTTTGTATCAGTGGCTGTGTGTGTGTGTGTGTATCAGTGGCTGTGTGTGTGTGTGTGTGTGTGTGTGTGTGTGTGTGTGTGTGTGTGTTGTGTATCATTGGCTGTGTGTGTGTCAGTGGCTGTGTGTGTGTGTGTGTGTGTGTCAGTGGCTGTGTGTGTCAGTGGCTGAGTGGCTGTGTGTGGCTGTGTTTGTGTGTGTATATGTGTCTGGCTGTGTGTGTCAGTGTCTGTGTGGCTGTGTGTGTGTCAGTGGCTGTGTGTAACGGATCAAGGGACACGCACTTCTCAGCAGGTCCCCATCACCTCTGGTCCCACGGCGGCTCCCTGCCCCGTTACCCCGCTCCCTCAACATCTTGCCTCCTCCACGCCAAGCCGTTCCTCCGCGGTGCACGCCGCATCTGCGTGCACGCGATCGGGGCGCGCGCACGGCAGCCTTACAGAAGGCGCGCGCACCCGATCCTCTTACCTGCCCTCCCGTGCTGCTGACTCCTCCCCTCATCGGCTGCAGGCTATTACCAGGTATCTCCCCCCTGTCTCCCTTCCTGTTTACCTGGACCTATCACTGCAACCACTCAGCCAAGCCTCCGCTCCACCCCTTGCTACCATTGGTTCTCCGCCCTTTATAACCCCAGTCTGCCCCCTCCGACGTCGCTCAGCATAGCTTCTCTGTGGCTCCTGTGTGCAGTGACTTGTGCTTAGCTCTCTGTTCCAGCTCCTTGCTCCTGACCCTGCCTGTTTGGATTTCCCTGGATTGATCTCGGCTCGGCTTGACTACGTGTACCTCTCTACCACTGGACTCTGCTTTGGATCTCACTACGCTGCTTTCTCCTGCCCCTGACCCTTGGCTCTTGGACATTTACCCGTCAACTTCTGGCACCCCGGACTCAGCAAGTATATCGTTAACCCATTTCTCACCAGGCCCGGCAACGTAACTTACCACACTCCGGGCACGCCCTCACTGCTGTGGGTGCGTGTTATACCCTTACCCACCTCAGTACTGGGGACTGGCCAGGTCTGCGGGCATACAGGCGTTACATTATGCTGAGCCCAACAAACGCAGACCCCCCTGAGGTGGGCCAAGGTGTCACTATGGATCACTGGCAATTTTTAAGCGACCAAGTTACCGTTGTGGCGCAAAAACTTTCTACACTCTCTCTGCGGGAATCTCCAGCTGTACCATCCCCTCCTGCCCCACTACCTATGGGTAATTTTGAACCATGTATTCCATCTCCTAACCGGTATGCCGGAGACCCCCTTACTTGCCGGGGATTCTTGAACCAGTGTGACGTTCAGTTCGAAATGTCCCCATCTCGGTTTCCCTCAGGTCGTTCGAAAGTGGCCTACATCTATGCTCTGCTCACTGGTGATGCGCTCGCTTGGGCTTCTCCCCTCTGGGAACACCGATCAGACCTAACCCAAGATTATCCCAAGTTCCGGCGAGAATTCCAGTTAGTCTTCGACACACCAGCACGTAGGGAGACTGCCGCCTCTTCTTTGTTCCATCTTTCCCAGGGTCTCAGGTCGGCTGCAAGATACGCGGTGGAGTTCCGCACCATCGCTGCAGAAACCCAGTGGAACGATGAGGCTCTCGCCGCGGCATACTGGCAGGGTTTGTCTGAATCCCTCAAGGATGACCTCGCAGCTCATGCTCGTCCTTCATCTCTGGAGGAACACATTGCCCTCAGTATCCGGATGGATCAGCGCATCCAGGAGCGACGCCATGAGCACCAGCGTCCTCTTTTACTGTCTCCCTTGCCTGTCTCTCCTAGGTCTCCTACCTCGGCTCTTCCTGCGTTGGACGCCCCTGAACCAATGCAAATCGGTAGCCAACAGCTTCGGGCCGCTGAGAGAATCCGCCGCCGAGATGAGGGACTCTGCTACTACTGCGGCTCCCCGGAACACCAATTACGCCATTGTCTTCTGAGACCGGGAAACGAGAATGCCCAGTAAAGGTAGAGGGGCTTCTACTGGGTACTATTTCGCCTTCCCCCTCTTTCCCTAAAGAGCTTCCGAAGAGAATCCTTCTCCCCATAACTCTTGTTGGTCCCAATATCAAGGTAGAGGTTGAAACCTTCATCGACTCCGGGTCTGGTGGCAACTTTTTGGATCATGACTATGCCTGCAATAATCGTATACCGTTAGTCAAGAAGAAGTCGCCCATCGGCCTAGAGGCTATCGACGGCCAACCGCTTCAACCAGCCTTCATTATTTGGGAATCTATTCCCCTCACCATGACCACCGCGGATGGTCATACTGAAACCATCATCTTCGATGTCTTTCACTCCCCTACTGTCCAGGTCATTTTGGGACTGCCGTGGCTCCAGCTTCACAACTAGCGGCTTGATTGGACCAACGAATTACCTATCCAGTGGGCTTCTACCTTGGAGAAGATGGTTTCACCTCCCGTTTCCGTGCTCGCCGGTCTCAACGCCTCTACTCCTTCTCTTTCTTCCCTGCCTGAGGTATACCATGACTTTTCAGATGTCTTTAACAAGACCCACGCTGAAGTTCTGCCACCTCATCGTTCGTACAACTGTCCCATCGAATGAATTCCTGGAACCACTCTCCCCAAGTCTAAATCATATCCCTTGTCTGTTCCCGAAGCTGTGGCGACCTACATCCAGGAGAATCTTAAGAAAGGGTTTATTCGGAATTCCACCTCCCCGCTGGGGCCGATTTCTTCTTCGTGAAAAAGAAGGATGGCTCTTTGAGACCCTGTATCGACTTTCGTGGGCTTAACAAGATTACAGTCAAAAATCGGTACCCTCTTCCCCTAATCTCCAAACTCTTTGATCGGCTTCAGGGAGCCTCTATATTTTCTAAACTTGACCTGAGAGGAGCCTACAACCTCATCCGAATACGGGATGGTGACGAATGGAAAACTGCATTTAATACGCGTTCTGGTCATTATGAATACCTAGTGATGCCATTCGGCCTCTGCAATGCTCCTGCTGTCTTCCAAGAATTCATGAATGATATCTTCTGGGACATTCTGGGAATTTTCGTCATCGTATATTTAGACGACATCCTCATATTCTCCAAAAACCTGGAAGAACACATTCGTCACACCAGGGTGGTCCTCTCACGTCTGCGTGCTAATCGCCTCTACGCGAAGATGGAGAAATATCTCTTCCACCAATTTTCCACAGCCTTACTTGGCTACATAATCTCCGATAAGGGTTTTACCATGGATCCTGAGAAGTTGAAGTCTGTTTTGGATTGGCCGCTACCGAATTCCTTAAAAGCCGTTCAGCGTTTCCTTGGTTTCTCTAACTACTATCGAAAATTCATCCGTAATTTCTCCACTATCGCTGTCCCATTACGGCCTTGACCAAGAAAGGTGCTGATCCCACAGCATGGTCTTCTGAAGCCATCAAAGCCTTCGAGTTCCTCAAAAGGCCTTTTGTCTTCGCCCCCATCCATCGGCATCTGGATACTACCCTTCCTTTCACCCTGGAGGTAGACGCTTCTGACGTAGGAGCTGGGGCAGTACTCTCACAAAGATCCTCTCCTCAAGAAAAGCTCTACCCATGCGGATTCTTTTCCAGGAAATTCTCTTCTGCCGAGAGAAATTATGATGTCGGGAACCATGAACGGAGGAAGGATCTAATGAATCTTCTGAGACGATCCTTCCTGCAAAACACATAATTTCTGCTAATAATTTTGATATTCTGGATGAAATCAATAAAGCCCAGGCTCATATTCCTAGGAGGTTTAAGGTGCCAGAAGGACGTCTGTCAGCTGCTCCACGTTTTCGCCACAAGATCCTTGAGTGAGGGCATTCTTCGAGATCTGTAGGGCATCCAGGCTTCAAGAGAACACTGGACCTTATTAAACTGACTTTCTGGTGGCCCAAAATGAACAAGGACTTTTTTATTTTACCAGAGCTTGCCCAGTCTGTGCTCTGAGCAAGTCCGCCCGACACAAACCTTCTGGTTTCCTCCTTCCACTTCCCATTCCGGAGCAGCCTTAGAAGCATATTTCCATGGACTTTATTGTGGAACTTCCAAATTCTCACTGGATGAATATGATCCTCGTGGTAGTGGACAGGTTTTCTAAGCACACACATTTTATACCCCTCAAGGGTCTTCCCATTTCAGCTACCTTGGCAGACATTTTTTCTAAAGAAATTTTCAGGTTACATGGCGTGCCACTTTCCATTGTTTCTGACAGAGGTACTCAATTTATCTCTAAATTTTAGCGAGCGTTCTCACAAAGACTTGGGTTATCATCCGCAGACCAACGGCCAAACGGAAAGAATGAATCAGACCATGGAGTAGTATCTCAGATGCTTTGTATCAGAATCTCAAGACAATTGGGTGGACCTATTACCCTGGGCGGAGTTCACTATTAATTCACTAAAGAATGAGTCCACACAAGAATCGCCTTTTTTCATTAACTATGGTTATCATCCCAGCAGTCTTCCTCTCTCCTCCCTTCCGTCTGGTGTTCCTGCAGCAGATACTCACGTCTACAATCTACAGAATTCTTGGAAAAAGATTCAAAGAGCCTTGCAAGGGTCCATCCAAAAACAAAAGAAGAAAGCAGATCGGCGACGTCAGGTGGGCCCAGTATACAAATCTGGAGACAGAGTTTGGCTTTCCTCAAGAAATATCAAACTCAAAACTCCTTCCCAGAAGTTGGCTCCTAGATGTTTGGGTCCCTTCAAGGTCCTCGAACGGATCAACCCGGTGGCATATCGACTTTCGCTTCCTCCCACCATGAAGATACCCTCTGTGTTTCACGTATCCCTCCTGAAACCCTTTGTCCAAAATGTACACTTTCCAGACCGTCCTCGGAGACCTAGTCCCGTCACTATACAAGGACAACAGGAATATGAGGTCCAGTCCATTCTTGATTCACGTTGGTCCAGGGTCAGACTCCAATTCCTCATTCATTGGAAAGGATATGGCCCAGAGGAACGCTCATGGGTACCATGTCATCATATCCACGCTCCAGCTCTTCTCTAACAATTTCGTCTGAAATTTCCTCATAAACCTTGGGAGGATCATCCGGAGTCCGATCCTCAAGGGGGGGGCGGTACTGTAACGGATCAATGGACATGCGCTTCTCAGTAGGTCCCCATCACCTCTGGTCCCACGGCGGCTCCCTGCCCCGTTACCCCGCTCCCTCAACATCTTACCTCCTCCACGCCATGCCGTTCCTCCGCGGCGCACACCGCATCTGCGTGCACGCGATCGGGGTGCACGCACGGCAGCCTTACAGAAGGCGCACGCACCTGATCTTCTTACCTGCCCTCCCGTGCTGCTGACTCCTCCCCTCATCGGCTGCAGGCTATTACCAGGTATCACTCCCCTGTCTCCCTTCCTGCTTACCTAGACCTATCACTGCAGCCGCTCAGCCAAGCCTCCGCTCCACCCCTTGCTACCATTGGTCCTCCTTCCCTTGTAACCCCAGTCTGCTCTCCGTCGTCGCTCAGCATAGCTTCTCTGTGGCTCCTGTGTGCAGTGACTTGTGCTTACCTCTCTGTTCCAGCTCCTTGCTCCTGACCCTGCCTCTGTTTGGATTTCCCTGGTTCGATCTCGGCTCGGCTTGACTACGTGTACCTCTCTACCCCTGGACTCTGCTTCGGATCTCACTATGCTGCTTTCTCCTGCCCCTGACCCTTGGCTCTTGGACATTTACCCGTCAACTTCTGGCACCCCGGACTCAGCAAGTATATCGTTAACCCTTTTCTCACCAGGCCCGGCAACGCAACTTACCACACTCCGGGCACGCCCTCACTGCTGTGGGTGCGTGTTATACCCTTACCCACCTCAGTACTGGGGACTGGCCAGGTCTGCAGGCATACAGGCGTTACACAAACTGTGTCGTTGGGATTCTACAAAGGGGAGAATGTAGCCCCGGTCTGTTTTCCCCCTCTGACAGCCCCCTCCACAAGTGCCTAGCAATTGTGGGTGCCGCCGACGCCACTGACGGACCCGCCGGCATAACGCGAGGGTGGGGGCTAATGCAGGGAGCCGTGCGCTGTTCCCTGAGGCGGCCGGTTGCCGGGGACGCGAGCGGCCCGTTGTTAGGGCCGCGATCGCGTTGCCGAGGTCCCGGCGGCTCGGAGAACAGGGCGCCGCCATTGCGCGATAGTTCGCGCATGCGCAGTGACCAGCAGGCGCAGGGAAGGACCCAGACAGATGGCGCAGGAGAAGTGCGCACGCGGCCCCAATGCTTTAGCAGCCTCCTGGGAACTACAACTCCCAGGAGGCATAGGGAGGCAGGCACCAGGTGTCTGATAGTGGCCAATGAGGGCCAAGGATTCCCAGACAGCCAGAAGAGATACATTTCGTGCGCTGAGCCCACGCAAGGCAGTGAGAGCGAGGAGCAGCTAAGGGAAGGAGGTAGGGTGCAGGAGGGAGTGACTCATGCACTAGGCCAGCAACCCCCAAGGCCCAAGATAGCTCTGAGTTGCTCAGTGAAGTAAGTGTTGCCAGGGATAGCCTAAGGATAGGGGCTCTGTCACTTACAGGAGTTGGAGCTGGGTACAGGAAGGGGAAGGAAGGGTGTAAGGAGCAAGTGGCTCCTGCACCAGGTAAGGATCCCAAGTTCCAGGCAGGCCCCAATCCCTGTTAGGGTAGTGGGTAAATGATAAGGGACGGCCCGAGATAGGGAGGCTGCCCTTAGGTGTGAGAGTGTGTGCAGCGTGTGCAGCGTGTGCAGCGTGTTATTGCTGCATGTTGTTGCTGCAGGTTGTTGCTGCGAGGCTAGTGCTAGTTACAGTTAGGACTGGGACGAGCGAGGGGAGTGGGGCAGGCTATTAACCCCTTAGGTCCCAGATAGGTTCTCACCCCCAGTTGTGGTACTACAGGGACAGGCCCTAGGTTAGGGTTCCTGTCACGTTAGTGCCAAGTGTTAGTTAGGGACTCAGCGGATGCTGCGGTTCCTGTGAAGCGGTTCGGACCCACGTTGGGATCCACAGAGACTATTTCAGAGTAGGACAGCCCTGGCAGTCTGCGTGCCAGGAGTTCGGTTGGAGGATCAGAAGGAATCATCGCACGACTGATCCTTTGTGAAGTGTTGCTGACCCGAGCACTGGAGTGCTCGGCAGGTATCATACAGTCATAAGTGCACCAACGGGCCCTTAGTTAATAGTGACTGCG
The DNA here is from genome assembly GCA_036426205.1 of Ascaphus truei. Taxonomy (NCBI): domain Eukaryota; kingdom Metazoa; phylum Chordata; class Amphibia; order Anura; family Ascaphidae; genus Ascaphus; species Ascaphus truei. The sequence continues at coordinate 199,037,077 of CM071569.1, read as the reverse complement.
CAGTCACCCACGATCCCTGCAAGAGTGCGGGACATTGGGTGGGGTTCTTTGGACACTGGGTGGGATCACCTGGTGTTGGGGAAGTGTCCTGCGAGACGCAGTAGCTAGTGTTTCCTCCAGAGAGGGACACCCGTCATTCGGTGCAGGTTATGTTGTGTTATGTTCTCTATGCACGTTAGTAAAGTATTAGTTATTATCTATACAGTGTATGTGTGTTGTTGTATTTCTTGCCCAGGGGAATCTCACGTCACGGGGATCCTGGGTAAGTGGAGGCGCTGCGCTATGTAAATGTGTAAGTATTACCCCAGGCTCCCAGCTAGCGGAGGCTCCGATCTCCTGGAGCCGCAGGTGCGTGCAGTTACCAGTAGTTCCTTTGGGAGGGTTCAGAAAAAGGGCTACATATGTATGAAACTTTTTTTGCAAACTCACAAAAGCTAAAAACAAAGGGGGAAAGTAAGAACAAGGGAGGGGAAGAGGACAACTGTCTACCACTCTTGTTTGACCCGATTGACTTGAAGATCGAGAAGTACCGTGTGTGTCTTCATCTGGCTAAAAGTTAAACTGAAAATTGTGTAAAGGGAAGGTATCAAACATTATGGGCCTGAATTTATATTACCTGAAGCAATCAATCACATTGACTTGAATGTCAGTTTTTGGACAATATTGAATCCGCAAGACTATTAAATGTCTTTTTCGGCAATATGTACATTGACTAATGTACACTAAATATCTGTTCTCGCTATTTCTTGGGGTATATAATTTATTCCATACTTAATACGGTAGGCCAAACAGTTTTACACTATGTATATATATATATATATATATATAATTATATAGCGTTATTTATGTACATAGTGCTTCACAGCAGTGATATACCTGACATAATAATATAACACAAAATGGGAAAGCAATGGCTGATGTGCCTTCAAAGATTATTGGTTTAATGCATGATCTTAAGAAATTCAACCCTTGCTAAATAATGTGGCAAAGCCTTTTTTCATGTCATTTTAGAGGATAATACAATATTTCAATAATAAAAAATTATTACACAAACTGGAACGGAGTTTGCAAATAAAATGTTAAAGAAAGTGGTGGCACAATGGGTCTATAAATAAAAACAAGAAGTGCTACAATGGGTTGTACTGCAAAAACGTACTGGTATTCTGTACAACCGTGAGCCCATCAAACTTTGACCACTGGTTTTGCAGCACAGCTGTGGTCCAGAATCCCCAATGCTGCCACTTTGATCTCTGGATTTGACAGCTATGTTTGTCTCTGCTTGGGCTGGTGGATGTTTGTGTTTTTTTTTTTTTGCTGTGGGATGTGGTGATGAAGATGCAGTCTGACAAAGTAACATATAGGGAGGTAGATGCAACATCCTCAACAGGTGGCTAGAGCGTTCAGGAGGGTGATTAGGATGCCAGGACTGCTGTGATGTCTCTCCCCATCTGTCCAAGGGAGTAGCAGGACCCCGAGGAATATAAACAATGTCATGGAAGTGCTAATTGCTGACAAAGCCGATTCTCTGTATGGCATTGGTTCTCAACCTGTGTTCCATGGCAGCCCTGGAGTTCTCCGAAATGTAACCACGGGCTCCTCAAAACAAAATCCACTAAAGGCTGATGTTTTACAGTAGGGTTTGAGCCAACATACAGTAATTACAGCAAGATTTAATTTACAGAATAAAAATAATAAAAACAAGCCGTGATAGGTCTAAACATTTTGTATTGTAATGCTAAAGAGATGATGATGTTAATGAAAAAATAAGTATAAATTCCACCCCGGAGAGTATTTTAAGGAACAGAATTTGGCTTCCAATCCTCAGTCAGGACGTATTTTAACATTCCCTTGGTTCTTCAGAAGATGGAAACCACTTCTTAAACGCTATGCTACTAATACCATTTACTGGTTCTGAAAGGACTTGCATTTTATTCCAATAATTCCTGTAAATGAATTCACTATTGGGAAACAAATGCATTTGTTTACTTCTATAATATAGGTGTGCATTTTTTTGTACAATTAAATAATCTGACAAAACATACTGTGTATATTTTTTGCCTTTACATTTTGATTAGATAAATATAAACAGCAATACCCATTCCCAATTGTTTCAGTCAGTATTGTTTTTTTTATACTATATGTTCATATGGTTGGTTGTCCTACTACTCTCGTTTTAAAGAATATCTATCATATGCATTTTACTCATTTTAGTTTGTGCAGTAAAAACAAACAAAAAAACCTTTACTAGTCATAAATCACATGAACTTGAAATCATTGACAATTTTGTATCAAGTATTTTCCTATCGGAGAGTCCAATATAATTACTTTACCAATTATCATTGTGTGTGTATGTAACAGCACTCATGTACGCTTGCCGATAAAGTCACATGTACGACGATATGGGTTTGCTTTTAGTACTCCCACATGAAATATTATGGCTCTGTCCGTTAATACAAAGCACATTTTGTGCTCTCCCTGAAAGCTTTGTGATCCACCCTCTTCTGTTCCTCTCTTATCCCTTTGATATACCGTCAGTGTAATTGCTGTCTCTGCCTCCTTTATATCTATCATTACCGGGGAGGCTGGCAGCCCTGTATTACTCTGCCAAACAGAGATAATAGTTATCCCAGACGGAAGAGAAGAATAGCTAAGAGAGTTGTTTTTTTTTGTTTTTTTAAACCCAGCATGAACCATCAGTTATGTTCCTCTTTTAGGATTGAAAAAAAGCCAAGAGAACCATCTTCAGAACCGCTGATGAAAGCGTAGACAAGACAGAATACGGGATACCAATTGCTTTGTAGTGATCCATAAGAGACAATGCATTCTGTAAACGTGAATAAGAGTTGACAAGTAGAATTTCAAAGGTTTAATAAAAAGCTAATAATGCAAATTTCAAATCCGACTTTGTATTTTCTCTTATTGGTGAGAACACCCAAAATATTACCTATTAAACGCCAATGTGCTAATGAGCAAGGTATGAGTTGTTTGGGTGGAGTTTATTTTCAGATATGCAAGTATGAGCTAGATTTTGACATCGGAGTAGAATATATACACAACTGATCTTTTTATCTTTCTTGGGAATAGCATGGTTGATGTGCTATCAACAGTGTTTCCCTTTTATTTTGGGAATTGGAAGGAAAATAGAAAACAAATTAAATCTGCTTCAGACCTCATGGATGGTATAGAAACTGGTAATAGTGGAAGTCCTAGGTAATCAGTCCCTCCAGACTGATTATCAAAGGATATCCTTTGAAAGTCAGGTGATCTGCCGAAACGCGTCAGGACAGTAGCGCCGACATTACGTCATTATCAAGGGCCGGAAGGAGTGGCAAGCTTCCAGCCCTGCTGCACACACCCACAGAGTTGGCGCGGATGATAGCCGATCTGGTCTGGAGGCACTGATTACCTAGGACTTCCACTATTACCAGTTTCTATACCATCGATGAGGTCTGAAGCATTGGAACACGAGCTGGCAGTGTCTGATACATCTGATGCTGTAGGAGATCTTGCCGTACTGATCCCGTGGTGGTGATATACATGCCTGTTATTCTTTTCTGTTTGTGAGTGAGCCTGTTTCCCTCTCCTCATTATTTTTATTAAATATTTTTTACGCTATGGGTTGTGCGCTCTTTTTTTGTTTTTTATATATATATATATATATATATATATATACTATATAATTATATTTAAATATATATATAACAGGCATACCCCGGTTTAAGGACACTCACTTTAAGTACACTCGCGAGTAAGGACATATCGCCCAATAGGCAAACGGCAGCTCGCGCATACGCCTGTCAGCACGTCCTCAACAGCAAAGTTGAACTCCCTACCTGCACCGAAGCGGGGAGACTATAGAGCCTGTTACACATGTTATTTACATCAGTTATGCACGTATATGATGATTGCAATACAGTACATGCATCGATAAGTGGGAAAAAGGGAGTACGCTCCGGTCCCATTGCGTACGTTAATGCGGGGTGGAGCTGTGTGTGTGTATATATATATATATATATATATATATATATATAATATTATATATATATTATATAATAATATATATATATATATATATATATATATATATATATATATATATATATATATATATATATATAGTAGATTACAGATTAGAGTCCGGAAAAAAAGACGAGACGCACACAGTCCAGTGTTCCAATGAAGCTGTATTCAGAGTAACATGGCACCACCTCCACGTTTTCGATCACACAAGCGTGACCTTCCTCAGGGGACGTGCCTATATATATATATATATATATATATATAAAACCTTTGTTTGAGGTGATTAATTGGTATATACACCATGCACATTTCTGTATCTATGTAATATCGTGATCACATGAAGTGTTTGATTGGTTCAGGGATTGCTTGTAAAATGTAAGGGAGGCATGTTCTACATTTTGTTTAGGATTACTGGGGATTGCACTTTAAAATTCATTTTTAGCAATATAGAGATACCTGGGTAGAGATTACGGGCCATATTTACTACACAAAGGTATGCCACAGGATACTTGAGGGAACTGTATGGTGTTTTCTGAAAACTAGAAGGCGTCTTATGGCATTATACCGATTAGTAGATAAAGCCCTAAATCTCAATTATAACCACAAAAAGTCATTTAAAAAAACAAAAAGGACCATTTTTCCATGTAAATAACTGAACAAAAGCATTGTTTTTTTTCCAGCAGCATTGTAAATAATAGAAATAATGAAGACCAGCAATTAAACAGGTTGTGTAAGATTTATTCCTTTACAAGTACGATTATATACAAAATTAGTAAGACATGTTACTGCCTAATTCTTTTATTTTCACTCATTTTAAAATATTAAGAGGAGAGGGCATACAAAGCCATTGAGGTGAGAGTCACAATCTAAAAACAAAGATGCGAGAACATTAAAAAAAAAAAAAGAAGAAAACAAATTGCACTTGTTTTTATTTCAGGGAGTTTAGACCTCACATCTGCAGACATTTTTCAATTTCATAGGGCTAGAAGGCAGGCCACTCGCTGATATTAGCAGCGTTCAATGGGGGCTTGTGCAAATGAAAATGAAACCAATATATTCCTTTCTGCATCAGTGTTATGTAAACACACTCCCGCAATAATGAAATCAAGTCATTTTGAACTTCTTGTTCCATCCTATCAGAGGCTTTAATGATGAGACTAAAATATTGGAGATGGGTTATTCATCAAAGTTTCCCGGCAACAATACTTGGTACTAAAAACTTCCACCAGACTGATCAAGAAAAACAGAAAAGATTCCCTTTGGAACCAATGAGATTCTCTTTACAAAATCTTACTTGGTGTACATACATTTGCCATCAGGAGACTGTGATAAATGATCCCACTGTGTGAAAGAATTCACTTTTACCTTTGAGGGTTGCTGGTCTGTTGACATTCATGGGAGAAGATTCCCAAAGTGCTATAGCTGCGATTCTCTGTTGATAGCAGGAAATAGCTGCTAACACGGGATCATGGCTTTTGCGAATCTCCCCCATAGTTCTTAAAAGGACTTAAACAGCCATACTTATCACAACCATTTCATACTCGGTCATATTTCTACCTGCCTTTACTCACAATTCAAATTTATCTAAAAAGGTCATAGGTTGTATTTATTCTTTTTTTTTTTTTTTTGTAATTTATTTATTTTTTAAAGCATTCTATTTTACACAAATTATCGCCTTTCGTGTTTTGACCTGAGCGCTTCTGAAAACACGTTTATACGTATGTTTCGAGTTGGAAAAAGAAAAAAAAAAACATCGTTAATGTATGTCTTTCATGTGATTGAACGTGCAGTATGAAACAGGATTCAGATGTAAACGAATGCATATAGTTTGCTACAACTGGTGTACGCAGTGTCATGGAATAACTAGGTTTTATATAATAAAATGCAGTGACAGTTCCATGTGACCTTTAAACATTACTGCCCCTTCAAGGAGGGGTTACTCTTACTCTTTAGCAAGCTTTAAATCCATCACATATAATGGACAAGTATTTCTACCTCCTATTATTCAATTATTAATTATATATATTAAAAATAAAATACCACACTTAATAGTTGAGAGAAGGAAGAGGAAAAACAAATGCTTAAAAACCTATTCTTGGTATCGCACGAGATTAAGGTTTCAAGATAGTTTGTAAAGGCCTGGCCACTAATAACAAAACCCTTCAGCACACAACAAGGGTAGGGCTATACTGCTGTTAAATGATATCAGACGTGTTCACGTGGGGTTTTCTTTATTATTGCTCACATATGAGCGTCTCCACAGCAAACTTATTCTCAAAGTGAAGAATCTTATGGCAGTTTCCAACTTCCCGTTTCTGGATTCCTGTGGGGAGATAAAAACAAGGGAATGAATAGTCAATTGGGGAACAAAATCATACCGGTTTTCAACATGTTTACAGTTCTGTAACAAACACGGATGAAAATTCTTGAAATGGCACAGCTCGTCATTCTGACATCTTAACCCAGTCGAATAACCTTTTTTTTTATTATTATTGTTAGTAATTGGTCTGTCCAAACCTGTCCCCTATGTACATTAGTTAGATGCTGTATTAAACTCCTCCCTATTTTTCTCCTATCACAGTCTTTTTCTACATATACCAGTCATTTCCTTTATTCCTAAAAAAAAAGAAATAAAATAATAGAAACCCACATTGTCTCCGGTCTTGATTATTTTAAGACTCCATTACTCGTAAAATCACCCTCGCCTTCAATAACCAAGTAACTTTCTCCTAATGCAACCTTTCACCTTCTTAAATCTCTCCTCTGGTTCCCCCCATTACCGCCTTCACTGGCTCCTTTCCCAGCAAAAGGTGTTCTTCTCACACCTTTCATTGAAGTGATGTATACTTTTCTACCCTTGCTTATATACTTGAGCCTTCATTTCTCATCATACCCCTACAAGTACCGTGCGAGCTGTCCCAACTCCAGACGAAGAAAGAGCGAAACGCGTAGAGTGGTCATTAGTGCAGGACGGAGAACAGTCAGAAGTCAGTACTGTGAGACAAGATCGTGAAGATCACATGATGCAGAAGTAAAATCGGGTCGGATGTCACAGCGAGGACTTCTATCGGACGTTTACTCTGAATCTGATGTACTCCAGATGCGCTTTTTAAACGTATACAAGTACACTGTGCACATCTTAATTCTTTTAAAAAGAGACACATTAAACTGCATTACACTATCGGTCGTCTTCCGTTTCCCTTCTTTCAATTTGTCTTAAACGCTCTGAGTTGGCAGTCTGGGTGACGGAGGTGATGGCCAGAAGATGAATCCACTTAACTTCATATAAATGGCTTTAGCAACAAACAATCCTGCGAGTTGCACATTTTGGAGAGTGGAAGTCTCCATTTTCCCCCCCCCCCCCACAGATCACACTGTCTTTTTCTTGCGCTATAGGGTAATAACTTTTCCTTGAGCTATCCTAACTGCCCTCTCAAAACCTAAAATCTTTTTTTGTTCATATTTTTCACAATTTTAAACAATGTTCCTCAAACTGCACTTCGTACCAACGAAACGCTTTATTTGGTATAAGCATTGTCAAATCCTTTTGACAAGTCTGACATTAATGTACAACAACAGGTAAATCTTTGATTAATCTCCCGTCACCTTTCCTATTTTCTCTTCTATATCCCCTTGTCAAAATGTAAAGAAACAGTAAAGAACTTACACTTGTCTGTTTTTATAAATAATTACCTATCAGATAGATCAATGGCATTAGTTCACTTCCTGTATGGGGTTTAAGCATGTATGTATGTATGTATGTATGTATGTATGTATGTATGTATGTATGTATGTATGTATGTATGTATATATATATATATATATATATATATATATATATATATATATATATATACATACACAAATATATATATACATACATATATACATACACATACATATATATACATACATATATATACACATACACATACATACACACACACACACACACACAATATACATGTAGCGGTCATGTAAAATGGCTACAGTCATCTCTCCTGCTGACAGTACGGCCTGGTAAGTTGTGGGCATGCCAGCAGTAATTATGGAGGTTTGCCCTCACACCCTGGTGAGGTGCCCTATGTATGGATGGGAGTGGTCACAGGCTCTGACTCCATGGTTAGTGATGTCAGAGTTGTGTCAGCCCCCAGAGTGTACATAAGGCACAGCACTGTGTCTAAGAGTTAGTCTGCCAGAGTTCTGAGAGGAGTAAGAGTTATGTTATAGTAGCTGAATAAGAAGACTGTGTCCAGGGACCTGGCACAGAGTAAAGACATCCCGGCTGGGATAGGGAATCCCTATTTAAGGAGAATTACACCTTGTAAAGGGAAGTGCTGTGACAATGACGGGCTAATACACCCCATTGTGGAGGGCAGCATGGCCCACAGTCCAATAAAGATGCTCTTAATTACAAACCCTCTCGTGTACATGTGTGGAGTGATTGTACAGAAAGGAGCACCACCGAGGAGTTCCTCGCCAGGACCATCCCCAAGTGACCGAAGGGACCCTGATGAGGTGGAGGCGCTGCACTGGAACTAGGTAGGACTCAGCACACTACCTCAGCTGCCTGTCTGGACGGGTCCTCCCCACACACCATCATGCGGGAGACTCAGGAGTCCTGTTGCCGACAGGTGCACCACCAGACATCACACTGTAATGGGGACTGGTTAGACCACAGGGGCCAATGTGAGATTGGGTGGGTCAGACCGGTTCACAAAAACCGTTACATACATATAAATATATATACACACACACCCACCCACACACACACACACACACACACACATATATACACACACACACACACACAAGATTTGGCCAAAGTCACAACTGTATTAATGCAAAAAAATTAAATTGGTTTGAAACATTTTTTTTTTTAAATACCTCGAATGGTTTCTCTGCGTTGGAGTTTGTAGGTCTCCTTGTCACGACATAGGCGATAGATAAAGAATCCCAGCTGATCTACTTTATCAATCCTATCGGTAATCACCATCTGTTCATGAATCAAATAGGACTGGGGAAGGTATGATCCAGACTGCAATGAAAACGCAAAAGAAAGAACAGTGTTTGTTTAGGCAGTCTTAAAGGTGACATAGAAAAATCAGATCCTCATAAGGACTTTATATGTACGATATACACTGAACTGAATGTCCCAGAAAAGTAATTGATAGATTTGCTGGCAAACATGAATATCATGCAAAATGATGGTTTGCAGTCATGACATAGAAAGTGACAGAATTACCAATCATGTGATCTCTAGGGGAGTGTCACCATAGAAACGTTTTCTTTGATTCACAATTGTAAGAAGTCAGTCTATAGAATGACCACTTCCAGTCAAGTTATAGGGTCCCAAAAATAGTGTCCTGGACCCCACCCTTCCCTTGTGGATCTAAATGATGGGGGAAGGGGAGTGATGTGCCCAGGCACAGTGGAACCCATTCTAACCACAGTTCACCATTTGCATAGGTTTGGTTTACAGTATAGATGTAAATCGGAAGGGGTTCGGAGAGAAGACCGTTGGCGTTTCATTAGTGAGCACAGTAACAATGCGAGACATTGCGTCATGATAAACTGCTTGGTCAAACCATCAATGAGACCCAGAAGTGTGTAGTGTTGTGCTTGTGTTACAACACAAATATTCGTTAGTGTGTTTATGGCTATTAAATTGGTTGAGAAGGTAATAATCATATTTTCTGTAGGGGATCTCAGGGGAACAGAGTTACAGAACCTGTTGTGAGGTTTGGCACTGTAAATCAATAAAACAATTATTAGGAATGGGGCTAGAATATAAAAGGATGGATTATTTCTTTTTTAAATATACATCTGGTACCCTTTTTCTTTACAAAACACGGCCCGTAACAATAATGCACTTCTTTTCAAAAACAATTATTTTAGTGCTTAAATATATCATTTCTATTTAGTAAAAATGCTAATCTGATGATAAACCGCATTCTTTCAGCCACATGCACAAAAACATTGACAAATCATGCATTGAAAACATTGAAAAAATTCTCTCTAAAATATAGCTAAATCTAATTAACACTTTAGAAAAAATAAAAAAAATAAACCGTCAAAGATTGCCAGCTGTACAGTATATACAGAAACCAAGTGTCGTTTTTTTCCAGCTTCTACACCACTCTCAAGTTTGACTTATATTTTTCATATCCAGACAATATATATTTCAGTAAGAAAAGTCAAGCTACGTGGGATATGAATATTCCTTCTTCAGCACTTCAAATGAGGTGCGTAGTTTATCTTTGGACTGAATGCTGACGTAGGGTCCTATTGGCCTTAATGAAATGAATGAGGCACGGCAGCACTCGCTGCCCACAGTATGTCAACGTTTGGCATGCTGTTTCATTTCAATGCTCATGCTGGTCTTGGGGGAAAAAAAAAAACACAGAGTAAAGTAAAAAGTGCTAGTCTGCAATAACGTGTTCATTGTGCCAGTGTTAGGACAGCATCTTCCAGCCCTTTGCTGCAAGAGACCAACCGTTCCTGCAGCAAAGGGGTCAACGCAGAGCGATTACTCAATAGGGTAAGAAGAGCCTCAATGTTTCAGCTACAATGCACCTTCTCTCGTTTGCATGCAGAAGTAGTTCAGTTGGAGGAAACATAAAAGACAGCTTTTCTATGATGAGAATTAAAGAAGCAATAGGACATGGACATTCAAAGTGGTACTTTTTTGACCAATTTCCCTGAAACCTCAGTATGTATGGAGCACAAACGCGCAGTCATTCGGCAAGCAGAATTTGGATTTACAGTACGTCGCTAAACGTTGCCAAGTAAATGTGAATAATCCAGCCAGTACCCTGCAAACCGTAACCGATTCTGGCAAGATACATCGTTTATCTATAAATATATATATTTTTTTATGAAAGTTGTACCTTAATGTTGACAAGCAATTCCAAGAAATTCTTAGGTGGCATAACAATGGAAGTGTTCAGAGGAATGACGTAGCACTTATTCAAGCGGAGATCAAGGTACGCAGTCAGTTTCTGATGAGACAAAAAAGTGAAAAAGACATTTCACACAGCAGCTCGTGCAGAAAATCAAGAGCAGACACTTCTTTGTCAGGTATCAATCTACTTTTGAATTAAAAAAAAAAAAAAAAAGGAAGACAGTTGTGAGACCATTAACTTATTATGCATATGTAAGAAGTGGAAGCGCAGGATTACCTGAACTGGAGCCCCCCCCCGTAACTGGCACATAGCAACCAAACTACCTAATCCAAATATCTCACCCGGTGAAAGTCATGAACAATATCAGCAGGGTCACTGTCAGCAAATTCAGGGACAGGTACGTTGATCAGTTCAACATCTTCTTCTTCCAGGATCTGAATGCTCTCCCTAAATGAACGAACAGCGCTGTCTGCATAAGGTTCTTGGAGTATCAGGTCATCCTCATATCTTACTCCACAGAAGTAAACACCACGCTAAAAAGCAGAAGACAAAGAACAAAAGTTATTATTTCTTTTTGAAATAAAAGCAAACATTGTGGTGTCGTCATTAACAATATTCTTCTCATCTCTGCTCTTTTCTGATGGGAGACTGGTGCACAGATTAAGCAGTGATGAGGAGCTACGGCAAATAACATTACATTTAAATAATACAATAAATAAATAACAGAAACACAACTGCTAAACGTGCACTCGTACCTCAACAGTGTATTGCCTCATACTGTAGTGATGAGCATGGTGCTGCCTGACTGCAGAGTTAGCACTTTAACACAGTAACTGTGAACACAAATGCTGCACTGAGGTGGAATGACCCACTTAAGTGAACCCAGCTTATGTGTGTAACTGCGATGTGTGCGTGTGTGTGTGTGTGTATAAAATTTATAGTGCTCACAGTAATGAGAATGACGGGACACTGGGTCCCCAATGAAAAAAAGACACAGACAGACAAATAAATCCTAATCTAAAACCACAAAAAGTGAATATTAAAATGCTCTGTGCTGTAATGCGTTGGTGATAATCTCACGCTCACAGGGTCCCCACTAATACCAGTTGCTGACCCCCAGGATGTTGGTCACTGAGGTGGATATGACTCGGGTGTTCACAATGGAACAGTACCCTAGTCTCAGACAGATAGGGGAAATGGAACTGATCATGGGATTAATTGCACACGGTTTCAAGCTGGCAGTTCTTTGTAAGGAATGTACTGCCGAGGTTGTACAAAGTACCTGCTTTAACTATGCCTCCTAAACCCTGTATAACCTGATGGATACTGGCCCTGGTTGTGGGAGTATCTGAATGTTTCAAATAGATAGTCAGCTATTAATGAGCTAGTCGCTGGCTGCTAAATCTATAAATATGAATATATAACCCCCTTGAGAAAGCACTTGCTTGTTAAACCGCTGTTGGTCTTAGAGCACCAAGCAGTGAACCTTATCCGTCAGTGCCTGATCCGGTTCTGCCTAGAAGCTCCACCCAGTCGGATGGGCCCGCATCCCTCCGGATTACTGCTCTAGCCTATTCACTGGGGTTATATATTCATATATGTATAAATTTAGCAGCCAGCGACTAGCTCATTAATAGCAGACTATTTGAAACATTCAGGAAACTTTGTGGTTAGCATCGTTTGGCGTCCTGATTTACTATCTGGGCTTGCTATATAACCCCATCTCCCTACACACTGTGTGTTCATTCATTTTCAACTGGTATCAGTTGGTTGGAGGTTGGTGGCCTCGCCTCCCTGAGTTTAAGCTCATCCCTTCCCACTTTTTAAGTACAAATTGATAGGGGAGCCCCTGCTACTGCCTCAGACAAGTAGTAAATGAACGGTGCTTTGGGTAAATGCACAATAGAGAGTGAAGTAGAAATAGAACCCAAATACAGCACTCAGGTTCACGCTGTGTGTTAAGTGAATGATTTAAAACATAACTTTATTGTATCTCATATATAAAATAATGGGTGTTAAAAACTGACGACCTGAAGGAATAGTGACCTTCAATACTAGAACCATATAGGTTTAGGGTCTAGAGTGTAAATGTGTTCTGTAAAAGACAGATAGCACATTTAGCTAAAATCCTTAAGAGGATCTATCCAATCTATACTCACTGGCTCTAAGGAGAGTACTAATGGCCGCAAGCGCCTAAAGCGAACCAAGTAGGGCTAGATAGTTTTTGTGTGCTCAGAGACTATCAGGTAAGTAGCTACCGGTCACTCATAATGCTAACAAGGTAAATGAGGAGTTATGACTCCAGTCAGTAATTGTAATGACCTTTAAATAGGTGTGGTGCTTGGTCTGATTGACCTATGGTGCCCTGCTATAGTGTAGAGTAATAGTAAGGATTACTTACACTCACGCCTTGATAAAGCCTCTCGCGAAACGCGCGCGTCGGCGGCTCTGTTCTCCAACGTGCACGCGCAGGGGTCTGATCTTCACCGCATTCACAGTCTCAGACTGCGAGGTGATGCGGTTCCCTGCTCGTGTGGTCACACAGGTTCTCAAAGTGCCCCGATGGACACTCTGAACCTCTCTAGTCCTCTCTAATACTGGCAATGGTTGTTCTATTTATGGTAGAGGTACTAAGCACATATTAGGTCCCCTGCTTTACAGCAAGCTGCACTGGATGCTATTACCACTCAGGGATTCCCTGATAGCAGCCTATAGGGACTCTACAGTTTTCAACAGCACTCAGACTGCTTATATTTGTAATTGTTTTCAATGATCCCTGGTTCAAGGAGGTATCAGTCACTGTACAAGAGTATACCTGTCCTCAGGGTCACAACATTTACAGTTTATCACTCAATAAGCAGCTGAGAGCTTACTATTACCGATTACCGCCTCTGATTGTTATTGTGCACCAGCTCATGTATTCTGATTATACTACCTTTCTTTGGTTGCTACCAACAGCTATATATGTCAGTGTGCTCTTCCCTGCATTAGTCTGCACATAGTGCAATTAACCTGTGTATACTACTGAGGTTATTAGGGGTCAGACCCTCACTATTACTCTACACTATAGCAGGGCACCATAGGTCAATCAGACCAAGCACCGCACCTATTTAAAGGTCATTACAATTACTGACTGGAGTCATAACTCCTCATTTACCTTGTTAGCATTATGAGTGACCGGTAGCTACTTACCTGATAGTCTCTGAGCACACAAAAACTATCTAGCCCTACTTGGTTCGCTTTAGGCGCTTGCGGCCATTAGTACTCTCCTTAGAGCCAGTGAGTATAGATTGGATAGATCCTCTTAAGGATTTTAGCTAAATGTGCTATCTGTCTTTTACAGAACACATTTACACTCTAGACCCTAAACCTATATGGTTCTAGTATTGAAGGTCACTATTCCTTCAGGTCGTCAGTTTTTAACACCCATTATTTTATATATGAGATACAATAAAGTTATGTTTTAAATCATTCACTTAACACACAGTGTGAACCTGAGTGCTGTATTTGGGTTCTATTTCTACTTCACTCTCCACTTTTTAAGCAGCAGGTTTTCGCATGTACCTGTGCAGGACAGGTCCACTGAGACCATTCTCCCTCCACTGCAGGGGTAAATGAGAATGTTCACAGGTAGTGTTAGGACCTGCATACTGGTCATGCCGTGACGTGGCTGCAGGATTATTACGCTTTGGCCAAAGGGTTTAACTAAATGACCCATATTCATGAGAATGCTAACATTGAAGTATTTAACTATGTATTTCGTCACATTGGATATAGCATTGGGTATTTTTGTCGTCTTGTTGTATACATTTGGCCACACTCCGTAGCACTCCTTTTGAGAGATAGATATTCATTCATTTTAATTTTCAACTGGTATAGTCTGTTTGTTTTACTGCTTTCAGATAAAATTCTATTGAAAAATTACGTTTAGGAGCCATCATTTATATTGGCACCCTTAACAAACAACGTTAATAAACAGCACTTCTAAAATGAACGGCAACAGCACTGGTAAATAAGTTCACCATATTCCTGATTAATTTTGACACAGGCCGGCAACGCGCAGGTTGACCCTGGCCACTATTTGATAACCGTCTACAATTTACAATTTCTGTGCCTGTACTCAGCTACAATTCAGGGGAGACACGGAGACAGATTTAGGAAAGGAGTAGAGTGATTCTGGCAGCAGCATTTAGGATAGATTGTAGGGGAGAAAAGTGAGAGGCAGGAAGGCCGGACAGCAGGAGGTTACAGTAGTTGAGACGGGAGAGAATGAGGGTCTGTGTCAGACTTTTTGCAGTTGAGCAACAGAGCAAAGGGCGTATCTTGGTAATATTGCGGAGGAAAAAACGACAGATTTTTGCTACCTTTTGAATGTGGGAAGAGAATGTGAGAGAGGAGTCGAGTGTGACCCCAGGGCAGCATCCTTGGGCTACTGGGTGAATGATAGTACTTCCAACAGTAATGTGGAAGGAGGAAATAGGGCCAGGTTTGGGAGGAAGTATGAGGAGCTCAGTTTTTGCCATGTTAATTTTCAGTTGGCGGAGGGCCACCCAGAATGATGTAGCAGAGAGATATTCAGAAACTTTAGTCTGTACAGCAGGTGTAAGGTCAGGTGTTGAAAAGTAAATTTGTGCGTCATCAGCATAGAGGTGATATTTGAACCCAAGAGATGTGATTAGGTCACCTAGAGAGTGTGTAAAGAGAAAAGAAATGGGGTCCCAGGACAGAGCCCTGGGGTACCCCCACAGAGAGATCGCTAGAGGAGGAGGAGGTGTTAGCAGAAGAGACACTGAAAGTACGATGTGAGAGGTAAGAGGAGATCCAGGATAGAGCTTTGTTACGAATGCCAAGAGTATGGAGAATGTGAAGGAGAAGAGGGTGGTCCACAGTATCAAATGCTGCAGAGAGGTCGAGTAATGTGAGCAAAGTGTAATAACCTCTGTCTTTGGCAGCATGGAGGTCATTAGTTATTTTACTGAGGGCTGTTTCAGTGGAGTGAGCAGTGCGGAAGCCAGATTGTAGAGGGTCCAGGAGAGAATAGGTGTTGAGACAGTGGAGCAAGCGAGAGAATACAAGACGTTCAAGGAACTTAGAGGCAAAAGGCAGGAGGGAGACAGGTCGATAGTTAGAAAGATAGGTAGGGTCTAGCTTGCTGTTTTTGAGTAATGGTATGACTGTTGCATGTTTGAAGGAAAAGGGAAAGGTACTATAGTAGAGGGAGGAGTTAAAAATGTGTGTGAGCGTAGGGATTATTGTAGGAGCAAGAGGTTTTAGGAGATGGGAGGGAATGGGGTCAAGAGGGCAAGTGGTAGAGGGAGAAGAGGAGAACAGCAACGACACATCCTCCTCCGTGACAGCGTATAAAGAGTCAAGGGATGCAGGAGGAGAGTTAGGAAGAGGTAGTGTAGGATGGGGGGAGGATACAGAGGGGATGGCCTGACGTATTGATTCCACCTTTTCTTTGAAATATTAGGCAAAGTCCTGAGGTGAGATGGAGGAAGAAGAAAAGGCAGCAGAGGGTAGTCTAAGTAGGGAGTCAAAGACAGAGAAGAGTCGGCGTGTATTAGACTTGTGCGTGTTTATTAGTGAAGAAAAGTAGGTTTGTTTAGCCTGAGAGAGGGCTGAGTTGAAACAGGATAGAATATATTTGTAGTGAAGGAAGTCTGTGAGTGTGAGATTTCCTCCAAAGGCATTCAGAGGAACGAGTGCAGGAACGCAGCCTGCGTGTGTGGGAATTTAGCCAGGGTCTTGGGTTCAAAGGGCGAGAACGGCAGAGGATGTAGATCAAGAGAGGAGGATAGGGCATGTAGATCAAGAGAGGAGGATAGGGCAGAGTTGTAGTTCCTGACCAGGTTTTCAGGGTCTGGAGCAGAGTTGAGAGAGGATAGGGAGGAGCGCAAAGTGGAATCAAAAGCTGGTAGGTTAATAGAGCGCAGGTCTCTGCAGAACCGTGGGGTAGATGGAGGTGGAGAAGGGGACAAGTGAGAGAGAGAGAAAAAGTGATGAGGTGATGGTCAGAGAGAGGAAAAGGGGAAATGGAGAAATTAAGAGAGAGAAAAGTATTTAGTGAAAACCAGATCTAGGTAGTGACCATCCTTGTGGGTGCTGGCTGCAGTCCACTGTTGAAGGCCAAAAGAAGATGTTAGAGAGAGAAAGTGGGAAGCCCAAGGGAGAGAGGGGTCTTCAATATGGCAGTTGAAGTCCCCAAGGTGAAGAACAGGGGAGTCTGAGGAGAGAAAGAAAGACAGGATTCAAAGTGAGAGAGAAAGGCAGAAGGGGGAAGAGTAGAGGTAGGTGGGCGATAGATGACCGCCACATGGAGAGGGAGAGGAGAGAAAATCTGGACACTGTGAGCCTCAAAAGGAGGGAAAAGCAAGAGAGAGAGGAATTGGAAGGGTACGGTGGCGGCAGATAGGTGAGAGCAGGAGCCCCACGCCTCCACCCCTGCCATCAGGGCGCGGAGTGTGGGAGAAAGCAAGGCCACCATAAGAGAGGGCAGCTTCCAGAGCAGAGTCAGACTGAGTGAGCCAGATCTCAGTTATAGCAAAGAGGAGCAGAGAGTGAGAAAAAAAGAAGTCATGCACAGAGAGGAACTTGCTAGAAAGGGAGCATGCATTCCAGAGGGCACAGGAGAGGGGAGAGAGGAGAAAGGGTGAAAGGGGATGGGTATGAGGTTAGAGGGGATGACACCTGAAGGAGTGGAAGTTGTATGTAGAGATAGAAATATCATCAACCCTTGTCGATTCACTGCAGAATTATGACCTCCCAAAGGATCTTCCAGGTACTGCAGTTTCAAGCCTCTCTTCTCCACGTTGCGCCAACAAATTTTCTGATTTAATCTTTCCATCTTACTTTGGGTCGTCGTCTTGGTCTTTTAATCTCTCTTGGAATCCAGCCGAGTACCCAGCAACTCATTTCTTGCTATATATCCAGCCCACTGCCAGTTTAATTTATTCACTCGTGATGATGTCACAAACTTGTTTGCTTTTGAACCCATTCATTCTTTTTCCTGTCTCTTCCAGTAATAAACTGCATACATCTCTGCATACTTCTTTGCGTTGTCTGAAGCTTCTGAATTATTTCCACATTTAGGGTTCAAGTTTCACATGCATACGCGAGCACGGCAGAAGACACCGGTTGAAAACGTCCTTCTTGAGGCACAGTGGAAGGTTCCCTTGAAATATTGTCTCGCTTCCTCCAAATGCGCGCCAACCCATCTTTATCCTCCTATTGATTTCATTCATTGGTCTCCCACCCGTTGTTATTTGCTGGCCAAGGTAGACAATCTTGAACTTCTAGTTCTATTCCATTTATTTCAAGCTTTCCATACTTTACACATTTGTTGAACATCACTTTAATCTTGGTGAGGTTCATATGTAAGCCCACAGCCTTACTTAATTCGGCAAGTTCTCCAATTTGTTGCTGGAGGTCTTCTGGGCTTGTGGCAAAAATAATGCCATCTGCAAACCGTAGGCGACTCAAATATGTAGTTGATTTTGATTCCTTTTTCTTCTGAAATCGAATGTCTTGAACAATTCTTCAAGTGTTGTGGTGAAAAGCTTTGGACGACATGGTGCCGCACTCCCTTGCTGATCCTTAACTTTCTTGTATCTTCATGTAATCTAATGGTTGAGGTGTCACTCATAAATGTTCTATATAATATCCATGCACAGTTCTTCAAAATGTTTCTTCTGAATACATCTATAGCTGCTGATGTGTAGACATAATCACATTTTTTGTTGTAATCTACGAATACCAAGCCGAGTGGTAAGATCATATTCATTACTGTGGGAAATCATTTCTTGTAAGACTTGGATGTGGTCCATTGTGTTGTATCCAGTGTAAAATCCTGCTTGTTCTTTGGCTGGGCAAAGTCCAGGGTCTGTTGCAGTGGATTAGTGAAGTGAGTATCTTGTTAAAATCTTGTAAGTGATTGAAAGTAGACGGACTGATCTGTAGTTCTGACATTCTTCTTTGTCTCCTTTCTTGTGGATGAAGATAACTATGGCATTACTGCATTGCTCTGGAATTTTCCTGTTCTACAAGCAGCATGTAAAGAGTTTTTCATGTATATATAAATCACACAAATGACTAAGCCAAGGCTGTGAGAGAATACAGAGTGTATATGGTTGTTGCTGTCGCACGTCTACACAAACCACAGCTACATAGGCTGTAGACGCTTGAATATAGCATTCTGCACTAATTACTGCTGTTGATCATGACACTTTCAGAGGTGGAGGAAAAAACACTGCCAGGATTTGTATTTCTGTATTCAATTCAACATCATCATTAGACACCAGTTACAACAGAGCATGTGCAGTTTTGTGACCAAAGCCACTGGTTGCCCAACTTTATATTAAATATGACTTAACCCAAGTAACTCTTGCAACACACAAATAGTATTATTTATAAAATAATCCTTGTCAAGAGTATTTCAAATATAATGTTGGGCAATGCATAAATGAAATGCAATCAAGCTACAGCACATTCTCTTCCATCTTCACAACTAACTCGGATTTCGGTGTGGGTTTTGTACCCCATGTTCAATTAAAAAATGCTGCAAGTAGAATTATTTTACTCTGTGAGACCAGTCTTTGTTCATCAGCTCCTTACTTTGCAGTACAGGCTTCTCATTACATTCCGTACTGACTACAGGTATCTCTTCTCCTCCCCTTCAAGGTCCTACAGTCCTCTGTACCTCCACACCAACCTCTTACTGAGATCACTGCCTCCTGCGCACTCAGGGCAGTCCTCTTTCCACCATACTTGCCTTTGCTGCTCTTACACATGAAATTATTTGCAGTCCCAGCTCCATTTTCCCTACCATGAAGTCTAATCTAAAAACATTGTGTCAAAAATGCTTTACCCTTTCTAAATGGACTTAATTATTATTTTAGCCAGCTCTATAAATCTATGGTGTACTTACACTTGCTCCTCCTGTCTCCTTAAGCAGCGATAAAAAAATAAATCAATTAAAAATGTTGTTTGTTTTTTTAACCTCACTTATCTACTCGCATAGGCAGGTAAGATTTTTCGACCCTGTTCCATAACACATAATTAAATTTGAAAGATCAGAGCAAGAATTCCTCTCAATATGTAGCAGGAAAGGAGCACAGCTTACGCATCAGTTGGTCAAAAATAGATTGTGCAATAAACACAATTTTACCACATCTGGAGTTGCCCTATCAGCTTAGCAATGAAGGTGTAGGAAACACGGTGCGTATCCTATACCTTCATTGCTAAGCTGATTGTGCAATAAACACAATGTTACTACATCTGGAGTTGCCCTATCTATTTTTGATCCACTGATGCGGATGCTGTGCTCCTTTCCTTCTACATATCCTGATCTCTAACATTGAGGATTGCCCGCTGCAGTTTTTTCCTGTCTGGATTTCACTGTCAGGTAAAGGGCAACAACCCCTCTGTATTTACCTTTTCAGTGTCTGCTGTTTTATTGATCTAAACCCTATGGGTAGGTAATCACTTACCAGGTGATCAATCTCTGTGGTAGACAGGTGGGCACCACTAGGTCCCTTAATCTCCCTTGGGTGATCTCTGTTATTATACAGTTATTATGGACATTGGGACTATACTCTGAATATATTGTTCTTATACAATAGAGCACTAACCGGTTGAAGCACCATCTACCAAATCACCAATACTCAAGCATTCTTCACGCCTAATGTTGTTTTATTAAGTTGTTTAAAGACCTCCTCTGCTGTACAACATTCCAACACCACAATGCAACTATGGACACAAAGATGAAAGTTAAGGGGCCAGTTCCTTCTAGGACCTAAGTGAACCAAGGACAGTGGCATGTTTAGCAGGTTAAATGTACAGGATTGTCTAAAAAAAAAAATTCAATGGTGGAACGTGAAAGGTAAATTATAATTTCAACTTTTATTAATCTCTATGGTATGTGACGTGTTTTAACTATCTTTACCTAATCTTGTGTAATAAGACTATTTGTTAACTGCTGTATTGACAGGCAGATTGTTGATCCAGGTGCCTTTTCTTCTTCAGCTTGAATAATAGCAGTTTCATTAGTTTAACGTGATCTTGGGGAAGAAGATTAATAGACACGGAGTAGAAAAACAGTGCAATCCGATATGTAACATGCTAACCTACTCCAATGGATACGGAAAGTTCTGAAAACATTAAATATAGAAAGCAGTGTCATTTAAAAACAGCGCCATAAACACATTACAATCAAGTTCTTTCAACAGTATGCACCTTTCTGAGAAGGTGGCATTGGACCATGTAATGTATCGGGGGCAATGACGGCGAGGATAAATGTCTGGTACCAATTTTTTTCTTACAAATAATACAATTTTTCATATAAAACACTACTATTGATTAAGCACTGGTTTAGGTCATATCATTTAGAGGATTTGATTATTATTTAGTGTCCAATGATTTCTCCTGACTTTAGCAATACTTTCTATGTATGTTGTGGACATTGCCATATATGTAACCACAGTTCTGCCTTCTGTATTGATTTTGCATTCAGGCTTTATTTCTTACCTTCTGTGCCAATGACTTACATTTTTCTAACATTTACTGCAATGTCACTGGAACTTGTGGGAATAAATGATCATTTGCATTCAGTATCAGTCATCTAATTAAAACTTCTGTGTTGTAAAATAAAAACAAATAAACACTTACCTGCAGAGCAAAGTATTTGTAGAGGTAAGCACCACCCAGGACTATGCCAGCTAGCATAAAAGCTAATCCAAAGCACATGCACCAACACCAAGCTCGTCTCTGTCCAAGTGGAACATCATCCTCAAACTCCTGCAATTGAAACAGAGTAATGGTTTTTTTTAAAGCAGTGACAACTATCTTAAGCAGATTCCCATATAAAACAAAAATGTCAACTGTTGTACACTTTTTTTTTGTATTCCCCTTGATTATTATTATTGTTTATTTGTAAAGCGCCAGCATATTCCGTAGCACAGTACAATAGGGGTACAGAGATTTGATAATTACATGAACTGAGTCACATACAAGTCAGGACAAACATGCATAAACAGATACAAAAAGGTAATGAGGGACCTGCTTGTGAGAGCTTACAGTCTAGAGGGAATGAGGGGCAATGTTGAAACAAAAAGGTAAAAAAGTGGCTGATTACTGTGGGATAGGCGGACAAGGGGAATGCCAACTACTAGACTGTTGCAGTAGTCAAGGCGGGACAAGATGAGCGAGTGAATTGGGATTTTAATTGCATCATGAGTGAGAAAAGGGATTATCTTGGAGATATTTCAGAGGTGGAGACGGCAGAATTTTGTGAGGGACCGAATGTGAGGAAAGAAGAGATCAGAATCAAAGATGACCCCTAGACATACTTGAGGTGTTGATGAGATTGTGGTGCTATTGTCAGTGAGAGAGAGTTTGGGTGTAGGGGTAGCAATGGATGGGGGAAAATGTTCTGTTTTGGACATATTAAGCTTTAGATAACAGTGGGACATCCAGGAGGTGCTTGTAGTGAGACAGTTGGTGACACAGGACAGGAGTGAGGGGGTGAGGTCAATTTGGGCGTCATCGGCATAGAGATGATACTGAAAGCCAAAAGATTGTATTAGTTCACCAAGAGCAGAGGGTCAAGGACTGAGCATTGTGGGACTCCAACAGAGAGAGGTAGTGAAGATGGAGAGACACCAGAAAAGGAAACACTGAAGGAGCGGTTGGATAGGTAGAACGTGAACTAGAAGAAGGCTGCGTCACGGGGGCCAATGGAGCGGAGTGTGATCAGGAGAAGGGGGTGATCAGTGTCGAAGGCAGCAGAGATCCACGAGAATTAGTAAGGAGAAGTGACCCTTAGACTTTGTTGTGAGTAGGTCATTGGACACTTTTATTAGTGCTGTCTCGGTGCAGTGTAGAGGGCGGAAACCAGATTGTAAAGAGTCAAGCAGGGAGTTGGAGGAGAGAAAGTGAGTGGTTGTATACAAGTCGCTCAAGTAGGTAGGTAGAGAGGCTGGTTGAAGAGCGGGTTTCTTTGGAATGGGCGTGATGAGTGCATGTTTAAAAGAAGATGGGAATATGCAGGAGTTGAGAGGTTAAAAAGGTGAGTATCGGTGGAGCTTAGTGTGCCAGAGAGGGCGCGGAGGAGATGTGAGGGGGATCAAGGGGGCAGGTTGTAGGCGAGAAGATGAGGAGCATAGAGACCTCATCATCAGTCACAGAGTAATGTTTTTCTTTATCTTTTGCTTGATCTATTTAAAAATAAATATCAATGTGGAAAGAATATAATCCTATGCAGTGAACTGAAAGAACCACATCCTAATAATGGACTCAAAATAATAAATTATTATATATGAAAAACTCAATCTAAAAACAAACTGAGCGTGAACTCTGTAAATATTATATACAACAAGCCTGGGTCATCTAGGAGTTGTAATAGTATGCCAAGCTCAAGGCGACGTGTACCTCAGTGACCCATTGACCAAGTCCCCCTGAGAGAAGGGATCTGTATTCCCAGGGTATACCCAGTGTTACAGGTCTCTCCTACATCTCCCTTGCGTGCAGGGAACACACGAAATAAACACCCAAAATAAATAGTGATTAGAATAAACACCTTTTAAAACAAGAGAATCACTCACAAAAAGTGAACGTTAAAATAGTGTGACACAATTGTGAAGAGAGTGAGCCGGTGAATAGTTGCTAATATCCAGTAGGTCATTGCTGTTGGTAGCAACGCATAGTATATTGACACTTTCAGACCACACAATATCAATATCCCTAGGACCGTGTGACTGGATACAAACTGTTGATTAGAAGTATCCAACCTGCAATTTGCCACAAAAGTTCATCGGAACCGGGTTAAACTCAGTTAACCATCTTATACATAACAGAATGATGACACTATAGTAGTAGAGTCTACATGTGCAAATCTCTATAATGTTGCTATACGGTATCTTTATGCCATAGAGAAAAATGGAGTATCAGACCAATGTCTGCCGTTCAGATATCTAAAATACGGATAGCTGTCTGGGGATAATAAACCTCAGCTCTAATCAGCTCCGTAATCTGTTTTAGCTAGATTGCCAAATCCAACTCACAGCTGTACCCAACACTGCATTTACAAAATATGGGGAACTTGGTATAGATCCCTAAAATACGGATAGCGGTCTGAGGATATTATGTCCCAGATGTGGTCAGTTGTGTAATCAATTTAGCTAAAGTACCAGCTGCAACACAACTGGCTACAGTAGAGACTGCGACTATTCTAACACAAACCAGTGGCAATCACCAAAAAGACCCAGGAATAGCCTGAATACATACCTTAAAAATATGCCTTAAACTAGCCCCAGCATTTCTGCATTGATTAATGGCCTATCAGATTAACAGCAGGGGTCCTTGGCAGTCCCATTGAAACTGAATAGGACTGCCAGGGACCCCTGCTGTGTTAATCCTATGGGTCTTTAGTCAATGCAGAAATGCCTTAAACATGCCTCAAACTAGCCTAGAACATACCCAGCACATACCCTGAATGTAACCCGGCTAGTTTAAGCGTTAGGATAATCGTGGCCTCGTCTGTATATCCCAAGTTGCCACAAGCTAGTGTTAGTGTTCCAAGTGACAGTATAACAACATTTGGCCTTTTTCATTTTCATCCTCAGTTGTTATTGCAGTAAGACAGGCATTACTTCCGCATAGTGGCCAACAGTTTTTTAGTAAAATAATTAGACAATAATACCCATTTTTATGTAAAATGATTAGAAGGAAGGCTAGTCAGGCTATGAGCTGTCACTTTAATGATACTGTAAGTGTGTAGGAGTATTTGCTTTAGCATTTATTTATAAAATGTTTTACCAGGAAATAATACATAGAGAGTTACCTCACCTTTTCAAGTATGTACTTGGCACAGAGTTGATGACAAATACATGGTTACATTAAGTGAACATGGTTATACATTATATATAAATGTATATATAGCACGTGGTAACGCACTATAAAAACAGAAGAATTAAAATGCACACAAAATATGAATCAATATAGATCAGCTAGGAAGAAGGGGACTAAACTCCGATTGCAAGAAGATCCTTAGTAGTAGTTGGCTGTTAGATTGGAGGTTTAAGTAAATCATAATAAAGCAATTTGCCTTCCATTGCTTGAATGATTCAGATGATAATTCTTTGTTCAGGGCGGAATAGTTTCCATATTTCTACACAATGTCAATTCCCTCACCTATTCATTAGTCTCACGGTCAACACCACACCTTCACAGTGACACATGAGTGTTCGGAAGAACACTTTAAAAACGCACACAATCTAAAATCATGATATTGTTCAGCTTTGGATATGAAGTTTAGAACTAAAACAATAAATATTTTTTTTTTTAAATAACGAACTCTTATTCCAGGGCGAGACACCTTCATGCCGGAAAAAACGTAATCCAGGAGTGGCGACTTCTCAGTAATGATATATACTTTGAAAGACATGCTTTTAAGTTCCTGCTGCACTAGTTTGGGTGAAAATTCCCAGTGAACTGTTTGACCATATGTTCCCCATCCTCAGGGAGCTAGAATATATACGGGGTTATGCTTCAAAGTGTGATCGGGCACTAAAGCACAGAAACTCCCATTGACTTAAATGATCAACACTAATGCACTTTAGAGCGCAACCTGTATAGACAGGTAGGGTTGACAAGCACGTCAGCCAGAACTCGTCAATCTTGAATTTTGCCCAGTTAAAGCAAATATGTTACCCGATCTCTCAAAAAGTATAACCTGTAAGATCTAAAGTTGGGATACCTGCTTTATTCAATGGTCATACAACAAAGAACACAAACCGTCAAGGGGAAGGGTTTCCTGTTTGAAGATAGGAACACAATAAGTAGGGTAGGGAAGTTGGAAGCAACTCATTTGAATGGCTGAGCATGAACACAAACAGAGCACTCTTACAAGGAGTATATACCTGCAACATTACAAGTGGTATGCAATCAAGCTTGTAGTTTTCAGTGTATTGAAGCAAAACACTCATAGGTTCCACAGAGAATACAATACTGAATATTTATATTATATGCACGTAACAAAATCAGAATATCCCAAGGTTTAAAATGACAGCTATCTTGTAAAAATACAATCCACTGTCTCCAAAAATTACAAAATAAAAGGTAAAGCGAAGCGCCAATGTGCAGAGCATTACAAAGTTTGTTTAAAAACCTCTCCATCTTAATATATAAAATTGAAATTTGTGAGTCTGGTGCTAGATGTGGTGAATCTGATTGGTCCTCAGCCTCTGGCCAATCAGATTGGTGGCTCTATGACGTCACTCAACTGCCGCCTCACCCAACTGCCACACACACACGCATACACACACACACACACACACACACACACAAGCACCCAACAGCCACACACAATCACACACACCAACCACACAACACACAACACACCCACACCCACCACCACTCCTGTCCACTGTCCCTCCCTCTGGGGGGTGGGGGAACGGAGAAAGAGGGGGAGCACAGAAATAGGGGGAGAGGAAGGAGCCGGAAATTTAACTCACGGGCAACGCCGGGTCTCTCAGCTAGTACAAAATATTTTATTTTTAATCAGCCGCATAGTACACTGAAAAACCTGTATTTAGAATGATTTCCTGTTTGCAGGGCCTCTTAAATATTGTTTCTACTGTGACATTTTCATACATAGTTTAGACATTAAAAAAAAGTTATAGTGGGTAAAAATAAAGTGACAAAAAAACCTCCACCCTACAGAATACAGCAAATAAAAATACCACTTGTGCCTGTCTCCGACCTGTCTTTCCCCATTATCGCTTAGGCTGCGTCCATGGTGACTGCAGCCGTGTGGAGGCGCGCTGAGGCTGAGGGAAAGCGGGTGCTTTCCCTGGCCTTGGTCCGCGCGCTGTCCGGGGGCGTGTCGGTGGGGGGGCCTGTGACGTCACGGAGCTGGTTCGCCCTTATTGGGTGAACCGCTCACGTGACCGGCCCTGGGCTCCCGTGAGCGCGAAAATCTATCTTTTGAAAAAGACCTACGCTTCCGCACGCTTGCGGAAGCGTGCGCGAGCCCCTGCTAAAGCCGCTCTCATTGCGGCTGCAGGGGCTCACTGAGAAGCGTCAGCGCGCCTCAGCACGGGTGAGCGCCTAAGCGCTGACCCTGGACGCAGCCTTAGGCCTCGGATATAGAGGGCGTGTGCGCGACGTAGTGCATGGCGTCGCGAGCTCCTGTAGGCCGAGCGATCTGTGGACTGAAATTCCCAGGGGAGGTGTGGCCGTGACATCACGAGGCTGGTTCACCCTCATTGGCTGAACTGCTCACATGACCCGGCCGTCGCGCTTCCTCGCCTGCATGCACTATGGCTGGCTCACACCATGGCCGCGGCCTTAGCCCAGGTTGTGCTGAAAAAGCCGTGTTAGGCCTGGGACATAGTAAGCGCTTAGGTGCTGCTGCTCGCTCTCGCTTGCTGCCGCTCGCTCTACCAGGAGCTTTTTGCTGTCCTGACAGAGGAGACAGCAAGCACTTGGGAGGCGGGTATCACTGTGTGTGTGTCACTTGGTAGCTGTCAGTGTGTGTGTGTCACTTTGAAGTGGTCTGTGTGTTTGTGTGTCACTGGGGAACCTGTGTGTGTGTATATGTGTGTGTGTGTGTGTGTGTTTGTGTGTGTATATTATATAATATTTTAAAAATTAAAAAAAAAGACACGTGAGAATAAATTATTTATTAACATTGTGCAACTAAGATAAATATATTCACGCACGCACGCGCGCACATGCATACACATGCATACACACACACACGCACGCACACACACAGACACACACACAGACACACACACACACAGGAGACATGGATCGGGGCAGAAGGGGGACAGACCGTCAGGTGGCGGGCGCGTCACTGGCCGGGGGCGGGCCAGTGACGTCACGGAGCTGGTTCGCCCAACCGCTCACGTGACCGGCCTGTCTCACCGGCAAGCGGGGGAATTTTAAATTCCCCCAAGACCTGCACTTCCGCAAGCGCGCGGAAGCGCAGGCGAGCCCCTACTAAAGCCGCTCTAATTGCGGCTGTAGGGGCTCAGTGCTGAGCGGGAACGCGCCTCAGCACGCTTCCGCCAGCAAGCAACTAACATGTCCAGGGCCTAACACAACAGGTACAAGCTTATAGGTGTCCATGTTAAAATGGACATGAAGTAAAAGGAGTGACACTGTGTGCTCATTTGCATGTCATTACCCAGAATCCCTGGCTGCAATGGAAGCATTGTATACCAAGAGATAATGGGGAAAGACAGGATCGCAGACCTGTCAGACATGCAAATGCACCCACAAGTGGTATTTTTTATTTGCTATACGTTGTTCAAAATCACTGCAACTTCAAAAATCCCTGCATCATCATTACCTTATGTAATTAACCAGTATGGATTTATAAACTAGAAAAAGATTATTACACAATGTTAAACATATAAAACTCACTGTTAAAAACAGTATGCAGAGTTGCAATACAGGTGAGAGTGCTTTCAAGTTATTGCAGATAGAGAGTGTGTTACC
The DNA here is from genome assembly GCA_036426205.1 of Ascaphus truei. Lineage (NCBI taxonomy): Eukaryota > Metazoa > Chordata > Amphibia > Anura > Ascaphidae > Ascaphus > Ascaphus truei. The sequence goes on along the minus strand of CM071569.1, from coordinate 199,008,650 downwards.
GAGTGGGACTTCAGCATGTCTGCACGTGCTTATAGAGTTTGTTTTATGCAGTTCTATGAAATAATATTATCTTATAATCTTTTTTTCCCCTGGCAAACAAAGATTGCAATCTTTATTGTTTAATTGGAAGGGATTATTTTGCTTGTATGACGATTTAATGTACATCACACTATTTCTAAAGCATTGAAACTAAAACACAGGTCTAGATTATGCAGGACAATTATGGAGGACAAATGAATTGCCAGAAGAAATGAGAACCCTAGAACGTGGACTCTAATGAGGTTCACTTAATTGCACACCACCAAATGTATAAAATATAACTTTAAGTGTATTCATAAAACATATATCACTGAATGTGTGTTCAACAGTAAGTTAAAAGTAATTAAGTGTGGCAATAAGCCAGAGCCTCCCTTCTATAATAACATCAAATAGACGAAATTACTGTCAGATGGGGGAGGAATAAGGCTAACTGAATATATAGAGGTATAATAACAATCAAAACCAGAGACAGTATCATCTATAGCACCCAATGACAGAATAGTAAAAACTAAACATGAAGCAGATAGATGGTGCAATCATGTAGTGTACCAATATGGGGTACAGCTTATATGTGAAATAGTAGGCAGTCCATGAACCCAATACAGGTAAAGGACAGTGTTTACTGTATGCTCATTTGCATCTTAGACCGGTCTGCAACCCCGCCTTTCAACATTATCATCCAGCAGCACACAGTGCTTCCACTGCAGCAAGGGATTCTGGGAAATGACATGCAAATGGGCACACAGTGCCACCTTTTGCTTCAAAACCATATAACACGGTCCCCTATAAGCTTATGCTTGCTGCATTTCACAGCTTTGAGCACAGCCTGGGTTAAGATGCATAGCGAGTAAACCCATCCACAGACAGCCGTTTCGACCTTAATGGCTCTCATCAGTGGGGGGTTGGTTATAATGGCTTTGCATATATATCTCTCTCTTAGCAGAGGAACTGAGTTCAGTAAACCCGAGTGAAACAGGAACTCTGGGACTCCAGCAGCTCAACACTGAGGGCTAATAAAAAACGGGCCCACTAATGAAGGGCAGCAATATCAGTTCTAAATCCAACAAATGAATTACCCCAAACTTTACGGAGGAATTGTATCCTTAAATTAGATTATGTTAAAGAACAATTATGAGTCTCTGTGAAATGGCAAAATCGTCATAAAATGCATGGGTTATTGGTCCCTAACACACAACTCTATTTACAAAATGCAAAAAAAAAGTGAGACCATTTTATCAAATAGCACTATATAAAAATCATACATTCATCAAGTTTTAGTTCAAAATCAGAAGGCTTGAACTCCAAGACATACATTTATTGCCCATTACAGAATTCCACAGCTCCGGCCCATAAGAAATAACACTGGGCAACGCCTGCTTTTGAAACCATCACTTCATGCCCTCTTGCAAACCTTTTCAATTAACTAAAGTTTTTATTTACAAGTTTTCAGCAGAGAACGTCTTCATCAGCTCAAGTATACTAAGCCCACGCAGAAAGCTCATTTAAACATCTAGATGAGAAGCGGATACAAAAACAAAAACTAAATATATTATCCTCTTCAGCACTCCAGGAGAGAGCTGTGAAGGCGTCGGGGATAACAAAAAACATTGTGTCCTAGATTCGGAATAACTCAGCATAATAATTAGTTCCTTCCTGTCTGATCTTCAAACGGGCATTCAAATTAACGAAAAGGTCAAAATCTCCCTGGTGCAAGCAGTAATGATCATCCTTCGATATGTCAATGAAAGCACCAGTCCAATTTAGCAAGATAATGGAGATGCAATCATGTGCCACTTACACGGATATTGTTTGCACTGGATTCCGCATTCAAATGTGTATTCACTGTCACTCATGAGAGCAATACAGTACAATATAATACAAAAAAAAAAAGTATACCATGTCGTAGAATTGTCATTCTACTAGTTAAAATTAGGGACTTTTAGGCAAGAAAGAGGCAGAAAATATCACATGACTCTTCTAAATGACATATTTGATAAGCCTGTCCATGCCTTCCCCCCTACGTCATTATACTGTAAACATACCCATCTCAATCACGACACGTTGCTGCTTGCAGAAAGGAGATAAGAAACAGATGACAGGGTGGTTCTCTGGGAGATTCATTAAACAGAGGCCTTTTTTTTGAATACTTAATTCAAGTGTACACGTAGTAGAGAACAAAAAAGTAGTTAATTCCCACTACCTGTATTTAAAAAATAAATAAATAAAAATGTTTGAACTATTGCAGGGTTTTTTTTTTTAATTAGAATTTTTTTTTTTAAAGGGTTCAAACCCGGGGTTTAGGGGGGGATCCTCCATAGATGAACTGTGCGACCAAGATACTTACCTGATCTAGTTGCCAGGGTTTTTCTACCCTTTAGGGAAATTAAAATGGCTGACAAATCTTGCAGGTGCCGAGAATCAATAATCAATAGCAAGCCGCAACTTCAACGGGGGAGGGGGAGGGAGTGCCACACTCTGGCTTCCTTTAAGACCGTTCAAATGTTCAGCTGTTCAGGCAGCTAATCCAGTAAGTAGCTTTGGAACTGGGAGGTTCTCAGAGCTAAGAATATCCCAGTTTAACTCTGGAAATGTGTTGGGCTTGCTGCTTTACCTTAAAATAATATTCAACAGGGCACCCCCTCCTAAGACGAGAGTCAACTTGGGAAAGGGTTTCATAGATTAGGGGACAAAGTCAGCCCAGTAGTAGTATTTCTAAATATTTTTTAATTCCCATGGTAAACGCATGCTTTAGAGGATTTTGGTGATGAGATTGTTTGTCATTCTTTAGATTTACAGGTAAACGGTTCTTTTTTTTTATTTATAAAATCATTAAAAAGTCATAATTAGTCAAACCGATAATACGCACTGGCCCCTTTAAAATACCGTAGCTAGCAGCATAACTGGCGTAAGTGCTGGTACACAGTGACAGGCAGCTCTGTACACACAGCTCTACTGACATTTTGCTCCAGTCATGTAATTCCCATTACAACAATCACACGTCCCCCAAATCCTATTCCCTACAATAGTACATGCTGCACAGCTTGAATTTTTCTCCTTTGCATTATTTCAGCAGGACCGCGGTCATTACCAGGAGCCCCCAGATTGTGTAGCTATATTTATCTCCAACGTATCCATTTTTAAGGGGTTGAAATGGCTGCCAGCACAAAGATGTTCCACTACTATAGTGGAGCGTGGCTAATGTCCTTTACTTAAATAATAAAATCCTCGGGTAAGGAGTCGTCTTCTACTGTAGAATTGCAGTAATCCTACAGTTCAAAACCTGTTGCTTCAGACCTCAGAAATGACAAAAGGGAGGGGAAAACCGAACAATTGCACCTTTAAAACAGCAATCCCCCTAAAATTGTGTACATTTTATTTGTTCAATAACTAAACCGGGGGTTGTCCTGGTGCGGTACACCCCCATTTTAGTCAATAGGGTCGCCGATAACCTATTGGCCATCAAAGAGGCCCAATTCAATGGTCATATTGTTATTTAAGTAATAATCCCAGAAGAACAGGTCATTATTGGCCAGTAATGCCCTGTTCTGAGGGGATTATTACTAGTATAGGCTAAATATAGGCTTTTTTCATAAATAATAGACACGTTTGTATAGTTAAATATATATTTTTTTTAATTAAAATAAAATGGTAAATACATTAAAGCACCTCTAAACACACTTCGGCTACGCTTGTAGTGCTACGGTCGCTGGAAAAATCAAATTGAGATGACTTCCAGCGATCGTGACCAAGCTGTTGCTCTGTCGCGTCACGCTTACTATAAGCGCACGCGACGGCGGCAATGCATTTGTTTTGATGCAACGTTGCGGCGGTGTCGCTGTCACTATAAGTGCAGCCTTAGGCCTCGTTCAGGGTGCAGGCTTCGGAGGGAGGGCGTGCTGCAGTGCGAGCTGCCGTGGGACACAAAGTATTCAAATTGAATACAGGTCGGCAGGGTAGCAGCTGCCCTGTCTCCGAAGCCAGGAGTTGAAGCTGACTACAGTTTCAAGAAACGAAAAAATCGTTTTTTGAAGCTGCAGCAGCGTCACTGGGACCTCGGCAGCCAATGAAATCATTCTTGAGAATGATTTCATGACTGCAACTTGGATCCCTAAGCTGCCATCTGTAGCCCCGCCCCCTCCTCAACTCCTGAAAAAGTCTGCTGGGGATGAACACACATCGCCCAGCAGACTGCCGCCCTCCCTCCCGAACGCCCTCCCTCTAACTCCTGCCTCTGGCACCCTGAACGAGGCGCTCCCTCTGTGTACGCACACACACACAAACTGCTGCTACACACCAACTCTGTAGCTACATCCAAACTCTACACACACACACACACACACACACACACACACACACACACACACA